>OZ025195.1:5017493-5617493 GCA_964019065.1 Catostylus mosaicus | reverse complement strand
TTAGGCCAAGTTAGTATGATTGCAAATGATATGTTTTTTCAGAAAAACTAGCATTGATTCAATGGAAAAAATGCTTGGTTTTAGTGTATTTCTGTACATTACGTCGTTTTAAAACATTTTTGTGTGAATTTAATCGACGGTTTTTGAGAAAATCAATGTTTTTACAGTAAACACTAATTTAGGCCAAGTTAGTATGATTGCAACTGATATGTTTTTTCAGAAAAACTAGCAGTAATTCAATGGAAAAAGTGCTTGGTTTTATTGTATTTCTGTGCATTATGTCGTTTTAAAACATTTTTGTGTGATTTTAATAGACAGTTCGTGAGAAAATCAATGTTTTTTCAGTGAACACTAACTTAGGCCAAGTTAGTATGATTGCAAATGATATGTTTTTTCAGAAAAACTAGCAGTAATTCAATGGAAAAAGTGCTTGGTTTTATTGTATTTCTGTACATTACGTCGTTTTAAAACATTTTTGTGTGAATTTAATCGACAGTTATTGAGAAAATCAATGTTTTTTCAGTAAACACTAATTTAGGCCAAGTTAGTATGATTGCAAATGATATGTTTTTTCAGAAAAACTGGTAGTAAATCAATGGAAAAAGTGCTTGGTTTTATTGTATTTCTGTGCATTACGTCGTTTTAAAACATTTTTGTGTGATTTTAATCGACAGTTCTTGAGAAAATCAATGTTTTCTCAGTAAACACTAATTTAGGCCAAGTTAGTATGATTGCAAATGATATGTTTTTTCAGAAAAACTAGCAGTGATTCAATGGAAAAAATGCTTGGTTTTAGTGTATTTCTGTACATTACGTCGTTTTAAAACATTTTTGTGTGAATTTAATCGACAGTTTTTGAGAAAATCAATGTTTTTACAGTAAACACTAATTTAGGCCAAGTTAGTATGATTGCAACTGATATGTTTTTTCAGAAAAACTAGCAGTAATTCAATGGAAAAAGTGCTTGGTTTTATTGTATTTCTGTCCATTATGTCGTTTTAAAACATTTTTGTGTGATTTTGATAGACAGTTCGTGAGAAAATCAATGTTTTTTCAGTGAACACTAACTTAGGCCAAGTTAGTATGATTCCAAATGATATGTTTTTTCAGAAAAACTGGCAGTAAATCAATGGAAAAAGTGCTTGGTTTTATTGTATTTCTGTGCATTACGTCGTTTTAAAACATTTTTGTGTGATTTTAATCGACAGTTCTTGAGAAAATCAATGTTTTTTCAGTAAACACTAATTTAGGCCAAGTTAGTATGATTGCAAATGATATGTTTTTTCAGAAAAACTAGCAGTGATTCAATGGACAAAATGCTTGGTTTTAGTGTATTTCTGTACAATACGTCGTTTTAAAACATTTTTGTGTGAATTTAATCGACAGTTTTTGAGAAAATCAATGTTTTTACAGTAAACACTAATTTAGGCCAAGTTAGTATGATTGCAACTGATATGTTTTTTCAGAAAAACTAGCAGTAAGTCAATGGAAAAAGTGCTTGGTTTTAATGTATTTCTGTCCATTATGTCGTTTTAAAACATTTTTGTGTGAATTTAATCGACGGTTTTTGAGAAAATCAATGTTTTTACAGTAAACACTAATTTGGGCCAAGTTAGTATGATTGCAACTGATATGTTTTTTCAGAAAAATTAGCAGTAATTCAATGGAAAAAGTGCTTGGTTTTATTGTATTTCTGTGCATTATGTCGTTTTAAAACATTTTTGTGTGATTTTAATAGACAGTTCGTGAGAAAATCAATGTTTTTTCAGTGAACACTAACTTAGGCCAAGTTAGTATGATTGCAAATGATATGTTTTTTCAGAAAAACTGGTAGTAAATCAATGGAAAAAGTGCTTGGTTTTATTGTATTTCTGTGCATTATGTCGTTTTAAAACATTTTTGTGTGATTTTGATCGACAGTTCGTGAGAAAATCAATGTTTTTTCAGTGAACACTAACTTAGGCCAAGTTAGTATGATTCCAAATGATATGTTTTTTCAGAAAAACTGGCAGTAAATCAATGGAAAAAGTGCTTGGTTTTATTGTATTTATGTGCATTACGTCGTTTTAAAACATTTTTGTGTGATTTTAATCGACAGTTCTTGAGAAAATCAATGTTTTTACAGTAAACACTAATTTAGGCCAAGTTAGTATGATTGCAACTGATATGTTTTTTCAGAAAAACTAGCAGTAATTCAATGGAAAAAGTGCTTGGTTTTATTGTATTTCTGTGCATTACGTCGTTTTAAAACATTTTTGTGTGATTTTAATCGACAGTTCGTGAGAAAATCAATGTTTTTTCAGTGAACACTAACTTAGGCCAAGTTAGTATGATTGCAAATGATATGTTTTTTCAGAAAAACTGGTAGTAAATCAATGGAAAAAGTGCTTGGTTTTATTGTATTTCTGTGCATTACGTCGTTTTAAAACATTTTTGCGTGATTTTAATCGACAGTTCTTGAGAAAATCAATGTTTTTTTAGTAAACACTAATTTAGGCCAAGTTAGTATGATTGCAAATGATATGTTTTTTCAGAAAAACTAGCAGGGATTCAATGGAAAAAGTGCTTGGTTTTATTGTATTTCTGTGCATTATGTCGTTTTAAAACATTTTTGTGTGATTTTAATCGACAGTTCGTGAGAAAATCAATGTTTTTTCAGTAAACACTAACTTAGGCCAAGTTAGTATGATTGCAAATGATATGTTTTTTCAGAAAAACTGGCAGTAAATCAATAGAGAAAGTGCTTGGTTTTATTGTATTTCTGTACATTACGTCGTTTTAAAACATTTTCGTGTGAATTTAATCCACAGTTTTTGAGAAAATCAATGTTTTTTCAGTAAACACTAATTTAGGCCAAGTTAGTATGATTGCAAATGATATGCTTTTTCAGAAAAACTGGCCGTAATTCAATGGAAAAAGTGCTTGGTTTTAGTGTATTTCTGTACATTACGTCGTTTTAAAACCTTTCTGTGTGAATTTAATCAACAGTTTTTGAGAAAATCAATTATTTTTCAGTAAACACCAATTTAGGCCAAGTTAGTATGATTGCAAATGATATGTTTTTTCAGAAAAACTGGCAGTAAATCAATGGAAAAAGTGCTTGGTTTTATATTATTTCTGTGCATTATGTCGTTTTAAAACATTTTTGTGTGATTTTAATCGACAGTTCGTGAGAAAATCAATGTTTTTTCAGTAAACACTAACTTAGGCCAAGTTAGTATGATTGCAAATGATATGTTTTTTCAGAAAAACTGGCAGTAAATCAATGGAAAAAGTGCTTGGTTTTATTGTATTTCTGTGCATTACGTCGTTTTAAAACATTTTTGTGTGATTTTAATCGACAGTTCTTGAGAAAATTAATGTTTTTACAATAAACACTAATTTAGGCCAAGTTAGTATGATTGCAACTGATATGTTTTTTCAGAAAAACTAGCAGTAATTCAATGGAAAATGTGCTTGGTTTTATTGTATTTCTGTGCATTACGTCGTTTTAAAACATTTTTGTGTGATTTTAATCGACAGTTCGTGAGAAAATCAATGTTTTTTCAGTGAACACTAACTTAGGCCAAGTTAGTATGATTGCAAATGATATGTTTTTTCAGAAAAACTGGTAGTAAATCAATGGAAAAAGTGCTTGGTTTTATTGTATTTCTGTGCATTACGTCGTTTTAAAACATTTTTGCGTGATTTTAATCGACAGTTCTTGAGAAAATCAATGTTTTTTTAGTAAACACTAATTTAGGCCAAGTTAGTATGATTGCAAATGATATGTTTTTTCAGAAAAACTAGCAGGGATTCAATGGAAAAAGTGCTTGGTTTTAGTGTATTTCTGTACATTACGTCGTTTTAAAACATTTTTCTGTGAATTTAATCGACAGTTTTTGAGAAAATCAATGTTTTTACAGTAAACACTAATTTAGGCCAAGTTAGTATGATTGCAACTGATATGTTTTTTCAGAAAAACTAGCAGTAATTCATTGGAAAAAGTGCTTGGTTTTATTGTATTTCTGTGCATTATGTCGTTTTAAAACATTTTTGTGTGATTTTAATAGACAGTTCGTGAGAAAATCAATGTTTTTTCAGTAAACACTAACTTATGCCAAGTTAGTATGATTGCAAATGATATGTTTTTTCAGAAAAACTGGCAGTAAATCAATGGAGAAAGTGCTTGGTTTTATTGTATTTCTGTACATTACGTCGTTTTAAAACATTTTCGTGTGAATTTAATCCACAGTTTTTGAGAAAATCAATGTTTTTTCAGTAAACACTAATTTAGGCCAAGTTAGTATGATTGCAAATGATATAATTTTCAGAAAAACTGGCCGTAATTCAATGGAAAAAGTGCTTGGTTTTAGTGTATTTCTGTACATTACGTCGTTTTAAAACCTTTCTGTGTGAATTTAATCAACAGTTTTTGAGAAAATCAATTATTTTTCAGTAAACACCAATTTAGGCCAAGTTAGTATGATTGCAAATGATATGTTTTTTCAGAAAAACTGGCAGTAAATCAATGGAAAAAGTGCTTGGTTTTATTGTATTTCTGTGCATTATGTCGTTTTAAAACATTTTTGTGTGATTTTAATCGACAGTTCGTGAGAAAATCAATGTTTTTTCAGTAAACACTAACTTAGGCCAAGTTAGTATGATTGCAAATGATATGTTTTTTCAGAAAAACTGGCAGTAAATCAATGGAAAAAGTGCTTGGTTTTATTGTATTTCTGTGCATTACGTCGTTTTAAAACATTTTTGTGTGATTTTAATCGACAGTTCTTGAGAAAATTAATGTTTTTACAATAAACACTAATTTAGGCCAAGTTAGTATGATTGCAACTGATATGTTTTTTCAGAAAAACTAGCAGTAATTCAATGGAAAATGTGCTTGGTTTTATTGTATTTCTGTGCATTACGTCGTTTTAAAACATTTTTGTGTGATTTTAATCGACAGTTCGTGAGAAAATCAATGTTTTTTCAGTGAACACTAACTTAGGCCAAGTTAGTATGATTGCAAATGATATGTTTTTTCAGAAAAACTGGTAGTAAATCAATGGAAAAAGTGCTTGGTTTTATTGTATTTCTGTGCATTACGTCGTTTTAAAACATTTTTGCGTGATTTTAATCGACAGTTCTTGAGAAAATCAATGTTTTTTTAGTAAACACTAATTTAGGCCAAGATAGTATGATTGCAAATGATATGTTTTTTCAGAAAAACTAGCAGGGATTCAATGGAAAAAGTGCTTGGTTTTAGTGTATTTCTGTACATTACGTCGTTTTAAAACATTTTTCTGTGAATTTAATCGACAGTTTTTGAGAAAATCAATGTTTTTACAGTAAACACTAATTTAGGCCAAGTTAGTATGATTGCAACTGATATATTTTTTCAGAAAAACTAGCAGTAATTCAATGGAAAAAGTGCTTGGTTTTATTGTATTTCTGTGCATTATGTCGTTTTAAAACATTTTTGTGTGATTTTAATAGACAGTTCGTGAGAAAATCAATGTTTTTTCAGTAAACACTAACTTAGGCCAAGTTAGTATGATTGCAAATGATATGTTTTTTCAGAAAAACTGGCAGTAAATCAATGGAGAAAGTGCTTGGTTTTATTGTATTTCTGTACATTACGTCGTTTTAAAACATTTTCGTGTGAATTTAAACCACAGTTTTTGAGAAAATCAATGTTTTTTCAGTAAACACTAATTTAGGCCAAGTTAGTATGATTGCAAATGATATAATTTTCAGAAAAACTGGCCGTAATTCAATGGAAAAAGTGCTTGGTTTTAGTGTATTTCTGTACATTACGTCGTTTTAAAACCTTTCTGTGTGAATTTAATCAACAGTTTTTGAGAAGATCAATTATTTTTCAGTAAACACCAATTAAGGCCAAGTTAGTATGATTGCAAATGATATGTTTTTTCAGAAAAACTGGCAGTAAATCAATCGAAAAAGTGCTTGGTTTTATTGTATTTCTGTGCATTATGTCGTTTTAAAACATTTTTGTGTGATTTTAATCGACAGTTCGTGAGAAAATCAATGTTTTTTCAGTAAACACTAACTTAGGCCAAGTTAGTATGATTGCAAATGATATGTTTTTTCAGAAAAACTGGCAGTAAATCAATGGAAAAAGTGCTTGGTTTTATTGTATTTCTGTGCATTACGTCGTTTTAAAACATTTTTGTGTGATTTTAATCGACAGTTCTTGAGAAAATCAATGTTTTTTCAGTAAACACTGTCTTAGGCCAAGTTAGTATGATTGCAAATGATATGTTTTTTCAGAAAAACTGGCAGTAAATCAATGGAGAAAGTGCTTGGTTTTATTGTATTTCTGTACATTACGTCGTTTTAAAACATTTTCGTGTGAATTTAATCCACAGTTTTTGAGAAAATCAATGTTTTTTCAGTAAACACTAATTTAGGCCAAGTTAGTATGATTGCAAATGATATAATTTTCAGAAAAACTGGCCGTAATTCAATGGAAAAAGTGCTTGGTTTTAGTGTATTTCTGTACATTACGTCGTTTTAAAACCTTTCTGTGTGAATTTAATCAACAGTTTTTGAGAAGATCAATTATTTTTCAGTAAACACCAATTAAGGCCAAGTTAGTATGATTGCAAATGATATGTTTTTTCAGAAAAACTGGCAGTAAATCAATGGAAAAAGTGCTTGGTTTTATTGTATTTCTGTGCATTATGTCGTTTTAAAACATTTTTGTGTGATTTTAATCGACAGTTCGTGAGAAAATCAATGTTTTTTCAGTAAACACTAACTTAGGCCAAGTTAGTATGATTGCAAATGATATGTTTTTTCAGAAAAACTGGCAGTAAATCAATGGAAAAAGTGCTTGGTTTTATTGTATTTCTGTGCATTACGTCGTTTTAAAACATTTTTGTGTGATTTTAATCGACAGTTCTTGAGAAAATCAATGTTTTTTCAGTAAACACTGTCTTAGGCCAAGTTAGTATGATTGCAAATAATATGTTTTTTCAGAAAAACTAGCAGTAATTCAATGGAAAAAGTGCTTGATTTTATTGTATTTCTGTGCATTATGTCGTTTTAAAACATTTTTGTTTGATTTTAATCGACAGTTCTTGAGAAAATCAATGTTTTTTCAGTAAACACTAATTTAGGCCAAGTTAGTATGATTGCAACTGATATGTTTTTTCAGAAAAACTAGCAGTAATTCAATGGAAAAAGTGCTTGGTTTTATTGTATTTCTGTGCATTACGTCGTTTTAAAACATTTTTGTGTGATTTTAATCGACAGTTCGTGAGAAAATCAATGTTTTTTCAGTGAACACTAACTTAGGCCAAGTTAGTATGATTGCAAATGATATGTTTTTTCAGAAAAACTGGTAGTAAATCAATGGAGAAAGTGCTTGGTTTTATTGTATTTCTGTACATTACGTCGTTTTAAAACATTTTCGTGTGAATTTAATCCACAGTTTTTGAGAAAATCAATGTTTTTTCAGTAAACACTAATTTAGGCCAAGTTAGTATGATTGCAAATGATATGTTTTTTCAGAAAAACTGGCCGTAATTCAATGGAAAAAGTGCTTGGTTTTAGTGTATTTCTGTACATTACGTCGTTTTAAAACATTTCTGTGTGAATTTAATCAACAGTTTTTGAGAAAATCAATTATTTTTCAGTAAACACCAATTTAGGCCAAGTTAGTATGATTGCAAATGATATGTTTTTTCAGAAAAACTAGTAATAATTCAATGGAAATAATGCTTGGTTTTATTGTATTTCTGTGCATTACGTCGTTTTAAAACATTTTCGTGTGAATTTAATCGACAGTTTTTGAGAAAATCAATGTTTTTACAGTAAACACTAATTTAGGCCAAGTTAGTATGATTGCAAATGATATGTTTTTTCAGAAAAACTAGCAGTAATTCAATAGAAAAAATGCTTGGTTTTATTGTATTTCTGTGCATTATGTCGTTTTAAAACATTTTTGTGTGATTTTAATCGACAGTTCGTGAGAAAATCAATGTTTTTTCAGTAAACACTAACTTAGGCCAAGTTAGTATGATTGCAAATGATATGTTTTTTCAGAAAAACTGGCAGTAAATCAATGGAAAAAGTGCTTGGTTTTATTGTATTTCTGTGCATTACGTCGTTTTAAAACATTTTTGTGTGATTTTAATCGACAGTTCGTGAGAAAATCAATGTATTTTCAGTAAACACTGTCTTAGGCCAAGTTAGAATGATTGCAAATGATATGTTTTTTCAGAAAAACTAGCAGTAATTCAATGGAAAAAGTGCTTGATTTTATTGTATTTCTCTGCATTATGTCGTTTTAAAACATTTTTGTTTGATTTTAATCGACAGTTCTTGAGAAAATCAATGTTTTTTCAGTAAACACCAATTTAGGCCAAGTTAGTATGATTGCAAATGATATGTTTTTTCAGAAAAACTAGCAGTAATTCAATGGAAAAAGTGCTTGGTTTTATTGTATTTCTGTGCATTATGTCGTTTTAAAACATTTTTGTGTGATTTTAATCGACAGTTCGTGACAAAATCAATGTTTTTTCAGTGAACGCTAACTTAGGCCAAGTTAGTATGATTGCAAATGATATGTTTTTTCAGAAAAACTGGCAGTAAATCAATGGAAAAAGTGCTTGGTTTTATTGTATTTCTGTACATTACGTCGTTTTAAAACATTTTCGTGTGAATTTAATCCACAGTTTTTGAGAAAATCAATGTTTTTTCAGTAAACACTAATTTAGGCCAAGTTAGTATGATTGCAAATGATATGTTTTTTCAGAAAAACTGGCCGTAATTCAATGGAAAAGTGCTTGGTTTTAGTGTATTTCTGTACATTACGTCGTTTTAAAACCATTTTGTGTGAATTTAATCAACAGTTTTTGAGAAAATCAATGTGTTTTCAGTAAAAAATACTTTAGGCTAAGTTAGTATGATTGCAAATGATATGTTTTTTCAGAAAAACTGTCTGTAATTCAATGGAAAAAGTGCTTGATTTTTGTGTATTTCTGTACATTACGTCGTTTTAAAACCTTTCTGTGTGAATTTAATCAACAGCTTTTGAGAAAATCAATTATTTTTCAGTAAACACCAATTTAGGCCAAATTAGTATGATTGCAAATGATATGTTTTTTCAGAAAAACTGGCCGTAATTCAATGGAAAAAGTGCTTGGTTTTAGTGTATTTCTGTACATTACGTCGTTTTAAATCCTTTCTGTGTGAATTTAATCAACAGTTTTTGAGAAAATCAATGTTTTTTCAGTAAACACTAATTTAGGCCAAGTTAGTATGATTGCAAATGATATGTTTTTTCAGAAAAACTGGCCGTAATTCAATGGAAAAAGTGCTTGGTTTTAGTGTATTTCTGTACATTACGTCGTTTTAAAACCTTTCTGTGTGAATTTAATCAACAGTTTTTGAGAAAATCAATGTGTTTTCAGTAAAAAATACTTTAGGCTAAGTTAGTATGATTGCAAATGATATGTTTTTTCAGAAAAACTGTCTGTAATTCAATGGAAAAAGTGCTTGGTTTTGGTGTATTTCTGTACATTACGTCGTTTTAAAACCTTTCTGTGTGAATTTAATCAACAGTTTTTGAGAAAATCAATTATTTTTCAGTAAACACCAATTTAGGCCAAGTTAGTATGTTTGCAAATGATATGTTCTTTCAGAAAAACTAGTAGTAATTCAATGGAAAAAGTGCTTGGTTTTATTGTATTTCTGTACATTACGTCGTTTTAAAACCTTTCTGTGTGAATTTAATAAACAGTTTTCGAGAAAATCAATGTTCTTTCAGTAAACACTTATTTAGGCCAAATTAGTATGATTGCAAATGATATGTTTTTTCAGAAAAACTGGGCGTAATTCAATGGAAAAAGTGCTTGGTTTTAGTGTATTTCTGTACATTACGTCGTTTTAAATCCTTTCTTTGTGAATTTAATCAACAGTTTTTGAAAAAAATCAATTATTTTTCAGTAAACACCAATTTAGGCCAAGTTAGTATGTTTGCAAATGATATGTTTTTTCAGAAAAACTAGTAGTAATTCAATGGAAAAAGTGCTTGGTTTTATTGTATTTCTGTACATTACGTCGTTTTAAAACCTTTCTGTGTGAATTTAATCAACAGTTTTTGAGAAAATCAATGTTTTTTCAGTAAAAACTTATTTAGGCCAAATTAGTATGATTGCAAATGAGATGTTTTTTCAGAAGAACTGGCCGTAATTCAATGGAAAAAGTGCTTGGTTTTAGTGTATTTCTGTACATTACGTCGTTTTAAAACCTTTCTGTGTGAATTTAATCAACAGTTTTTGAGAAAATCAATTATTTTTCAGTAAACACCAATTTAGGCCAAGTTAGTATGTTTGCAAATGATATGTTCTTTCAGAAAAACTAGTAGTAATTCAATGGAAAAAGTGCTTGGTTTTATTGTATTTCTGTACATTACGTCGTTTTAAAACATTTTTGTGTGAATTTAATCGACAGTTTTTGAGAAAAACAATGCTTTTTCAGTAAACACTAATTTAGGCCAAGTTAGTATGATTGCAAATGATATGTTTTTCAGAAAAACTAGCAGTGATTCAATGGAAAAAATGCTTGGTTTTAGTGTATTTCTGTACATTACGTCGTTTTAAAACATTTTTGTGTGAATTTAATCGACAGTTTTTGAGAAAATCAATGTTTTTACAGTAAACACTAATTTAGGCCAAGTTAGTATGATTGCAACTGATATGTTTTTTCAGAAAAACTAGCAGTAATTCAATGGAAAAAGTGCTTGGTTTTATTGTATTTCTGTGCATTATGTCGTTTTAAAACATTTTTGTGTGATTTTAATAGACAGTTCGTGAGAAAATCAATGTTTTTTCAGTGAACATTAACTTAGGCCAAGTTAGTATGATTGCAAATGATATGTTTTTTCAGAAAAACTGGCAGTAAATCAATGGAAAAAGTGCTTGGTTTTAGTGTATTTCTGTACATTACGTCGTTTTAAAACCTTTCTGTGTGAATTTAATCAACAGTTTTTGAGAAAATCAATGTGTTTTCAGTAAACACTTATTTAGACCAAATTAGTATGATTGCAAATGATATGTTTTTTCAGAAAAACTGTCTGTAATTCAATGGAAAAAGTTCTTGGTTTTAGTGTATTTCTGTACATTACGTCGTTTTAAAACCTTTCTGTGTGAATTTAATCAACAGTTTTTGAGAAAATCAATTATTTTCCAGTAAACACCAATTTAGGCCAAGTTAGTATGTTTGCAAATGATATGTTCTTTCAGAAAAACTAGTAGTAATTCAATGGAAAAAGTGCTTGGTTTTATTGTATTTCTGTACATTACGTCGTTTTAAAACATTTTTGCGTGATTTTAATCGACAGTTCTTGAGAAAATATATGTTTTTTCAGTGAACACTATTTTAGGCCAAGTTAGTATGATTGCAAATGATATGTTTTTCCAGAAAAACTAGCAGTGATTCAATGGAAAAAGTGCTTGTTTTTAGTGTATGTTTGTAAATTTCGTCGCTTTAAAACATTTTTGTGTGATTTTAATCGACAGTTCTTGAGAAAATCAATGTTTTTTCAGTAGACACTAACTTAGGCCAAGTTAGTATGATTGCAAATGATATGTTTTTTCAGAAAAACTAGCAGTAATTCAATGGAAAAGGTGATTGGTTTTATTGTATTTCTGTACATTACGTCGTTTTAAAACATTTTTGTGTGAATTTAATCGACAGTTATTGAGAAAATCAATGTTTTTTCAGTAAACACTAATTTAGGCCAAGTTAGTATGATTGCAACTGATATGTTTTTTCAGAAAAACTGGCAGTAATTCAATGGAAAAAGTGCTTGGTTTTATTGTATTTCTGTGCATTATGTCGTTTTAAAACATTTTTGTGTGATTTTAATCGACAGTTCGTGAGAAAATCAATGTTTTTTCAGTGAACATTAACTTAGGCCAAGTTAGTATGATTACAAATGATATGTTTTTTCAGAAAAACTGTCAGTAAATCAATGGAAAAAGTGCTTGGATTTATTGTATTTCTGTGCATTACGTCGTTTTAAAACATTTTTGCGTGATTTTAATCGACAGTTCTTGAGAAAATATATGTTTTTTCAGTAAAAACTAATATAGCCCAAGTTAGTATAATTGCAAATGATATGTTTTTTCAGAAAAACTAGCAGTGATTCAATGGAAAAAATGCTTGTTTTTAGTGTATTTCTGTACATTACGTCGTTTTAAAACCTTTTTGTGTGAATTTAATCTACCGTTTTTGAGAAAATCAATGTTTTTTCAGTAAACACTAATTTAGGCCAAGTTAGTATGATTGCAAATGATATGTTTTTTCAGAAAAACTAGCAGTGATTCAATGGAAAAAATGCTTGGTTTTAGTGTATTTCTGTACATTACGTCGTTTTAAAACATTTTGTGTGAATTTAATCGACAGTTTTTGAGAAAATCAATGTTTTTTCAGTGAACACTATTTTAGGCCAAGTTAGTATGATTGCAAATGATATGTTTTTTCAGAAAAACTGGCTGTAAATCAATGGAAAAAGTGCTTGGTTTTATTGTATTTCTGTGCATTACGTCGTTTTAAAACATTTTTGTGTGAATTTAATCGACAGTTTTTGAGAAAATCAATGTTTTTACAGTAAACACTAATTTAGGCCAAGTTAGTATGATTGCAACTGATATGTTTTTTCAGAAAAACTAGCAGTAATTCAATGGAAAAAATGCTTGGTTTTATTGTATTTCTGTGCATTATGTCGTTTTAAAACATTTTTGTGTGATTTTAATAGACAGTTCTTGAGAAAATCAATGTTTTTTCAGTGAACATTAACTTAGGCCAAGTTAGTATGATTGCAAATGATATGTTTTTTCAGAAAAACTGGCAGTAAATCAATGGAAAAAGTGCTTGGTTTTATTGTATTTCTGTGCATTTCGTCTTTTTAAAACATTTTTGCGTGATTTTAATCGACAGTTCTTAAGAAAATATATGTTTTTTCAGTAAAAACTAATATAGGCCAAGTTAGTATGATTGCAAATGATATGTTTTTTCAGAAAAACTGGCTGTAAATCAATGGAAAAAGTGCTTGGTTTTATTGTATTTCTGTGCATTACGTCGTTTTAAAACATTTTTGTGTGATTTTAATGGACAGTTCTTGAGAAAATCAATGTTTTTTCAGTAAACACTAATTTAGGCCAAGTTAGTATGATTGCAAATGATATGTTTTTCAGAAAAACTAGCAGTGATTCAATGGAAAAAATGCTTGGTTTTAGTGTATTTCTGTACATTACGTCGTTTTAAAACATTTTTGTGTGAATTTAATCGACAGTTTTTGAGAAAATCAATGTTTTTACAGTAAACACTAATTTAGGCCAAGTTAGTATGATTGCAACTGATATGTTTTTTCAGAAAAACTAGCAGTAATTCAATGGAAAAAGTGCTTGGTTTTATTGTATTTCTGTACATTACGTCGTTTTAAAACATTTTTGCGTGATTTTAATCGACAGTTCTTGAGAAAATATATGTTTTTTCAGTGAACACTATTTTAGGCCAAGTTAGTATGATTGCAAATGATATGTTTTTCCAGAAAAACTAGCAGTGATTCAATGGAAAAAGTGCTTGTTTTTAGTGTATGTTTGTAAATTTCGTCGCTTTAAAACATTTTTGTGTGATTTTAATCGACAGTTCTTGAGAAAATCAATGTTTTTTCAGTAGACACTAACTTAGGCCAAGTTAGTATGATTGCAAATGATATGTTTTTTCAGAAAAACTAGCAGTAATTCAATGGAAAAGGTGATTGGTTTTATTGTATTTCTGTACATTACGTCGTTTTAAAACATTTTTGTGTGAATTTAATCGACAGTTATTGAGAAAATCAATGTTTTTTCAGTAAACACTAATTTAGGCCAAGTTAGTATGATTGCAACTGATATGTTTTTTCAGAAAAACTGGCAGTAATTCAATGGAAAAAGTGCTTGGTTTTATTGTATTTCTGTGCATTATGTCGTTTTAAAACATTTTTGTGTGATTTTAATCGACAGTTCGTGAGAAAATCAATGTTTTTTCAGTGAACATTAACTTAGGCCAAGTTAGTATGATTACAAATGATATGTTTTTTCAGAAAAACTGTCAGTAAATCAATGGAAAAAGTGCTTGGATTTATTGTATTTCTGTGCATTACGTCGTTTTAAAACATTTTTGCGTGATTTTAATCGACAGTTCTTGAGAAAATATATGTTTTTTCAGTAAAAACTAATATAGCCCAAGTTAGTATAATTGCAAATGATATGTTTTTTCAGAAAAACTAGCAGTGATTCAATGGAAAAAATGCTTGTTTTTAGTGTATTTCTGTACATTACGTCGTTTTAAAACCTTTTTGTGTGAATTTAATCTACCGTTTTTGAGAAAATCAATGTTTTTTCAGTAAACACTAATTTAGGCCAAGTTAGTATGATTGCAAATGATATGTTTTTTCAGAAAAACTAGCAGTGATTCAATGGAAAAAATGCTTGGTTTTAGTGTATTTCTGTACATTACGTCGTTTTAAAACATTTTGTGTGAATTTAATCGACAGTTTTTGAGAAAATCAATGTTTTTTCAGTGAACACTATTTTAGGCCAAGTTAGTATGATTGCAAATGATATGTTTTTTCAGAAAAACTGGCTGTAAATCAATGGAAAAAGTGCTTGGTTTTATTGTATTTCTGTGCATTACGTCGTTTTAAAACATTTTTGTGTGAATTTAATCGACAGTTTTTGAGAAAATCAATGTTTTTACAGTAAACACTAATTTAGGCCAAGTTAGTATGATTGCAACTGATATGTTTTTTCAGAAAAACTAGCAGTAATTCAATGGAAAAAATGCTTGGTTTTATTGTATTTCTGTGCATTATGTCGTTTTAAAACATTTTTGTGTGATTTTAATAGACAGTTCTTGAGAAAATCAATGTTTTTTCAGTGAACATTAACTTAGGCCAAGTTAGTATGATTGCAAATGATATGTTTTTTCAGAAAAACTGGCAGTAAATCAATGGAAAAAGTGCTTGGTTTTATTGTATTTCTGTGCATTTCGTCTTTTTAAAACATTTTTGCGTGATTTTAATCGACAGTTCTTAAGAAAATATATGTTTTTTCAGTAAAAACTAATATAGGCCAAGTTAGTATGATTGCAAATGATATGTTTTTTCAGAAAAACTGGCTGTAAATCAATGGAAAAAGTGCTTGGTTTTATTGTATTTCTGTGCATTACGTCGTTTTAAAACATTTTTGTGTGATTTTAATGGACAGTTCTTGAGAAAATCAATGTTTTTTCAGTAAACACTAATTTAGGCCAAGTTAGTATGATTGCAAATGATATGTTTTTCAGAAAAACTAGCAGTGATTCAATGGAAAAAATGCTTGGTTTTAGTGTATTTCTGTACATTACGTCGTTTTAAAACATTTTTGTGTGAATTTAATCGACAGTTTTTGAGAAAATCAATGTTTTTACAGTAAACACTAATTTAGGCCAAGTTAGTATGATTGCAACTGATATGTTTTTTCAGAAAAACTAGCAGTAATTCAATGGAAAAAGTGCTTGGTTTTATTGTATTTCTGTGCATTATGTCGTTTTAAAACATTTTTGTGTGATTTTAATAGACAGTTCTTGAGAAAATCAATGTTTTTTCAGTGAACATTAACTTAGGCCAAGTTAGTATGATTGCAAATGATATGTTTTTTCAGAAAAACTGGCAGTAAATCAATGGAAAAAGTGCTTGGTTTTATTGTATTTCTGTGCATTTCGTCTTTTTAAAACATTCTTGCGTGATTTTAATCGACAGTTCTTGAGAAAATATATGTTTTTTCAGTAAAAATTAATATAGGCCAAGTTAGTATGATTGCAAATGATATGTTTTTTCAGAAAAACTAGCAGTAATTCAATGGAAAAAGTGCTTGGTTTTATTGTATTTCTGTGCATTACGTCGTTTTAAAACATTTTTGTGTGATTTTAATCGACAGTTCGTGAGAAAATCAATGTTTTTTCAGTGAACACTATTTTAGGCCAAGTTAGTATGATTGCAAATGATATGTTTTTTCAGAAAAACTAGCAGTGATTCAATGGAAAAAGTGCTTGTTTTTAGTGTATGTTTGTAAATTTCGTCGCTTTAAAACATTTTTGTGTGATTTTAATCGACAGTTCTTGAGAAAATCAATGTTTTTTCAGTAGACACTAACTTAGGCCAAGTTAGTATGATTGCAAATGATATGTTTTTTCAGAAAAACTAGCAGTGATTCAATGGAAAAAATGCTTGGTTTTAGTGTATTTCTGTACATTACGTCGTTTTAAAACATTTTTGTGTGAATTTAACCGACAGTTTTTGAGAAAATCAATGTTTTTACAGTAAACACTAATTTAGGCCAAGTTAGTATGATTGCAAATGATATGTTTTTTCAGAAAAACTAGCAGTAATTCAATGGAAAAAGTGCTTGGTTTTATTGTATTTCTGTGCATTATGTCGTTTTAAAACATTTTTGTGTGATTTTAATCGATAGTTCTTGAGAAAATCAATGTTTTTTTTGGAAACACTAATTTAGGCCAAGTTAGTATGATTGCAAATGATATGTTTTTTCAGAAAAACTAGCAGTAATTCAATGGAAAAAGTGCTTGGTTTTATTGGATTTCTGTACATTACGTCGTTTTAAAACATTTTTGTGTGAATTTAATCGACAGTTATTGAGAAAATCAATGTTTTCTCAGTAAACACTAATTCAGGCCAAGTTAGTATGATTGCAAATGATATGTTTTTTCAGAAAAACTAGCAGTGATTCAATGGAAAAAATGCTTGGTTTTAGTGTATTTTTGTACATTACGTCGTTTTAAAACATTTTTGTGTGAATTTAATCGACAGTTTTTGAGAAAATCAATGTTTTTACAGTAAACACTAATTTAGGCCAAGTTAGTATGATTGCAACTGATATGTTTTTTCAGAAAAACTAGCAGTAATTCAATGGAAAAAGTGCTTGGTTTTATTGTATTTCTGTGCATTATGTCGTTTTAAAACATTTTTGTGTGATTTTAATAGACAGTTCGTGAGAAAATCAATGTTTTTTCAGTGAACACTAACTTAGGCCAAGTTAGTATGATTGCAAATGATATGTTTTTTCAGAAAAACTGGCAGTAAATCAATGGAAAAAGTGCTTGGTTTTATTGTATTTCTGTGCATTACGTCGTTTTAAAACATTTTTGTGTGATTTTAATCGACAGTTCTTGAGAAAATCAATGTTTTTTCAGTAAACACTAATTTAGGCCAAGTTAGTATGATTGCAAATGATATGTTTTTTCAGAAAAACTAGCAGTGATTCAATGGAAAAAATTCTTGGTTTTAGTGTATTTCTGTACATTACGTCGTTTTAAAACATTTTTGTGTGAATTTAATCGACAGTTTTTGAGAAAATCAATGTTTTTACAGTAAACACTAATTTAGGCCAAGTTAGTATGATTGCAACTGATATGTTTTTTCAGAAAAACTAGCAGTAATTCAATGGAAAAAGTGCTTGGTTTTATTGTATTTCTGTGCATTATGTCGTTTTAAAACATTTTTGTGTGATTTTAATCGACAGTTCGTGAGAAAATCAATGTTTTTTCAGTGAACACTAACTTAGGCCAAGTTAGTATGATTGCAAATGATATGTTTTTTCAGAAAAACTGGTAGTAAATCAATGGAAAAAGTGCTTGGTTTTATTGTATTTCTGTGCATTACGTCATTTTAAAACATTTTTGCGTGATTTTAATCGACAGTTCTTGAGAAAATCAATGTTTTTTTAGTAAACACTAATTAAGGCCAAGTTAGTATGATTGCAAATGATATGTTTTTTCAGAAAAACTAGCAGGGATTCAATGGAAAAAGTGCTTGGTTTTAGTGTATTTCTGTACATTACGTCGTTTTAAAACATTTTTCTGTGAATTTAATCGACAGTTTTTGAGAAAATCAATGTTTTTACAGTAAACACTAATTTAGGCCAAGTTAGTATGATTGCAACTGATATGTTTTTTCAGAAAAACTAGCAGTAATTCAATGGAAAAAGTGCTTGGTTTTATTGTATTTCTGTGCATTTTGTCGTTTTAAAACCTTTTTGTGTGAATTTAATCGACAGTTTTTGAGAAAATCAATGCTTTTTCAGTAAACACTAATTTAGGCCAAGTTAGTATGATTGCAAATGATATGTTTTTTCAGAAGAACTGGCAGTAAATCAATGGAAAAAGTGCTTGGTTTTATTGTATTTCTGTGCATTACGTCGTTTTAAAACATTTTTGCGTGATTTTAATCGACAGTTCTTGAGAAAATATATGTTTTTTCAGTAAAAACTAATATAGGCCAAGTTAGTATGATTGCAAATGATATGTTTTTTCAGAAAAACTAGCAGTGATTCAATGGAAAAAATGCTTGGTTTTATTGTATTTCTGTGCATTATGTCGTTTTAAAACATTTTTGTGTGATTTTAATCGACAGTTCGTGAGAAAATCAATGTTTTTTCAGTGAACACTATTTTAGGCCAAGTTAGTATGATTGCAAATGATATGTTTTTTCAGAAAAACTGGCTGTAAATCAATGGAAAAAGTGCTTGGTTTTATTGTATTTCTGTGCATTACGTCGTTTTAAAACATTTTTGTGTGATTTTAATCGACAGTTCTTGAGAAAATCAATGTTTTTTCAGTAAACACTAATTTAGGCCAAGTTAGTATGATTGCAAATGATATGTTTTTTCAGAAAAACTAGCAGTGATTCAATGGAAAAAATGCTTGGTTTTAGTGTATTTCTGTACATTACGTCGTTTTAAAACATTTTTGTGTGAATTTAACCGACAGTTTTTGAGAAAATCAATGTTTTTACAGTAAACACTAATTTAGGCCAAGTTAGTATGATTGCAAATGATATGTTTTTTCAGAAAAACTAGCAGTAATTCAATGGAAAATGTGCTTGGTTTTATTGTATTTCTGTGCATTATGTCGTTTTAAAACATTTTTGTGTGATTTTAATCGATAGTTCTTGAGAAAATCAATGTTTTTTTTGGAAACACTAATTTAGGCGAAGTTAGTATGATTGCAAATGATATGTTTTTTCAGAAAAACTAGCAGTAATTCAATGGAAAAAGTGCTTGGTTTTATTGTATTTCTGTACATTACGTCGTTTTAAAACATTTTTGTGTGAATTTAATCGACAGTTATTGAAATAATCAATGTTTTCTCAGTAAACACTAATTTAGGCCAAGTTAGTATGATTGCAAATGATATGTTTTTTCAGAAAAACTAGCAGTGATTCAATGGAAAAAATGCTTGGTTTTAGTGTATTTTTGTACATTACGTCGTTTTAAAACATTTTTGTGTGAATTTAATCGACAGTTTTTGAGAAAATCAATGTCTTTACAGTAAACACTAATTTAGGCCAAGTTAGTATGATTGCAACTGATATGTTTTTTCAGAAAAACTAGCAGTAATTCAATGGAAAAAGTGCTTGGTTTTATTGTATTTCTGTGCATTATGTCGTTTTAAAACATTTTTGTGTGATTTTAATAGACAGTTCGTGAGAAAATCAATGTTTTTTCAGTGAACACTAACTTAGGCCAAGTTAGTATGATTGCAAATGATATGTTTTTTCAGAAAAACTGGCAGTAAATCAATGGAAAAAGTGCTTGGTTTTATTGTATTTCTGTGCATTACGTCGTTTTAAAACATTTTTGTGTGATTTTAATCGACAGTTCTTGAGAAAATCAATGTTTTTTCAGTAAACACTAATTTAGGCCAAGTTAGTATGATTGCAAATGATATGTTTTTTCAGAAAAACTAGCAGTGATTCAATGGAAAAAATCCTTGGTTTTATTGTATTTCTGTGCATTATGTCGTTTTAAAACATTATTGTGTGATATTAATCGACAGTTCGTGAGAAAATCAATGTTTTTACAGTAAACACTAATTTAGGCCAAGTTAGTATGATTGCAACTGATATGTTTTTTCAGAAAAACTAGCAGTAATTCATTGGAAAAAGTGCTTGGTTTTATTGTATTTCTGTGCATTATGTCGTTTTAAAACATTTTTGTGTGATTTTAATCGACAGTTCGTGAGAAAATCAATGTTTTTTCAGTGAACACTAACTTAGGCCAAGTTAGTATGATTGCAAATGATATGTTTTTTCAGAAAAACTGGTAGTAAATCAATGGAAAAAGTGCTTGGTTTTATTGTATTTCTGTGCATTACGTCATTTTAAAACATTTTTGCGTGATTTTAATCGACAGTTCTTGAGAAAATCAATGTTTTTTTAGTAAACACTAATTAAGGCCAAGTTAGTATGATTGCAAATGATATGTTTTTTCAGAAAAACTAGCAGTGATTCAATGGAAAAAATGCTTGGTTTTATTGTATTTCTGTACATTACGTCGTTTTAAAACATTTTTGTGTGAATTTAATCGACAGTTTTTGAGAAAATCAATGTTTTTACAGTAAACACTAATTTAGGCCAAGTTTGTATGATTGCAAATGATATGTTTTTTCAGAAAAACTAGCAGTAATTCAATGGAAAAAGTGCTTGGTTTTATTGTATTTCTGTGCATTATGTCGTTTTAAAACATTTTTGTGTGATTTTAATCGACAGTTCGTGAGAAAATCAATGTTTTTTCAGTGAACACTATTTTAGGCCAAGTTAGTATGATTGCAAATGATATGTTTTTTCAGAAAAACTAGCAGTGATTCAATGGAAAAATTGCTTGTTTTTAGTGTATGTTTGTAAATTTCGTCGCTTTAAAACATTTTCGTGTGAATTTAATCGACAGTTTCTGAGAAAATCAATGTTTTTTCAGTGAACATTAACTTAGGCCAAGTTAGTATGATTGCAAATGATATGTATTTTCAGAAAAACTGGCGGTAAATCAATGGAAAAAGTGCTTGGTTTTATTGTATTTCTGTGCATTACGTCGTTTTAAAACATTTTTGCGTGATTTTAATCGACAGTTCTTGAGAAAATATATGTTTTTTCAGTAAAAACTAATATAGGCCAAGTTAGTATGATTGCAAATGATATGTTTTTTCAGAAAAACTAGCAGTGATTCAATGGAAAAAATGCTTGGTTTTAGTGTATTTCTGTACATTACGTCGTTTTAAAACCTTTTTGTGTGAATTTAATCGACAGTTTTTGAGAAAATCAATGTTTTTACAGTAAACACTAATTTAGGCCAAGTTAGTATGATTGCAAATGATATGTTTTTTCAGAAAAACTAGCAGTAATTCAATGGAAAAAGTGCTTGGTTTTATTGTATTTCTGTGCATTATGTCGTTTTAAAACATTATTGTGTGATATTAATCGACAGTTCGTGAGAAAATCAATGTTTTTTCAGTAAACACTATTTTAGGCCAAGTTAGTTTGATTGCAAATGATATGTTTTCTCAGAAAAACTGGCAGTAAATCAGTGGAAAAAGTGCTTGGTTTTATTGTATTTCTGTGCATTACGTCGTTTTAAAACATTTTTGTGTGATTTTAATCGACAGTTCTTGAGAAAATCAATGTTTTTTCAGTAAACACTAATTAAGGCCAAGTTAGTATGATTGCAAATGATATGTTTTTTCAGAAAAACTAGCAGTGATTCAATGGAAAAAATGCTTGGTTTTAGTGTATTTCTGTACATTACGTCGTTTTAAAACATTTTTGTGTGAATTTAATCGACAGTTTTTGAGAAAATCAATGTTTTTACAGTAAACACTAATTTAGGCCAAGTTAGTATGATTGCAAATGATATGTTTTTTCAGAAAAACTAGCAGTAATTCAATGGAAAAAGTGCTTGGTTTTATTGTATTTCTGTGCATTATGTCGTTTTAAAACATTTTTGTGTGATTTTAATCGACAGTTCGTGAGAAAATCAATGTTTTTTCAGTGAACACTATTTTAGGCCAAGTTAGTATGATTGCAAATGATATGTTTTTTCAGAAAAACTGGCTGTAAATCAATGGAAAAAGTGCTTGGTTTTATTGTATTTCTGTGCATTACGTCGTTTTAAAACATTTTTGTGTGATTTTAATCGACAGTTCTTGAGAAAATCAATGTTTTTTCAGTAAACACTAATTAAGGCCAAGTTAGTATGATTGCAAATGATATGTTTTTTCAGAAAAACTAGCAGTGATTCAATGGAAAAAATGCTTGGTTTTAGTGTATTTCTGTACATTACGTCGTTTTAAAACATTTTTGTGTGAATTTAATCGACAGTTTTTGAGAAAATCAATGTTTTTACAGTAAACACTAATTTAGGCCAAGTTAGTATGATTGCAAATGATATGTTTTTTCAGAAAAACTAGCAGTGATTCAATGGAAAAAATGCTTGGTTTTAGTGTATTTCTGTACATTACGTCGTTTTAAAACATTTTTGTGTGAATTTAATCGACAGTTTTTGAGAAAATCAATGTTTTTACAGTAAACACTAATTTAGGCCAAGTTAGTATGATTGCAAATGATATGTTTTTTCAGAAAAACTAGCAGTAATTCAATGGAAAAAGTGCTTGGTTTTATTGTATTTCTGTGCATTACGTCGTTTTAAAACATTTTTGTGTGATTTTAATCGACAGTTCTTGAGAAAATCAATGTTTTTTCAGTAAACACTAATTTAGGCCAAGTTAGTATGATTGCAAATGATATGTTTTTTCAGAAAAACTAGCAGTGATTCAATGGAAAAAATGCTTGGTTTTAGTGTATTTCTGTACATTACGTCGTTTTAAAACATTTTTGTGTGAATTTAACCGACAGTTTTTGAGAAAATCAATGTTTTTACAGTAAACACTAATTTAGGCCAAGTTAGTATGATTGCAAATGATATGTTTTTTCAGAAAAACTAGCAGTAATTCAATGGAAAAAGTGCTTGGTTTTATTGTATTTCTGTGCATTATGTCGTTTTAAAACATTTTTGTGTGATTTTAATCGATAGTTCTTGAGAAAATCAATGTTTTTTTTGGAAACACTAATTTAGGCGAAGTTAGTATGATTGCAAATGATATGTTTTTTCAGAAAAACTAGCAGTAATTCAATGGAAAAAGTGCTTGGTTTTATTGTATTTCTGTACATTACGTCGTTTTAAAACATTTTTGTGTGAATTTAATCGACAGTTATTGAAATAATCAATGTTTTCTCAGTAAACACTAATTTAGGCCAAGTTAGTATGATTGCAAATGATATGTTTTTTCAGAAAAACTAGCAGTGATTCAATGGAAAAAATGCTTGGTTTTAGTGTATTTTTGTACATTACGTCGTTTTAAAACATTTTTGTGTGAATTTAATCGACAGTTTTTGAGAAAATCAATGTTTTTACAGTAAACACTAATTTAGGCCAAGTTAGTATGATTGCAACTGATATGTTTTTTCAGAAAAACTAGCAGTAATTCAATGGAAAAAGTGCTTGGTTTTATTGTATTTCTGTGCATTATGTCGTTTTAAAACATTTTTGTGTGATTTTAATAGACAGTTCGTGAGAAAATCAATGTTTTTTCAGTGAACACTAACTTAGGCCAAGTTAGTATGATTGCAAATGATATGTTTTTTCAGAAAAACTGGCAGTAAATCAATGGAAAAAGTGCTTGGTTTTATTGTATTTCTGTGCATTACGTCGTTTTAAAACATTTTTGTGTGATTTTAATCGACAGTTCTTGAGAAAATCAATGTTTTTTCAGTAAACACTAATTTAGGCCAAGTTAGTATGATTGCAAATGATATGTTTTTTCAGAAAAACTAGCAGTGATTCAATGGAAAAAATCCTTGGTTTTAGTGTATTTCTGTACATTACGTCGTTTTAAAACATTTTTGTGTGAATTTAATCGACAGTTTTTGAGAAAATCAATGTTTTTACAGTAAACACTAATTTAGGCCAAGTTAGTATGATTGCAACTGATATGTTTTTTCAGAAAAACTAGCAGTAATTCATTGGAAAAAGTGCTTGGTTTTATTGTATTTCTGTGCATTATGTCGTTTTAAAACATTTTTGTGTGATTTTAATCGACAGTTCGTGAGAAAATCAATGTTTTTTCAGTGAACACTAACTTAGGCCAAGTTAGTATGATTGCAAATGATATGTTTTTTCAGAAAAACTGGTAGTAAATCAATGGAAAAAGGTCTTGGTTTTATTGTATTTCTGTGCATTACGTCATTTTAAAACATTTTTGCGTGATTTTAATCGACAGTTCTTGAGAAAATCAATGTTTTTTTAGTAAACACTAATTAAGGCCAAGTTAGTATGATTGCAAATGATATGTTTTTTCAGAAAAACTAGCAGTGATTCAATGGAAAAAATGCTTGGTTTTATTGTATTTCTGTACATTACGTCGTTTTAAAACATTTTTGTGTGAATTTAATCGACAGTTTTTGAGAAAATCAATGTTTTTACAGTAAACACTAATTTAGGCCAAGTTTGTATGATTGCAAATGATATGTTTTTTCAGAAAAACTAGCAGTAATTCAATGGAAAAAGTGCTTGCTTTTATTGTATTTCTGTGCATTATGTCGTTTTAAAACATTTTTGTGTGATTTTAATCGACAGTTCGTGAGAAAATCAATGTTTTTTCAGTGAACACTATTTTAGGCCAAGTTAGTATGATTGCAAATGATATGTTTTTTCAGAAAAACTAGCAGTGATTCAATGGAAAAATTGCTTGTTTTTAGTGTATGTTTGTAAATTTCGTCGCTTTAAAACATTTTCGTGTGAATTTAATCGACAGTTTCTGAGAAAATCAATGTTTTTTCAGTGAACATTAACTTAGGCCAAGTTAGTATGATTGCAAATGATATGTTTTTTCAGAAAAACTGGCGGTAAATCAATGGAAAAAGTGCTTGGTTTTATTGTATTTCTGTGCATTACGTCGTTTTAAAACATTTTTGCGTGATTTTAATCGACAGTTCTTGAGAAAATATATGTTTTTTCAGTAAAAACTAATATAGGCCAAGTTAGTATGATTGCAAATGATATGTTTTTTCAGAAAAACTAGCAGTGATTCAATGGAAAAAATGCTTGGTTTTAGTGTATTTCTGTACATTACGTCGTTTTAAAACCTTTTTGTGTGAATTTAATCGACAGTTTTTGAGAAAATCAATGTTTTTACAGTAAACACTAATTTAGGCCAAGTTAGTATGATTGCAAATGATATGTTTTTTCAGAAAAACTAGCAGTAATTCAATGGAAAAAGTGCTTGGTTTTATTGTATTTCTGTGCATTATGTCGTTTTAAAACATTATTGTGTGATATTAATCGACAGTTCGTGAGAAAATCAATGTTTTTTCAGTAAACACTATTTTAGGCCAAGTTAGTTTGATTGCAAATGATATGTTTTCTCAGAAAAACTGGCAGTAAATCAGTGGAAAAAGTGCTTGGTTTTATTGTATTTCTGTGCATTACGTCGTTTTAAAACATTTTTGTGTGATTTTAATCGACAGTTCTTGAGAAAATCAATGTTTTTTCAGTAAACACTAATTAAGGCCAAGTTAGTATGATTGCAAATGATATGTTTTTTCAGAAAAACTAGCAGTGATTCAATGGAAAAAATGCTTGGTTTTAGTGTATTTCTGTACATTACGTCGTTTTAAAACATTTTTGTGTGAATTTAATCGACAGTTTTTGAGAAAATCAATGTTTTTACAGTAAACACTAATTTAGGCCAAATTAGTATGATTGCAAATGATATGTTTTTTCAGAAAAACTAGCAGTAATTCAATGGAAAAAGTGCTTGGTTTTATTGTATTTCTGTGCATTATGTCGTTTTAAAACATTTTTGTGTGATTTTAATCGACAGTTCTTGAGAAAATCAATGTTTTTTTTGGAAACACTAATTTAGGCCAAGTTAGTATGATTGCAAATGATATGTTTTTTCAGAAAAACTAGCAGTAATTCAATGGAAAAAGTGCTTGGTTTTATTGTATTTCTGTACATTACGTCGTTTTAAAACATTTTTGTGTGAATTTAATCGACAGTTATTGAGAAAATCAATGTCTTTTCAGTAAACACAAATTTAGGCCAAGTTAGTATGATTGCAAATGATATGTTTTTTCAGAAAAACTGGCAGTAAATCAATGGAAAAAGTGCTTGGTTTTATTGTATTTCTGTGCATTACGTCGTTTTAAAACATTTTTGTGTGATTTTAATCGACAGTTCTTGAGAAAATCAATGTTTTCTCAGTAAACACTAACTTAGGCCAAGTTAGTATGATTGCAAATGATATGTTTTTTCAGAAAAACTGGCAGTAAATCAATGGAAAAAGTGCTTGGTTTTATTGTATTTCTGTGCATTACGTCGTTTTAAAACATTTTTGTGTGATTTTAATCGACAGTTTTTGAGAAAATCAATGTTTTTACAGTAAACACTAATTTAGGCCAAAGTTAGTATGATTGCAAATGATATGTTTTTTCAGAAACACTAGCAGGGATTCATTGTAAAAAGTGCTTGGTTTTAGTGTATTTCTGTACATTACGTCGTTTTAAAACATTTTTCTGTGAATTTAATCGACAGTTTTTGAGAAAATCAATGTTTTTACAGTAAACACTAATTTAGGCCAAGTTAGTATGATTGCAACTGATATGTTTTTTCAGAAAAACTAGCAGTAATTCAATGGAAAAAGTGCTTGGTTTTATTGTATTTCTGTGCATTATGTCGTTTTAAAACATTTTTGTGTGATTTTAATCGACAGTTCGTGTGAAAATCAATGTTTTTTCAGTAAACACTAACTTAGGCCAAGTTAGTATGATTGCAAATGATATGTTTTTTCAGAAAAACTGGCAGTAAATCAATGGAGAAAGTGCTTGGTTTTATTGTATTTCTGTACATTACGTTTTTTTAAAACATTTTCGTGTGAATTTAATCCAAAGTTTTTGAGAAAATCAATGTTTTTTCAGTAAACACTAATTTAGGCCAAGTTAGTATGATTGCAAATGATATGCTTTTTCAGAAAAACTGGCCGTAATTCAATGAAAAAAGTGCTTGTTTTTAGTGTATTTCTGTACATTACGTCGTTTTAAAACCTTTCTGTGTGAATTTAATCAACAGTTTTTGAGAAAATCAATTGTTTTTCAGTAAACACCAATTTAGGCCAAGTTAGTATGATTGCAACTGATATGTTTTTTCAGAAAAACTAGCAGTAATTCAATGGAAAAAGTGCTTGGTTTTATTGTATTTCTGTGCATTATGTCGTTTTAAAACATTTTTGTGTGATTTTAATCGACAGTTCGTGAGAAAATCAATGTTTTTTCAGTGAACACTAACTTAGGCCAAGTTAGTATGATTGCAAATGATATGTTTTTTCAGAAAAACTGGTAGTAAATCAATGGAAAAAGTGCTTGGTTTTATTGTATTTTTGTGCATTACGTCGTTTAAAAACATTTTTGCGTGATTTTAATCGACAGTTCTTGAGAAAATCAATGTTTTTTTAGTAAACACTAATTTAGGCCAAGTTAGTATGATTGCAAATGATATGTTTTTTCAGAAAAACTAGCAGGGATTCAATGGAAAAAGTGCTTGGTTTTAGTGTATTTCTGTACATTACGTCGTTTTAAAACATTTTTCTGTGAATTTAATCGACAGTTTTTGAGAAAATCAATGTTTTTACAGTAAACACTAATTTAGGCCAAGTTAGTATGATTGCAACTGATATGTTTTTTCAGAAAAACTAGCAGTAATTCAATGGAAAAAGTGCTTGGTTTTATTGTATTTCTGTGCATTATGTCGTTTTAAAACCTTTTTGTGTGAATTTAATCTACAGTTTTTGAGAAAATCAATGTTTTTTCAGTAAACACTAATTTAGGCCAAGTTAGTATGATTGCAAATGATATGTTTTTTCAGAAAAACTAGCAGTGATTCAATGGAAAAAATGCTTGGTTTTAGTGTATTTCAGTACATTACGTCGTTTTAAAACATTTTTGTGTGAATTTAATCGACAGTTCGTGAGAAAATCAATGTTTTTTCAGTAAACACTAATTTAGGCCAAGTTAGTATGATTGCAAATGATATGCTTTTTCAGAAAAACTGGCCGTAATTCAATGAAAAAAGTGCTTGTTTTCAGTGTATTTCTGTACATTACTTCGTTTTAAAACCTTTCTGTGTGAATTTAATCGACAGTTTTTGAGAAAATCAATGTTTTTACAGTAAACACTAATTTAGGCCAAGTTAGTATGATTGCAACTGATATGTTTTTTTATAGAAAAACTAGCAGTAATTCAATGGAAAAAGTGCTTGGTTTTATTGTATTTCTGTGCATTATGTCGTTTTAAAACATTTTTGTGTGATTTTAATCGACAGTTCGTGAGAAAATCAATGTTTTTTCAGTAAACACTAACTTAGGCCAAGTTAGTATGATTGCAAATGATATGTTTTTTCAGAAAAACTGGCAGTAAATCAATGGAGAAAGTGCTTGGTTTTATTGTATTTCTGTACATTACGTCGTTTTAAAACATTTTCGTGTGAATTTAATCCACAGTTTTTGAGAAAATCAATGTTTTTTCAGTAAACACTAATTTAGGCCAAGTTAGTATGATTGCAAATGATATGCTTTTTCAGAAAAACTGGCCGTAATTCAATGAAAAAAGTGCTTGTTTTTAGTGTATTTCTGTACATTACGTCGTTTTAAAACCTTTCTGTGTGAATTTAATCAACAGTTTTTGAGAAAATCAATTGTTTTTCAGTAAACACCAATTTAGGCCAAGTTAGTATGATTGCAAATGATATGTTTTTTCAGAAAAACTGGCAGTAAATCAATGGAAAATGTGCTTGGTTTTATTGTATTTCTGTACATTACGTCGTTTTAAAACATTTTTGTGTGAATTTAATCGACAGTTTTTGAGAAAATCAATGTTTTTACAGTAAACACTAATTTAGGCCAAGTTAGTATGATTGCAACTGATATGTTTTTTTATAGAAAAACTAGCAGTAATTCAATGGAAAAAGTGCTTGGTTTTATTGTATTTCTGTGCATTATGTCGTTTTAAAACATTTTTGTGTGATTTTAATCGACAGTTCGTGAGAAAATCAATGTTTTTTCAGTAAACACTAACTTAGGCCAAGTTAGTATGATTGCAAATGATATGTTTTTTCAGAAAAACTGGCAGTAAATCAATGGAGAAAGTGCTTGGTTTTATTGTATTTCTGTACATTACGTCGTTTTAAAACATTTTCGTGTGAATTTAATCCACAGTTTTTGAGAAAATCAATGTTTTTTCAGTAAACACTAATTTAGGCCAAGTTAGTATGATTGCAAATGATATGCTTTTTCAGAAAAACTGGCCGTAATTCAATGAAAAAAGTGCTTGTTTTTAGTGTATTTCTGTACATTACGTCGTTTTAAAACCTTTCTGTGTGAATTTAATCAACAGTTTTTGAGAAAATCAATTGTTTTTCAGTAAACACCAATTTAGGCCAAGTTAGTATGATTGCAAATGATATGTTTTTTCAGAAAAACTGGCAGTAAATCAATGGAAAATGTGCTTGGTTTTATTGTATTTCTGTACATTACGTCGTTTTAAAACATTTTTGTGTGAATTTAATCGACAGTTTCTGAGAAAATCAATGTTTTTACAGTAAACACTAATTTAGGCCAAGTTAGTATGATTGCAACTGATATGTTTTTTTATAGAAAAACTAGCAGTAATTCAATGGAAAAAGTGCTTGGTTTTATTGTATTTCTGTGCATTATGTCGTTTTAAAACATTTTTGTGTGATTTTAATCGACAGTTCGTGAGAAAATCAATGTTTTTTAAGTGAACACTATTTTAGGCCAAGTTAGTATGATTGCAAATGATATGTTTTTTCAGAAAAACTGGCCGTAATTCAATGAAAAAAGTGCTTGTTTTTAGTGTATTTCTGTACATTACGTCGTTTTAAAACCTTTCTGTGTGAATTTAATCAACAGTTTTTGAGAAAATCAATTGTTTTTCAGTAAACACCAATTTAGGCCAAGTTAGTATGATTGCAAATGATATGTTTTTTCAGAAAAACTGGCAGTAAATCAATGGAAAATGTGCTTGGTTTTATTGTATTTCTGTACATTACGTCGTTTTAAAACATTTTTGTGTGAATTTAATCGACAGTTTTTGAGAAAATCAATGTTTTTACAGTAAACACTAATGTAAGCCAAGTTAGTATGATTGCAACTGATATGTTTTTTCAGAAAAACTAGCAGTAATTCAATGGAAAAAGTGCTTGGATTTATTGTATTTCTGTGCATTATGTCGTTTTAAAACATTTTTGTGTGATTTTAATCGACAGTTCGTGAGAAAATCAATGTTTTTTCAGTGAACACTAACTTAGGCCAAGTTAGTATGATTGCAAATGATATGTTTTTTCAGAAAAACTGGTAGTAAATCAATGGAAAAAGTGCTTGGTTTTATTGTATTTTTGTGCATTACGTCGTTTAAAAACATTTTTGCGTGATTTTAATCGACAGTTCTTGAGAAAATCAATGTTTTTTTAGTAAACACTAATTTAGGCCAAGTTAGTATGATTGCAAATGATATGTTTTTTCAGAAAAACTAGCAGGGATTCAATAGAAAAAGTGCTTGGTTTTAGTGTATTTCTGTACATTACGTCGTTTTAAAACATTTTCGTGTGAATTTAATCCACAGTTTTTGAGAAAATCAATGTTTTTTCAGTAAACACTAATTTAGGCCAAGTTAGTATGATTGCAAATGATATGCTTTTTCAGAAAAACTGGCCGTAATTCAATGAAAAAAGTGCTTGTTTTTAGTGTATTTCTGTACATTACGTCGTTTTAAAACCTTTCTGTGTGAATTTAATCAACAGTTTTTGAGAAAATCAATTGTTTTTCAGTAAACACCAATTTAGGCCAAGTTAGTATGATTGCAAATGATATGTTTTTTCAGAAAAACTGGCAGTAAATCAATGGAAAATGTGCTTGGTTTTATTGTATTTCTGTACATGACGTCGTTTTAAAACATTTTTGTGTGAATTTAATCGACAGTTTTTGAGAAAATCAATGTTTTTTTAGTAAACACTAATTTAGGCCAAGTTAGTATGATTGCAAATGATATGTTTTTTCAGAAAAACTAGCAGGGATTCAATGGAAAAAGTGCTTGGTTTTAGTGTATTTCTGTACATTACGTCGTTTTAAAACATTTTCGTGTGAATTTAATCCACAGTTTTTGAGAAAATCAATGTTTTTTCAGTAAACACTAATTTAGGCCAAGTTAGTATGATTGCAAATGATATGCTTTTTCAGAAAAACTGGCCGTAATTCAATGAAAAAAGTGCTTGTTTTTAGTGTATTTCTGTACATTACGTCGTTTTAAAACCTTTCTGTGTGAATTTAATCAACAGTTTTTGAGAAAATCAATTGTTTTTCAGTAAACACCAATTTAGGCCAAGTTAGTATGATTGCAAATGATATGTTTTTTCAGAAAAACTGGCAGTAAATCAATGGAAAATGTGCTTGGTTTTATTGTATTTCTGTACATTACGTCGTTTTAAAACATTTTTGTGTGAATTTAATCGACAGTTTTTGAGAAAATCAATGTTTTTACAGTAAACACTAATTTAGGCCAAGTTAGTATGATTGCAACTGATATGTTTTTTTATAGAAAAACTAGCAGTAATTCAATGGAAAAAGTGCTTGGTTTTATTGTATTTCTGTGCATTATGTCGTTTTAAAACATTTTTGTGTGATTTTAATCGACAGTTCGTGAGATAATCAATGTTTTTTCAGTAAACACTAACTTAGGCCAAGTTAGTATGATTGCAAATGATATGTTTTTTCAGAAAAACTGGCAGTAAATCAATGGAGAAAGTGCTTGGTTTTATTGTATTTCTGTACATTACGTCGTTTTAAAACATTTTCGTGTGAATTTAATCCACAGTTTTTGAGAAAATCAATGTTTTTTCAGTAAACACTAATTTAGGCCAAGTTAGTATAATTGCAAATGATATGCTTTTTCAGAAAAACTGGCCGTAATTCAATGAAAAAAGTGCTTGTTTTTAGTGTATTTCTGTACATTACGTCGTTTTAAAACCTTTCTGTGTGAATTTAATCAACAGTTTTTGAGAAAATCAATTGTTTTTCAGTAAACACCAATTTAGGCCAAGTTAGTATGATTGCAAATGATATGTTTTTTCAGAAAAACTGGCAGTAAATCAATGGAAAATGTGCTTGGTTTTATTGTATTTCTGTACATTACATCGTTTTAAAACATTTTTGTGTGAATTTAATCGACAGTTTTTGAGAAAATCAATGTTTTTACAGTAAACACTAATTTAGGCCAAGTTAGTATGATTGCAACTGATATGTTTTTTCAGAAAAACTAGCAGTAATTCAATGGAAAAAGTGCTTGGTTTTATTGTATTTCTGTGCATTATGTCGTTTTAAAACATTTTTGTGTGATTTTAATCGACAGTTCGTGAGAAAATCAATGTTTTTTCAGTGAACACTAACTTAGGCCGAGTTAGTATGATTGCAAATGATATGTTTTTTCAGAAAAACTGGTAGTAAATCAATGGAAAAAGTGCTTGGTTTTATTGTATTTCTGTGAATTACGTCGTTTAAAAACATTTTTGCGTGATTTTAATCGACAGTTCTTGAGAAAATCAATGTTTTTTTAGTAAACACTAATTTAGGCCAAGTTAGTATGATTGCAAATGATATGTTTTTTCAGAAAAACTAGCAGGGATTCAATGGAAAAAGTGCTTGGTTTTAGTGTATTTCTGTACATTACGTCGTTTTAAAACATTTTTCTGTGAATTTAATAGACAGTTTTTGAGAAAATCAATGTTTTTACAGTAAACACTAATTTAGGCCAAGTTAGTATGATTGCAAATGATATGTTTTTTCAGAAAAACTAGCAGTAATTCAATGGAAAAAGTGCTTGGTTTTATTGTATTTCTGTGCATTATGTCGTTTTAAAACCTTTTTGTGTGAATTTAATCTACAGTTTTTGAGAAAATCAATGTTTTTTCAGTAAACACTAATTTAGGCCAAGTTAGTATGATTGCAAATGATATGTTTTTTCAGAAAAACTAGCAGTGATTCAATGGAAAAAATGCTTGGTTTTAGTGTATTTTTGTACATTACGTCGTTTTAAAACATTTTTGTGTGAATTTAATCGACAGTTTTTGAGAAAATCAATGTTTTTACATGAAACACTAATTTAGGCCAAGTTAGTATGATTGCAAATGATATGTTTTTTCAGATAAACTAGCAGTAATTCAATGGAAAAAGTGCTTTGTTTTATTGTATTTCTGTGCATTATGTCGTTTTAAAACATTTTTGTGTGATTTTAATCGACAGTTTTTGAGAAAATCAATGTTTTTTCAGTAGACACTAACTTAGGCCAAGTTAGTATGATTTCAAATGATATGTTTTTTCAGAAAAACTAGCAGTCATTCAATGGAAAAAGTGCTTGGTTTTATTGTATTTCTGTACATTACGTCGTTTTAAAACACTTTTGTGTGAATTTAATCGACAGTTATTGAGGAAATCAATGTTTTTTCAGTAAACACTAATTTAGCCCAAGTTAGTATGATTGCAACTGATATGTTTTTTCAGAAAAACTAGCAGTGATTCAATGGAAAAAATGCTTGGTTTTAGTGTATTTCTGTACATTACGTCGTTTTAAAACCTTTTTGTGTGAATTTATTCTACGGTTTTTGAGAAAATCAATGTTTTTTCAGTAGACACTAACTTAGGCCAAGTTAGTATGATTGCAACTGATATGTTTTTTCAGAAAAACTGGCAGTAATTCAATGGAAAAAGTGCTTGGTTTCATTGTATTTCTGTGCATTATGTCGTTTTATAACATTTTTGTGTGATTTTAATCGACAGTTCGTGAGAAAATCAATGTTTTTTCAGTGAACATTAACTTAGGCCAAGTTAGTATGATTGCAAATGATATGTTTTTTCAGAAAAACTGGCAGTAAATCAATGGAAAAAGTGCTTGGTTTTATTGTATTTCTGTGCATTACGTCGTTTTAAAACATTTTTGCGTGTTTTTAATCGACAGTTCTTGAGAAAATATATGTTTTTTCAATAAAAACTAATATAGGCCAAGTTAGTATGATTGCAAATGATATGTTTTTTCAGAAAAACTAGCAGTGATTCAATGGAAAAAATGCTTGGTTTTAGTGTATTTCTGTACATTACGTCGTTTTAAAACCTTTTTGTGCGAATTTAATCTACAGTTTTTGAGAAAATCAATGTTTTTACAGTAAACACTAATTTAGGCCAAGTTAGTATGATTGCAAATGATATGTTTTTTCAGAAAAACTAGCAGTGATTCAATGGAAAAAATGCTTGGTTTTAGTGTATTTCTGTACATTACGTCGTTTTAAAACATTTTTGTGTGAATTTAATCGACAGTTTTTGAGAAAATCAATGTTTTTTTTGGAAACACTAGTTTAGGCCAAGTTAGTATGATTGCAAAAGATATGTTTTTTCAGAAGAACTAGCATTAATTCAATGAAAAAAGTGCTTGGTTTTATTGTATTTCTGTACATTACGTCGTTTTAAAACATTTTTGTGTGAATTTAATCGACAGTTATTGAGAAAATCAATGTTTTTTCAGTAAACACTAATTTAGGCCAAGTTAGTATGATTGCAAATGATATGTTTTTTCAGAAAAACTGGCAGTAAATCAATGGAAAAAGTGCTTGGTTTTATTGTATTTCTGTGCATTACGTCGTTTTAAAACATTTTTGTGTGATTTTAATCGACAGTTCTTGAGAAAATCAATGTTTTCTCAGTAAACACTAATTTAGGCCAAGTTAGTATGATTGCAAATGATATGTTTTTTCAGAAAAACTAGCAGTGATTCAATGGAAAAAATGCTTGGTTTTAGTGTATTTCTGTACATTACGTCGTTTTAAAACATTTTTGTGTGAATTTAATCGACAGTTTTTGAGAAAATCAATGTTTTTACAGTAAACACTAATTTAGGCCAAGTTAGTATGATTGCAACTGATATGTTTTTTTAGAAAAACTAGCAGTAATTCAATGGAAAAAGTGCTTGGTTTTATTGTATTTCTGTGCATTATGTCGTTTTAAAAATTTTTGTGTGATTTTAATCGACAGTTCGTGAGAAAATCAATGTTTTTTCAGTGAACACTAACTTAGGCCAAGTTAGTATGATTGCAAATGATATGTTTTTTCAGAAAAACTGGTAGTAAATCAATGGAAAAAGTGCTTGGTTTTATTGTATTTCTGTGCATTACGTCGTTTTAAAACATTTTTGCGTGATTTTAATCTATAGTTCTTGAGAAAATCAATGTTTTTTTAGTAAACACTAATTTAGGCCAAGTTAGTATGATTGCAAATGATATGTTTTTTCAGAAAAACTAGCAGATATTCAATGGAAAAAGTGCTTGGTTTTATTGTATTTCTGTGCATTATGTCGTTTTAAAACATTTTTGTGTGATTTTAATCGACAGTTCGTGAGAAAATCAATGTTTTTTCAGTGAACACTAACTTAGGCCAAGTTAGTATGATTGCAAATGATATGTTTTTTCAGAAAAACTGGCAGTAAATCAATGGAAAAAGTGCTTGGTTTTATTGTATTTCTGTGCATTACGTCGTTTTAAAACATTTTTGCGTGATTTTAATCGACAGTTCTTGAGAAAATCAATGTTTTTTTTGGAAACACTAGTTTAGGCCAAGTTAGTATGATTGCAAAAGATATGTTTTTTCAGAAGAACTAGGATTAATTCAATGAAAAAAGTGCTTGGTTTTATTGTATTTCTGTACATTACGTCGTTTTAAAACATTTTTGTGTGAATTTAATCGACAGTTATTGAGAAAATCAATGTTTTTTCAGTAAACACTAATTTAGGCCAAGTTAGTATGATTGCAAATGATATGTTTTTTCAGAAAAACTGGCAGTAAATCAATGGAAAAAGTGCTTGGTTTTATTGTATTTCTGTGCATTACGTCGTTTTAAAACATTTTTGTGTGATTTTAATCGACAGTTCTTGAGAAAATCAATGTTTTTTTAGTAAACACTAATTTAGGCCAAGTTAGTATGATTGCAAATGATATGTTTTTTCAGAAAAACTAGCAGTGATTCAATGGAAAAAATGCTTGGTTTTAGTGTATTTCTGTACATTACGTCGTTTTAAAACATTTTTGTGTGAATTTAATCGACAGTTTTTGAGAAAATCAATGTTTTTACAGTAAACACTAATTTAGGCCAAGTTAGTATGATTGCAACTGATATGTTTTTTTAGAAAAACTAGCAGTAATTCAATGGACAAAGTGCTTGGTTTTATTGTATTTCTGTGCATTATGTCGTTTTAAAAATTTTTGTGTGATTTTAATCGACAGTTCGTGAGAAAATCAATGTTTTTTCAGTGAACACTAACTTAGGCCAAGTTAGTATGATTGCAAATGATATGTTTTTTCAGAAAAACTGGTAGTAAATCAATGGAAAAAGTGCTTGGTTTTATTGTATTTCTGTGCATTACGTCGTTTTAAAACATTTTTGTGTGATTTTAATCGACAGTTCATGAGAAAATCAATGTTTTTTCAGTGAACACTAACTTAGGCCAAGTTAGTATGATTGCAAATGATATGTTTTTTCAGAAAAACTGGTAGTAAATCAATGGAAAAAGTGCTTGGTTTTATTGTATTTCTGTGCATTACGTCGTTTAAAAACATTTTTGCGTGATTTTAATCGACAATTCTTGAGAAAATCAATGTTTTTTTAGTAAACACTAATTTAGGCCAAGTTAGTATGATTGCAAATGATATGTTTTTTCAGAAAAACTAGCATGGATTCAATGAAAAAAGTGCTTGGTTTTATTGTATTTCTGTGCATTATGTCGTTTTAAAACATTTTTGTGTGATTTTAATCGACAGTTCGTGAGAAAATCAATGTTTTTTCAGTGAACACTATTTTAAGCCATGTTAGTATGATTGCAAATGATATGTTTTTTCAGAAAAACTAGCAGTGATTCAATGGAAAAAGTGCTTGTTTTTAGTGTATGTTTGTAAATTTCGTCGCTTTAAAACATTTTTGTGTGATTTTAATCGACAGTTCTTGAGAAAATCAATGTTTTTTCAGTAGACACTAACTTAGGCCAAGTTAGTATGATTGCAAATGATATGTTTTTTCAGAAAAACTAGCAGTGATTCAATGGAAAAAATGCTTGGTTTTAGTGTATTTCTGTACATTACGTCGTTTTAAAACCTTTTTGTGTGAATTTAATCTACAGTTTTTGAGAAAATCAATGTTTTTACAGTAAACACTAATTTAGGCCAAGTTAGTATGATGCAAATGATATGTTTTTTCAGAAAAACTGGTAGTAAATCAATGGAAAAAGTGCTTGGTTTTATTGTATTTCTGTGCATTACGTCGTTTAAAAACATTTTTGCGTGATTTTAATCGACAATTCTTGAGAAAATCAATGTTTTTTTAGTAAACACTAATTTAGGCCAAGTTAGTATGATTGCAAATGATATGTTTTTTCAGAAAAACTAGCAGGGATTCAATGAAAAAAGTGCTTGGTTTTAGTGTATTTCTGTACATTACGTCGTTTTAAAACATTTTTGTGTGAATTTAATCGACAGTTTTTGAGAAAATCAATGTTTTTACAGTAAACACTAATTTAGGCCAAGTTAGTATGATTGCAACTGATATGTTTTTTTTTAGAAAAACTAGCAGTAATTCAATGGAAAAAGTGCTTGGTTTTATTGTATTTCTGTGCATTTTGTCGTTTTAAAACCTTTTTGTGTGAATTTAATCTACAGTTTTTGAGAAAATCAATGTTTTTTCAGTAAACACTAATTTAGGCCAAGTTAGTATGATTGCAAATGATATGTTTTTTCAGAAAAACTAGGAGTGATTCAATGGAAAAAATGCTTGGTTTTAGTGTATTTCTGTACATTACGTCGTTTTAAAACATTTTTGTGTGAATTTAATCGACAGTTTTTGAGAAAATCAATGTTTTTACAGTAAACACTAATTTAGGCCAAGTTAGTATGATTGCAAATGATATGTTTTTTCAGAAAAACTAGCAGTAATTCAATGGAAAAAGTGCTTGGTTTTATTGTATTTCTGTGCATTATGTCGTTTTAAAACATTTTTGTGTGATTTTAATCGACAGTTCGTGAGAAAATCAATGTTTTTTCAGTGAACACTATTTTAAGCCAAGTTAGTATGATTGCAAATGATATGTTTTTTCAGAAAAACTAGCAGTGATTCAATGGAAAAAGTGCTTGTTTTTAGTGTATGTTTGTAAATTTCGTCGCTTTAAAACATTTTTGTGTGATTTTAATCGACAGTTCTTGAGAAAATCAATGTTTTTTCAGTAGACACTAACTTAGGCCAAGTTAGTATGATTGCAAATGATATGTTTTTTCAGAAAAACTAGCAGTGATTCAATGGAAAAAATGCTTGGTTTTAGTGTATTTCTGTACATTACGTCGTTTTAACACCTTTTTGTGTGAATTTAATCTACAGTTTTTGAGAAAATCAATGTTTTTACAGTAAACACTAATTTAGGCCAAGTTAGTATGATGCAAATGATATGTTCTTTCAGAAAAACTAGCAGTGATTCAATGGAAAAAATGCTTGGTTTTAGTGTATTTCTGTACATTACGTCGTTTTAAAACATTTTTGTGTGAATTTAATCGACAGTTTTTGAGAAAATCAATGTTTTTACAGTAAACACTAATTTAGGCCAAGTTAGTATGATTGCAAATGATATTTTTTTTCAGAAAAACTAGCAGTAATTCAATGGAAAAAGTGCTTGGTTTTATTGTATTTCTGTGCATTATGTCGTTTTAAAACATTTTTGTGTGATTTTAATCGACAGTTCGTGAGAAAATCAATGTTTTTTCAGCGAACACTATTTTAGGCCAAGTTAGTATGATTGCAAATGATATGTTTTTTCAGAAAAACTGGCAGTAAATCAATGGAAAAAGTGCTAGGTTTTATTGTATTTCTGTGCATTACGTCGTTTTAAAACATTTTTGTGTGATTTTAATCAACAGTTCTTGAGAAAATCAATGTTTTGTCAGTAAACACTAATTTAGGCCAAGTTAGTATGATTGCAAATGATATGTTTTTTCAGAAAAACTAGCAGTGATTCAATGGAGAAAATGCTTGGTTTTAGTGTATTTCTGTACATTACGTCGTTTTAAAACATTTTTGTGTGAATTTAATCGACAGTTTTTGAGAAAATCAATGTTTTTTCAGTAAACACTAATTTAGGCCAAGTTAGTATGATTGCAAATGATATGTTTTTTCAGAAAAACTAGGAGTGATTCAATGGAAAAAATGCTTGGTTTTAGTGTATTTCTGTACATTACGTCGTTTTAAAACATTTTTGTGTGAATTTAATCGACAGTTTTTGAGAAAATCAATGTTTTTACAGTAAACACTAATTTAGGCCAAGTTAGTATGATTGCAAATGATATGTTTTTTCAGAAAAACTAGCAGTAATTCAATGGAAAAAGTGCTTGGTTTTATTGTATTTCTGTGCATTATGTCGTTTTAAAACATTTTTGTGTGATTTTAATCGACAGTTTGTGAGAAAATCAATGTTTTTTCAGTGAACACTATTTTAAGCCAAGTTAGTATGATTGCAAATGATATGTTTTTTCAGAAAAACTAGCAGTGATTCAATGGAAAAAGTGCTTGTTTTTAGTGTATGTTTGTAAATTTCGTCGCTTTAAAACATTTTGTGTGATTTTAATCGACAGTTCTTGAGAAAATCAATGTTTTTTCAGTAGACACTAACTTAGGCCAAGTTAGTATGATTGCAAATGATATGTTTTTTCAGAAAAACTAGCAGTGATTCAATGGAAAAAATGCTTGGTTTTAGTGTATTTCTGTACATTACGTCGTTTTAAAACCTTTTTGTGTGAATTTAATCTACAGTTTTTGAGAAAATCAATGTTTTTACAGTAAACACTAATTTAGGCCAAGTTAGTATGATTGCAAATGATATGTTTTTTCAGAAAAACTAGCAGTGATTCAATGGAAAAAATGCTTGGTTTTAGTGTATTTCTGTACATTACGTCGTTTTAAAACATTTTTGTGTGAATTTAATCGACAGTTTTTGAGAAAATCAATGTTTTTACAGTAAACACTAATTTAGGCCAAGTTAGTATGATTGCAAATGATATGTTTTTTCAGAAAAACTAGCAGTAATTCAATGGAAAAAGTGCTTGGTTTTATTGTATGTCTGTGCATTATGTCGTTTAAAACATTTTTGTGTGATTTTAATCGACAGTTCGTGAGAAAATCAATGTTTTTTCAGTGAACACTATTTTAGGCCAAGTTAGTATGATTGCAAATGATATGTTTTTTCAGAAAAACTGGCAGTAAATCAATGGAAAAAGTGCTAGGTTTTATTGTATTTCTGTGCATTACGTCGTTTTAAAACATTTTTGTGTGATTTTAATCGACAGTTCTTGAGAAAATCAATGTTTTTTCAGTAAACACTAATTTAGGCCAAGTTAGTATGATTGCAAATGATATGTTTTTTCAGTAAAACTAGCAGTGATTCAATGGAAAAAATGCTCGGTTTTAGTGTATTTCTGTACATTACGTCGTTTTAAAACATTTTTGTGTGAATTTAATCGACAGTTTTTGAGAAAATCAATGTTTTTACAGTAAACACTAATTTAGGCCAAGTTAGTATGATTGCAAATGATATGTTTTTTCAGAAAAACTAGCAGTAATTCAATGGAAAAAGTGCTTGGTTTTATTGTATTTCTGTGCATTATGTCGTTTTAAAACATTTTTGTGTGATTTTAATCGACAATTCTTGAGAAAATCAATGTTTTTTTAGTAAACACTAATTTAGGCCAAGTTAGTATGATTGCAAATGATATGTTTTTTCAGAAAAACTAGCAGGGATTCAATGAAAAAAGTGCTTGGTTTTAGTGTATTTCTGTACATTACGTCGTTTTAAAACATTTTTGTGTGAATTTAATCGACAGTTTTTGAGAAAATCAATGTTTTTACAGTAAACACTAATGTAGGCCAAGTTAGTATGATTGCAACTGATATGTTTTTTTTTAGAAAAACTAGCAGTAATTCAATGGAAAAAGTGCTTCTGTGTTATTGTATTTCTGTGCATTTTGTCGTTTTAAAACCTTTTTGTGTGAATTTAATCTACAGTTTTTGAGAAAATCAATTATTTTTCAGTAAACACCAATTTAGGCCAAGTTAGTATGATTGCAAATGATATGTTTTTTCAGAAAAACTAGTAATAAGTCAATGGAAAAAGTGCTTGGTTTTATTGTATTTCTGCGCATTATGTCGTTTTAAAACATTTTTGTGTGATTTTAATCGACAGTTCGTGAGAAAATCAATGTTTTTACAGTAAACACTAATTTAGGCCAAGTTAGTATGATTGCAAATGATATGTTTTTTCAGAAAAACTAGCAGTAATTCAATGGAAAAAGTGCTTGGTTTTATTGTATTTCTGTGCATTATGTCGTTTTAAAACATTTTTGTGTGATTTTAATCGACAGTTCGTGAGAAAATCAATGTTTTTTCAGTGAACACTATTTTAAGCCAAGTTAGTATGATTGCAAATGATATGTTTTTTCAGAAAAACTAGCAGTGATTCAATGGAAAAAGTGCTTGTTTTTAGTGTATGTTTGTAATTTTCGTCGCTTTAAAACATTTTTGTGTGATTTTAATCGACAGTTCGTGAGAAAATCAATGTTTTTTCAGTGAACACTATTTTAGGCCAAGTTAGTATGATTGCAAATGATATGTTTTTTCAGAAAAACTGGCAGTAAATCAATGGAAAAAGTGCTAGGTTTTATTGTATTTCTGTGCATTACGTCGTTTTAAAACATTTTTGTGTGATTTTAATCGACAGTTCTTGAGAAAATCAATGTTTTTTCAGTAAACACTAATTTAGGCCAAGTTAGTATGATTGCAAATGATATGTTTTTTCAGAAAAACTAGCAGTGATTCAATGGAAAAAATGCTTGGTTTTAGTGTATTTCTGTACATTACGTCGTTTTAAAACATTTTTGTGTGAATTTAATCGACAGTTTTTGAGAAAATCAATGTTTTTACAGTAAACACTAATTTAGGCCAAGTTAGTATGATTGCAAATGATATGTTTTTTCAGAAAAACTAGCAGTAATTCAATGGAAAAAGTGCTTGGTTTTATTGTATTTCTGTGCATTATGTCGTTTTAAAACATTTTTGTGTGATTTTAATCGACAGTTCGTGAGAAAATCAATGTTTTTTCAGTGAACACTATTTTAAGCCAAGTTAGTATGATTGCAAATGATATGTTTTTTCAGAAAAACTAGCAGTGATTCAAAGGAAAAAGTGCTTGTTTTTAGTGTATGTTTGTAATTTTCGTCGCTTTAAAACATTTTTGTGTGATTTTAATCGACAGTTCGTGAGAAAATCAATGTTTTTTCAGTGAACACTATTTAAGGCCAAGTTAGTATGATTGCAAATGATATGTTTTTTCAGAAAAACTGGCAGTAAATCAATGGAAAAAGTGCTAGGTTTTATTGTATTTCTGTGCATTACGTCGTTTTAAAACATTTTTGTGTGATTTTAATCGACAGTTCTTGAGAAAATCAATGTTTTTTCAGTAAACACTAATTTAGGCCAAGTTAGTATGATTGCAAATGATATGTTTTTTCAGAAAAACTAGCAGTGATTCAATGGAAAAAATGCTTGGTTTTAGTGTATTTCTGTACATTACGTCGTTTTAAAACATTTTTGTGTGAATTTAATCGACAGTTTTTGAGAAAATCAATGTTTTTACAGTAAACACTAATTTAGGCCAAGTTAGTATGATTGCAAATGATATGTTTTTTCAGAAAAACTAGCAGTAATTCAATGGAAAAAGTGCTTGGTTTTATTGTATTTCTGTGCATTATGTCGTTTTAAAACATTTTTGTGTGATTTTAATCGACAGTTCGTGAGAAAATCAATGTTTATTCTGTGAACACTAACTTAGGCCAAGTTAGTATGATTGCAAATGATATGTTTTTTCAGAAAAACTGGCAGTAAATCAATGGAAAAAGTGCTAGGTTTTATTGTATTTCTGTGCATTACGTCGTTTTAAAACATTTTTGTGTGATTTTAATCGACAGTTCGTGAGAAAATCAATGTTTTTTCAGTGAACACTATTTTAGGCCAAGTTAGTATGATTGCAAATGATATGTTTTTTCAGAAAAACTGGCAGTAAATCAATGGAAAAAGTGCTAGGTTTTATTGTATTTCTGTGCATTATGTCGTTTTAAAACATTTTTGTGTGATTTTAATCGACAGTTCTTGAGAAAATCAATGTTTTTTCAGTAAACACTAATTTAGGCCAAGTTAGTATGATTGCAAATGATATGTTTTTTCAGAAAAACTAGCAGTGATTCAATGGAAAAAGTGCTTGGTTTTAGTGTATTTCTGTACATTACGTCGTTTTAAAACATTTTTGTGTGAATTTAATCGACAGTTTTTGAGAAAATCAATGTTTTTACAGTAAACACTAATTTAGGCCAAGTTAGTATGATTGCAAATGATATGTTTTTTCAGAAAAACTAGCAGTAATTCAATGGAAAAAGTGCTTGGTTTTATTGTATTTCTGTGCATTATGTCGATTTAAAACATTTTCGTGATAATTTAATCGACAGTTCTTGAGAAAATCAATGTTTTTTCAGTAAACACTAATTTAGGCCAAGTTAGTATGATTGCAAATGATATGTTTTTTCAAAAAAACTAGCAGTAATTCAATGGAAAAAGTGCTTGGTTTTAGTGTATTTCTGTACATTATGTCGATTTAAAACATTTTCGTGATAATTTAATCGACAGTTCTTGAGAAAATCAATGTTTTTTCAGTAAACACTAATTTAGGCCAAGTTAGTATGATTGCAAATGATATGTTTTTTCAAAAAAACTAGCAGTAATTCAATGGAAAAAGTGCTTGGTTTTAGTGTATTTCTGTACATTACGTCGTTTTAAAACATTTTTGTGTGAATTTAATCGACAGTTTTTGAGAAAATCAATGTTTTTACAGTAAACACTAATTTAGGCCAAGTTAGTATGATTGCAAATGATATGTTTTTTCAGAAAAACTGGCAGTAAATCAATGGAAAAAGTGCTTGGTTTTATTGTATTTCTGTGCATTACGTCGTTTTAAAACATTTTTGCGTGATTTTAATCGACAGTTCTTGAGAAAATCAATGTTTTGTCAGTAAACACTAATTTAGGCCAAGTTAGTATGATTGCAAATGATATGTTTTTTCAGAAAAACTAGCAGTGATTCAATGGAAAAAATGCTTGGTTTTAGTGTATTTCTGTACATTACGTCGTTTTAAAACATTTTTGTGTGATTTTAATCGACAGTTTTTGAGAAAATCAATGTTTTTACAGTAAACACTAATTTAGGCCAAGTTAGTATGATTGCAAATGATATGTTTTTTCAGAAAAACTAGCAGTAATTCAATGGAAAAAGTGCTTGGTTTTATTGTATTTCTGTGCATTATGTCGTTTTAAAACATTTTTGTGTGATTTTAATCGACAGTTCGTGAGAAAATCAATGTTTTTTCAGTGAACACTAACTTAGGCCAAGTTAGTATGATTGCAAATGATATGTTTTTTCAGAAAAACTGGTAGTAAATCAATGGAAAAAGTGCTTGGTTTTATTGTATTTCTGTGCATTACGTCGTTTAAAAACATTTTTGCGTGATTTTAATCGACAGTTCTTGAGAAAATCAATGTTTTTTTAGTAAACACTAATTTAGGCCAAGTTAGTATGATTGCAAATGATATGTTTTTTCAGAGAAACTAGCAGGGATTCAATGAAAAAAGTGCTTGGTTTTAGTGTATTTCTGTACATTACGTCGTTTTAAAACATTTTTGTGTGAATTTAATCGACAGTTTTTGAGAAAATCAATGTTTTTACAGTAAACACTAATTTAGGCCAAGTTAGTATGATTGCAACTGATATGTTTTTTTTAGAAAAACTAGCAGTAATTCAATGGAAAAAGTGCTTGGTTTTATTGTATTTCTGTGCATTTTGTCGTTTTAAAACCTTTTTGTGTGAATTTAATCTACAGTTTTTGAGAAAATCAATGTTTTTTCAGTAAACACTAATTTAGGCCAAGTTAGTATGATTGCAAATGATATGTTTTTTCAGAAAAACTAGGAGTGATTCAATGGAAAAAATGCTTGGTTTTAGTGTATTTCTGTACATTACGTCGTTTTAAAACATTTTTGTGTGAATTTAATCGACAGTTTTTGAGAAAATCAATGTTTTTACAGTAAACACTAATTTAGGCCAAGTTAGTATGATTGCAAATGATATGTTTTTTCAGAAAAACTAGCAGTAATTCAATGGAAAAAGTGCTTGGTTTTATTGTATTTCTGTGCATTATGTCGTTTTAAAACATTTTTGTGTGATTTTAATCGACAGTTTGTGAGAAAATCAATGTTTTTTCAGTGAACACTATTTTAAGCCAAGTTAGTATGATTGCAAATGATATGTTTTTTCAGAAAAACTAGCAGTGATTCAATGGAAAAAGTGCTTGTTTTTAGTGTATGTTTGTAAATTTCGTCGCTTTAAAACATTTTGTGTGATTTTAATCGACAGTTCGTGAGAAAATCAATGTTTTTTCAGTAGACACTAACTTAGGCCAAGTTAGTATGATTGCAAATGATATGTTTTTTCAGAAAAACTAGCAGTGATTCAATGGAAAAAATGCTTGGTTTTAGTGTATTTCTGTACATTACGTCGTTTTAAAACCTTTTTGTGTGAATTTAATCTACAGTTTTTGAGAAAATCAATGTTTTTACAGTAAACACTAATTTAGGCCAAGTTAGTATGATTGCAAATGATATGTTTTTTCAGAAAAACTAGCAGTGATTCAATGGAAAAAATGCTTGGTTTTAGTGTATTTCTGTACATTACGTCGTTTTAAAACATTTTTGTGTGAATTTAATCGACAGTTTTTGAGAAAATCAATGTTTTTACAGTAAATACTAATTTAGGCCAAGTTAGTATGATTGCAAATGATATGTTTTTTCAGAAAAACTAGCAGTAATTCAATGGAAAAAGTGCTTGGTTTTATTGTATGTCTGTGCATTATGTCGTTTAAAACATTTTTGTGTGATTTTAATCGACAGTTCGTGAGAAAATCAATGTTTTTTCAGTGAACACTATTTTAGGCCAAGTTAGTATGATTGCAAATGATATGTTTTTTCAGAAAAACTGGCAGTAAATCAATGGAAAAAGTGCTAGGTTTTATTGTATTTCTGTGCATTACGTCGTTTTAAAACATTTTTGTGTGATTTTAATCGACAGTTCTTGAGAAAATCAATGTTTTTTCAGTAAACACTAATTTAGGCCAAGTTAGTATGATTGCAAATGATATGTTTTTTCAGAAAAACTAGCAGTGATTCAATGGAAAAAATGCTCGGTTTTAGTGTATTTCTGTACATTACGTCGTTTTAAAACATTTTTGTGTGAATTTAATCGACAGTTTTTGAGAAAATCAATGTTTTTACAGTAAACACTAATTTAGGCCAAGTTAGTATGATTGCAAATGATATGTTTTTTCAGAAAAACTAGCAGTAATTCAATGGAAAAAGTGCTTGGTTTTATTGTATTTCTGTGCATTATGTCGTTTTAAAACATTTTTGTGTGATTTTAATCGACAATTCTTGAGAAAATCAATGTTTTTTTAGTAAACACTAATTTAGGCCAAGTTAGTATGATTGCAAATGATATGTTTTTTCAGAAAAACTAGCAGGGATTCAATGAAAAAAGTGCTTGGTTTTAGTGTATTTCTGTACATTACGTCGTTTTAAAACATTTTTGTGTGAATTTAATCGACAGTTTTTGAGAAAATCAATGTTTTTACAGTAAACACTAATTTAGGCCAAGTTAGTATGATTGCAACTGATATGTTTTTTTTTAGAAAAACTAGCAGTAATTCAATGGAAAAAGTGCTTCTGTGTTATTGTATTTCTGTGCATTTTGTCGTTTTAAAACCTTTTTGTGTGAATTTAATCTACAGTTTTTGAGAAAATCAATTATTTTTCAGTAAACACCAATTTAGGCCAAGTTAGTATGATTGCAAATGATATGTTTTTTCAGAAAAACTAGCAGTAATTCAATGGAAAAAGTGCTTGGTTTTATTGTATTTCTGTGCATTATGTCGTTTTAAAACATTTTTGTGTGATTTTAATCGACAGTTCGTGAGAAAATCAATGTTTTTACAGTAAACACTAATTTAGGCCAAGTTAGTATGATTGCAAATGATATGTTTTTTCAGAAAAACTAGCAGTAATTCAATGGAAAAAGTGCTTGGTTTTATTGTATTTCTGTGCATTATGTCGTTTTAAAACATTTTTGTGTGATTTTAATCGACAGTTCGTGAGAAAATCAATGTTTTTTCAGTGAACACTATTTTAAGCCAAGTTAGTATGATTGCAAATGATATGTTTTTTCAGAAAAACTAGCAGTGATTCAATGGAAAAAGTGCTTGTTTTTAGTGTATGTTTGTAATTTTCGTCGCTTTAAAACATTTTTGTGTGATTTTAATCGACAGTTCGTGAGAAAATCAATGTTTTTTCAGTGAACACTATTTTAGGCCAAGTTAGTATGATTGCAAATGATATGTTTTTTCAGAAAAACTGGCAGTAAATCAATGGAAAAAGTGCTAGGTTTTATTGTATTTCTGTGCATTACGTCGTTTTAAAACATTTTTGTGTGATTTTAATCGACAGTTTTTGAGAAAATCAATGTTTTTACAGTAAACACTAATTTAGGCCAAGTTAGTATGATTGCAAATGATATGTTTTTTCAGAAAAACTAGCAGTAATTCAATGGAAAAAGTGCTTGGTTTTATTGTATTTCTGTGCATTATGTCGTTTTAAAACATTTTTGTGTGATTTTAATCGACAGTTTTTGAGAAAATCAATGTTTTTACAGTAAACACTAACTTAGGCCAATTTAGTATGATTGCAAATGATATGTTTTTTCAGAAAAACTAGCAGTGATTCAATGGAAAAAATGCTTGGTTTTAGTGTATTTCTGTACATTACGTCGTTTTAAAACATTTTTGTGTGAATTTAATCGACAGTTTTTGAGAAAATCAATGTTTTTACAGTAAACACTAATTTAGGCCAAGTTAGTATGATTGCAAATGATATGTTTTTTCAGAAAAACTAGCAGTAATTCAATGGAAAAAGTGCTTGGTTTTATTGTATTTCTGTGCATTATATCGTTTTAAAACATTTTTGTGTGATTTTCATCGACAGTTCGTGAGAAAATCAATGTTTTTTCAGTGAACACTATTTTAGGCCAAGTTAGTATGATTGCAAATGATATGTTTTTTCAGAAAAACTGGCAGTAAATCAATGAAAAAAGTGCTAGGTTTTATTGTATTTCTGTGCATTACGTCGTTTTAAAACATTTTTGTGTGATTTTAATCGACAGTTCTTGAGAAAATCAATGTTTTTTCAGTAAACACTAATTTAGGCCAAGTTAGTATGATTGCAAATGATATGTTTTTTCAGAAAAACTAGCAGTGATTCAATGGAAAAAATGCTTGGTTTTAGTGTATTTCTGTACAATACGTCGTTTTAAAACATTTTTGTGTGAATTTAATCGACAGTTTTTGAGAAAATCAATGTTTTTACAGTAAACACTAATTTAGGCCAAGTTAGTATGATTGCAAATGATATGTTTTTTCAGAAAAAATAGCAGTAATTCAATGGAAAAAGTGCTTGGTTTTATTGTATTTCTGTGCATTATGTCGTTTTAAAACATTTTTGTGTGATTTTAATCGACAGTTCGTGAGAAAATCAATGTTTATTCAGTGAACACTAACTTAGGCCAAGTTAGTATGATTGCAAATGATATGTTTTTTCAGAAAAAATAGCAGTAATTCAATGGAAAAAGTGCTTGGTTTTATTGTATTTCTGTGCATTACGTCGTTTTAAAACAATTTTGTGTGATTTTCATCGACAGTTCGTGAGAAAATCAATGTTTTTTCAGTGAACACTATTTTAGGCCAAGTTAGTATGATTGCAAATGATATGTTTTTTCAGAAAAACTGGCAGTAAATCAATGAAAAAAGTGCTAGGTTTTATTGTATTTCTGTGCATTACGTCGTTTTAAAACATTTTTGTGTGATTTTAATCGACAGTTCTTGAGAAAATCAATGTTTTTTCAGTAAACACTAATTTAGGCCAAGTTAGTATGATTGCAAATGATATGTTTTTTCAGAAAAACTAGCAGTGATTCAATGGAAAAAATGCTTGGTTTTAGTGTATTTCTGTACAATACGTCGTTTTAAAACATTTTTGTGTGAATTTAATCGACAGTTTTTGAGAAAATCAATGTTTTTACAGTAAACACTAATTTAGGCCAAGTTAGTATGATTGCAAATGATATGTTTTTTCAGAAAAACTAGCAGTAATTCAATGGAAAAAGTGCTTGGTTTTATTGTATTTCTGTGCATTATGTCGTTTTAAAACATTTTTGTGTGATTTTAATCGACAGTTCGTGAGAAAATCAATGTTTATTCAGTGAACACTAACTTAGGCCAAGTTAGTATGATTGCAAATGATATGTTTTTTCAGAAAAACTGGCAGTAAATCAATGGAAAAAGTGCTTGGTTTTATTGTATTTCTGTGCATTACGTCGTTTTAAAACATTTTTGTGTGAATTTAATCGACAGTTTTTGAGAAAATCAATGTTTTTACAGTAAACACTAATTTAGGCCAAGTTAGTATGATTGCAACTGATATGTTTTTTCCGAAAAACTAGCAGTAATTCAATGGAAAAAGTGCTTGGTTTTATTGTATTTCTGTGCATTATGTCGTTTTAAAACATTTTTGTGTGATTTTAATCGACAAGTCTTGAGAAAATCAATGTTTTTTTAGTAAACACTAATTTAGGCCAAGTTAGTATGATTGCAAATGATATGTTTTTTCAGAAAAACTAGCAGGGATTCAATGAAAAAAGTGCTTGGTTTTAGTGTATTTCTGTACATTACGTCGTTTTAAAACATTTTTGTGTGAATTTAATCGATAGTTTTTGAGAAAATCAATGTTTTTACAGTAAACACTTATTTAGGCCAAGTTAGTATGATTGCAACTGATATGTTTTTTTTTAGAAAAACTAGCAGTAATTCAATGGAAAAAATGCTTGGTTTTATTGTATTTCTGTGCATTTTGTCGTTTTAAAACCTTTTTGTGTGAATTTAATCTACAGTTTTTGAGAAAATCAATGTTTTTTTCAGTAAACACTAATTTAGGCCAAGTTAGTATGATTGCAAATGATATGTTTTTTCAGAAAAACTAGGAGTGATTCAATGGAAAAAATGCTTGGTTTTAGTGTATTTCTGTACATTACGTCGTTTTAAAACATTTTTGTGTGAATTTAATCGACAGTTTTTGAGAAAATCAATGTTTGTACAGTAAACACTAATTTAGGCCAAGTTAGTATGATTGCAAATGATATGTTTTTTCAGAAAAACTAGCAGTAATTCAATGGAAAAAGTGCTTGGTTTTATTGTATTTCTGTACATTACGTCGTTTTAAAACCTTTTTGTGTGAATTTAATCTACAGTTTTTGAGAAAATCAATGTTTTTACAGTAAACACTAATTTAGGCCAAGTTAGTATGATTGCAAATGATATGTTTTTTCAGAAAAACTAGCAGTGATTCAATGGAAAAAATGCTTGGTTTTAGTGTATTTCTGTACATTACGTCGTTTTAAAACATTTTTGTGTGAATTTAATCGACAGTTTTTGAGAAAATCAATGTTTTTACAGTAAACACTAATTTAGGCCAAGTTAGTATGATTGCAAATAATATGTTTTTTCAGAAAAACTAGCAGTAATTCAATGGAAAAAGTGCTTGGTTTTATTGTATTTCTGTGCATTATGTCGTTTTAAAACATTTTTGTGTGATTTTAATCGACAGTTCGTGAGAAAATCAATGTTTTTTCAGTGAACACTATTTTAGGCCAAGTTAGTATGATTGCAAATGATATGTTTTTTCAGAAAAACTGGCAGTAAATCAATGGAAAAAGTGCTAGGTTTTATTGTATTTCTGTGCATTACGTCGTTTTAAAACATTTTTGTGTGATTTTAATCGACAGTTCTTGAGAAAATCAATGTTTTTTCAGTAAACACTAATTTAGGCCAAGTTAGTATGATTGCAAATGATATGTTTTTTCAGAAAAACTAGCAGTGATTCAATGGAAAAAATGCTTGGTTTTAGTGTATTTCTGTACATTACGTCGTTTTAAAACATTTTTGTGTGAATTTAATCGACAGTTTTTGAGAAAATCAATGTTTTTACAGTAAACACTAATTTAGGCCAAGTTAGTATGATTGCAAATGATATGTTTTTTCAGAAAAACTAGCAGTAATTCAATGGAAAAAGTGCTTGGTTTTATTGTATTTCTGTGCATTATATCGTTTTAAAACATTTTTGTGTGATTTTAATCGACAGTTCGTGAGAAAATCAATGTTTTTTCAGTGAACACTATTTTAGGCCAAGTTAGTATGATTGCAAATGATAGGTTTTTTCAGAAAAACTGGCAGTAAATCAATGAAAAAAGTGCTAGGTTTTATTGTATTTCTGTGCATTACGTCGTTTTAAAACATTTTTGTGTGATTTTAATCGACAGTTCTTGAGAAAATCAATGTTTTTTCAGTAAACACTAATTTAGGCCAAGTTAGTATGATTGCAAATGATATGTTTTTTCAGAAAAACTAGCAGTGATTCAATGAAAAAAATGCTTGGTTTTAGTGTATTTCTGTACAATACGTCGTTTTAAAACATTTTTGTGTGAATTTAATCGACAGTTTTTGAGAAAATCAATGTTTTTACAGTAAACACTAATTTAGGCCAAGTTAGTATGATTGCAAATGATATGTTTTTTCAGAAAAAATAGCAGTAATTCAATGGAAAAAGTGCTTGGTTTTATTGTATTTCTGTGCATTATGTCGTTTTAAAACATTTTTGTGTGATTTTAATCGACAGTTCGTGAGAAAATCAATGTTTATTCAGTGAACACTAACTTAGGCCAAGTTAGTATGATTGCAAATGATATGTTTTTTCAGAAAAACTGGCAGTAAATCAATGGAAAAAGTGCTTGGTTTTATTGTATTTCTGTGCATTACGTCGTTTTAAAACATTTTTGTGTGAATTTAATCGACAGTTTTTGAGAAAATCAATGTTTTTACAGTAAACACTAATTTAGGCCAAGTTAGTATGATTGCAACTGATATGTTTTTTCAGAAAAACTAGCAGTAATTCAATGGAAAAAGTGCTTGGTTTTATTGTATTTCTGTGCATTTTGTCGTTTTAAAACCCTTTTGTGTGAATTTAATCTACAGTTTTTGAGAAAATCAATGTTTTTTTCAGTAAACACTAATTTAGGCCAAGTTAGTATGATTGCAAATGATATGTTTTTTCAGAAAAACTAGGAGTGATTCAATGGAAAAAATGCTTGGTTTTAGTGTATTTCTGTACATTACGTCGTTTTAAAACATTTTTTTGTGAATTTAATCGACAGTTTTTGAGAAAATCAATGTTTGTACAGTAAACACTAATTTAGGCCAAGTTAGTATGATTGCAAATGATATGTTTTTTCAGAAAAACTAGCAGTAATTCAATGGAAAAAGTGCTTGGTTTTATTGTATTTCTGTACATTACGTCGTTTTAAAACCTTTTTGTGTGAATTTAATCTACAGTTTTTGAGAAAATCAATGTTTTTACAGTAAACACTAATTTAGGCCAAGTTAGTATGATTGCAAATGATATGTTTTTTCAGAAAAACTAGCAGTGATTCAATGGAAAAAATGCTTGGTTTTAGTGTATTTCTGTACATTACGTCGTTTTAAAACATTTTTGTGTGAATTTAATCGACAGTTTTTGAGAAAATCAATGTTTTTACAGTAAACACTAATTTAGGCCAAGTTAGTATGATTGCAAATGATATGTTTTTTCAGAAAAACTAGCAGTAATTCAATGGAAAAAGTGCTTGGTTTTATTGTATTTCTGTGCATTATGTCGTTTTAAAACATTTTTGTGTGATTTTAAATCGACAGTTCGTGAGAAAATCAATGTTTTTTCAGTGAACACTATTTTAGGCCAAGTTAGTATGATTGCAAATGATATGTTTTTTCAGAAAAACTGGCAGTAAATCAATGGAAAAAGTGCTAGGTTTTATTGTATTTCCGTGCATTACGTCGTTTTAAAACATTTTTGTGTGATTTTAATCGACAGTTCTTGAGAAAATCAATGTTTTTTCAGTAAACACTAATTTAGGCCAAGTTAGTATGATTGCAAATGATATGTTTTTTCAGAAAAACTAGCAGTGATTCAATGGAAAAAATGCTTGGTTTTAGTGTATTTCTGTACATTACGTCGTTTTAAAACATTTTTGTGTGAATTTAATCGACAGTTTTTGAGAAAATCAATGTTTTTACAGTAAACACTAATTTAGGCCAAGTTAGTATGATTGCAAATGATATGTTTTTTCAGAAAAACTAGCAGTAATTCAATGGAAAAAGTGCTTGGTTTTATTGTATTTCTGTGCATTATGTCGTTTTAAAACATTTTTGTGTGATTTTAATCGACAGTTCGTGAGAAAATCAATGTTTATTCAGTGAACACTAACTTAGGCCAAGTTAGTATGATTGCAAATGATATGTTTTTTCAGAAAAACTGGCAGTAAATCAATGGAAAAAGTGCTTGGTTTTATTGTATTTCTGTGCATTACGTCGTTTTAAAACAATTTTGTGTGAATTTAATCGACAGTTTTTGAGAAAATCAATGTTTTTACAGTAAACACTAATTTAGGCCAAGTTAGTATGATTGCAACTGATATGTTTTTTCAGAAAAACTAGCAGTAATTCAATGGAAAAAGTGCTTGGTTTTATTGTATTTCTGTGCATTATGTCGTTTTAAAACATTTTTGTGTGATTTTAACAGACAGTTCGTGAGAAAATCAGTGTTTTTTCAGTAAACACTAATTTAGGCCAAGTTAGTATGATTGCAAATGATATGCTTTTTCAGAAAAACTGGCCGTAATTCAATGGAAAAAGTGCTTGGTTTTAGTGTATTTCTGTACATTACGTCGTTTTAAAACCTTTCTGTGTGAATTTAATCAACAGTTTTTGAGAAAATCAATTATTTTTCAGTAAACACCAATTTAGGCCAAGTTAGTATGATTGCAAATGATATGTTTTTTCAGAAAAACTGGCAGTAAATCAATGGAAAATGTGCTTGGTTTTATTGTACTTCTGTACATTACGACGTTTTAAAACATTTTCGTGTGAATTTAATCGACATTTTTTGAGAAAATCAATGTATTTTCAGTAAACACTAATTTAGGCCAAGTTAGTATGATTGCAAATGATATGTTTTTTCAGAAAAACTGGCCGTAATTCAATGAAAAAAGTGCTTGATTTTAGTGTATTTCTGTACATTAGGTCGTTTTAAAACCTTTCTGTGTGAATTTAATCAACAGTTTTTGAGAAAATCAATTATTTTTCAGTAAACACCAATTTAGGCCAAGTTAGTATGATTGCAAATGATATGTTTTTTCAGAAAAACTAGTAATAAGTCAATGGAAAAAGTGCTTGGTTTTATTGTATTTCTGTGCATTATGTCGTTTTAAAACATTTTTGTGTGATTTTAATCGACAGTTCGTGAGAAAATCAATGTTTTTTCAGTGAACACTAACTTAGGCCAAGTTAGTATGATTGCAAATGATATGTTTTTTCAGAAAAACTGGCAGTAAATCAATGGAAAAAGTGCTTGGTTTTATTGTATTTCTGTGCATTACGTCGTTTTAAAACATTTTTGTGTGATTTTAATCGACAGTTCTTGAGAAAATCAATGTTTTTTCAGTAAACACTAATTTAGGCCAAGTTAGTATGATTGCAAATGATATGTTTTTTCAGAAAAACTAGCAGTAATTCAATGGAAAAAGTGCTTGGTTTTATTGTATTTCTGTGCATTATGTCGTTTTAAAACATTTTTGTGTGATTTTAATCGACAGTTCGTGAGAAAATCAATGTTTATTCAGTGAACACTAACTTAGGCCAAGTTAGTATGATTGCAAATGATATGTTTTTTCAGAAAAACTGGCAGTAAATCAATGGAAAAAGTGCTTGGTTTTATTGTATTTCTGTGCATTACGTCGTTTTAAAACATTTTTGTGTGAATTTAATCGACAGTTTTTGAGAAAATCAATGTTTTTACAGTAAACACTAATTTAGGCCAAGTTAGTATGATTGCAACTGATATGTTTTTTCAGAAAAACTAGCAGTAATTCAATGGAAAAAGTGCTTGGTTTTATTGTATTTCTGTGCATTATGTCGTTTTAAAACATTTTTGTGTGATTTTAACCGACAGTTCGTGAGAAAATCAGTGTTTTTTCAGTAAACACTAATTTAGGCCAAGTTAGTATGATTGCAAATGATATGCTTTTTCAGAAAAACTGGCCGTAATTCAATGGAAAAAGTGCTTGGTTTTAGTGTATTTCTGTACATTACGTCGTTTTAAAACCTTTCTGTGTGAATTTAATCAACAGTTTTTGAGAAAATCAATTATTTTTCAGTAAACACCAATTTAGGCCAAGTTAGTATGATTGCAAATGATATGTTTTTTCAGAAAAACTGGCAGTAAATCAATAGAAAATGTGCTTGGTTTTATTGTACTTCTGTACATTACGTCGTTTTAAAACATTTTCGTGTGATTTTAATCGACAGTTCGTGAGAAAATCAATGTTTTTACAGTAAACACTAATTTAGGCCAAGTTAGTATGATTGCAACTGATATGTTTTTTCAGAAAAACTAGCAGTAATTCAATGGAAAAAGTGCTTGGTTTTATTGTATTTCTGTGCATTATGTCGTTTTAAAACATTTTTGTGTGATTTTAACCGACAGTTCGTGAGAAAATCAGTGTTTTTTCAGTAAACACTAATTTAGGCCAAGTTAGTATGATTGCAAATGATATGCTTTTTCAGAAAAACTGGCCGTAATTCAATGGAAAAAGTGCTTGGTTTTAGTGTATTTCTGTACATTACGTCGTTTTAAAACCTTTCTGTGTGAATTTAATCAACAGTTTTTGAGAAAATCAATTATTTTTCAGTAAACACCAATTTAGGCCAAGTTAGTATGATTGCAAATGATATGTTTTTTCAGAAAAACTGGCAGTAAATCAATGGAAAATGTGCTTGGTTTTATTGTACTTCTGTACATTACGTCGTTTTAAAACATTTTCGTGTGAATTTAATCGACATTTTTTGAGAAAATCAATGTATTTTCAGTAAACACTAATTTAGGCCAAGTTAGTATGATTGCAAATGATATGTTTTTTCAGAAAAACTGGCCGTAATTCAATGAAAAGAGTGCTTGATTTTAGTGTATTTCTGTACATTAGGTCGTTTTAAAACCTTTCTGTGTGAATTTAATCAACAGTTTTTGAGAAAATCAATTATTTTTCAGTAAACACCAATTTAGGCCAAGTTAGTATGATTGCAAATGATATGTTTTTTCAGAAAAACTAGTAATAAGTCAATGGAAAAAGTGCTTGGTTTTATTGTATTTCTGTGCATTATGTCGTTTTAAAACATTTTTGTGTGATTTTAATCGACAGTTCGTGAGAAAATCAATGTTTTTTCAGTGAACACTAACTTAGGCCAAGTTAGTATGATTGCAAATGATATGTTTTTTCAGAAAAACTGGCAGTAAATCAATGGAAAAAGTGCTTGGTTTTATTGTATTTCTGTGCATTACGTCGTTTTAAAACATTTTTGTGTGATTTTAATCGACAGTTCTTGAGAAAATCAATGTTTTTTCAGTAAACACTAATTTAGGCCAAGTTAGTATGATTGCAAATGATATGTTTTTTCAGAAAAACTAGCAGTGATTCAATGGAAAAAATGCTTGGTTTTAGTGTATTTCTGTACATTACGTCGTTTTAAAACATTTTTGTGTGAATTTAATCGACAGTTTTTGAGAAAATCAATGTTTTTACAGTAAACACTAATTTAGGCCAAGTTAGTATGATTGCAAATGATATGTTTTTTCAGAAAAACTAGCAGTAATTCAATGGAAAAAGTGCTTGGTTTTATTGTATTTCTGTGCATTATGTCGTTTTAAAACATTTTTGTGTGATTTTAATCGACAGTTCGTGAGAAAATCAATGTTTTTTCAGTGAACACTATTTTAGGCCAAGTTAGTATGATTGCAAATGATATGTTTTTTCAGAAAAACTAGCAGTAATTCAATGGAAAAAGTGCTTGGTTTTATTGTATTTCTGTGCATTATGTCGTTTTAAAACATTTTTGTGTGATTTTAATCGACAGTTCGTGAGAAAATCAATGTTTATTCAGTGAACACTAACTTAGGCCAAGTTAGTATGATTGCAAATGATATGTTTTTTCAGAAAAACTGGCAGTAAATCAATGGAAAAAGTGCTTGGTTTTATTGTATTTCTGTGCATTACGTCGTTTTAAAACATTTTTGTGTGAATTTAATCGACAGTTTTTGAGAAAATCAATGTTTTTACAGTAAACACTAATTTAGGCCAAGTTAGTATGATTGCAACTGATATGTTTTTTCAGAAAAACTAGCAGTAATTCAATGGAAAAAGTGCTTGGTTTTATTGTATTTCTGTGCATTATGTCGTTTTAAAACATTTTTGTGTGATTTTAACCGACAGTTCGTGAGAAAATCAGTGATTTTTCAGTAAACACTAATTTAGGCCAAGTTAGTATGATTGCAAATGATATGCTTTTTCAGAAAAACTGGCCGTAATTCAATGGAAAAAGTGCTTGGTTTTAGTGTATTTCTGTACATTACGTCGTTTTAAAACCTTTCTGTGTGAATTTAATCAACAGTTTTTGAGAAAATCAATTATTTTTCAGTAAACACCAATTTAGGCCAAGTTAGTATGATTGCAAATGATATGTTTTTTCAGAAAAACTGGCAGTAAATCAATGGAAAATGTGCTTGGTTTTATTGTACTTCTGTACATTACGTCGTTTTAAAACATTTTCGTGTGAATTTAATCGACATTTTTTGAGAAAATCAATGTATTTTCAGTAAACACTAATTTAGGCCAAGTTAGTATGATTGCAAATGATATGTTTTTTCAGAAAAACTGGCCGTAATTCAATGAAAAAAGTGCTTGATTTTAGTGTATTTCTGTACATTAGGTCGTTTTAAAACCTTTCTGTGTGAATTTAATCAACAGTTTTTGAGAAAATCAATTATTTTTCAGTAAACACCAATTTAGGCCAAGTTAGTATGATTGCAAATGATATGTTTTTTCAGAAAAACTAGTAATAAGTCAATGGAAAAAGTGCTTGGTTTTATTGTATTTCTGTGCATTATGTCGTTTTAAAACATTTTTGTGTGATTTTAATCGACAGTTCGTGAGAAAATCAATGTTTTTTCAGTAAACACTAATTTAGGCCAAGTTAGTATGATTGCAAATGATATGTTTTTTCAGAAAAACTAGCAGTGATTCAATGGAAAAAATGCTTGGTTTTAGTGTATTTCTGTACATTACGTCGTTTTAAAACATTTTTGTGTGAATTTAATCGACAGTTTTTGAGAAAATCAATGTTTTTACAATAAACACTAATTTAGGCCAAGTTAGTATGATTGCAAATGATATGTTTTTTCAGAAAAACTAGCAGTAATTCAATGGAAAAAGTGCTTGGTTTTATTGTATTTCTGTGCATTATGTCGTTTTAAAACATTTTTGTGTGATTTTAATCGACAGTTCGTGAGAAAATCAATGTTTTTTCAGTGAACACTATTTTAGGCCAAGTTAGTATGATTGCAAATGATATGTTTTTTCAGAAAAACTGGCAGTAAATCAATGGAAAAAGTGCTAGGTTTTATTGTATTTCTGTGCATTACGTCGTTTTAAAACATTTTTGTGTGATTTTAATCGACAGTTCTTGAGAAAATCAATGTTTTTTCAGTAAACACTAATTTAGGCCAAGTTAGTATGATTGCAAATGATATGTTTTTTCAGAAAAACTAGCAGTGATTCAATGGAAAAAATGCTTGGTTTTAGTGTATTTCTGTACATTACGTCGTTTTAAAACATTTTTGTGTGAATTTAATCGACAGTTTTTGAGAAAATCAATGTTTTTACAGTAAACACTAATTTAGGCCAAGTTAGTATGATTGCAAATGATATGTTTTTTCAGAAAAACTAGCAGTAATTCAATGGAAAAAGTGCTTGGTTTTATTGTATTTCTGTGCATTATGTCGTTTTAAAACATTTTTGTGTGATTTTAATCGACAGTTCGTGAGAAAATCAATGTTTTTTCAGTAAACACTAATTTAGGCCAAGTTAGTATGATTGCAAATGATATGTTTTTTCAGAAAAACTGGCAGTAAATCAATGGAAAAAGTGCTTGGTTTTATTGTATTTCTGTGCATTACGTCGTTTTAAAACATTTTTGTGTGAATTTAATCGACAGTTATCGAGAAAATCAATGTTTTTACAGTAAACACTAATTTAGGCCAAGTTAGTATGATTGCAACTGATATGTTTTTTCAGAAAAACTAGCAGTAATTCAATGGAAAAAGTGCTTGGTTTTATTGTATTTCTGTGCATTATGTCGTTTTAAAACATTTTTGTGTGATTTTAACCGACAGTTCGTGAGAAAATCAGTGTTTTTTCAGTAAACACTAATTTAGGCCAAGTTAGTATGATTGCAAATGATATGCTTTTTCAGAAAAACTGGCCGTAATTCAATGGAAAAAGTGCTTGGTTTTAGTGTATTTCTGTACATTACGTCGTTTTAAAACCTTTCTGTGTGAATTTAATCAACAGTTTTTGAGAAAATCAATTATTTTTCAGTAAACACCAATTTAGGCCAAGTTAGTATGATTGCAAATGATATGTTTTTTCAGAAAAACTGGCAGTAAATCAATGGAAAATGTGCTTGGTTTTATTGTACTTCTGTACATTACGTCGTTTTAAAACATTTTCGTGTGAATTTAATCGACATTTTTTGAGAAAATCAATGTATTTTCAGTAAACACTAATTTAGGCCAAGTTAGTATGATTGCAAATGATATGTTTTTTCAGAAAAACTGGCCGTAATTCAATGAAAAAAGTGCTTGATTTTAGTGTATTTCTGTACATTAGGTCGTTTTAAAACCTTTCTGTGTGAATTTAATCAACAGTTTTTGAGAAAATCAATTATTTTTCAGTAAACACCAATTTAGGCCAAGTTAGTATGATTGCAAATGATATGTTTTTTCAGAAAAACTAGTAATAAGTCAATGGAAAAGGTGCTTGGTTTTATTGTATTTCTGTGCATTATGTCGTTTTAAAACATTTTTGTGTGATTTTAATCGACAGTTCGTGAGAAAATCAATGTTTTTTCAGTGAACACTAACTTAGGCCAAGTTAGTATGATTGCAAATGATATGTTTTTTCAGAAAAACTGGCAGTAAATCAATGGAAAAAGTGCTTGGTTTTATTGTATTTCTGTGCATTACGTCGTTTTAAAACATTTTTGTGTGATTTTAATCGACAGTTCTTGAGAAAATCAATGTTTTTTCAGTAAACACTAATTTAGGCCAAGTTAGTATGATTGCAAATGATATGTTTTTTCAGAAAAACTAGCAGTGATTCAATGGAAAAAATGCTTGGTTTTAGTGTATTTCTGTACATTACGTCGTTTTAAAACATTTTTGTGTGAATTTAATCGACAGTTTTTGAGAAAATCAATGTTTTTACAGTAAACACTAATTTAGGCCAAGTTAGTATGATTGCAAATGATATGTTTTTTCAGAAAAACTAGCAGTGATTCAATGGAAAAAGTGCTTGGTTTTAGTGTATTTCTGTACATTACGTCGTTTTAAAACATTTTTGTGTGAATTTAATCGACAGTTTTTGAGAAAATCAATGTTTTTACAGTAAACACTAATTTAGGCCAAGTTAGTATGATTGCAAATGATATGTTTTTTCAGAAAAACTAGCAGTAATTCAATGGAAAAAGTGCTTGGTTTTATTGTATTTCTGTGCATTATGTCGTTTTAAAACATTTTTGTGTGATTTTAATCGACAGTTCGTGAGAAAATCAATGTTTATTCAGTGAACACTAACTTAGGCCAAGTTAGTATGATTGCAAATGATATGTTTTTTCAGAAAAACTGGCAGTAATTCAATGGAAAAAGTGCTTGGTTTTAGTGTATTTCTGTACATTACGTCGTTTTAAAACCTTTCTGTGTGAATTTAATCAACAGTTTTTGAGAAAATCAATGTTTTTACAGTAAACACTAATTTAGGCCAAGTTAGTATGATTGCAAATGATATGTTTTTTCAGAAAAACTAGCAGTAATTCAATGGAAAAAGTGCTTGGTTTTATTGTATTTCTGTGCATTATGTCGTTTTAAAACATTTTTGTGTGATTTTAATCGACAGTTCGTGAGAAAATCAATGTTTATTCAGTGAACACTAACTTAGGCCAAGTTAGTATGATTGCAAATGATATGTTTTTTCAGAAAAACTGGCAGTAAATCAATGGAAAAAGTGCTTGGTTTTATTGTATTTCTGTGCATTACGTCGTTTTAAAACATTTTTGTGTGAATTTAATCGACAGTTTTTGAGAAAATCAATGTTTTTACAGTAAACACTAATTTAGGCCAAGTTAGTATGATTGCAACTGATATGTTTTTTCAGAAAAACTACCAGTAATTCAATGGAAAAAGTGCTTGGTTTTATTGTATTTCTGTGCATTATGTCGTTTTAAAACATTTTTGTGTGATTTTAACCGACAGTTCGTGAGAAAATCAGTGTTTTTTCAGTAAACACTTATTTAGGCCAAGTTAGTATGATTGCAAATGATATGCTTTTTCAGAAAAACTGGCCGTAATTCAATGGAAAAAGTGCTTGGTTTTAGTGTATTTCTGTACATTACGTCGTTTTAAAACCTTTCTGTGTGAATTTAATCAACAGTTTTTGAGAAATTCAATTATTTTTCAGTAAACACCAATTTAGGCCAAGTTAGTATGATTGCAAATGATATGTTTTTTCAGAAAAACTGGCAGTAAATCAATGGAAAATGTGCTTGGTTTTATTGTACTTCTGTACATTACGTCGTTTTAAAACATTTTCGTGTGAATTTAATCGACCTTTTTTGAGAAAATCAATGTATTTTCAGTAAACACTAATTTAGGCCAAGTTAGTATGATTGCAAATGATATGTTTTTTCAGAAAAACTGGCCGTAATTCAATGAAATAAGTGCTTGATTTTAGTGTATTTCTGTACATTAGGTCGTTTTAAAACCTTTCTGTGTGAATTTAATCAACAGTTTTTGAGAAAATCAATAATTTTTCAGTAAACACCAATTTAGGCCAAGTTAGTATGATTGCAAATGATATGTTTTTTCAGAAAAACTAGTAATAAGTCAATGGAAAAGGTGCTTGGTTTTATTGTATTTCTGTGCATTACGTCGTTTTAAAACATTTTTGTGTGATTTTAATCGACAGTTCTTGAGAAAATCAATGTTTTTTCAGTAAACACTAATTTAGGCCAAGTTAGTATGATTGCAAATGATATGTTTTTTCAGAAAAACTAGCAGTGATTCAATGGAAAAAATGCTTGGTTTTAGTGTATTTCTGTACATTACGTCGTTTTAAAACATTTTTGTGTGAATTTAATCGACAGTTTTTGAGAAAATCAATGTTTTTACAGTAAACACTAATTTAGGCCAAGTTAGTATGATTGCAAATGATATGTTTTTTCAGAAAAACTAGCAGTGATTCAATGGAAAAAATGCTTGGTTTTAGTGTATTTCTGTACATTACGTCGTTTTAAAACATTTTTGTGTGAATTTAATCGACAGTTTTTGAGAAAATCAATGTTTTTACAGTAAACACTAATTTAGGCCAAGTTAGTATGATTGCAAATGATATGTTTTTTCAGAAAAACTAGCAGTAATTCAATGGAAAAAGTGCTTGGTTTTATTGTATTTCTGTGCATTATGTCGTTTTAAAACATTTTTGTGTGATTTTAATCGACAGTTCGTGAGAAAATCAATGTTTATTCAGTGAACACTAACTTAGGCCAAGTTAGTATGATTGCAAATGATATGTTTTTTCAGAAAAACTGGCAGTAATTCAATGGAAAAAGTGCTTGGTTTTAGTGTATTTCTGTACATTACGTCGTTTTAAAACCTTTCTGTGTGAATTTAATCAACAGTTTTTGAGAAAATCAATTATTTTTCAGTAAACACCAATTTAGGCCAAGTTAGTATGATTGCAAATGATATGTTTTTTCAGAAAAACTGGCAGTAAATCAATGGAAAATGTGCTTGGTTTTATTGTACTTCTGTACATTACGTCGTTTTAAAACATTTTCGTGTGATTTTAATCGACAGTTCGTGAGAAAATCAATGTTTATTCAGTGAACACTAACTTAGGCCAAGTTAGTATGATTGCAAATGATATGTTTTTTCAGAAAAACTGGCAGTAAATCAATGGAAAAAGTGCTTGGTTTTATTGTATTTCTGTGCATTACGTCGTTTTAAAACATTTTTGTGTGAATTTAATCGACAGTTTTTGAGAAAATCAATGTTTTTACAGTAAACACTAATTTAGGCCAAGTTAGTATGATTGCAACTGATATGTTTTTTCAGAAAAACTAGCAGTAATTCAATGGAAAAAGTGCTTGGTTTTATTGTATTTCTGTGCATTATGTCGTTTTAAAACATTTTTGTGTGATTTTAACCGACAGTTCGTGAGAAAATCAGTGTTTTTTCAGTAAACACTAATTTAGGCCAAGTTAGTATGATTGCAAATGATATGCTTTTTCAGAAAAACTGGCCGTAATTCAATGGAAAAAGTGCTTGGTTTTAGTGTATTTCTGTACATTACGTCGTTTTAAAACCTTTCTGTGTGAATTTAAACAACAGTTTTTGAGAAAATCAATTATTTTTCAGTAAACACCAATTTAGGCCAAGTTAGTATGATTGCAAATGATATGTTTTTTCAGAAAAACTGGCAGTAAATCAATGGAAAATGTGCTTGGTTTTATTGTACTTCTGTACATTACGTCGTTTTAAAACATTTTCGTGTGAATTTAATCGACATTTTTTGAGAAAATCAATGTATTTTCAGTAAACACTAATTTAGGCCAAGTTAGTATGATTGCAAATGATATGTTTTTTCAGAAAAACTGGCCGTAATTCAATGAAAAAAGTGCTTGATTTTAGTGTATTTCTGTACATTAGGTCGTTTTAAAACCTTTCTGTGTGAATTTAATCAACAGTTTTTGAGAAAATCAATTATTTTTCAGTAAACACCAATTTAGGCCAAGTTAGTATGATTGCAAATGATATGTTTTTTCAGAAAAACTAGTAATAAGTCAATGGAAAAAGTGCTTGGTTTTATTGTATTTCTGTGCATTATGTCGTTTTAAAACATTTTTGTGTGATTTTAATCGACAGTTCGTGAGAAAATCAATGTTTTTTCAGTGAACACTAACTTAGGCCAAGTTAGTATGATTGCAAATGATATGTTTTTTCAGAAAAACTGGCAGTAAATCAATGGAAAAAGTGCTTGGTTTTATTGTATTTCTGTGCATTACGTCGTTTTAAAACATTTTTGTGTGATTTTAATCGACAGTTCTTGAGAAAATCAATGTTTTTTCAGTAAACACTAATTTAGGCCAAGTTAGTATGATTGCAAATGATATGTTTTTTCAGAAAAACTAGCAGTGATTCAATGGAAAAAATGCTTGGTTTTAGTGTATTTCTGTACATTACGTCGTTTTAAAACATTTTTGTGTGAATTTAATCGACAGTTTTTGAGAAAATCAATGTTTTTACAGTAAACACTAATTTAGGCCAAGTTAGTATGATTGCAAATGATATGTTTTTTCAGAAAAACTAGCAGTAATTCAATGGAAAAAGTGCTTGGTTTTATTGTATTTCTGTGCATTATGTCGTTTTAAAACATTTTTGTGTGATTTTAATCGACAGTTCGTGAGAAAATCAATGTTTTTTCAGTGAACACTATTTTAGGCCAAGTTAGTATGATTGCAAATGATATGTTTTTTCAGAAAAACTGGCAGTAAATCAATGGAAAAAGTGCTTGGTTTTATTGTATTTCTGTGCATTACGTCGTTTTAAAACATTTTTGTGTGATTTTAATCGACAGTTTTTGAGAAAATCAATGTTTTTACAGTAAACACTAATTTAGGCCAAGTTAGTATGATTGCAACTGATATGTTTTTTCAGAAAAACTAGCAGTAATTCAATGGAAAAAGTGCTTGGTTTTATTGTATTTCTGTGCATTATGTCGTTTTAAAACATTTTTGTGTGATTTTAACCGACAGTTCGTGAGAAAATCAGTGTTTTTTCAGTAAACACTAATTTAGGCCAAGTTAGTATGATTGCAAATGATATGCTTTTTCAGAAAAACTGGCCGTAATTCAATGGAAAAACAGTGCTTGGTTTTAGTGTATTTCTGTACATTACGTCGTTTTAAAACCTTTCTGTGTGAATTTAATCAACAGTTTTTGAGAAAATCAATTATTTTTCAGTAAACACCAATTTAGGCCAAGTTAGTATGATTGCAAATGATATGTTTTTTCAGAAAAACTGGCAGTAAATCAATGGAAAATGTGCTTGGTTTTATTGTACTTCTGTACATTACGTCGTTTTAAAACATTTTCGTGTGAATTTAATCGACATTTTTTGAGAAAATCAATGTATTTTCAGTAAACACTAATTTAGGCCAAGTTAGTATGATTGCAAATGATATGTTTTTTCAGAAAAACTGGCCGTAATTCAATGAAAAAAGTGCTTGATTTTAGTGTATTTCTGTACATTAGGTCGTTTTAAAACCTTTCTGTGTGAATTTAATCAACAGTTTTTGAGAAAATCAATTATTTTTCAGTAAACACCAATTTAGGCCAAGTTAGTATGATTGCAAATGATATGTTTTTTCAGAAAAACTAGTAATAAGTCAATGGAAAAAGTGCTTGGTTTTATTGTATTTCTGTGCATTATGTCGTTTTAAAACATTTTTGTGTGATTTTAATCGACAGTTCGTGAGAAAATCAATGTTTTTTCAGTAAACACTAATTTAGGCCAAGTTAGTATGATTGCAAATGATATGTTTTTTCAGAAAAACTAGCAGTGATTCAATGGAAAAAATGCTTGGTTTTAGTGTATTTCTGTACATTACGTCGTTTTAAAACATTTTTGTGTGAATTTAATCGACAGTTTTTGAGAAAATCAATGTTTTTACAGTAAACACTAATTTAGGCCAAGTTAGTATGATTGCAAATGATATGTTTTTTCAGAAAAACTAGCAGTAATTCAATGGAAAAAGTGCTTGGTTTTATTGTATTTCTGTGCATTATGTCGTTTTAAAACATTTTTGTGTGATTTTAATCGACAGTTCGTGAGAAAATCAATGTTTATTCAGTGAACACTAACTTAGGCCAAGTTAGTATGATTGCAAATGATATGTTTTTTCAGAAAAACTGGCAGTAAATCAATGGAAAAAGTGCTTGGTTTTATTGTATTTCTGTGCATTACGTCGTTTTAAAACATTTTTGTGTGAATTTAATCGACAGTTTTTGAGAAAATCAATGTTTTTACAGTAAACACTAATTTAGGCCAAGTTAGTATGATTGCAACTGATATGTTTTTTCAGAAAAACTAGCAGTAATTCAATGGAAAAAGTGCTTGGTTTTATTGTATTTCTGTGCATTATGTCGTTTTAAAACATTTTTGTGTGATTTTAACCGACAGTTCGTGAGAAAATCAGTGTTTTTTCAGTAAACACTAATTTAGGCCAAGTTAGTATGATTGCAAATGATATGCTTTTTCAGAAAAACTGGCCGTAATTCAATGGAAAAAGTGCTTGGTTTTAGTGTATTTCTGTACATTACGTCGTTTTAAAACCTTTCTGTGTGAATTTAATCAACAGTTTTTGAGAAAATCAATTATTTTTCAGTAAACACCAATTTAGGCCAAGTTAGTATGATTGCAAATGATATGTTTTTTCAGAAAAACTGGCAGTAAATCAATGGAAAATGTGCTTGGTTTTATTGTACTTCTGTACATTACGTCGTTTTAAAACATTTTCGTGTGAATTTAATCGACATTTTTTGAGAAAATCAATGTATTTTCAGTAAACACTAATTTAGGCCAAGTTAGTATGATTGCAAATGATATGTTTTTTCAGAAAAACTGGCCGTAATTCAATGAAAAAAGTGCTTGATTTTAGTTTATTTCTGTACATTAGGTCGTTTTAAAACCTTTCTGTGTGAATTCAATCAACAGTTTTTGAGAAAATCAATTATTTTTCAGTAAACACCAATTTAGGCCAAGTTAGTATGATTGCAAATGATATGTTTTTTCAGAAAAACTAGTAATAAGTCAATGGAAAAAGTGCTTGGTTTTATTGTATTTCTGTGCATTATGTCGTTTTAAAACATTTTTGTGTGATTTTAATCGACAGTTCGTGAGAAAATCAATGTTTTTTCAGTGAACACTAACTTAGGCCAAGTTAGTATGATTGCAAATGATATGTTTTTTCAGAAAAACTGGCAGTAAATCAATGGAAAAAGTGCTTGGTTTTATTGTATTTCTGTGCATTACGTCGTTTTAAAACCTTTTTGTGTGAATTTAATCGACAGTTTTTGAGAAAATCAATGTTTTTACAGTAAACACTAATTTAGGCCAAGTTAGTATGATTGCAAATGATATGTTTTTTCAGAAAAACTAGCAGTAATTCAATGGAAAAAGTGCTTGGTTTTATTGTATTTCTGTGCATTATGTCGTTTTAAAACATTTTTGTGTGATTTTAATCGACAGTTCGTGAGAAAATCAATGTTTTTTCAGTGAACACTATTTTAGGCCAAGTTAGTATGATTGCAAATGATATGTTTTTTCAGAAAAACTGGCAGTAAATCAATGGAAAAAGTGCTAGGTTTTATTGTATTTCTGTGCATTACGTCGTTTTAAAACATTTTTGTGTGATTTTAATCGACAGTTCTTGAGAAAATCAATGTTTTTTCAGTAAACACTAATTTAGGCCAAGTTAGTATGATTGCAAATGATATGTTTTTTCAGAAAAACTAGCAGTGATTCAATGGAAAAAATGCTTGGTTTTAGTGTATTTCTGTACATTACGTCGTTTTAAAACATTTTTGTGTGAATTTAATCGACAGTTTTTGAGAAAATCAATGTTTTTACAGTAAACACTAATTTAGGCCAAGTTAGTATGATTGCAAATGATATGTTTTTTCAGAAAAACTAGCAGTAATTCAATGGAAAAAGTGCTTGGTTTTATTGTATTTCTGTGCATTATGTCGTTTTAAAACATTTTTGTGTGATTTTAATCGACAGTTCGTGAGAAAATCAATGTTTATTCAGTGAACACTAACTTAGGCCAAGTTAGTATGATTGCAAATGATATGTTTTTTCAGAAAAACTGGCAGTAAATCAATGGAAAAAGTGCTTGGTTTTATTGTATTTCTGTGCATTACGTCGTTTTAAAACATTTTTGTGTGAATTTAATCGACAGTTTTTGAGAAAATCAATGTTTTTACAGTAAACACTAATTTAGGCCAAGTTAGTATGATTGCAACTGATATGTTTTTTCAGAAAAACTAGCAGTAATTCAATGGAAAAAGTGCTTGGTTTTATTGTATTTCTGTGCATTATGTCGTTTTAAAACATTTTTGTGTGATTTTAACCGACAGTTCGTGAGAAAATCAGTGTTTTTTCAGTAAACACTAATTTAGGCCAAGTTAGTATGATTGCAAATGATATGCTTTTTCAGAAAAACTGGCCGTAATTCAATGGAAAAAGTGCTTGGTTTTAGTGTATTTCTGTACATTACGTCGTTTTAAAACCTTTCTGTGTGAATTTAATCAACAGTTTTTGAGAAAATCAATTATTTTTCAGTAAACACCAATTTAGGCCAAGTTAGTATGATTGCAAATGATATGTTTTTTCAGAAAAACTGGCAGTAAATCAATGGAAAATGTGCTTGGTTTTATTGTACTTCTGTACATTACGTCGTTTTAAAACATTTTCGTGTGAATTTAATCGACATTTTTTGAGAAAATCAATGTATTTTCAGTAAACACTAATTTAGGCCAAGTTAGTATGATTGCAAATGATAAGTTTTTTCAGAAAAACTGGCCGTAATTCAATGAAAAAAGTGCTTGATTTTAGTTTATTTCTGTACATTAGGTCGTTTTAAAACCTTTCTGTGTGAATTCAATCAACAGTTTTTGAGAAAATCAATTATTTTTCAGTAAACACCAATTTAGGCCAAGTTAGTATGATTGCAAATGATATGTTTTTTCAGAAAAACTAGTAATAAGTCAATGGAAAAAGTGCTTGGTTTTATTGTATTTCTGTGCATTATGTCGTTTTAAAACATTTTTGTGTGATTTTAATCGACAGTTCGTGAGAAAATCAATGTTTTTTCAGTGAACACTAACTTAGGCCAAGTTAGTATGATTGCAAATGATATGTTTTTTCAGAAAAACTGGCAGTAAATCAATGGAAAAAGTGCTTGGTTTTATTGTATTTCTGTGCATTACGTCGTTTTAAAACATTTTTGTGTGATTTTAATCGACAGTTCTTGAGAAAATCAATGTTTTTTCAGTAAACACTAATTTAGGCCAAGTTAGTATGATTGCAAATGATATGTTTTTTCAGAAAACCTAGCAGTGATTCAATGGAAAAAGTGCTTGGTTTTAGTGTATTTCTGTACATTACGTCGTTTTAAAACCTTTTTGTGTGAATTTAATCGACAGTTTTTGAGAAAATCAATGTTTTTACAGTAAACACTAATTTAGGCCAAGTTAGTATGATTGCAAATGATATGTTTTTTCAGAAAAACTAGCAGTAATTCAATGGAAAAAGTGCTTTGTTTTAGTATATGGTTTTAAATTTTGTGGTTTTAAAACATTATTGTGTGATTTTAATCGACAGTTCTTGAGAAAATCAATGTTTTTTCAGTAGACACTAACTGAGGCCAAATTAGTATGATTGCAAATGATATGTTTTTTCAGAAAAACTGGCAGTAAATCAATGGAAAATGTGCTTGGTTTTATTGTATTTCTGTACATTACGTCGTTTTAAAACATTTTCGTGTGAATTTAATCGACAGTTTTTGAGAAAATCAATGTTTTTTCAGTAAACACTAATTTAGGCCAAGTTAGTATGATTGCAAATGATATGTTTTTTCAGAAAAACTAGCAGTGATTCAATGGAAAAAGTGCTTGGTTTTATTGTATTTCTGTACATTACGTCGTTTTAAAACATTTTCGTGTGAATTTAATCGACAGTTTTTGAGAAAATCAATGTTTTTTCACTAAACACTAATTTAGGCCAAGTTAGTATGATTGCAAATGATATGTTTTTTCAGAAAAACTAGCAGTGATTCAATGGAAAAAATTCTTGGTTTTAGTGTATTTCTGTACATTACGTCGTTTTAAAACATTTTGTGTGAATTTAATCGACAGTTTTTGAGAAAATCAATGTTTTTACAGTAAACACTAATTTAGGCCAAGTTAGTATGATTGCAAATGATATGTTTTTTCAGAAAAACTAGCAGTAATTCAATGGAAAAAGTGCTTGGTTTTATTGTATTTCTGTGCATTATGTCGTTTTAAAACATTTTTGTGTGATTTTAATCGACAGTTCGTGAGAAAATCAATGTTTTTTCAGTGAACACTATTTTAGGCCAAGTTAGTATGATTGCAAATGATATGTTTTTTCAGAAAAACTGGCTGTAAATCAATGGAAAAAGTGCTTGGTTTTATTGTATTTCTGTGCATTACGTCGTTTTAAAACATTTTTGTGTGATTTTAATCGACAGTTCTTGAGAAAAATCAATGTTTTTTCAGTAAACACTAATTTAGGCCAAGTTAGTATGATTGCAAATGATATGTTTTTTCAGAAAAACTAGCAGTAATTCAATAGCAAAAATGCTTGGTTTTATTGTATTTCTGTACATTACGTCGCTTTAAAACATTTTCGTGTGAATTTAATCGACAGTTTTTTAGAAAATCAATGTTTTTTCAGTAAACACTAATTTAGGCCAAGTTAGTATGATTGCAAATGATATGTTTTTTCAGAAAAACTAGCAGTGATTCAATGCAAAAAATGCTTGGTTTTAGTGTATTTCTGTACATTACGTCGTTTTAAAACCTTTTTGTGTGAATTTAATCGACAGTTTTTGAGAAAATCAATGTTTTTTCAGTAAACACTAATTTAGGCCAAGTTAGTATGATTGCAAATGATATGTTTTTTCAGAAAAACTAGCAGCGATTCAATGGAAAAAGTGCTTGGTTTTATTGTATTTCTGTGCATTACATCGTTTTAAAACAATTTTGTGTGATTTTAATCGACAGTTCTTGAGAAAATCAATGTTTTTTCAGTAAACACTAATTTAGGCCAAGTTAGTATGATTGCAAATGATATGTTTTTTCAGAAAAACTAGCAGTGATTCAATGGAAAAAATGCTTGGTTTTAGTGTATTTCTGTACATTACGTCGTTTTAAAAACTTTTTTGTGTGAATTTAATCGACAGTTCTTGAGAAAATCAATGTTTTTTCAGTAAACACTAATTTAGGCCAAATTAGTATGATTGCAAATGATATGTTTTTTTAGAAAAACTGGCCGTAATTCAATGGAAAAATTGATTGGTTTTAGTGTATTTCTGTACATTACGTCGTTTTAAAACCTTTCTGTTTGAATTTAATCAACAGTTTTTGAGAAAATCAATTATTTTTCAGTAAACACCAATTTAGGCCAAGTTAGTATGATTGCAAATGATATGTTTTTTCAGAAAAACTGGCAGTAAATCAATGGAAAAAGTGCTTGGTTTTATTGTATTTCTGTGCATTATGTCGTTTTAAAACATTTTTGTGTGATTTTAATCGACAGTTCGTGAGAAAATCAATGTTTATTCAGTGAACACTAACTTAGGCCAAGTTAGTATGATTGCAAATGATATGTTTTTTCAGAAAAACTGGCAGTAAATCAATGGAAAAAGTGCTTGGTTTTATTGTATTTCTGTGCATTACGTCGTTTTAAAACATTTTTGTGTGAATTTAATCGACAGTTTTTGAGAAAATCAATGTTTTTACAGTAAACACTAATTTAGGCCAAGTTAGTATGATTGCAACTGATATGTTTTTTCAGAAAAACTAGCAGTAATTCAATGGAAAAAGTGCTTGGTTTTATTGTATTTCTGTGCATTATGTCGTTTTAAAACATTTTTGTGTGATTTTAACCGACAGTTCGTGAGAAAATCAGTGTTTTTTCAGTAAACACTAATTTAGGCCAAGTTAGTATGATTGCAAATGATATGCTTTTTCAGAAAAACTGGCCGTAATTCAATGGAAAAAGTGCTTGGTTTTAGTGTATTTCTGTACATTACGTCGTTTTAAAACCTTTCTGTGTGAATTTAATCAACAGTTTTTGAGAAAATCAATTATTTTTCAGTAAACACCAATTTAGGCCAAGTTAGTATGATTGCAAATGATATGTTTTTTCAGAAAAACTGGCAGTAAATCAATGGAAAATGTGCTTGGTTTTATTGTACTTCTGTACATTACGTCGTTTTAAAACATTTTCGTGTGAATTTAATCGACATTTTTTGAGAAAATCAATGTATTTTCAGTAAACACTAATTTAGGCCAAGTTAGTATGATTGCAAATGATATGTTTTTTCAGAAAAACTGGCCGTAATTCAATGAAAAAAGTGCTTGATTTTAGTGTATTTCTGTACATTAGGTCGTTTTAAAACCTTTCTGTGTGAATTTAATCAACAGTTTTTGAGAAAATCAATTATTTTTCAGTAAACACCAATTTAGGCCAAGTTAGTATGATTGCAAATGATATGTTTTTTCAGAAAAACTAGTAATAAGTCAATGGAAAAGGTGCTTGGTTTTATTGTATTTCTGTGCATTATGTCGTTTTAAAACATTTTTGTGTGATTTTAATCGACAGTTCGTGAGAAAATCAATGTTTTTTCAGTGAACACTAACTTAGGCCAAGTTAGTATGATTGCAAATGATATGTTTTTTCAGAAAAACTGGCAGTAAATCAATGGAAAAAGTGCTTGGTTTTATTGTATTTCTGTGCATTACGTCGTTTTAAAACATTTTTGTGTGATTTTAATCGACAGTTCTTGAGAAAATCAATGTTTTTTCAGTAAACACTAATTTAGGCCAAGTTAGTATGATTGCAAATGATATGTTTTTTCAGAAAACCTAGCAGTGATTCAATGGAAAAAGTGCTTGGTTTTAGTGTATTTCTGTACATTACGTCGTTTTAAAACCTTTTTGTGTGAATTTAATCGACAGTTTTTGAGAAAATCAATGTTTTTACAGTAAACACTAATTTAGGCCAAGTTAGTATGATTGCAAATGATATGTTTTTTCAGAAAAACTAGCAGTAATTCAATGGAAAAAGTGCTTTGTTTTAGTATATGGTTTTAAATTTTGTGGTTTTAAAACATTATTGTGTGATTTTAATCGACAGTTCTTGAGAAAATCAATGTTTTTTCAGTAGACACTAACTGAGGCCAAGTTAGTATGATTGCAAATGATATGTTTTTTCAGAAAAACTGGCAGTAAATCAATGGAAAATGTGCTTGGTTTTATTGTATTTCTGTACATTACGTCGTTTTAAAACATTTTCGTGTGAATTTAATCGACAGTTTTTGAGAAAATCAATGTTTTTTCAGTAAACACTAATTTAGGCCAAGTTAGTATGATTGCAAATGATATGTTTTTTCAGAAAAACTAGCAGTAATTCAATAGCAAAAATGCTTGGTTTTATTGTATTTCTGTACATTACGTCGTTTTAAAACATTTTCGTGTGAATTTAATCGACAGTTTTTGAGAAAATCAATGTTTTTTCAGTAAACACTAATTTAGGCCAAGTTAGTATGATTGCAAATGATATGTTTTTTCAGAAAAACTAGCAGTGATTCAATGGAAAAAATGCTTTGTTTTAGTGTATTTCTGTACATTACGTCGTTTTAAAACATTTTGTGTGAATTTAATCGACAGTTTTTGAGAAAATCAATGTTTTTACAGTAAACACTAATTTAGGCCAAGTTAGTATGATTGCAAATGATATGTTTTTTCAGAAAAACTAGCAGTAATTCAATAGAAAAAGTGCTTGGTTTTATTGTATTTCTGTGCATTATGTCGTTTTAAATCATTTTTGTGTGATTTTAATCGACAGTTCGTGAGAAAATCAATGTTTTTTCAGTGAACACAATTTTAGGCCAAGTTAGTATGATTGCAAATGATATGTTTTTTCAGAAAAACTGGCTGTAAATCAATGGAAAAAGTGCTTGGTTTTATTGTATTTCTGTGCATTACGTCGTTTTAAAACATTTTTGTGTGATTTTAATCGACAGTTCTTGAGAAAATCAATGTTTTTTCAGTAAACACTAATTTAGGCCAAGTTAGTATGATTGCAAATGATATGTTTTTTCAGAAAAACTAGCAGTAATTCAATAGCAAAAATGCTTGGTTTTATTGTATTTCTGTACATTACGTCGCTTTAAAACATTTTCGTGTGAATTTAATCGACAGTTTTTTAGAAAATCAATGTTTTTTCAGTAAACACTAATTTAGGCCAAGTTAGTATGATTGCAAATGATATGTTTTTTCAGAAAAACTAGCAGTGATTCAATGCAAAAAATGCTTGGTTTTAGTGTATTTCTGTACATTACGTCGTTTTAAAACCTTTTTGTGTGAATTTAATCGACAGTTTTTGAGAAAATCAATGTTTTTTCAGTAAACACTAATTTAGGCCAAGTTAGTATGATTGCAAATGATATGTTTTTTCAGAAAAACTAGCAGCGATTCAATGGAAAAAGTGCTTGGTTTTATTGTATTTCTGTGCATTACGTCGTTTTAAAACAATTTTGTGTGATTTTAATCGACAGTTCTTGAGAAAATCAATGTTTTTTCAGTAAACACTAATTTAGGCCAAGTTAGTATGATTGCAAATGATATGTTTTTTCAGAAAAACTAGCAGTGATTCAATGGAAAAAATGCTTGGTTTTAGTGTATTTCTGTACATTACGTCGTTTTAAAACCTTTTTGTGTGAATTTAATCGACAGTTCTTGAGAAAATCAATGTTTTTTCAGTAAACACTAATTTAGGCCAAATTAGTATGATTGCAAATGATATGTTTTTTTAGAAAAACTGGCCGTAATTCAATGGAAAAATTGATTGGTTTTAGTGTATTTCTGTACATTACGTCGTTTTAAAACCTTTCTGTTTGAATTTAATCAACAGTTTTTGAGAAAATAAATTATTTTTCAGTAAACACCAATTTAGGCCAAGTTAGTATGATTGCAAATGATATGTTTTTTCAGAAAAACTGGCAGGAAATCAATGGAAAAAGTGCTTGGTTTTAGTGTATTTTTGTACATTATGTCGTTCTAAAACATTTTTGTGTGAATTTAATCGACAGTTCTTGAGAAAATCAATGTTTTTTCAGTAAACACTAATTTAGGCCAAGTTAGTATGATTGCAAATGATACGTTTTTTCAGAAAACCTAGCAGTGATTCAATGGAAAAGGTGCTTGGTTTTAGTGTATTTCTGTACATTACGTCGTTTTAAAACCTTTTTGTGTGAATTTAATCGACAGTTTTTGAGAAAATCAATGTTTTTACAGTAAACACTAATTTAGGCCAAGTTAGTATGATTGCAAATGATATGTTTTTTCAGAAAAACTAGCAGTAATTCAATGGAAAAAGTGCTTTGTTTTAGTATATGGTTTTAAATTTTGTCGTTTTAAAACATTATTGTGTGATTTTAATCGACAGTTCTTGAGAAAATCAATGTTTTTTCAGTAGACACTAACTGAGGCCAAGTTAGTATGATTGCAAATGATATGTTTTTTCAGAAAAACTGGCAGTAAATCAATGGAAAATGTGCTTGGTTTTATTGTATTTCTGTACATTACGTCGTTTTAAAACATTTTCGTGTGAATTTAATCGACAGTTTTTGAGAAAATCAATGTTTTTTCAGTAAACACTAATTTAGGCCAAGTTAGTATGATTGCAAATGATATGTTTTTTCAGAAAAACTAGCAGTAATTCAATAGCAAAAATGCTTGGTTTTATTGTATTTCTGTACATTACGTCGTTTTAAAACATTTTCGTTTGAATTTAATCGACAGTTTTTGAGAAAATCAATGTTTTTTCAGTAAACACTAATTTAGGCCAAGTTAGTATGATTGCAAATGATATGTTTTTTCAGAAAAACTAGCAGTGATTCAATGGAAAAAATGCTTGGTTTTAGTGTATTTCTGTACATTACGTCGTTTTAAAACATTTTGTGTGAATTTAATCGACAGTTTTTGAGAAAATCAATGTTTTTACAGTAAACACTAATTTAGGCCAAAATAGTATGATTGCAAATGACATGTTTTTTCAGAAAAACTAGCAGTAATTCAATGGAAAAAGTGCTTGGTTTTATTGTATTTCTGTGCATTACGTCGTTTTAAAACATTTTTGTGTGATTTTAATCGACAGTTCTTGAGAAAATCAATGTTTTTTCAGTAAACACTAATTTAGGCCAAGTTAGTATGATTGCAAATGATATGTTTTTTCAGAAAAACTAGCAGTAATTCAATAGCAAAAATGCTTGGTTTTATTGTATTTCTGTACATTACGTCGCTTTAAAACATTTTCGTGTGAATTTAATCGACAGTTTTTTAGAAAATCAATGTTTTTTCAGTAAACACTAATTTAGGCCAAGTTAGTATGATTGCAAATGATATGTTTTTTCAGAAAAACTAGCAGTGATTCAATGCAAAAAATGCTTGGTTTTAGTGTATTTCTGTACATTACGTCGTTTTAAAACCTTTTTGTGTGAATTTAATCGACAGTTTTTGAGAAAATCAATGTTTTTTCAGTAAACACTAATTTAGGCCAAGTTAGTATGATTGCAAATGATATGTTTTTTCAGAAAAACTAGCAGCGATTCAATGGAAAAAGTGCTTGGTTTTATTGTATTTCTGTGCATTACGTCGTTTTAAAACAATTTTGTGTGATTTTAATCGACAGTTCTTGAGAAAATCAATGTTTTTTCAGTAAACACTAATTTAGGCCAAGTTAGTATGATTGCAAATGATATGTTTTTTCAGAAAAACTAGCAGTGATTCAATGGAAAAAATGCTTGGTTTTAGTGTATTTCTGTACATTACGTCGTTTTAAAACCTTTTTGTGTGAATTTAATCGACAGTTCTTGAGAAAATCAATGTTTTTTCAGTAAACACTAATTTAGGCCAAATTAGTATGATTGCAAATGATATGTTTTTTTAGAAAAACTGGCCGTAATTCAATGGAAAAATTGATTGGTTTTAGTGTATTTCTGTACATTACGTCGTTTTAAAACCTTTCTGTTTGAATTTAATCAACAGTTTTTGAGAAAATAAATTATTTTTCAGTAAACACCAATTTAGGCCAAGTTAGTATGATTGCAAATGATATGTTTTTTCAGAAAAACTGGCAGGAAATCAATGGAAAAAGTGCTTGGTTTTAGTGTATTTTTGTACATTATGTCGTTCTAAAACATTTTTGTGTGAATTTAATCGACAGTTCTTGAGAAAATCAATGTTTTTTCAGTAAACACTAATTTAGGCCAAGTTAGTATGATTGCAAATGATACGTTTTTTCAGAAAACCTAGCAGTGATTCAATGGAAAAGGTGCTTGGTTTTAGTGTATTTCTGTACATTACGTCGTTTTAAAACCTTTTTTTGTGAATTTAATCGACAGTTTTTGAGAAAATCAATGTTTTTTCAGTAAACACTAATTTAGGCCAAGTTAGTATGATTGCAAATGATATGTTTTTTCAGAAAAACTAGCAGTAATTCAATGGAAAAAGTGCTTTGTTTTAGTATATGGTTTTAAATTTTGTCGTTTTAAAACATTATTGTGTGATTTTAATCGACAGTTCTTGAGAAAATCAATGTTTTTTCAGTAGACACTAACTGAGGCCAAGTTAGTATGATTGCAAATGATATGTTTTTTCAGAAAAACTGGCAGTAAATCAATGGAAAATGTGCTTGGTTTTATTGTATTTCTGTACATTACGTCGTTTTAAAACATTTTCGTGTGAATTTAATCGACAGTTTTTGAGAAAATCAATGTTTTTTCAGTAAACACTAATTTAGGCCAAGTTAGTATGATTGCAAATGATATGTTTTTTCAGAAAAACTAGCAGTAATTCAATAGCAAAAATGCTTGGTTTTATTGTATTTCTGTACATTACGTCGTTTTAAAACATTTTCGTGTGAATTTAATCGACAGTTTTTGAGAAAATCAATGTTTTTTCAGTAAACACTAATTTAGGCCAAGTTAGTATGATTGCAAATGATATGTTTTTTCAGAAAAACTAGCAGTGATTCAATGGAAAAAATGCTTGGTTTTAGTGTATTTCTGTACATTACGTCGTTTTAAAACATTTTGTGTGAATTTAATCGACAGTTTTGGAGAAAATCAATGTTTTTACAGTAAACACTAATTTAGGCCAAGTTAGTATAATTGCAACTGATATGTTTTTTCAGAAAAACTAGCAGTAATTCAATAGAAAAAGTGCTTGGTTTTATTGTATTTCTGTGCATTATGTCGTTTTAAAACATTTTTGTGTGATTTTGATAGACAGTTCGTGAGAAAATCAATGTTTTTTCAGTGAACACTAACTTAGGCCAAGTTAGTATGATTGCAAATGATATGTTTTTTCAGAAAAACTGGCAGTAAATCAATGGAAAAAGTGCTTGGTTTTATTGTATTTCTGTGCATTACGTCGTTTTAAAACATTTTTGTGTGATTTTAATCGACAGTTCTTGAGAAAATCAATGTTTTTTCAGTAAACACTAATTTTGGCCAAGTTAGTATGATTGCAAATGATATGTTTTTTCAGAAAAACTAGCAGTGATTCAATGGAAAAAGTGCTTGGTTTTAGTGTATTTCTGTACATTACGTCGTTTTAAAACCTTTTTGTGTGGATTTAATCGACAGTTTTTGAGAAAATCAATGTTTTTACAGTAAACACTAATTTAGGCCAAGTTATTATGATTGCAAATGATATGTTTTTTCAGAAAAACTAGCAGTAAATCAATGGAAAATGTGCTTGGTTTTATTGTATTTCTGTACATTACGTCGTTTTAAAACATTTTCGTGTGAATTTAATCGACATTTTTTGAGAAAATCAATGTTTTTTCAGTAAACACTAATTTAGGCCAAGTTAGTATGATTGCAAATGATATGTTTTTTCAGAAAAACTAGCAGTAATTCAATAGCAAAAGTGCTTGGTTTTATTGTATTTCTGTACATTACGTCGCTTTAAAACATTTTCGTGTGAATTTAATCGACAGTTTTTGAGAAAATCAATGTTTTTTCAGTAAACACTAATTTAGGCCAAGTTAGTATGATTGCAAATGATATGTTTTTTCAGAAAAACTAGCAGTGATTCAATGCAAAAATTGCTTGGTTTTAGTGTATTTCTGTACATTACGTCGTTTTAAAACCTTTTTGTGTGAATTTAATCGACAGTTTTTGAGAAAATCAATGTTTTTTCAGTAAACACTAATTTAGGCCAAGTTAGTATGATTGCAAATGATATGTTTTTTCAGAAAACCTAGCAGTGATTCAATGGAAAAAGTGCTTGGTTTTAGTGTATTTCTGTACATTACGTCGTTTTAAAACCTTTTTGTGTGAATTTAATCGACAGTTTTTGAGAAAATCAATGTTTATTCAGTGAACACTAACTTAGGCCAAGTTAGTATGATTGCAAATGATATGTTTTTTCAGAAAAACTGGCAGTAAATCAATGGAAAAAGTGCTTGGTTTTATTGTATTTCTGTGCATTACGTCGTTTTAAAACATTTTTGTGTGAATTTAATCGACAGTTTTTGAGAAAATCAATGTTTTTACAGTAAACACTAATTTAGGCCAAGTTAGTATGATTGCAACTGATATGTTTTTTCAGAAAAACTAGCAGTAATTCAATGGAAAAAGTGCTTGGTTTTATTGTATTTCTGTGCATTATGTCGTTTTAAAACATTTTTGTGTGATTTTAACCGACAGTTCGTGAGAAAATCAGTGTTTTTTCAGTAAACACTAATTTAGGCCAAGTTAGTATGATTGCAAATGATATGCTTTTTCAGAAAAACTGGCCGTAATTCAATGGAAAAAGTGCTTGGTTTTAGTGTATTTCTGTACATTACGTCGTTTTAAAACCTTTCTGTGTGAATTTAATCAACAGTTTTTGAGAAAATCAATTATTTTTCAGTAAACACCAATTTAGGCCAAGTTAGTATGATTGCAAATGATATGTTTTTTCAGAAAAACTGGCAGTAAATCAATGGAAAATGTGCTTGGTTTTATTGTACTTCTGTACATTACGTCGTTTTAAAACATTTTCGTGTGAATTTAATCGACATTTTTTGAGAAAATCAATGTATTTTCAGTAAACACTAATTTAGGCCAAGTTAGTATGATTGCAAATGATATGTTTTTTCAGAAAAACTGGCCGTAATTCAATGAAAAAAGTGCTTGATTTTAGTGTATTTCTGTACATTAGGTCGTTTTAAAACCTTTCTGTGTGAATTTAATCAACAGTTTTTGAGAAAATCAATTATTTTTCAGTAAACACCAATTTAGGCCAAGTTAGTATGATTGCAAATGATATGTTTTTTCAGAAAAACTAGTAATAAGTCAATGGAAAAAGTGCTTGGTTTTATTGTATTTCTGTGCATTATGTCGTTTTAAAACATTTTTGTGTGATTTTAATCGACAGTTCGTGAGAAAATCAATGTTTTTTCAGTAAACACTAATTTAGGCCAAGTTAGTATGATTGCAAATGATATGTTTTTTCAGAAAAACTAGCAGTGATTCAATGGAAAAAATGCTTGGTTTTAGTGTATTTCTGTACATTACGTCGTTTTAAAACATTTTTGTGTGAATTTAATCGACAGTTTTTGAGAAAATCAATGTTTTTACAGTAAACACTAATTTAGGCCAAGTTAGTATGATTGCAAATGATATGTTTTTTCAGAAAAACTAGCAGTAATTCAATGGAAAAAGTGCTTGGTTTTATTGTATTTCTGTGCATTATGTCGTTTTAAAACATTTTTGTGTGATTTTAATCGACAGTTCGTGAGAAAATCAATGTTTATTCAGTGAACACTAACTTAGGCCAAGTTAGTATGATTGCAAATGATATGTTTTTTCAGAAAAACTAGCAGTGATTCAATGGAAAAAATGCTTGGTTTTAGTGTATTTCTGTACATTACGTCGTTTTAAAACATTTTTGTGTGAATTTAATCGACAGTTTTGGAGAAAATCAATGTTTTTACAGTAAACACTAATTTAGGCCAAGTTAGTATAATTGCAACTGATATGTTTTTTCAGAAAAACTAGCAGTAATTCAATAGAAAAAGTGCTTGGTTTTATTGTATTTCTGTGCATTATGTCGTTTTAAAACATTTTTGTGTGATTTTGATAGACAGTTCGTGAGAAAATCAATGTTTTTTCAGTGAACACTAACTTAGGCCAAGTTAGTATGATTGCAAATGATATGTTTTTTCAGAAAAACTGGCAGTAAATCAATGGAAAAAGTGCTTGGTTTTATTGTATTTCTGTGCATTACGTCGTTTTAAAACATTTTTGTGTGATTTTAATCGACAGTTCTTGAGAAAATCAATGTTTTTTCAGTAAACACTAATTTTGGCCAAGTTAGTATGATTGCAAATGATATGTTTTTTCAGAAAAACTAGCAGTGATTCAATGGAAAAAGTGCTTGGTTTTAGTGTATTTCTGTACATTACGTCGTTTTAAAACCTTTTTGTGTGGATTTAATCGACAGTTTTTGAGAAAATCAATGTTTTTACAGTAAACACTAATTTAGGCCAAGTTATTATGATTGCAAATGATATGTTTTTTCAGAAAAACTAGCAGTAAATCAATGGAAAATGTGCTTGGTTTTATTGTATTTCTGTACATTACGTCGTTTTAAAACATTTTCGTGTGAATTTAATCGACATTTTTTGAGAAAATCAATGTTTTTTCAGTAAACACTAATTTAGGCCAAGTTAGTATGATTGCAAATGATATGTTTTTTCAGAAAAACTAGCAGTAATTCAATAGCAAAAGTGCTTGGTTTTATTGTATTTCTGTACATTACGTCGCTTTAAAACATTTTCGTGTGAATTTAATCGACAGTTTTTGAGAAAATCAATGTTTTTTCAGTAAACACTAATTTAGGCCAAGTTAGTATGATTGCAAATGATATGTTTTTTCAGAAAAACTAGCAGTGATTCAATGCAAAAATTGCTTGGTTTTAGTGTATTTCTGTACATTACGTCGTTTTAAAACCTTTTTGTGTGAATTTAATCGACAGTTTTTGAGAAAATCAATGTTTTTTCAGTAAACACTAATTTAGGCCAAGTTAGTATGATTGCAAATGATATGTTTTTTCAGAAAACCTAGCAGTGATTCAATGGAAAAAGTGCTTGGTTTTAGTGTATTTCTGTACATTACGTCGTTTTAAAACCTTTTTGTGTGAATTTAATCGACAGTTTTTGAGAAAATCAATGTTTATTCAGTGAACACTAACTTAGGCCAAGTTAGTATGATTGCAAATGATATGTTTTTTCAGAAAAACTGGCAGTAAATCAATGGAAAAAGTGCTTGGTTTTATTGTATTTCTGTGCATTACGTCGTTTTAAAACATTTTTGTGTGAATTTAATCGACAGTTTTTGAGAAAATCAATGTTTTTACAGTAAACACTAATTTAGGCCAAGTTAGTATGATTGCAACTGATATGTTTTTTCAGAAAAACTAGCAGTAATTCAATGGAAAAAGTGCTTGGTTTTATTGTATTTCTGTGCATTATGTCGTTTTAAAACATTTTTGTGTGATTTTAACCGACAGTTCGTGAGAAAATCAGTGTTTTTTCAGTAAACACTAATTTAGGCCAAGTTAGTATGATTGCAAATGATATGCTTTTTCAGAAAAACTGGCCGTAATTCAATGGAAAAAGTGCTTGGTTTTAGTGTATTTCTGTACATTACGTCGTTTTAAAACCTTTCTGTGTGAATTTAATCAACAGTTTTTGAGAAAATCAATTATTTTTCAGTAAACACCAATTTAGGCCAAGTTAGTATGATTGCAAATGATATGTTTTTTCAGAAAAACTGGCAGTAAATCAATGGAAAATGTGCTTGGTTTTATTGTACTTCTGTACATTACGTCGTTTTAAAACATTTTCGTGTGAATTTAATCGACATTTTTTGAGAAAATCAATGTATTTTCAGTAAACACTAATTTAGGCCAAGTTAGTATGATTGCAAATGATATGTTTTTTCAGAAAAACTGGCCGTAATTCAATGAAAAAAGTGCTTGATTTTAGTGTATTTCTGTACATTAGGTCGTTTTAAAACCTTTCTGTGTGAATTTAATCAACAGTTTTTGAGAAAATCAATTATTTTTCAGTAAACACCAATTTAGGCCAAGTTAGTATGATTGCAAATGATATGTTTTTTCAGAAAAACTAGTAATAAGTCAATGGAAAAAGTGCTTGGTTTTATTGTATTTCTGTGCATTATGTCGTTTTAAAACATTTTTGTGTGATTTTAATCGACAGTTCGTGAGAAAATCAATGTTTTTTCAGTAAACACTAATTTAGGCCAAGTTAGAATGATTGCAAATGATATGTTTTTTCAGAAAAACTAGCAGTGATTCAATGGAAAAAATGCTTGGTTTTAGTGTATTTCTGTACATTACGTCGTTTTAAAACATTTTTGTGTGAATTTAATCGACAGTTTTTGAGAAAATCAATGTTTTTACAGTAAACACTAATTTAGGCCAAGTTAGTATGATTGCAAATGATATGTTTTTTCAGAAAAACTAGCAGTAATTCAATGGAAAAAGTGCTTGGTTTTATTGTATTTCTGTGCATTATGTCGTTTTAAAACATTTTTGTGTGATTTTAATCGACAGTTCGTGAGAAAATCAATGTTTATTCAGTGAACACTAACTTAGGCCAAGTTAGTATGATTGCAAATGATATGTTTTTTCAGAAAAACTGGCAGTAAATCAATGGAAAAAGTGCTTGGTTTTATTGTATTTCTGTGCATTACGTCGTTTTAAAACATTTTTGTGTGAATTTAATCGACAGTTTTTGAGAAAATCAATGTTTTTACAGTAAACACTAATTTAGGCCAAGTTAGTATGATTGCAACTGATATGTTTTTTCAGAAAAACTAGCAGTAATTCAATGGAAAAAGTGCTTGGTTTTATTGTATTTCTGTGCATTATGTCGTTTTAAAACATTTTTGTGTGATTTTAACCGACAGTTCGTGAGAAAATCAGTGTTTTTTCAGTAAACACTAATTTAGGCCAAGTTAGTATGATTGCAAATGATATGCTTTTTCAGAAAAACTGGCCGTAATTCAATGGAAAAAGTGCTTGGTTTTAGTGTATTTCTGTACATTACGTCGTTTTAAAACCTTTCTGTGTGAATTTAATCAACAGTTTTTGAGAAAATCAATTATTTTTCAGTAAACACCAATTTAGGCCAAGTTAGTATGATTGCAAATGATATGTTTTTTCAGAAAAACTGGCAGTAAATCAATGGAAAATGTGCTTGGTTTTATTGTACTTCTGTACATTACGTCGTTTTAAAACATTTTCGTGTGAATTTAATCGACATTTTTTGAGAAAATCAATGTATTTTCAGTAAACACTAATTTAGGCCAAGTTAATATGATTGCAAATGATATGTTTTTTCAGAAAAACTGGCCGTAATTCAATGAAAAAAGTGCTTGATTTTAGTGTATTTCTGTACATTAGGTCGTTTTAAAACCTTTCTGTGTGAATTTAATCAACAGTTTTTGAGAAAATCAATTATTTTTCAGTAAACACCAATTTAGGCCAAGTTAGTATGATTGCAAATGATATGTTTTTTCAGAAAAACTAGTAATAAGTCAATGGAAAAAGTGCTTGGTTTTATTGTATTTCTGTGCATTATGTCGTTTTAAAACATTTTTGTGTGATTTTAATCGACAGTTCGTGAGAAAATCAATGTTTTTTCAGTGAACACTAACTTAGGCCAAGTTAGTATGATTGCAAATGATATGTTTTTTCAGAAAAACTGGCAGTAAATCAATGGAAAAAGTGCTTGGTTTTATTGTATTTCTGTGCATTACGTCGTTTTAAAACATTTTTGTGTGATTTTAATCGACAGTTCTTGAGAAAATCAATGTTTTTTCAGTAAACACTAATTTAGGCCAAGTTAGTATGATTGCAAATGATATGTTTTTTCAGAAAACCTAGCAGTGATTCAATGGAAAAAGTGCTTGGTTTTAGTGTATTTCTGTACATTACGTCGTTTTAAAACCTTTTTGTGTGAATTTAATCGACAGTTTTTGAGAAAATCAATGTTTTTACAGTAAACACTAATTTAGGCCAAGTTAGTATGATTGCAAATGATATGTTTTTTCAGAAAAACTAGCAGTAATTCAATGGAAAAAGTGCTTTGTTTTAGTATATGGTTTTAAATTTTGTGGTTTTAAAACATTATTGTGTGATTTTAATCGACAGTTCTTGAGAAAATCAATGTTTTTTCAGTAGACACTAACTGAGGCCAAGTTAGTATGATTGCAAATGATATGTTTTTTCAGAAAAACTGGCAGTAAATCAATGGAAAATGTGCTTGGTTTTATTGTATTTCTGTACATTACGTCGTTTTAAAACATTTTCGTGTGAATTTAATCGACAGTTTTTGAGAAAATCAATGTTTTTTCAGTAAACACTAATTTAGGCCAAGTTAGTATGATTGCAACTGATATGTTTTTTCAGAAAAACTAGCAGTAATTCAATAGCAAAAATGCTTGGTTTTATTGTATTTTTGTACATTACGTCGTTTTAAAACATTTTCGTGTGAATTTAATCGACAGTTTTTGAGAAAATCAATGTTTTTTCAGTAAACACTAATTTAGGCCAAGTTAGTATGATTGCAAATGATATGTTTTTTCAGAAAAACTAGCAGTGATTCAATGGAAAAAATGCTTGGTTTTAGTGTATTTCTGTACATTACGTCGTTTTAAAACATTTTTGTGTGAATTTAATCGACAGTTTTTGAGAAAATCAATGTTTTTACAGTAAACACTAATTTAGGCCAAGTTAGTATGATTGCAAATGATATGTTTTTTCAGAAAAACTAGCAGTAATTCAATAGAAAAAGTGCTTGGTTTTATTGTATTTCTGTGCATTATGTCGTTTTAAATCATTTTTGTGTGATTTTAATCGACAGTTCGTGAGAAAATCAATGTTTTTTCAGTGAACACTATTTTAGGCCAAGTTAGTATGATTGCAAATGATATGTTTTTTCAGAAAAACTGGCTGTAAATCAATGGAAAAAGTGCTTGGTTTTATTGTATTTCTGTGCATTACGTCGTTTTAAAACATTTTTGTGTGATTTTAATCGACAGTTCTTGAGAAAATCAATGTTTTTTCAGTAAACACTAATTTAGGCCAAGTTAGTATGATTGCAAATGATATGTTTTTTCAGAAAAACTAGCAGTAATTCAATAGCAAAAATGCTTGGTTTTATTGTATTTCTGTACATTACGTCGCTTTAAAACATTTTCGTGTGAATTTAATCGACAGTTTTTTAGAAAATCAATGTTTTTTCAGTAAACACTAATTTAGGCCAAGTTAGTATGATTGCAAATGATATGTTTTTTCAGAAAAACTAGCAGTGATTCAATGCAAAAAATGCTTGGTTTTAGTGTATTTCTGTACATTACGTCGTTTTAAAACCTTTTTGTGTGAATTTAATCGACAGTTTTTGAGAAAATCAATGTTTTTTCAGTAAACACTAATTTAGGCCAAGTTAGTATGATTGCAAATGATATGTTTTTTCAGAAAAACTAGCAGCGATTCAATGGAAAAAGTGCTTGGTTTTATTGTATTTCTGTGCATTACGTCGTTTTAAAACAATTTTGTGTGATTTTAATAGACAGTTCTTGAGAAAATCAATGTTTTTTCAGTAAACACTAATTTAGGCCAAGTTAGTATGATTGCAAATGATATGTTTTTTCAGAAAAACTAGCAGTGATTCAATGGAAAAAATGCTTGGTTTTAGTGTATTTCTGTACATTACGTCGTTTTAAAACCTTTTTGTGTGAATTTAATCGACAGTTCTTGAGAAAATCAATGTTTTTTCAGTAAACACTAATTTAGGCCAAATTAGTATGATTGCAAATGATATGTTTTTTTAGAAAAACTGGCCGTAATTCAATGGAAAAATTGATTGGTTTTAGTGTATTTCTGTACATTACGTCGTTTTAAAACCTTTCTGTTTGAATTTAATCAACAGTTTTTGAGAAAATAAATTATTTTTCAGTAAACACCAATTTAGGCCAAGTTAGTATGATTGCAAATGATATGTTTTTTCAGAAAAACTGGCAGGAAATCAATGGAAAAAGTGCTTGGTTTTAGTGTATTTTTGTACATTATGTCGTTCTAAAACATTTTTGTGTGAATTTAATCGACAGTTCTTGAGAAAATCAATGTTTTTTCAGTAAACACTAATTTAGGCCAAGTTAGTATGATTGCAAATGATACGTTTTTTCAGAAAACCTAGCAGTGATTCAATGGAAAAGGTGCTTGGTTTTAGTGTATTTCTGTACATTACGTCGTTTTAAAACCTTTTTGTGTGAATTTAATCGACAGTTTTTGAGAAAATCAATGTTTTTACAGTAAACACTAATTTAGGCCAAGTTAGTATGATTGCAAATGATATGTTTTTTCAGAAAAACTAGCTGTAATTCAATGGAAAAAGTGCTTTGTTTTAGTATATGGTTTTAAATTTTGTCGTTTTAAAACATTATTGTGTGATTTTAATCGACAGTTCTTGAGAAAATCAATGTTTTTTCAGTAGACACTAACTGAGGCCAAGTTAGTATGATTGCAAATGATATTTTTTTTCAGAAAAACTGGCAGTAAATCAATGGAAAATGTGCTTGGTTTTATTGTATTTCTGTACATTACGTCGTTTTAAAACATTTTCGTGTGAATTTAATCGACAGTTTTTGAGAAAATCAATGTTTTTTCTGTAAACACTAATTTAGGCCAAGTTAGTATGATTGCAAATGATATGTTTTTTCAGAAAAACTAGCAGTAATTCAATAGCAAAAATGCTTGGTTTTATTGTATTTCTGTACATTACGTCGTTTTAAAACATTTTCGTGTGAATTTAATCGACAGTTTTTGAGAAAATCAATGTTTTTTCAGTAAACACTAATTTAGGCCAAGTTAGTATGATTGCAAATGATATGTTTTTTCAGAAAAACTAGCAGTGATTCAATGGAAAAAATGCTTGGTTTTAGTGTATTTCTGTACATTACGTCGTTTTAAAACATTTTGTGTGAATTTAAACGACAGTTTTTGAGAAAATCAATGTTTTTACAGTAAACACTAATTTAGGCCAAAATAGTATGATTGCAAATGATATGTTTTTTCAGAAAAACTAGCAGTAATTCAATGGAAAAAGTGCTTGGTTTTATTGTATTTCTGTGCATTATGTCGTTTTAAAACATTTTTGTGTGATTTTAATCGACAGTTCTTGAGAAAATCAATGTTTTTTCAGTAAACACTAATTTAGGCCAAGTTAGTATGATTGCAAATGATATGTTTTTTCAGAAAAACTAGCAGTGATTCAATGGAAAAAATGCTTGGTTTTAGTGTATTTCTGTACATTACGTCGTTTTAAAACATTTTTGTGTGAATTTAATCGACAGTTTTGGAGAAAATCAATGTTTTTACAGTAAACACTAATTTAGGCCAAGTTAGTATAATTGCAACTGATATGTTTTTTCAGAAAAACTAGCAGTAATTCAATAGAAAAAGTGCTTGGTTTTATTGTATTTCTGTGCATTATGTCGTTTTAAAACATTTTTGTGTGATTTTGATAGACAGTTCGTGAGAAAATCAATGTTTTTTCAGTGAACACTAACTTAGGCCAAGTTAGTATGATTGCAAATGATATGTTTTTTCAGAAAAACTGGCAGTAAATCAATGGAAAAAGTGCTTGGTTTTATTGTATTTCTGTGCATTACGTCGTTTTAAAACATTTTTGTGTGATTTTAATCGACAGTTCTTGAGAAAATCAATGTTTTTTCAGTAAACACTAATTTTGGCCAAGTTAGTATGATTGCAAATGATATGTTTTTTCAGAAAAACTAGCAGTGATTCAATGGAAAAAGTGCTTGGTTTTAGTGTATTTCTGTACATTACGTCGTTTTAAAACCTTTTTGTGTGGATTTAATCGACAGTTTTTGAGAAAATCAATGTTTTTACAGTAAACACTAATTTAGGCCAAGTTATTATGATTGCAAATGATATGTTTTTTCAGAAAAACTAGCAGTAAATCAATGGAAAATGTGCTTGGTTTTATTGTATTTCTGTACATTACGTCGTTTTAAAACATTTTCGTGTGAATTTAATCGACATTTTTTGAGAAAATCAATGCTTTTTCAGTAAACACTAATTTAGGCCAAGTTAGTATGATTGCAAATGATATGTTTTTTCAGAAAAACTAGCAGTAATTCAATAGCAAAAGTGCTTGGTTTTATTGTATTTCTGTACATTACGTCGCTTTAAAACATTTTCGTGTGAATTTAATCGACAGTTTTTGAGAAAATCAATGTTTTTTCAGTAAACACTAATTTAGGCCAAGTTAGTATGATTGCAAATGATATGTTTTTTCAGAAAAACTAGCAGTGATTCAATGCAAAAATTGCTTGGTTTTAGTGTATTTCTGTACATTACGTCGTTTTAAAACCTTTTTGTGTGAATTTAATCGACAGTTTTTGAGAAAATCAATGTTTTTTCAGTAAACACTAATTTAGGCCAAGTTAGTATGATTGCAAATGATATGTTTTTTCAGAAAAACTAGCAGCGATTCAATGGAAAAAGTGCTTGGTTTTATTGTATTTCTGTGCATTACGTCGTTTTAAAACAATTTTGTGTGATTTTAATCGACAGTTCTTGAGAAAATCAATGTTTTTTCAGTAAACACTAATTTAGGCCAAGTTAGTATGATTGCAAATGATATGTTTTTTCAGAAAAACTAGCAGTGATTCAATGGAAAAAATGCTTGGTTTTAGTGTATTTCTGTACATTACGTCGTTTTAAAACCTTTTTGTGTGAATTTAATCGACAGTTCTTGAGAAAATCAATGTTTTTTCAGTAAACACTAATTTAGGCCAAATTAGTATGATTGCAAATGATATGTTTTTTTAGAAAAACTGGCCGTAATTCAATGGAAAAATTGATTGGTTTTAGTGTATTTCTGTACATTACGTCGTTTTAAAACCTTTCTGTTTGAATTTAATCAACAGTTTTTGAGAAAATAAATTATTTTTCAGTAAACACCAATTTAGGCCAAGTTAGTATGATTGCAAATGATATGTTTTTTCAGAAAAACTGGCAGGAAATCAATGGAAAATGTGCTTGGTTTTATTGTATTTCTGTACATTACGTCGTTATAAAACATTTTCATGTGAATTTAATCGACAGTTCTTGAGAAAATCAATGTTTTTTCAGTAAACACTAATTTAGGCCAAGTTAGTATGATTGCAAATGATATGTTTTTTCAGAAAAACTGGCCATAATTCAATGGAAAACGTGCTTGGTTTTAGTGTATTTCTGTACATTACGTCGTTTTAAAACCTTTCTGTGTGAATTTAATCAACAGTTTTTGAGAAAATCAATTATTTTTCAGTAAACACCAATTTAGGCCAAGTTAGTATGATTGCAAATGATATGTTTTTTCAGAAAAACTAGTAATAATTCAATGGAAAATGTGCTTGGTTTTATTGTATTTCTGTGCATTACGTCGTTTTAAAACATTTTCGTGTGAATTTAATCGACAGTTTTTGAGAAAATCAATGTTTTTTCAGTAAACACTGTCTTAGGCCATGTTAGTATGATTGCAAATGATATGTTTTTTCAGAAAAACTAGCAGTGATTGAATGGAAAAAGAGCTTGGTTTTAGTGTATTCCTGTACAATACGTCGTTTTAAAACCTTTTTGTGTGAATTTAATCGACAGTTTTTGAGAAAATCAATGTTTTCTCAGTAAACACTAATTTAGGCCAAGTTAGTATGATTGCAAATGATATGTTTTTTCAGAAAAACTAGCAGCGATTCAATGGAAAAAGTGCTTGGTTTTATTGTATTTCTGTGCATTACGTCGTTTTAAAACATTTTTGTGTGAATTTAATCGACAGTTTTTGAGAAAATCAATGTTTTTACAGTAAACACTAATTTAGGCCAAGTTAGTATGATTGCAAATGATATGTTTTTTCAGAAAAACTAGCAGTAATTCAATAGAAAAAGTGCTTGGTTTTATTGTATTTCTGTGCATTATGTCGTTTTAAATCATTTTTGTGTGATTTTAATCGACAGTTCGTGAGAAAATCAATGTTTTTTCAGTGAACACTATTTTAGGCCAAGTTAGTATGATTGCAAATGATATGTTTTTTCAGAAAAACTGGCTGTAAATCAATGGAAAAAGTGCTTGGTTTTATTGTATTTCTGTGCATTACGTCGTTTTAAAACATTTTTGTGTGATTTTAATCGACAGTTCTTGAGAAAATCAATGTTTTTTCAGTAAACACTAATTTAGGCCAAGTTAGTATGATTGCAAATGATATGTTTTTTCAGAAAAACTAGCAGTAATTCAATAGCAAAAATGCTTGGTTTTATTGTATTTCTGTACATTACGTCGCTTTAAAACATTTTCGTGTGAATTTAATCGACAGTTTTTTAGAAAATCAATGTTTTTTCAGTAAACACTAATTTAGGCCAAGTTAGTATGATTGCAAATGATATGTTTTTTCAGAAAAACTAGCAGTGATTCAATGCAAAAAATGCTTGGTTTTAGTGTATTTCTGTACATTACGTCGTTTTAAAACCTTTTTGTGCGAATTTAATCGACAGTTTTTGAGAAAATCAATGTTTTTTCAGTAAACACTAATTTAGGCCAAGTTAGTATGATTGCAAATGATATGTTTTTTCAGAAAAACTAGCAGCGATTCAATGGAAAAAGTGCTTGGTTTTATTGTATTTCTGTGCATTACGTCGTTTTAAAACAATTTTGTGTGATTTTAATCGACAGTTCTTGAGAAAATCAATGTTTTTTCAGTAAACACTAATTTAGGCCAAGTTAGTATGATTGCAAATGATATGTTTTTTCAGAAAAACTAGCAGTGATTCAATGGAAAAAATGCTTGGTTTTAGTGTATTTCTGTACATTACGTCGTTTTAAAACCTTTTTGTGTGAATTTAATCGACAGTTCTTGAGAAAATCAATGTTTTTTCAGTAAACACTAATTTAGGCCAAATTAGTATGATTGCAAATGATATGTTTTTTTAGAAAAACTGGCCGTAATTCAATGGAAAAATTGATTGGTTTTAGTGTATTTCTGTACATTACGTCGTTTTAAAACCTTTCTGTTTGAATTTAATCAACAGTTTTTGAGAAAATAAATTATTTTTCAGTAAACACCAATTTAGGCCAAGTTAGTATGATTGCAAATGATATGTTTTTTCAGAAAAACTGGCAGGAAATCAATGGAAAAAGTGCTTGGTTTTAGTGTATTTTTGTACATTATGTCGTTCTAAAACATTTTTGTGTGAATTTAATCGACAGTTCTTGAGAAAATCAATGTTTTTTCAGTAAACACTAATTTAGGCCAAGTTAGTATGATTGCAAATGATACGTTTTTTCAGAAAACCTAGCAGTGATTCAATGGAAAAGGTGCTTGGTTTTAGTGTATTTCTGTACATTACGTCGTTTTAAAACCTTTTTGTGTGAATTTAATCGACAGTTTTTGAGAAAATCAATGTTTTTACAGTAAACACTAATTTAGGCCAAGTTAGTATGATTGCAAATGATATGTTTTTTCAGAAAAACTAGCAGTAATTCAATGGAAAAAGTGCTTTGTTTTAGTATATGGTTTTAAATTTTGTCGTTTTAAAACATTATTGTGTGATTTTAATCGACAGTTCTTGAGAAAATCAATGTTTTTTCAGTAGACACTAACTGAGGCCAAGTTAGTATGATTGCAAATGATATTTTTTTTCAGAAAAACTGGCAGTAAATCAATGGAAAATGTGCTTGGTTTTATTGTATTTCTGTACATTACGTCGTTTTAAAACATTTTCGTGTGAATTTAATCGACAGTTTTTGAGAAAATCAATGTTTTTTCAGTAAACACTAATTTAGGCCAAGTTAGTATGATTGCAAATGATATGTTTTTTCAGAAAAACTAGCAGTAATTCAATAGCAAAAATGCTTGGTTTTATTGTATTTCTGTACATTACGTCGTTTTAAAACATTTTCGTGTGAATTTAATCGACAGTTTTTGAGAAAATCAATGTTTTTTCAGTAAACACTAATTTAGGCCAAGTTAGTATGATTGCAAATGATATGTTTTTTCAGAAAAACTAGCAGTGATTCAATGGAAAAAATGCTTGGTTTTAGTGTATTTCTGTACATTACGTCGTTTTAAAACATTTTGTGTGAATTTAATCGACAGTTTTTGAGAAAATCAATGTTTTTACAGTAAACACTAATTTAGGCCAAAATAGTATGATTGCAAATGATATGTTTTTTCAGAAAAACTAGCAGTAATTCAATGGAAAAAGTGCTTGGTTTTATTGTATTTCTGTGCATTATGTCGTTTTAAAACATTTTTGTGTGATTTTAATCGACAGTTCTTGAGAAAATCAATGTTTTTTCAGTAAACACAAATTTAGGCCAAGTTAGTATGATTGCAAATGATATGTTTTTTCAGAAAAACTAGCAGTGATTCAATGGAAAAAATGCTTGGTTTTAGTGTATTTCTGTACATTACGTCGTTTTAAAACCTTTTTGTGTGAATTTAATCGACAGTTTTGGAGAAAATCAATGTTTTTACAGTAAACACTAATTTAGGCCAAGTTAGTATAATTGCAACTGATATGTTTTTTCAGAAAAACTAGCAGTAATTCAATAGAAAAAGTGCTTGGTTTTATTGTATTTCTGTGCATTATGTCGTTTTAAAACATTTTTGTGTGATTTTGATAGACAGTTCGTGAGAAAATCAATGTTTTTTCAGTGAACACTAACTTAGGCCAAGTTAGTATGATTGCAAATGATATGTTTTTTCAGAAAAACTGGCAGTAAATCAATGGAAAAAGTGCTTGGTTTTATTGTATTTCTGTGCATTACGTCGTTTTAAAACATTTTTGTGTGATTTTAATCGACAGTTCTTGAGAAAATCAATGTTTTTTCAGTAAACACTAATTTTGGCCAAGTTAGTATGATTGCAAATGATATGTTTTTTCAGAAAAACTAGCAGTGATTCAATGGAAAAAGTGCTTGGTTTTAGTGTATTTCTGTACATTACGTCGTTTTAAAACCTTTTTGTGTGGATTTAATCGACAGTTTTTGAGAAAATCAATGTTTTTACAGTAAACACTAATTTAGGCCAAGTTATTATGATTGCAAATGATATGTTTTTTCAGAAAAACTAGCAGTAAATCAATGGAAAATGTGCTTGGTTTTATTGTATTTCTGTACATTACGTCGTTTTAAAACATTTTCGTGTGAATTTAATCGACATTTTTTGAGAAAATCAATGTTTTTTCAGTAAACACTAATTTAGGCCAAGTTAGTATGATTGCAAATGATATGTTTTTTCAGAAAAACTAGCAGTAATTCAATAGCAAAAGTGCTTGGTTTTATTGTATTTCTGTACATTACGTCGCTTTAAAACATTTTCGTGTGAATTTAATCGACAGTTTTTGAGAAAATCAATGTTTTTTCAGTAAACACTAATTTAGGCCAAGTTAGTATGATTGCAAATGATATGTTTTTTCAGAAAAACTAGCAGTGATTCAATGCAAAAATTGCTTGGTTTTAGTGTATTTCTGTACATTACGTCGTTTTAAAACCTTTTTGTGTGAATTTAATCGACAGTTTTTGAGAAAATCAATGTTTTTTCAGTAAACACTAATTTAGGCCAAGTTAGTATGATTGCAAATGATATGTTTTTTCAGAAAAACTAGCAGCGATTCAATGGAAAAAGTGCTTGGTTTTATTGTATTTCTGTGCATTACGTCGTTTTAAAACAATTTTGTGTGATTTTAATCGACAGTTCTTGAGAAAATCAATGTTTTTTCAGTAAACACTAATTTAGGCCAAGTTAGTATGATTGCAAATGATATGTTTTTTCAGAAAAACTAGCAGTGATTCAATGGAAAAAATGCTTGGTTTTAGTGTATTTCTGTACATTACGTCGTTTTAAAACCTTTTTGTGTGAATTTAATCGACAGTTCTTGAGAAAATCAATGTTTTTTCAGTAAACACTAATTTAGGCCAAATTAGTATGATTGCAAATGATATGTTTTTTTAGAAAAACTGGCCGTAATTCAATGGAAAAATTGATTGGTTTTAGTGTATTTCTGTACATTACGTCGTTTTAAAACCTTTCTGTTTAAATTTAATCAACAGTTTTTGAGAAAATAAATTATTTTTCAGTAAACACCAATTTAGGCCAAGTTAGTATGATTGCAAATGATATGTTTTTTCAGAAAAACTGGCAGGAAATCAATGGAAAATGTGCTTGGTTTTATTGTATTTCTGTACATTACGTCGTTATAAAACATTTTCATGTGAATTTAATCGACAGTTCTTGAGAAAATCAATGTTTTTTCAGTAAACACTAATTTAGGCCAAGTTAGTATGATTGCAAATGATATGTTTTTTCAGAAAAACTGGCCATAATTCAATGGAAAACGTGCTTGGTTTTAGTGTATTTCTGTACATTACGTCGTTTTAAAACCTTTCTGTGTGAATTTAATCAACAGTTTTTGAGAAAATCAATTATTTTTCAGTAAACACCAATTTAGGCCAAGTTAGTATGATTGCAAATGATATGTTTTTTCAGAAAAACTAGTAATAATTCAATGGAAAATGTGCTTGGTTTTATTGTATTTCTGTGCATTACGTCGTTTTAAAACATTTTCGTGTGAATTTAATCGACAGTTTTTGAGAAAATCAATGTTTTTTCAGTAAACACTGTCTTAGGCCATGTTAGTATGATTGCAAATGATATGTTTTTTCAGAAAAACTAGCAGTGATTGAATGGAAAAAGAGCTTGGTTTTAGTGTATTCCTGTACAATACGTCGTTTTAAAACCTTTTTGTGTGAATTTAATCGACAGTTTTTGAGAAAATCAATGTTTTCTCAGTAAACACTAATTTAGGCCAAGTTAGTATAATTGCAAATGATATGTTTTTTCAGAAAAACTGGCAGTAAATCAATGGAAAAAGTGCTTGGTTTTATTGTATTTCTGTGCATTACGTCGTTTTAAAACATTTTTGTGTGATTTTAATCGACAGTTCTTGAGAAAATCAATGTTTTTTCAGTAAACACTAATTTTGGCCAAGTTAGTATGATTGCAAATGATATGTTTTTTCAGAAAAACTAGCAGTGATTCAATGGAAAAAATGCTTGGTTTTAGTGTATTTCTGTACATTACGTCGTTTTAAAACATTTTTGTGTGAATTTAATCGACAGTTTTGGAGAAAATCAATGTTTTTACAGTAAACACTAATTTAGGCCAAGTTAGTATAATTGCAACTGATATGTTTTTTCAGAAAAACTAGCAGTAATTCAATAGAAAAAGTGCTTGGTTTTATTGTATTTCTGTGCATTATGTCGTTTTAAAACATTTTTGTGTGATTTTGATAGACAGTTCGTGAGAAAATCAATGTTTTTTCAGTGAACACTAACTTAGGCCAAGTTAGTATGATTGCAAATGATATGTTTTTTCAGAAAAACTGGCAGCGATTCAATGGAAAAAGTGCTTGGTTTTATTGTATTTCTGTGCATTACGTCGTTTTAAAACAATTTTGTGTGATTTTAATCGACAGTTCTTGAGAAAATCAATGTTTTTTCAGTAAACACTAATTTAGGCCAAGTTAGTATGATTGCAAATGATATGTTTTTTCAGAAAAACTAGCAGTGATCCAATGGAAAAAATGCTTGGTTTTAGTGTATTTCTGTACATTACGTCGTTTTAAAACCTTTTTGTGTGAATTTAATCGACATTTCTTGAGAAAATCAATGTTTTTTCAGTAAACACTAATTTAGGCCAAATTAGTATGATTGCAAATGATATGTTTTTTTAGAAAAACTGGCCGTAATTCAATGGAAAAATTGATTGGTTTTAGTGTATTTCTGTACATTACGTCGTTTTAAAACCTTTCTGTTTGAATTTAATCAACAGTTTTTGAGAAAATAAATTATTTTTCAGTAAACACCAATTTAGGCCAAGTTAGTATGATTGCAAATGATATGTTTTTTCAGAAAAACTGGCAGGAAATCAATGGAAAATGTGCTTGGTTTTATTGTATTTCTGTACATTACGTCGTTATAAAACATTTTCATGTGAATTTAATCGACAGTTCTTGAGAAAATCAATGTTTTTTCAGTAAACACTAATTTAGGCCAAGTTAGTATGATTGCAAATGATATGTTTTTTCAGAAAAACTAGCAGTGATTCAATGGAAAAAGTGCTTGGTTTTAGTGTATTTCTGTACATTACGTCGTTTTAAAACCTTTTTGTGTGGATTTAATCGACAGTTTTTGAGAAAATCAATGTTTTCTCAGTAAACACTAATTTGAGCCAAGTTAGTATGATTGCAAATGATATGTTTTTTCAGAAAAACTAGCAGCGATTCAATGGAAAAAGTGCTTGGTTTTATTGTATTTCTGTGCATTACGTCGTTTTAAAACATTTTTGTGTGAATTTAATCGACAGTTTTTGAGAAAATCAATGTTTTTACAGTAAACACTAATTTAGGCCAAGTTAGTATGATTGCAAATGATATGTTTTTTCAGAAAAACTAGCAGTAATTCAATAGAAAAAGTGCTTGGTTTTATTGTATTTCTGTGCATTATGTCGTTTTAAATCATTTTTGTGTGATTTTAATCGACAGTTCGTGAGAAAATCAATGTTTTTTCAGTGAACACTATTTTAGGCCAAGTTAGTATGATTGCAAATGATATGTTTTTTCAGAAAAACTGGCTGTAAATCAATGGAAAAAGTGCTTGGTTTTATTGTATTTCTGTGCATTACGTCGTTTTAAAACATTTTTGTGTGATTTTAATCGACAGTTCTTGAGAAAATCAATGTTTTTTCAGTAAACACTAATTTAGGCCAAGTTAGTATGATTGCAAATGATATGTTTTTTCAGAAAAACTAGCAGCGATTCAATGGAAAAAGTGCTTGGTTTTATTGTATTTCTGTACATTACGTCGCTTTAAAACATTTTCGTGTGAATTTAATCGACAGTTTTTTAGAAAATCAATGTTTTTTCAGTAAACACTAATTTAGGCCAAGTTAGTATGATTGCAAATGATATGTTTTTTCAGAAAAACTAGCAGTGATTCAATGCAAAAAATGCTTGGTTTTAGTGTATTTCTGTACATTACGTCGTTTTAAAACCTTTTTGTGTGAATTTAATCGACAGTTTTTGAGAAAATCAATGTTTTTTCAGTAAACACTAATTTAGGCCAAGTTAGTATGATTGCAAATGATATGTTTTTTCAGAAAAACTAGCAGCGATTCAATGGAAAAAGTGCTTGGTTTTATTGTATTTCTGTGCATTACGTCGTTTTAAAACAGTTTTGTGTGATTTTAATCGACAGTTCTTGAGAAAATCAATGTTTTTTCAGTAAACACTAATTTAGGCCAAGTTAGTATGATTGCAAATGATATGTTTTTTCAGAAAAACTAGCAGTGATTCAATGGAAAAAATGCTTGGTTTTAGTGTATTTCTGTACATTACGTCGTTTTAAAACCTTTTTGTGTGAATTTAATCGACAGTTCTTGAGAAAATCAATGTTTTTTCAGTAAACACTAATTTAGGCCAAATTAGTATGATTGCAAATGATATGTTTTTTTAGAAAAACTGGCCGTAATTCAATGGAAAAATTGATTGGTTTTAGTGTATTTCTGTACATTACGTCGTTTTAAAACCTTTCTGTTTGAATTTAATCAACAGTTTTTGAGAAAATAAATTATTTTTCAGTAAACACCAATTTAGGCCAAGTTAGTATGATTGCAAATGATATGTTTTTTCAGAAAAACTGGCAGGAAATCAATGGAAAAAGTGCTTGGTTTTAGTGTATTTTTGTACATTATGTCGTTCTAAAACATTTTTGTGTGAATTTAATCGACAGTTCTTGAGAAAATCAATGTTTTTTCAGTAAACACTAATTTAGGCCAAGTTAGTATGATTGCAAATGATACGTTTTTTCAGAAAACCTAGCAGTGATTCAATGGAAAAGGTGCTTGGTTTTAGTGTATTTCTGTACATTACGTCGTTTTAAAACCTTTTTGTGTGAATTTAATCGACAGTTTTTGAGAAAATCAATGTTTTTACAGTAAACACTAATTTAGGCCAAGTTAGTATGATTGCAAATGATATGTTTTTTCAGAAAAACTAGCAGTAATTCAATGGAAAAAGTGCTTTGTTTTAGTATATGGTTTTAAATTTTGTCGTTTTAAAACATTATTGTGTGATTTTAATCGACAGTTCTTGAGAAAATCAATGTTTTTTCAGTAGACACTAACTGAGGCCAAGTTAGTATGATTGCAAATGATATTTTTTTTCAGAAAAACTGGCAGTAAATCAATGGAAAATGTGCTTGGTTTTATTGTATTTCTGTACATTACGTCGTTTTAAAACATTTTCGTGTGAATTTAATCGACAGTTTTTGAGAAAATCAATGTTTTTTCAGTAAACACTAATTTAGGCCAAGTTAGTATGATTGCAAATGATATGTTTTTTCAGAAAAACTAGCAGTAATTCAATAGCAAAAATGCTTGGTTTTATTGTATTTCTGTACATTACGTCGTTTTAAAACATTTTCGTGTGAATTTAATCGACAGTTTTTGAGAAAATCAATGTTTTTTCAGTAAACACTAATTTAGGCCAAGTTAGTATGATTGCAAATGATATGTTTTTTCAGAAAAACTAGCAGTGATTCAATGGAAAAAATGCTTGGTTTTAGTGTATTTCTGTACATTACGTCGTTTTAAAACATTTTGTGTGAATTTAATCGACAGTTTTTGAGAAAATCAATGTTTTTACAGTAAACACTAATTTAGGCCAAAATAGTATGATTGCAAATGATATGTTTTTTCAGAAAAACTAGCAGTAATTCAATGGAAAAAGTGCTTGGTTTTATTGTATTTCTGTGCATTATGTCGTTTTAAAACATTTTTGTGTGATTTTAATCGACAGTTCTTGAGAAAATCAATGTTTTTTCAGTAAACACTAATTTAGGCCAAGTTAGTATGATTGCAAATGATATGTTTTTTCAGAAAAACTAGCAGTGATTCAATGGAAAAAATGCTTGGTTTTAGTGTATTTCTGTACATTACGTCGTTTTAAAACATTTTTGTGTGAATTTAATCGACAGTTTTGGAGAAAATCAATGTTTTTACAGTAAACACTAATTTAGGCCAAGTTAGTATAATTGCAACTGATATGTTTTTTCAGAAAAACTAGCAGTAATTCAATAGAAAAAGTGCTTGGTTTTATTGTATTTCTGTGCATTATGTCGTTTTAAAACATTTTTGTGTGATTTTGATAGACAGTTCGTGAGAAAATCAATGTTTTTTCAGTGAACACTAACTTAGGCCAAGTTAGTATGATTGCAAATGATATGTTTTTTCAGAAAAACTGGCAGTAAATCAATGGAAAAAGTGCTTGGTTTTATTGTATTTCTGTGCATTACGTCGTTTTAAAACATTTTTGTGTGATTTTAATCGACAGTTCTTGAGAAAATCAATGTTTTTTCAGTAAACACTAATTTTGGCCAAGTTAGTATGATTGCAAATGATATGTTTTTTCAGAAAAACTAGCAGTGATTCAATGGAAAAAGTGCTTGGTTTTAGTGTATTTCTGTACATTACGTCGTTTTAAAACCTTTTTGTGTGGATTTAATCGACAGTTTTTGAGAAAATCAATGTTTTTACAGTAAACACTAATTTAGGCCAAGTTATTATGATTGCAAATGATATGTTTTTTCAGAAAAACTAGCAGTAAATCAATGGAAAATGTGCTTGGTTTTATTGTATTTCTGTACATTACGTCGTTTTAAAACATTTTCGTGTGAATTTAATCGACATTTTTTGAGAAAATCAATGTTTTTTCAGTAAACACTAATTTAGGCCAAGTTAGTATGATTGCAAATGATATGTTTTTTCAGAAAAACTAGCAGTAATTCAATAGCAAAAGTGCTTGGTTTTATTGTATTTCTGTACATTACGTCGCTTTAAAACATTTTCGTGTGAATTTAATCGACAGTTTTTGAGAAAATCAATGTTTTTTCAGTAAACACTAATTTAGGCCAAGTTAGTATGATTGCAAATGATATGTTTTTTCAGAAAAACTAGCAGTGATTCAATGCAAAAATTGCTTGGTTTTAGTGTATTTCTGTACATTACGTCGTTTTAAAACCTTTTTGTGTGAATTTAATCGACAGTTTTTGAGAAAATCAATGTTTTTTCAGTAAACACTAATTTAGGCCAAGTTAGTATGATTGCAAATGATATGTTTTTTCAGAAAAACTAGCAGCGATTCAATGGAAAAAGTGCTTGGTTTTATTGTATTTCTGTGCATTACGTCGTTTTAAAACAATTTTGTGTGATTTTAATCGACAGTTCTTGAGAAAATCAATGTTTTTTCAGTAAACACTAATTTAGGCCAAGTTAGTATGATTGCAAATGATATGTTTTTTCAGAAAAACTAGCAGTGATTCAATGGAAAAAATGCTTGGTTTTAGTGTATTTCTGTACATTACGTCGTTTTAAAACCTTTTTGTGTGAATTTAATCGACAGTTCTTGAGAAAATCAATGTTTTTTCAGTAAACACTAATTTAGGCCAAATTAGTATGATTGCAAATGATATGTTTTTTTAGAAAAACTGGCCGTAATTCAATGGAAAAATTGATTGGTTTTAGTGTATTTCTGTACATTACGTCGTTTTAAAACCTTTCTGTTTGAATTTAATCAACAGTTTTTGAGAAAATAAATTATTTTTCAGTAAACACCAATTTAGGCCAAGTTAGTATGATTGCAAATGATATGTTTTTTCAGAAAAACTGGCAGGAAATCAATGGAAAATGTGCTTGGTTTTATTGTATTTCTGTACATTACGTCGTTATAAAACATTTTCATGTGAATTTAATCGACAGTTCTTGAGAAAATCAATGTTTTTTCAGTAAACACTAATTTAGGCCAAGTTAGTATGATTGCAAATGATATGTTTTTTCAGAAAAACTGGCCATAATTCAATGGAAAACGTGCTTGGTTTTAGTGTATTTCTGTACATTACGTCGTTTTAAAACCTTTCTGTGTGAATTTAATCAACAGTTTTTGAGAAAATCAATTATTTTTCAGTAAACACCAATTTAGGCCAAGTTAGTATGATTGCAAATGATATGTTTTTTCAGAAAAACTAGTAATAATTCAATGGAAAATGTGCTTGGTTTTATTGTATTTCTGTGCATTACGTCGTTTTAAAACATTTTCGTGTGAATTTAATCGACAGTTTTTGAGAAAATCAATGTTTTTTCAGTAAACACTGTCTTAGGCCATGTTAGTATGATTGCAAATGATATGTTTTTTCAGAAAAACTAGCAGTGATTGAATGGAAAAAGAGCTTGGTTTTAGTGTATTCCTGTACAATACGTCGTTTTAAAACCTTTTTGTGTGAATTTAATCGACAGTTTTTGAGAAAATCAATGTTTTCTCAGTAAACACTAATTTAGGCCAAGTTAGTATAATTGCAAATGATATGTTTTTTCAGAAAAACTGGCAGTAAATCAATGGAAAAAGTGCTTGGTTTTATTGTATTTCTGTGCATTACGTCGTTTTAAAACATTTTTGTGTGATTTTAATCGACAGTTCTTGAGAAAATCAATGTTTTTTCAGTAAACACTAATTTTGGCCAAGTTAGTATGATTGCAAATGATATGTTTTTTCAGAAAAACTAGCAGTGATTCAATGGAAAAAATGCTTGGTTTTAGTGTATTTCTGTACATTACGTCGTTTTAAAACATTTTTGTGTGAATTTAATCGACAGTTTTGGAGAAATTCAATGTTTTTACAGTAAACACTAATTTAGGCCAAGTTAGTATAATTGCAACTGATATGTTTTTTCAGAAAAACTAGCAGTAATTCAATAGAAAAAGTGCTTGGTTTTATTGTATTTCTGTGCATTATGTCGTTTTAAAACATTTTTGTGTGATTTTGATAGACAGTTCGTGAGAAAATCAATGTTTTTTCAGTGAACACTAACTTAGGCCAAGTTAGTATGATTGCAAATGATATGTTTTTTCAGAAAAACTGGCAGCGATTCAATGGAAAAAGTGCTTGGTTTTATTTTATTTCTGTGCATTACGTCGTTTTAAAACAATTTTGTGTGATTTTAATCGACAGTTCTTGAGAAAATCAATGTTTTTTCAGTAAACACTAATTTAGGCCAAGTTAGTATGATTGCAAATGATATGTTTTTTCAGAAAAACTAGCAGTGATCCAATGGAAAAAATGCTTGGTTTTAGTGTATTTCTGTACATTACGTCGTTTTAAAACCTTTTTGTGTGAATTTAATCGACAGTTCTTGAGAAAATCAATGTTTTTTCAGTAAACACTAATTTAGGCCAAATTAGTATGATTGCAAATGATATGTTTTTTTAGAAAAACTGGCCGTAATTCAATGGAAAAATTGATTGGTTTTAGTGTATTTCTGTACATTACGTCGTTTTAAAACCTTTCTGTTTGAATTTAATCAACAGTTTTTGAGAAAATCAATTATTTTTCAGTAAACACCAATTTAGGCCAAGTTAGTATGATTGCAAATGATATGTTTTTTCAGAAAAACTAGTAATAATTCAATGGAAAATCTGCTTGGTTTTATTGTATTTCTGTGCATTACGTCGTTTTAAAACATTTTCGTGTGAATTTAATCGACAGTTTTTGAGAAAATCAATGTTTTTTCAGTAAACACTGTCTTAGGCCAAGTTAGTATGATTGCAAATGATATGTTTTTTCAGAAAAACTAGCAGTGATTGAATGGAAAAAGAGCTTGGTTTTAGTGTATTCCTGTACAATACGTCGTTTTAAAACCTTTTTGTGTGAATTTAATCGACAGTTTTTGAGAAAATCAATGTTTTCTCAGTAAACACTAATTTAGGCCAAGTTAGTATGATTGCAAATGATATGTTTTTTCAGAAAAACTGGCAGTAAATCAATGGAAAAAGTGCTTGGTTTTATTGTATTTCTGTGCATTACGTCGTTTTAAAACATTTTTGTGTGATTTTAATCGACAGTTCTTGAGAAAATCAATGTTTTTTCAGTAAACACTAATTTTGGCCAAGTTAGTATGATTGCAAATGATATGTTTTTTCAGAAAAACTAGCAGTGATTCAATGGAAAAAGTGCTTGGTTTTAGTGTATTTCTGTACATTACGTCGTTTTAAAACCTTTTTGTGTGGATTTAATCGACAGTTTTTGAGAAAATCAATGTTTTTACAGTAAACACTAATTTAGGCCAAGTTATTATGATTGCAAATGATATGTTTTTTCAGAAAAACTAGCAGTAAATCAATGGAAAATGTGCTTGGTTTTATTGTATTTCTGTACATTACGTCGTTTTAAAACATTTTCGTGTGAATTTAATCGACATTTTTTGAGAAAATCAATGTTTTTTCAGTAAACACTAATTTAGGCCAAGTTAGTATGATTGCAAATGATATGTTTTTTCAGAAAAACTAGCAGTAATTCAATAGCAAAAATGCTTGGTTTTATTGTATTTCTGTACATTACGTCGCTTTAAAACATTTTCGTGTGAATTTAATCGACAGTTTTTGAGAAAATCAATGTTTTTTCAGTAAACACTAATTTAGGCCAAGTTAGTATGATTGCAAATGATATGTTTTTTCAGAAAAACTAGCAGTGATTCAATGCAAAAAATGCTTGGTTTTAGTGTATTTCTGTACATTACGTCGTTTTAAAACCTTTTTGTGTGAATTTAATCGACAATTTTCGAGAAAATCAATGTTTTTTCAGTAAACACTAATTTAGGCCAAGTTAGTATGATTGCAAATGATATGTTTTTTCAGAAAAACTAGCAGCGATTCAATGGAAAAAGTGCTTGGTTTTATTGTATTTCTGTGCATTACGTCGTTTTAAAACAATTTTGTGTGATTTTAATCGACAGTTCTTGAGAAAATCAATGTTTTTTCAGTAAACACTAATTTAGGCCAAGTTAGTATGATTGCAAATGATATGTTTTTTCAGAAAAACTAGCAGTGATTCAATGGAAAAAATTCTTGGTTTTAGTGTATTTCTGTACATTACGTCGTTTTAAAACCTTTTTGTGTAAATTTAATCGACAGTTCTTGAGAAAATCAATGTTTTTTCAGTAAACACTAATTTAGGCCAAATTAGTATGATTGCAAATGATATGTTTTTTTAGAAAAACTGGCCGTAATTCAATGGAAAAATTGATTGGTTTTAGTGTATTTCTGTACATTACGTCGTTTTAAAACCTTTCTGTTTGAATTTAATCAACAGTTTTTGAGAAAATAAATTATTTTTCAGTAAACACCAATTTAGGCCAAGTTAGAATGATTGCAAATGATATGTTTTTTCAGAAAAACTGGCAGGAAATCAATGGAAAATGTGCTTGGTTTTATTGTATTTCTGTACATTACGTCGTTATAAAACATTTTCGTGTGAATTTAATCGACAGTTTTTGAGAAAATCAATGTTTTTTCAGTAAACACTAATTTAGGCAAAGTTAGTATGATTGCAAATGATATGTTTTTTCAGAAAAACTAGCAGTGATTCAATGCAAAAAATGCTTGGTTTTAGTGTATTTCTGTACATTACGTCGTTTTAAAACCTTTTTGTGTGAATTTAATCGACAGTTATTGAGAAAATCAATGTTTTTTCAGTAAACACTAATTTAGGCCAAGTTAGTATGATTGCAAATGATATGTTTTTTCAGAAAAACTAGCAGCGATTCAATGGAAAAAGTGCTTGGTTTTATTGTATTTCTGTGCATTACGTCGTTTTAAAACAATTTTGTGTGATTTTAATCGACAGTTCTTGAGAAAATCAATGTTTTTTCAGTAAACACTAATTTAGGCCAAGTTAGTATGATTGCAAATGATATGTTTTTTCAGAAAAACTAGCAGTGATTCAATGCAAAAAATGCTTGGTTTTAGTGTATTTCTGTACATTACGTCGTTTTAAAACCTTTTTGTGTGAATTTAATCGACAGTTATTGAGAAAATCAATGTTTTTTCAGTAAACACTAATTTAGGCCAAGTTAGTATGATTGCAAATGATATGTTTTTTCAGAAAAACTAGCAGCGATTCAATGGAAAAAGTGCTTGGTTTTATTGTATTTCTGTGCATTACGTCGTTTTAAAACAATTTTGTGTGATTTTAATCGACAGTTCTTGAGAAAATCAATGTTTTTTCAGTAAACACTAATTTAGGCCAAGTTAGTATGATTGCAAATGATATGTTTTTTCAGAAAAACTAGCAGTGATTCAATGGAAAAAATGCTTGGTTTTAGTGTATTTCTGTACATTACGTCGTTTTAAAACCTTTTTGTGTAAATTTAATCGACAGTTCTTGAGAAAATCAATGTTTTTTCAGTAAACACTAATTTAGGCCAAATTAGTATGATTGCAAATGATATGTTTTTTTAAAAAAACTGGCCGTAATTCAATGGAAAAATTGATTGGTTTTAGTGTATTTCTGTACATTACGTCGTTTTAAAACCTTTCTGTTTGAATTTAATCAACAGTTTTTGAGAAAATAAATTATTTTTCAGTAAACACCAATTTAGGCCAAGTTAGTATGATTGCAAATGATATGTTTTTTCAGAAAAACTGGCAGGAAATCAATGGAAAATGTGCTTGGTTTTATTGTATTTCTGTACATTACGTCGTTATAAAACATTTTCATGTGAATTTAATCGACAGTTCTTGAGAAAATCAATGTTTTTTCAGTAAACACTAATTTAGGCCAAGTTAGTATGATTGCAAATGATATGCTTTTTCAGAAAAACTGGCCATAATTCAATGGAAAACGTGCTTGGTTTTAGTGTATTTCTGTACATTACGTCGTTTTAAAACCTTTCTGTGTGAATTTAATCAACAGTTCTTGAGAAAATCAATTATTTTTCAGTAAACACCAATTTAGGCCAAGTTAGTATGATTGCAAATGATATGTTTTTTCAGAAAAACTAGTAATAATTCAATGGAAAATGTGCTTGGTTTTATTGTATTTCTGTGCATTACGTCGTTTTAAAACATTTTCGTGTGAATTTAATCGACAGTTTTTGAGAAAATCAATGTTTTTTCAGTAAACACTGTCTTAGGCCAAGTTAGTATGATTGCAAATGATATGTTTTTTCAGAAAAACTAGCAGTGATTGAATGGAAAAAGAGCTTGGTTTTAGTGTATTCCTGTACAATACGTCGTTTTAAAACCTTTTTGTGTGAATTTAATCGACAGTTTTTGAGAAAATCAATGTTTTCTCAGTAAACACTAATTTAGGCCAAGTTAGTATGATTGCAAATGATATGTTTTTTCAGAAAAACTAGCAGTAATTCAATAGAAAAAGTGCTTGGTTTTATTGTATTTCTGTACATTACGTCGTTTTAAAACATTTTCGTGTGCATTTAATCGACAGTTTCTGAGAAAATCAATGTTTTTTCAGTAAACACTAATTTAGGCCAAGTTAGTATGATTGCAAATGATATGTTTTTTCAGAAAAATTTGCAGTAATTCAATAGAAAAAGTGCTTGGTTTTAGTGTATTTCTGTACATTACGTCGTTTTAAAACCTTTCTGTTTGAATTTAATCAACAGTTTTTGAGAAAATAAATTATTATTCAGTAAACACCAATTTAGGCCAAGTTAGTATGATTGCAAATGATATGTTTTTTCAGAAAAACTGGCAGGAAATCAATGGAAAATGTGCTTGGTTTTATTGTATTTCTGTACATTACGTCGTTATAAAACATTTTCATGTGAATTTAATCGACAGTTCTTGAGAAAATCAATGTTTTTTCAGTAAACACTAATTTAGGCCAAGTTAGTATGATTGCAAATGATATGTTTTTTCAGAAAAACTGGCCATAATTCAATGGAAAACGTGCTTGGTTTTAGTGTATTTCTGTACATTACGTCGTTTTAAAACCTTTCTGTGTGATTTTAATCAACAGTTTTTGAGAAAATCAATTATTTTTCAGTAAACACCAATTTAGGCCAAGTTAGTATGATTGCAAATGATATGTTATTTCAGAAAAACTAGTAATAATTCAATGGAAAATGTGCTTGGTTTTATTGTATTTCTGTGCATTACGTCGTTTTAAAACATTTTCGTGTGAATTTAATCGACAGTTTTTGAGAAAATCAATGTTTTTTCAGTAAACACTGTCTTAGGCCAAGTTAGTATGATTGCAAATGATATGTTTTTTCAGAAAAACTAGCAGTGATTGAATGGAAAAAGAGCTTGGTTTTAGTGTATTCCTGTACATTACGTCGTTTTAAAAGTTTTTTGTGTGAATTTAATCGACAGTTTTTGAGAAAATCAATGTTTTCTCAGTAAACACTAATTTAGGCCAAGTTAGTATGATTGCAAATGATATGTTTTTTCAGAAAAACTAGCAGTAATTCAATAGAAAAAGTGCTTGGTTTTATTGTATTTCTGTACATTACGTCGTTTTAAAACATTTTCGTGTGCATTTAATCGACAGTTTCTGAGAAAATCAATGTTTTTTCAGTAAACACTAATTTAGGCCAAGTTAGTATGATTGCAAATGATATGTTATTTCAGAAAAACTAGCAGTAATTCAATAGAAAAAGTGCTTGGTTTTATTGTATTTCTGTACATTACGTCGTTTTAAAACATTTTCGTGTGCATTTAATCTACAGTTTCGGAGAAAATCAATGTTTTTTCAGTAAACACTAATTTAGGCCAAGTTAGTATGATTGCAAATGATATGTTTTTTCAGAAAAACTAGCAGTGATTCAATGGAAAAAGTGCTTGTTTTTAGTGTATGTTTGTAAATTTCGTCGTTTTAAAACATTTTTGTGTGATTTTAATCGACAGTTCTTGAGAAAATCAATGTTTTTTCAGTAAACACAAACTTAGGCCAAGTTAGTATGATTGCAAATGATATGTTTTTTCAGAAAAACTGGAAGGAAATCAATGGAAAATGTGCTTGGTTTTATTGTATTTCTGTACATTACGTCGTTAAAAAACATTTTCATGTGAATTTAATCGACAGTTTTTGAGAAAATCAATGTTTTTTCAGTAAACACTAATTTAGGCCAAGATAGTATGATTGCAAATAATATGTTTTTTCAGAAAAACTAGCAGTAATTCAATGGAAAAAGTGCTTGGTTTTATTGTATTTCTGTGCATTATGTCGTTTTAAAACATTTTTGTGTGATTTTAATCGACAGTTCGTGAGAAAATCAATGTTTTTTCAGTGAACACTATTTTAGGCCAAGTTAGTATGATTGCAAATGATATGTTTTTTCAGAAAAACTGGCTGTAAATCAATGGAAAAAGTGCTTGGTTTTATTGTATTTCTGTGCATTACGTCGTTTTAAAACATTTTTGTGTGATTTTAATCGACAGTTCTTGAGAAAATCAATGTTTTTTCAGTAAACACTAATTTAGGCCAAGTTAGTATGATTGCAAATGATATGTTTTTTCAGAAAAACTAGCAGTGATTCAATGGAAAAAATGCTTGGTTTTAGTGTATTTCTGTACATTACGTCGTTTTAAAACATTTTTGTGTGAATTTAATCGACAGTTTTGGAGAAAATCAATGTTTTTACAGTAAACACTAATTTAGGCCAAGTTAGTATGATTGCAACTGATATGTTTTTTCAGAAAAACTAGCAGTAATTCAATAGAAAAAGTGCTTGGTTTTATTGTATTTCTGTGCATTATGTCGTTTTAAAACATTTTTGTGTGATTTTGATAGACAGTTCGTGAGAAAATCAATGTTTTTTCAGTGAACACCAACTTAGGCCAAGTTAGTATGATTGCAAATGATATGTTTTTTCAGAAAAACTGGCAGTAAATCAATGGAAAAAGAGCTTGGTTTTATTGTATTTCTGTGCATTACGTCGTTTTAAAACATTTTTGTGTGATTTTAATCGACAGTTCTTGAGAAAATCAATGTTTTTTCAGTAAACACTAATTTTGGCCAAGTTAGTATGATTGCAAATGATATGTTTTTTCAGAAAAACTAGCAGTGATTCAATGGAAAAAGTGCTTGGTTTTAGTGTATTTCTGTACATTACGTCGTTTTAAAACCTTTTTGTGTGGATTTAATCGACAGTTTTTGAGAAAATCAATGTTTTTACAGTAAACACTAATTTAGGCCAAGTTATTATGATTGCAACTGATATGTTTTTTCAGAAAAACTAGCAGTAATTCAATAGAAAAAGTGCTTGGTTTTATTGTATTTCTGTGCATTATGTCGTTTTAAAACATTTTTGTGTGATTTTGATAGACAGTTCGTGAGAAAATCAATGTTTTTTCAGTGAACACTAACTTAGGCCAAGTTAGTATGATTGCAAATGATATGTTTTTTCAGAAAAACTGGCAGTAAATCAATGGAAAAAGTGCTTGGTTTTATTGTATTTCTGTGCATTACGTCGTTTTAAAACATTTTTGTGTGATTTTAATCGACAGTTCTTGAGAAAATCAATGTTTTTTCAGTAAACACTAATTTTGGCCAAGTTAGTATGATTGCAAATGATATGTTTTTTCAGAAAAACTAGCAGTGATTCAATGGAAAAAGTGCTTGGTTTTAGTGTATTTCTGTACATTACGTCGTTTTAAAACCTTTTTGTGTGGATTTAATCGACAGTTTTTGAGAAAATCAATGTTTTTACAGTAAACACTAATTTAGGCCAAGTTATTATGATTGCAAATGATATGTTTTTTCAGAAAAACTAGCAGTAAATCAATGGAAAATGTGCTTGGTTTTATTGTATTTCTGTACATTACGTCGTTTTAAAACATTTTCGTGTGAATTTAATCGACATTTTTTGAGAAAATCAATGTTTTTTCAGTAAACACTAATTTAGGCCAAGTTAGTATGATTGCAAATGATATGTTTTTTCAGAAAAACTAGCAGTAATTCAATAGCAAAAATGCTTGGTTTTATTGTATTTTTGTACATTACGTCGCTTTAAAACATTTTCGTGTGAATTTAATCGACAGTTTTTGAGAAAATCAATGTTTTTTCAGTAAACAATACTTTAGGCCAAGTTAGTATGATTGCAAATTATATGTTTTTTCAGAAAAACTAGCAGTGATTCAAAGGGAAACATGCTTGGTTTTAGTGTATTTCTGTACATTACGTCGTTTTAAAACCTTCTTGTGTGAATTTAATCAACAGTTTTTGAGAAAATCAATGTTTTTTCAGTAAACACTAATTTAGGCCAAGTTAGTATGATTGCAAATGATATGCTTTTTCAGAAAAACCAGCAGTAATTCAATAGAAAAAGTGCTTGGTTTTATTGTATTTCTGTACATTACGTCGTTTTAAAACATTTTCGTGTGAATTTAATAGACAGTTTTTGAGAAAATCAATGTTTTTTCAGTAAACACTTATTTAGGCCAAGTTAGTATGATTGCAAATGATATGTTTTTTCAGAAAAACTAGCAGTGATTCAATGGAAAAAGTGCTTGGTTTTAGTGTATTTCTGTACATTACGTCGTTTTAAAACCTTCTTGTGTGAATTTAATCAACAGTTTTTGAGAAAATCAATGTTTTTTCAGTAAACACTAATTTAGGCCAAGTTAGTATGATTGCAAATGATATGTTTTTTCAGAAAAACTAGCAGTAATTCAATGGAAAAAGTGCTTGGTTTTATTGTATTTCTGTGCATTACGTCGTTTTAAAACATTTTTGTGTGATTTTAATCGACAGTTCTTGAGAAAATCAATGTTTTTTCAGTAAACACTAATTTAGGCCAAAATAGTATGATTGCAAATGATATGTTTTTTCAGAAAAACTAGCAGTGATTCAATGCAAAAAATGCTTGGTTTTAGTGTATTTCTGTACATTACGTCGTTTTAAAACCTTTTTGTGTGAATTTAATCGACAGTTTTTGAGAAAATCAATGTTTTTTCAGTAAACACTGATTTAGGCCAAGTTAGTATGATTGCAAATGATATGTTTTTTCAGAAAAACTAGCAGCGATTCAATGGAAAAAGTGCTTGGTTTTATTGTATTTCTGTGCATTATGTCGTTTTAAAACATTTTTGTGTGATTTTGATAGACAGTTCGTGAGAAAATCAATGTTTTTTCAGTGAACACTAACTTAGGCCAAGTTAGTATGATTCCAAATGATATGTTTTTTCAGAAAAACTTGCAGTAAATCAATGAAAAAAGTGCTTGGTTTTATTGTATTTCTGTGCATTACGTCGTTTTAAAACATTTTTGTGTGATTTTAATCGACAGTTCTTGAGAAAATCAATGTTTTTTCAGTAAACACTAATTTAGGCCAAGTTAGTATGATTGCAAATGATATGTTTTTTCAGAAAAACTAGCAGTGATTCAATGGAAAAATTGCTTGGTTTTAGTGTATTTCTGTACATCACGTCGTTTTAAAACATTTTTGTGTGAATTTAATCGACAGTTTTTGAGAAAATCAATGTTTTTACAGTAAACACTAATTTAGGCCAAGTTAGTATGATTGCAAATGATATGTTTTTTCAGAAAAACTGGTAGTAAATCAATGGAAAAAGTGCTTGGTTTTATTGTATTTCTGTGCATTACGTCGTTTTAAAACATTTTTGCGTGATTTTAATCGACAGTTCTTGAGAAAATCAATGTTTTTTTAGTAAACACTAATTTAGGCCAAGTTAGTATGATTGCAAATGATATGTTTTTTCAGAAAAACTAGCAGGGATTCAATGGCAAAAGTGCTTGGTTTTAGTGTATTTCTGTACATTACGTCGTTTTAAAACATTTTTCTGTGAATTTAATCGACAGTTTTTGAAAAAATCAATGTTTTTACAGTAAACACTAATTTAGGCCAAGTTAGTATGATTGCAACTGATATGTTTTTTCAGAAAAACTAGCAGTAATTCAATGGAAAAAGTGCTTGGTTTTATTGTATTTCTGTGCATTATGTCGTTTTAAAGCATTTTTGTGTGATTTTAATCGACAGTTCGTGAGAAAATCAATGTTTTTTCAGTAAACACTAATTTAGGCCAAGTTAGTATGATTGCAAATGATATGTTATTTCAGAAAAACTAGTAATAATTCAATGGAAAATGTGCTTGGTTTTATTGTATTTCTGTGCATTACGTCGTTTTAAAACATTTTTGTGTGATTTTAATCGACAGTTCTTGAGAAAATCAATGTTTTTTCAGTAAACACTAATTTAGGCCAAGTTAGTATGATTGCAAATGATATGTTTTTTCAGAAAAACTAGCAGTAATTCAATGGAAAAAGTGCTTGGTTTTATTGTATTTCTGTGCATTATGTCGTTTTAAAACATTTTTGTGTGATTTTAATCGACAGTTCGTGAGAAAATCAATGTTTTTTCAGTGAACACTAACTTAGGCCAAGTTAGTATGATTGCAAATGATATGTTTTTTCAGAAAAACTGGCAGTAAATCAATGAAAAAAATGCGTGGTTTTAGTGTATTTCTGTACATTACGTCGTTTTAAAACCTTTTTGTGTGAATTTAATCGACAGTTCTTGAGAAAATCAATGTTTTTTCAGTAAACACTAATTTAGGCCAAATTAGTATGATTGCAAATGATATGTTTTTTTAGAAAAACTGGCCGTAATTCAATGGAAAAATTGATTGGTTTTAGTGTATTTCTGTACATTACGTCGTTTTAAAACCTTTCTGTTTGAATTTAATCAACAGTTTTTGAGAAAATCAATGTTTTTTCAGTAAACACTAATTTAGGCCAAGTTAGTATGATTGCAAATGATATGTTTTTTCAGAAAAACTAGCAGTGATTCAATGGAAAAATTGCTTGGTTTTAGTGTATTTCTGTACATCACGTCGTTTTAAAACATTTTTGTGTGAATTTAATCGACAGTTTTTGAGAAAATCAATGTTTTTACAGTAAACACTAATTTAGGCCAAGTTAGTATGATTGCAACTGATATGTTTTTTCAGAAAAACTAGCAGTAATTCAATGGAAAAAGTGCTTGGTTTTATTGTATTTCTGTGCATTATGTCGTTTTAAAACATTTTTGTGTGATTTTAATCGACAGTTCGTGAGAAAATCAATGTTTTTTCAGTGAACACTAACTTAGGCCAAGTTAGTATGATTGCAAATGATATGTTTTTTCAGAAAAACTGGTAGTAAATCAATGGAAAAAGTGCTTGGTTTTATTGTATTTCTGTGCATTACGTCGTTTTAAAACATTTTTGCGTGATTTTAATCGACAGTTCTTGAGAAAATCAATGTTTTTTTAGTAAACACTAATTTAGGCCAAGTTAGTATGATTGCAAATGATATGTTTTTTCAGAAAAACTAGCAGGGATTCAATGGAAAAAGTGCTTGGTTTTAGTGTATTTCTGTACATTACGTCGTTTTAAAACATTTTTCTGTGAATTTAATCGACAGTTTTTGAGAAAATCAATGTTTTTACAGTAAACACTAATTTAGGCCAAGTTAGTATGATTGCAACTGATATGTTTTTTCAGAAAAACTAGCAGTAATTCAATGGAAAAAGTGCTTGGTTTTATTGTATTTCTGTGCATTATGTCGTTTTAAAGCATTTTTGTGTGATTTTAATCGACAGTTCGTGAGAAAATCAATGTTTTTTCAGTAAACACTAATTTAGGCCAAGTTAGTATGATTGCAAATGATATGTTATTTCAGAAAAACTAGTAATAATTCAATGGAAAATGTGCTTGGTTTTATTGTATTTCTGTGCATTACGTCGTTTTAAAACATTTTTGTGTGATTTTAATCGACAGTTCTTGAGAAAATCAATGTTTTTTCAGTAAACACTAATTTAGGCCAAGTTAGTATGATTGCAAATGATATGTTTTTTCAGAAAAACTAGCAGTAATTCAATGGAAAAAGTGCTTGGTTTTATTGTATTTCTGTGCATTATGTCGTTTTAAAACATTTTTGTGTGATTTTAATCGACAGTTCGTGAGAAAATCAATGTTTTTTCAGTGAACACTAACTTAGGCCAAGTTAGTATGATTGCAAATGATATGTTTTTTCAGAAAAACTGGCAGTAAATCAATGAAAAAAATGCTTGGTTTTAGTGTATTTCTGTACATTACGTCGTTTTAAAACCTTTTTGTGTGAATTTAATCGACAGTTCTTGAGAAAATCAATGTTTTTTCAGTAAACACTAATTTAGGCCAAATTAGTATGATTGCAAATGATATGTTTTTTTAGAAAAACTGGCCGTAATTCAATGGAAAAATTGATTGGTTTTAGTGTATTTCTGTACATTACGTCGTTTTAAAACCTTTCTGTTTGAATTTAATCAACAGTTTTTGAGAAAATAAATTATTTTTCAGTAAACACCAATTTAGGCCAAGTTAGTATGATTGCAAATGATATGTTTTTTCAGAAAAACTGGCAGGAAATCAATGGAAAATGTGCTTGATTTTATTGTATTTCTGTACATTACGTCGTTATAAAACATTTTCATGTGAATTTAATCGACAGTTCTTGAGAAAATCAATGTTTTTTCAGTAAACACTAATTTAGGCCAAGTTAGTATGATTGCAAATGATATGTTTTTTCAGAAAAACTGGCCATAATTCAATGGAAAACGTGCTTGGTTTTAGTGTATTTCTGTACATTACGTCGTTTTAAAACCTTTCTGTGTGAATTTAATCGACAGTTTTTGAGAAAATCAATTATTTTTCAGTAAACACTAATTTAGGCCAAGTTAGTATGATTGCAAATGATATGTTTTTTCAGAAAAACTGGCCATAATTCAATGGAAAACGTGCTTGGTTTTAGTGTATTTCTGTACATTACGTCGTTTTAAAACCTTTCTGTGTGAATTTAATCAACAGTTTTTGAGAAAATCAATTATTTTTCAGTAAACACCAATTTAGGCCAAGTTAGTATGATTGCAAATGATATGTTTTTTCAGAAAAACTAGTAATAATTCAATGGAAAATGTGCTTGGTTTTATTGTATTTCTGTGCATTACGTCGTTTTAAAACATTTTCGTGTGAATTTAATCGACAGTTTTTGAGAAAATCAATGTTTTTTCAGTAAACACTGTCTTAGGCCAAGTTAGTATGATTGCAAATGATATGTTTTTTCAGAAAAACTAGCAGTGATTGAATGGAAAAAGAGCTTGGTTTTAGTGTATTCCTGTACATTACGTCGTTTTAAAAGTTTTTTGTGTGAATTTAATCGACAGTTTTTGAGAAAATCAATGTTTTCTCAGTAAACACTAATTTAGGCCAAGTTAGTATGATTGCAAATGATATGTTTTTTCAGAAAATCTAGCAATAATTCAATAGAAAAAGTGCTTGGTTTTATTGTATTTCTGTACATTACGTCGTTTTAAAACATTTTCGTGTGCATTTAATCGACAGTTTCTGAGAAAATCAATGTTTTTTCAGTAAACACTAATTTAGGCCAAGTTAGTATGATTGCAAATGATATGTTTTTTTCAGAAAAACTAGCAGTAATTCAATAGAAAAAGTGCTTGGTTTTATTGTATTTCTGTACATTACGTCGTTTTAAAACATTTTCGTGTGCATTTAATCTACAGTTTCGGAGAAAATCAATGTTTTTTCAGTAAACACTAATTTAGGGCAAGTTAGTATGATTGCAAATGATATGTTTTTTCAGAAAAACTAGCAGTGATTCAATGGAAAAAGTGCTTGTTTTTAGTGTATGTTTGTAAATTTCGTCGTTTTAAAACATTTTTGTGTGATTTTAATCGACAGTTCTTGAGAAAATCAATGTTTTTTCAGTAAACACAAACTTAGGCCAAGTTAGTATGATTGCAAATGATATGTTTTTTCAGAAAAACTGGAAGGAAATCAATGGAAAATGTGCTTGATTTTATTGTATTTCTGTACATTACGTCGTTAAAAAACATTTTCATGTGAATTTAATCGACAGTTTTTGAGAAAATCAATGTTTTTTCAGTAAACACTAATTTAGGCCAAGATAGTATGATTGCAAATAATATGTTTTTTCAGAAAAACTAGCAGTAAATCAATGGAAAAAGTGCTTGGTTTTATTGTATTTCTGTGCATTATGTCGTTTTAAAACATTTTTGTGTGATTTTAATCGACAGTTCGTGAGAAAATCAATGTTTTTTCAGTGAACACTATTTTAGGCCAAGTTAGTATGATTGCAAATGATATGTTTTTTCAGAAAAACTGGCTGTAAATCAATGGAAAAAGTGCTTGGTTTTATTGTATTTCTGTGCATTACGTCGTTTTAAAACATTTTTGTGTGATTTTAATCGACAGTTCTTGAGAAAATCAATGTTTTTTCAGTAAACACTAATTTAGGCCAAGTTAGTATGATTGCAAATGATATGTTTTTTCAGAAAAACTAGCAGTGATTCAATGGAAAAAATGCTTGGTTTTAGTGTATTTCTGTACATTACGTCGTTTTAAAACATTTTTGTGTGAATTTAATCGACAGTTTTGGAGAAAATCAATGTTTTTACAGTAAACACTAATTTAGGCCAAGTTAGTATGATTGCAACTGATATGTTTTTTCAGAAAAACTAGCAGTAATTCAATAGAAAAAGTGCTTGGTTTTATTGTATTTCTGTGCATTATGTCGTTTTAAAACATTTTTGTGTGATTTTGATAGACAGTTCGTGAGAAAATCAATGTTTTTTCAGTGAACACTAACTTAGGCCAAGTTAGTATGATTGCAAATGATATGTTTTTTCAGAAAAACTGGCAGTAAATCAATGGAAAAAGTGCTTGGTTTTATTGTATTTCTGTGCATTACGTCGTTTTAAAACATTTTTGTGTGATTTTAATCGACAGTTCTTGAGAAAATCAATGTTTTTACAGTAAACACTAATTTTGGCCAAGTTAGTATGATTGCAAATGATATGTTTTTTCAGAAAAACTAGCAGTGATTCAATGGAAAAAGTGCTTGGTTTTAGTGTATTTCTGTACATTACGTCGTTTTAAAACCTTTTTGTGTGGATTTAATCGACAGTTTTTGAGAAAATCAATGTTTTTACAGTAAACACTAATTTAGGCCAAGTTATTATGATTGCAACTGATATGTTTTTTCAGAAAAACTAGCAGTAATTCAATAGAAAAAGTGCTTGGTTTTATTGTATTTCTGTGCATTATGTCGTTTTAAAACATTTTTGTGTGATTTTGATAGACAGTTCGTGAGAAAATCAATGTTTTTTCAGTGAACACTAACTTAGGCCAAGTTAGTATGATTGCAAATGATATGTTTTTTCAGAAAAACTGGCAGTAAATCAATGGAAAAAGTGCTTGGTTTTATTGTATTTCTGTGCATTACGTCGTTTTAAAACATTTTTGTGTGATTTTAATCGACAGTTCTTGAGAAAATCAATGTTTTTTCAGTAAACACTAATTTTGGCCAAGTTAGTATGATTGCAAATGATATGTTTTTTCAGAAAAACTAGCAGTGATTCAATGGAAAAAGTGCTTGGTTTTAGTGTATTTCTGTACATTACGTCGTTTTAAAACCTTTTTGTGTGGATTTAATCGACAGTTTTTGAGAAAATCAATGTTTTTACAGTAAACACTAATTTAGGCCAAGTTATTATGATTGCAAATGATATGTTTTTTCAGAAAATCTAGCAGTAAATCAATGGAAAATGTGCTTGGTTTTATTGTATTTCTGTACATTACGTCGTTTTAAAACATTTTCGTGTGAATTTAATCGACATTTTTTGAGAAAATCAATGTTTTTTCAGTAAACACTAATTTAGGCCAAGTTAGTATGATTGCAAATGATATGTTTTTTCAGAAAAACTAGCAGTAATTCAATAGCAAAAATGCTTGGTTTTATTGTATTTTTGTACATTACGTCGCTTTAAAACATTTTCGTGTGAATTTAATCGACAGTTTTTGAGAAAATCAATGTTTTTTCAGTAAACAATACTTTAGGCCAAGTTAGTATGATTGCAAATTATATGCTTTTTCAGAAAAACTAGCAGTGATTCAAAGGGAAACATGCTTGGTTTTAGTGTATTTCTGTACATTACGTCGTTTTAAAACCTTCTTGTGTGAATTTAATCAACAGTTTTTGAGAAAATCAATGTTTTTTCAGTAAACACTAATTTAGGCCAAGTTAGTATGATTGCAAATGATATGCTTTTTCAGAAAAACCAGCAGTAATTCAATAGAAAAAGTGCTTGGTTTTATTGTATTTCTGTACATTACGTCGTTTTAAAACATTTTCGTGTGAATTTAATAGACAGTTTTTGAGAAAATCAATGTTTTTTCAGTAAACACTTATTTAGGCCAAGTTAGTATGATTGCAAATGATATGTTTTTTCAGAAAAACTAGCAGTGATTCAATGGAAAAAGTGCTTGGTTTTAGTGTATTTCTGTACATTACGTCGTTTTAAAACCTTCTTGTGTGAATTTAATCAACAGTTTTTGAGAAAATCAATGTTTTTTCAGTAAACACTAATTTAGGCCAAGTTAGTATGATTGCAAATGATATGTTTTTTCAGAAAAACTAGCAGTAATTCAATGGAAAAAGTGCTTGGTTTTATTGTATTTCTGTGCATTACGTCGTTTTAAAACATTTTTGTGTGATTTTAATCGACAGTTCTTGAGAAAATCAATGTTTTTTCAGTAAACACTAATTTAGGCCAAAATAGTATGATTGCAAATGATATGTTTTTTCAGAAAAACTAGCAGTGATTCAATGCAAAAAATGCTTGGTTTTAGTGTATTTCTGTACATTACGTCGTTTTAAAACCTTTTTGTGTGAATTTAATCGACAGTTTTTGAGAAAATCAATGTTTTTTCAGTAAACACTGATTTAGGCCAACTTAGTATGATTGCAAATGATATGTTTTTTCAGAAAAACTAGCAGCAATTCAATGGAAAAAGTGCTTGGTTTTATTGTATTTCTGTGCATTATGTCGTTTTAAAACATTTTTGTGTGATTTTGATAGACAGTTCGTGAGAAAATCAATGTTTTTTCAGTGAACACTAACTTAGGCCAAGTTAGTATGATTCCAAATGATATGTTTTTTCAGAAAAACTTGCAGTAAATCAATGAAAAAAGTGCTTGGTTTTATTGTATTTCTGTGCATTACGTCGTTTTAAAACATTTTTGTGTGATTTTAATCGACAGTTCTTGAGAAAATCAATGTTTTTTCAGTAAACACTAATTTAGGCCAAGTTAGTATGATTGCAAATGATATGTTTTTTCAGAAAAACTAGCAGTAATTCAATGGAAAAAGTGCTTGGTTTTATTGTATTTCTGTGCATTACGTCGTTTTAAAACATTTTTGTGTGATTTTAATCGACAGTTCTTGAGAAAATCAATGTTTTTTCAGTAAACACTAATTTAGGCCAAAATAGTATGATTGCAAATGATATGTTTTTTCAGAAAAACTAGCAGTGATTCAATGCAAAAAATGCTTGGTTTTAGTGTATTTCTGTACATTACGTCGTTTTAAAACCTTTTTGTGTGAATTTAATCGACAGTTTTTGAGAAAATCAATGTTTTTTCAGTAAACACTGATTTAGGCCAAGTTAGTATGATTGCAAATGATATGTTTTTTCAGAAAAACTAGCAGCGATTCAATGGAAAAAGTGCTTGGTTTTATTGTATTTCTGTGCATTACGTCGTTTTAAAACATTTTTGCGTGATTTTAATCGACAGTTCTTGAGAAAATCAATGTTTTTTTAGTAAACACTAATTTAGGCCAAGTTAGTATGATTGCAAATGATATGTTTTTTCAGAAAAACTAGCAGGGATTCAATGGAAAAAGTGCTTGGTTTTAGTGTATTTCTGTACATTACGTCGTTTTAAAACATTTTTCTGTGAATTTAATCGACAGTTTTTGAGAAAATCAATGTTTTTACAGTAAACACTAATTTAGGCCAAGTTAGTATGATTGCAACTGATATGTTTTTTCAGAAAAACTAGCAGTAATTCAATGGAAAAAGTGCTTGGTTTTATTGTATTTCTGTGCATTATGTCGTTTTAAAGCATTTTTGTGTGATTTTAATCGACAGTTCGTGAGAAAATCAATGTTTTTTCAGTAAACACTAATTTAGGCCAAGTTAGTATGATTGCAAATGATATGTTATTTCAGAAAAACTAGTAATAATTCAATGGAAAATGTGCTTGGTTTTATTGTATTTCTGTGCATTACGTCGTTTTAAAACATTTTTGTGTGATTTTAATCGACAGTTCTTGAGAAAATCAATGTTTTTTCAGTAAACACTAATTTAGGCCAAGTTAGTATGATTGCAAATGATATGTTTTTTCAGAAAAACTAGCAGTAATTCAATGGAAAAAGTGCTTGGTTTTATTGTATTTCTGTGCATTATGTCGTTTTAAAACATTTTTGTGTGATTTTAATCGACAGTTCGTGAGAAAATCAATGTTTTTTCAGTGAACACTAACTTAGGCCAAGTTAGTATGATTGCAAATGATATGTTTTTTCAGAAAAACTGGCAGTAAATCAATGAAAAAAATGCTTGGTTTTAGTGTATTTCTGTACATTACGTCGTTTTAAAACCTTTTTGTGTGAATTTAATCGACAGTTCTTGAGAAAATCAATGTTTTTTCAGTAAACACTAATTTAGGCCAAATTAGTATGATTGCAAATGATATGTTTTTTTAGAAAAACTGGCCGTAATTCAATGGAAAAATTGATTGGTTTTAGTGTATTTCTGTACATTACGTCGTTTTAAAACCTTTCTGTTTGAATTTAATCAACAGTTTTTGAGAAAATCAATGTTTTTTCAGTAAACACTAATTTAGGCCAAGTTAGTATGATTGCAAATGATATGTTTTTTCAGAAAAACTAGCAGTGATTCAATGGAAAAATTGCTTGGTTTTAGTGTATTTCTGTACATCACGTCGTTTTAAAACATTTTTGTGTGAATTTAATCGACAGTTTTTGAGAAAATCAATGTTTTTACAGTAAACACTAATTTAGGCCAAGTTAGTATGATTGCAACTGATATGTTTTTTCAGAAAAACTAGCAGTAATTCAATGGAAAAAGTGCTTGGTTTTATTGTATTTCTGTGCATTATGTCGTTTTAAAACATTTTTGTGTGATTTTAATCGACAGTTCGTGAGAAAATCAATGTTTTTTCAGTGAACACTAACTTAGGCCAAGTTAGTATGATTGCAAATGATATGTTTTTTCAGAAAAACTGGTAGTAAATCAATGGAAAAAGTGCTTGGTTTTATTGTATTTCTGTGCATTACGTCGTTTTAAAACATTTTTGCGTGATTTTAATCGACAGTTCTTGAGAAAATCAATGTTTTTTTAGTAAACACTAATTTAGGCCAAGTTAGTATGATTGCAAATGATATGTTTTTTCAGAAAAACTAGCAGGGATTCAATGGAAAAAGTGCTTGGTTTTAGTGTATTTCTGTACATTACGTCGTTTTAAAACATTTTTCTTTGAATTTAATCGACAGTTTTTGAGAAAATCAATGTTTTTACAGTAAACACTAATTTAGGCCAAGTTAGTATGATTGCAACTGATATGTTTTTTCAGAAAAACTAGCAGTAATTCAATGGAAAAAGTGCTTGGTTTTATTGTATTTCTGTGCATTATGTCGTTTTAAAGCATTTTTGTGTGATTTTAATCGACAGTTCGTGAGAAAATCAATGTTTTTTCAGTAAACACTAATTTAGGCCAAGTTAGTATGATTGCAAATGATATGTTATTTCAGAAAAACTAGTAATAATTCAATGGAAAATGTGCTTGGTTTTATTGTATTTCTGTGCATTACGTCGTTTTAAAACATTTTTGTGTGATATTAATCGACAGTTCTTGAGAAAATCAATGTTTTTTCAGTAAACACTAATTTAGGCCAAGTTAGTATGATTGCAAATGATATGTTTTTTCAGAAAAACTAGCAGTAATTCAATGGAAAAAGTGCTTGGTTTTATTGTATTTCTGTGCATTATGTCGTTTTAAAACATTTTTGTGTGATTTTAATCGACAGTTCGTGAGAAAATCAATGTTTTTTCAGTGAACACTAACTTAGGCCAAGTTAGTATGATTGCAAATGATATGTTTTTTCAGAAAAACTGGCAGTAAATCAATGAAAAAAATGCTTGGTTTTAGTGTATTTCTGTACATTACGTCGTTTTAAAACCTTTTTGTGTGAATTTAATCGACAGTTCTTGAGAAAATCAATGTTTTTTCAGTAAACACTAATTTAGGCCAAGTTAGTATGATTGCAAATGATATGTTTTTTCAGAAAAACTGGCCATAATTCAATGGAAAACGTGCTTGGTTTTAGTGTATTTCTGTACATTACGTCGTTTTAAAACCTTTCTGTGTGAATTTAATCGACAGTTTTTGAGAAAATCAATTATTTTTCAGTAAACACTAATTTAGGCCAAGTTAGTATGATTGCAAATGATATGTTTTTTCAGAAAAACTGGCCATAATTCAATGGAAAATGTGCTTGGTTTTATTGTATTTCTGTGCATTACGTCGTTTTAAAACATTTTCGTGTGAATTTAATCGACAGTTTTTGAGAAAATCAATGTTTTTTCAGTAAACACTGTCTTAGGCCAAGTTAGTATGATTGCAAATGATATGTTTTTTCAGAAAAACTAGCAGTGATTGAATGGAAAAAGAGCTTGGTTTTAGTGTATTCCTGTACATTACGTCGTTTTAAAACCTTTTTATGTGAATTTAATCGACAGTTTTTGAGAAAATCAATTAATTTTCAGTAAACACCAATTTAGGCCAAGTTAGTATGATTGCAAATGATATGTTTTTTCAGAAAAACTAGTAATAATTCAATGGAAAATGTGCTTGGTTTTATTGTATTTCTGTGCATTACGTCGTTTTAAAACATTTTCGTGTGAATTTAATCGACAGTTTTTGAGAAAATCAATGTTTTTTCAGTAAACACTGTCTTAGGCCAAGTTAGTATGATTGCAAATGATATGTTTTTTCAGAAAAACTAGCAGTGATTGAATGGAAAAAGAGCTTGGTTTTAGTGTATTCCTGTACATTACGTCGTTTTAAAACCTTTTTATGTGAATTTAATCGACAGTTTTTGAGAAAATCAATTAATTTTCAGTAAACACTAATTTAGGCCAAGTTAGTATGATTGCAAATGATATGTTTTTTCAGAAAAACTGGCCATAATTCAATGGAAAATGTGCTTGGTTTTATTGTATTTCTGTGCATTACGTCGTTTTAAAACATTTTCGTGTGAATTTAATCGACAGTTTTTGAGAAAATCAATGTTTTTTCAGTAAACACTGTCTTAGGCCAAGTTAGTATGATTGCAAATGATATGTTTTTTCAGAAAAACTAGCAGTGATTGAATGGAAAAAGAGCTTGGTTTTAGTGTATTCCTGTACATTACGTCGTTTTAAAACCTTTTTATGTGAATTTAATCGACAGTTTTTGAGAAAATCAATTAATTTTCAGTAAACACCAATTTAGGCCAAGTTAGTATGATTGCAAATGATATGTTTTTTCAGAAAAACTAGTAATAATTCAATGGAAAATGTGCTTGGTTTTATTGTATTTCTGTGCATTACGTCGTTTTAAAACATTTTCGTGTGAATTTAATCGACAGTTTTTGAGAAAATCAATGTTTTTTCAGTAAACACTGTCTTAGGCCAAGTTAGTATGATTGCAAATGATATGTTTTTTCAGAAAAACTAGCAGTGATTGAATGGAAAAAGAGCTTGGTTTTAGTGTATTCCTGTACATTACGTCGTTTTAAAACCTTTTTGTGTGAATTTAATCGACAGTTTTTGAGAAAATCAATGTTTTCTCAGTAAACACTAATTTAGGCCAAGTTAGTATGATTGCAAATGATATGTTTTTTCAGAAAAACTTGCAGTAATTCAATAGAAAAAGTGCTTGGTTTTATTGTATTTCTGTACATTACGTCGCTTTAAAACATTTTCGTGTGCATTTAATCGACAGTTTCTGAGAAAATCAATGTTTTTTCAGTAAACACTAATTTAGGCCAAGTTAGTATGATTGCAAATGATATGTTTTTTCAGAAAAACTGGCCATAATTCAATGGAAAATGTGCTTGGTTTTATTGTATTTCTGTGCATTACGTCGTTTTAAAACATTTTCGTGTGAATTTAATCGACAGTTTTTGAGAAAATCAATGTTTTTTCAGTAAACACTGTCTTAGGCCAAGTTAGTATGATTGCAAATGATATGTTTTTTCAGAAAAACTAGCAGTGATTGAATGGAAAAAGAGCTTGGTTTTAGTGTATTCCGGTACATTACGTCGTTTTAAAACCTTTTTGTGTGAATTTAATCGACAGTTTTTGAGAAAATCAATGTTTTTTCAGTAAACACCAATTTAGGCCAAGTTAGTATGATTGCAAATGATATGTTTTTTCAGAAAAACTAGTAATAATTCAATGGAAAATGTGCTTGGTTTTATTGTATTTCTGTGCATTACGTCGTTTTAAAACATTTTCGTGTGAATTTAATCGACAGTTTTTGAGAAAATCAATGTTTTTTCAGTAAACACTGTCTTAGGCCAAGTTAGTATGATTGCAAATGATATGTTTTTTCAGAAAAACTTGCAGTAATTCAATAGAAAAAGTGCTTGGTTTTATTGTATTTCTGTACATTACGTCGCTTTAAAACATTTTCGTGTGCATTTAATCGACAGTTTCTGAGAAAATCAATGTTTTTTCAGTAAACACTAATTTAGGCCAAGTTAGTATGATTGCAAATGATATGTTTTTTTCAGAAAAACTAGCAGTAATTCAATAGAAAAAGTGCTTGGTTTTATTGTATTTCTGTACATTACGTCGTTTTAAAACATTTTCGTGTGCATTTAATCTACAGTTTCGGAGAAAATCAATGTTTTTTCAGTAAACACTAATTTAGGCCAAGTTAGTATGATTGCAAATGATATGTTTTTTCAGAAAAACTAGCAGTGATTCAATGGAAAAAGTGCTTGTTTTTAGTGTATGTTTGTAAATTTCGTCGTTTTAAAACATTTTTGTGTGATTTTAATCGACAGTTCTTGAGAAAATCAATGTTTTTTCAGTAAACACAAACTTAGGCCAAGTTAGTATGATTGCAAATGATATGTTTTTTCAGAAAAACTGGAAGGAAATCAATGGAAAATGTGCTTGGTTTTATTGTATTTCTGTACATTACGTCGTTATAAAACATTTTCATGTGAATTTAATCGACAGTTTTTGAGAAAATCAATGTTTTTTCAGTAAACACTAATTTAGGCCAAGTTAGTATGATTGCAAATAATATGTTTTTTCAGAAAAACTAGCAGTAATTCAATGGAAAAAGTGCTTGGTTTTATTGTATTTCTGTGCATTATGTCGTTTTAAAACATTTTTGTGTGATTTTAATAGACAGTTCTTGAGAAAATCAATGTTTTTTCAGTAAACACTGTCTTAGGCCAAGTTAGTATGATTGCAAATGATATGTTTTTTTCAGAAAAACTAGCAGTAATTCAATAAAAAAAGTGCTTGGTTTTATTGTATTTCTGTACATTACGTCGTTTTAAAACATTTTCGTGTGCATTTAATCTACAGTTTCGGAGAAAATCAATGTTTTTTCAGTAAACACTAATTTAGGCCAAGTTAGTATGATTGCAAATGATATGTTTTTTCAGAAAAACTAGCAGTGATTCAATGGAAAAAGTGCTTGTTTTTAGTATATGTTTGTAAATTTCGTCGTTTTAAAACATTTTTGTGTGATTTTAATCGACAGTTCTTGAGAAAATCAATGTTTTTTCAGTAAACACAAACTTAGGCCAAGTTAGTATGATTGCAAATGATATGTTTTTTCAGAAAAACTGGAAGGAAATCAATGGAAAATGTGCTTGGTTTTATTGTATTTCTGTACATTACGTCGTTATAAAACATTTTCATGTGAATTTAATCGACAGTTTTTGAGAAAATCAATGTTTTTTCAGTAAACACTAATTTAGGCCAAGTTAGTATGATTGCAAATAATATGTTTTTTCAGAAAAACTAGCAGTAATTCAATGGAAAAAGTGCTTGGTTTTATTGTATTTCTGTGCATTATGTCGTTTTAAAACATTTTTGTGTGATTTTAAAAGACAGTTCTTGAGAAAATCAATGTTTTTTCAGTAAACACTGTCTTAGGCCAAGTTAGTATGATTGCAAATGATATGTTTTTTCAGAAAAACTAGCAGTAATTCAATGGAAAAAGTGCTTGGTTTTATTGTATTTCTGTACATTACGTCGTTTTAAAACAATTTTGTGGGAATTTAATCGACAGTTATTTAGAAAATCAATGTTTTTTCAGTAAACACTAATTTAGGCCAAGTTAGTATGATTGCAAGTGATATGTTCTCTTAGAAAAACTAGCAGTAATTCAATGGAAAAAGTGCTTGGTTTTATTGTATTTCTGTACATTACGTCGTTTTAAAACATTTTCGGGATAATTTAATCGACAGTTCTTGAGAAAATCAATGTTTTTTCAGTAAACACTAATTTAGGCCATGTTAGTATGATTGCAAATGATATGTTTTTTCAGAAAAACTAGCAGTAATTCAATGGAAAAAATGCTTGGTTTTATTGTATTTCTGTACATTACGTCGTTTTAAAACATTTTTGTGTGAATTTAATCGATAGTTCTTGAGAAAATCAATGTTTTTTCAGTAAACACTAATTTAGGCCAAGTAAGTATGATTGCAAATGATATGTTCTCTCAGAAAAACTAGCAGTAATTCAATGAAAAAAGTGCTTGGTTTTATTGTATTTCTGTACATTACGTCGCTTTAAAACATTTTTGCGTGAATTTAATAGACAGTTCTTGAGAAAATCAATGTTTTTTCAGTAAACACTAATTTAGGCCAAGTTAGTATGATTGCAAATGATATGTTTTTTCAGAAAAACTAGCAGTGAATCAATGGAAAAAATGCTTGGTTTTATTGTATTTCTGTGCATTATGTCGTTTTAAAACATTTTTGTGTGATTTTAATCGACAGTTCGTGAGAAAATCAATGTTTTTTCAGTGAACACTAACTTAGGCCAAGTTAGTATGATTGCAAATGATATGTTTTTTCAGAGAAACTGGCAGTAAATCAATGAAAAAAATGCTTGGTTTTAGTGTATTTCTGTACATTACGTCGTTTAAAACCTTTTTGTGTGAATTTAATCGACAGTTTATGAGAAAATCAATGTTTTTTCAGTAAACACTAATTTAGGCCAAGTTAGTATGATTGCAAATGATATGTTTTTTCAGAAAAACTAGCAGTAATTCAAAGGAAAAAGTGCTTGTTTTTAGTGTATGTTTGTAAATTTCGTCGTTTTAAAACATTTTCGCGTGAATTTAATCGACAGTTCTTGAGAAAATCAATGTTTTTTCAGTAAACAATACTTTAGGCCAAGTTAGTATGATTGCAAATGATATGTTTTTTCAGAAAAACTAGCAGTAATTCAATGGAAAAAATGCTTGGTTTTATTGTATTTCTGTACATTACGTCGTTTTAAAACATTTTCGTGTGAATTTAATCGACAGTTCTTGAGAAAATCAATGTTTTTTCAGTAAACACTAATTTAGGCCAAGTTAGTATGATTGCAAATGATATGTTTTTTCAGAAAAACTAGCAGTGATTCAATGGAAAAAGTGCTTGTTTTTAGTGTATATTTGTAAATCTCGTCATTTTAAAACATTTTCGCGTGAATTTAATCGACAGTTCTTGAGAAAATCAATGTTTTTTCAGTAAACACTTATTTAGGCCAAGTTAGTATGATTGCAAATGATATGTTTTTTCAGAAAAACTAGCAGTAATTCAATGGAAAAAGTGCTTAGTTTTATTGTATTTCTGTACATTACGTCGTTTTAAAACATTTTTGTGTGAATTTAATCGATAGTTCTTGAGAAAATCAATGTTTTTTCAGTAAACACTAATTTAGGCCAAGTAAGTATGATTGCAAATGATATGTTCTCTCAGAAAAACTAGCAGTAAGTCAATGGAAAAAGTGCTTGGTTTTATTGTATTTCTGTACATTACGTCGCTTTAAAAACATTTTTGCGTGAATTTAATAGACAGTTCTTGAGAAAATCAATGTTTTTTCAGTAAACACTAATTTAAGCCAAGTTAGTATGATTGCAAATGATATGTTTTTTCAGAAAAACTAGCAGTAATTCAATGGAAAAAGTGCATGGTTTTATTGTATTTCTGTACATTACGTCGTTTTAAAACATTTTTGTGTGAATTTAAAAGACAGTTTATGAGAAAATCAATGTGTTTTCAGTAAACACTAATTTAGGCCAAGTTAGTATGATTGCAAATGATATGTTTTTTCAGAAAAACTAGCAGTGATTGAATGGAAAAAGAGCTTGGTTTTAGTGTATTTCTGTACATTACGTCGTTTTAAAACATTCTCGTGTGAATTTAATCGACAGTTTTTGAGAAAATCAATGTTTTCTCAGTAAACACTAATTTAGGCCAAGTTAGTATGATTGCAAATGATATGTTTTTTCAGAAAAACTAGCAGTAATTCAATGGAAAAAATGCTTGGTTTTATTGTATTTCTGTACATTACGTCGTTTTAAAACATTTTCGTGTGAATTTAATCGACAGTTTTTGAGAAAATCAATGTTTTCTCAGTAAACACTAATTTAGGCCAAGTTAGTATGATTGCAAATGATATGTTTTTTCAGAAAAATTTGCAGTAATTCAATAGAAAAAGTGCTTGGTTTTATTGTATTTCTGTACATTACGTCGTTTTAAAACATTTTCATGTGAATTTAATCGACAGTTCTTGAGAAAATCAATGTTTTTTCAGTAAACACTAATTTAGGCCAAGTTAGTATGATTGCAAATGATATGTTTTTTCAGAAAAACTAGCAGTGATTCAATGGAAAAAGTGCTTGTTTTTAGTGTATGTTTGTAAATTTCGTCATTTTAAAACATTTTCGAGAAAATCAATGTTTTTTCAGTAAACACTTATTTAGGCCAAGTTAGTATGATTGCAAATGATATGTTTTTTCAGAAAAACTAGCAGTAATTCAATGGAAAAAGTGCTTAGTTTTATTGTATTTCTGTACATTACGTCGTTTTAAAACATTTTTGTGTGAATTTAATCGATAGTTCTTGAGAAAATCAATGTTTTTTCAGTAAACACTAATTTAGGCCAAGTAAGTATGATTGCAAATGATATGTTCTCTCAGAAAAACTAGCAGTAATTCAATGGAAAAAGTACTTGGTTTTATTGTATTTCTGTACATTACGTCGCTTTAAAACATTTTCGTGATAATTTAATCGACAGTTCTTGAGAAAATCAATGTTTTTTCAGTAAACACTTATTTAGGCCAAATTAGTATGATTGCAAATGATATGTTTTTTCAGAAAAACTAGCAGTAATTCAATGGAAAAAGTGCTTAGTTTTATTGTATTTCTGTACATTACGTCGTTTTAAAACATTTTTGTGTGAATTTAATCGATAGTTCTTGAGAAAATCAATGTTTTTTCAGTAAACACTAATTTAGGCCAAGTAAGTATGATTGCAAATGATATGTTCTCTCAGAAAAACTAGCAGTAAGTCAATGGAAAAAGTGCTTGGTTTTATTGTATTTCTGTACATTACGTCGCTTTAAAAACATTTTTGCGTGAATTTAATAGACAGTTCTTGAGAAAATCAATGTTTTTTCAGTAAACACTAATTTAAGCCAAGTTAGTATGATTGCAAATGATATGTTTTTTCAGAAAAACTAGCAGTAATTCAATGGAAAAAGTGCATGGTTTTATTGTATTTCTGTACATTACGTCGTTTTAAAACATTTTTGTGTGAATTTAAGAGACAGTTTATGAGAAAATCAATGTGTTTTCAGTAAACACTAATTTAGGCCAAGTTAGTATGATTGCAAATGATATGTTTTTTCAGAAAAACTAGCAGTGATTGAATGGAAAAAGAGCTTGGTTTTAGTGTATTTCTGTACATTACGTCGTTTTAAAACATTCTCGTGTGAATTTAATCGACAGTTTTTGAGAAAATCAATGTTTTCTCAGTAAACACTAATTTAGGCCAAGTTAGTATGATTGCAAATGATATGTTTTTTCAGAAAAACTAGCAGTAATTCAATGGAAAAAATGCTTGGTTTTATTGTATTTCTGTACATTACGTCGTTTTAAAACATTTTCGTGTGAATTTAATCGACAGTTTTTGAGAAAATCAATGTTTTCTCAGTAAACACTAATTTAGGCCAAGTTAGTATGATTGCAAATGATATGTTTTTTCAGAAAAATTTGCAGTAATTCAATAGAAAAAGTGCTTGGTTTTATTGTATTTCTGTACATTACGTCGTTTTAAAACATTTTCTTGTGAATTTAATCGACAGTTCTTGAGAAAATCAATGTTTTTTCAGTAAACACTAATTTAGGCCAAGTTAGTATGATTGCAAATGATATGTTTTTTCAGAAAAACTAGCAGTGATTCAATGGAAAAAGTGCTTGTTTTTAGTGTATGTTTGTAAATTTCGTCATTTTAAAACATTTTCGAGAAAATCAATGTTTTTTCAGTAAACACTTATTTAGGCCAAGTTAGTATGATTGCAAATGATATGTTTTTTCAGAAAAACTACCAGTAATTCAATGGAAAAAGTGCTTAGTTTTATTGTATTTCTGTACATTACGTCGTTTTAAAACATTTTTGTGTGAATTTAATCGATAGTTCTTGAGAAAATCAATGTTTTTTCAGTAAACACTAATTTAGGCCAAGTAAGTATGATTGCAAATGATATGTTCTCTCAGAAAAACTAGCAGTAAGTCAATGGAAAAAGTGCTTGGTTTTATTGTATTTCTGTACATTACGTCGCTTTAAAACATTTTCGCGTGAATTTAATAGACAGTTCTTGAGAAAATCAATGTTTTCTCAGTTAACACTAATTTAGGCCAAGTTAGTATGATTGCAAATGATATGTTTTTTCAGAAAAACTAGCAGTGATTCAATGGAAAAAGTGCTTTTTTTTAGTGTATGTTTGTAAATTTCGTCGTTTTAAAACATTTTCGCGTGAATTTAATCGACAGTTTTTGAGAAAATCAATGTTTTTTCAGTAAACACTTATTTAGGCCAAGTTAGTATGATTGCAAATGATATGTTTTTTCAGAAAAACTAGCAGTAATTCAATAAAAAAAGTGCTTAGTTTTATTGTATTTCTGTACATTACGTCGTTTTAAAACATTTTTGTGTGAATTTAATCGATAGTTCTTGAGAAAATCAATGTTTTTTCAGTAAAAACTAATTTAGGCCGAGTAAGTATGATTGCAAATGATATGTTCTCTCAGAAAAACTAGCAGCAATTCAATGGAAAAAGTGCTTGGTTTTATTGTATTTCTGTACATTACGTCGCTTTAAAACATTTTCGCGTGAATTTAATCGACAGTTCTTGAGAAAATCAATGTTTTTTCAGTAAACACTAATTGAGGCTAAGTTAGTATGATTGCAAATGATATGTTTTTTCAGAAAAACTAGCAGTAATTCAATGGAAAAAGTGCTTGGTTTTATTGTATTTCTGTACATTACGTCGTTTTAAAACATTTTTGATTGAATTTAAGAGACAGTTAATGAGAAAATCAATGTGTTTTCAGTAAACAATACTTTAGGCCAAGTTAGTATGATTGCAAATGATATGTTTTTTCAGAAAAACTAGCAGTGATTGAATGGAAAAAGAGCTTGGTTTTAGTGTATTTCTGTACATTACATCGTTTTAAAACATATTTGTGTGAATTTAATCGATAGTTCTTGAGAAAATCAATGTTTTTTCAGTAAAAAATACTTTAGGCCAAGTTAGTATGATTGCAAATGATATTTTTTTTCAGAAAAACTAGCAGTGATTGAATGGAAAAAGAGCTTGGTTTTAGTGTATTTCTGTACATTACATCGTTTTAAAACATATTTGTGTGAATTTAATCGATAGTTCTTGAGAAAATCAATGTTTTTTCAGTAAAAAATACTTTAGGCCAAGTTAGTATGATTGCAAATGATATGTTTTTTCAGAAAAACTAGCAGTGATTGAATGGAAAAAGAGCTTGGTTTTAGTGTATTTCTGTACATTACATCGTTTTAAAACATTTTTGTGTGAATTTAATCGATAGTTCTTAAGAAAATCAATGTTTTTTCAGTAAACACTAATTTAGGCCAAGTTAGTATGATTGCAAATGATATGTTTTTTCAGAAGAACTAGCAGTGATTCAATGGAAAAAGTGCTTGTTTTTAGTGTATGTTTGTAAATTTCGTCGTTTTAAAACATTTTCGCGTGAATTTAATCGACAGTTTTTGAGAAAATCAATGTTTTTTCAGTAAACACTTATTTAGGCCAAGTTAGTATGATTGCAAATGATATGTTTTTTCAGAAAAACTAGCAGTAATTCAATAAAAAAAGTGCTTAGTTTTATTGTATTTCTGTACATTACGTCGTTTTAAAACATTTTTGTGCGAATTTAATCGATAGTTCTTGAGAAAATCAATTTTTTTTCAGTAAAAACTAATTTAGGCCAAGTAAGTATGATTGCAAATGATATGTTCTCTCAGAAAAACTAGCAGTAATTCAATGGAAAAAGTGCTTGGTTTTATTGTATTTCTGTACATTACGTCGCTTTAAAACATTTTCGCGTGAATTTAATCGACAGTTCTTGAGAAAATCAATGTTTTTTCAGTTAACACTAATTGAGGCTAAGTTAGTATGATTGCAAATGATATGTTTTTTCAGAAAAACTAGCAGTAATTCAATGGAAAAAGTGCTTGGTTTTATTGTATTTCTGTACATTACGTCGTTTTAAAACATTTTTGATTGAATTTAAGAGACAGTTAATGAGAAAATCAATGTGTTTTCAGTAAACAATACTTTAGGCCAAGTTAGTATGATTGCAAATGATATGTTTTTTCAGAAAAACTAGCAGTGATTGAATGGAAAGAGAGCTTGGTTTTAGTGTATTTCTGTACATTACATCGTTTTAAAACATTTTTGTGTGAATTTAATCGATAGTTTTTGAGAAAATCAATGTTTTTTCGGTAAACACTAATTTAGGCCAAGTAAGTATGATTGCAAATGATATGTTCTCTCAGAAAAACTAGCAGTAATTCAATAGAAAAAGTGCTTGTTTTTATTGTATTTCTGTGCATTATGTCGTTTTAAAACATTTTTGTGTGATTTTAATCGACGGTTCTTGAGAAAATCAATGTTTTTTCAGTAAACACCAATTTAGGCCAAGTTAGTATGATTGCAAATGATATGTTTTTTCAGAAAAACTAGTAGTAATTCAATGGAAAATGTGCTTGGTTTTATTGTATTTCTGTGCATTACGTCGTTTTAAAATATTTTCGTGTGAATTTAATCGACAGTTCTTGAGAAAATCAATGTTTTTTCAGTTAACACTGTCTTAGGCCAAGTTAGTATGATTGCAAATGATATGTTTTTTCAGAAAACTAGCAGTAAATCATTGGAAAAAGTGCTTGGTTTTATTGTATTTCTGTACATTACGTCTTTTAAAAACATTTTCTTGATAATTTAATTGACAGTTCTTGAAAAAACCAATGTTTTTTCAGTAAACCCTAATTTAGGCCAAGTTAGTATGATTTCAAATGATATGTTTTTTCAGAAAAACTAGCAGTAATTCAATGGAAAAAGTGCTTGGTTTTATTGTATTTCTGTATATTACGTCGTTTTAAAACATTTTTGTGTGATTTTAATGGACAGTTCTTGAGAAAATCAATGTTTTTTCAGTAAACACAAACTTAGGCCAAGTTAGTATGATTGCAAATGATATGTTTTTTCAGAAAAACTAGCAGTAATTCAATGGAAAAAGTGCTTGGTTTTATTGTTATTCTGTACATTACGTCGTTTTAAAACATTTTTGCGTGAATTTAATCGACAGTTATTTAGAAAATCAATGTTTTCTCAGTAAACACTAATTTAGGCCAAGTTAGTATGATTGCAAATGATATGTTTTTTCAGAAAAACTAGCAGTAATTCAATGGAAAAAGTGCTTGGTTTTAGTGTATTTCTGAACATTACGTCGTTTAAAAACATTTTTGTGTGAATTTAATCGACTGTTATTGAGAAAATCAATGTTTTTTCAGTAAACACTAATTTAGGCCAAGTTAGTATGATTGCAAATGATATGTTTTTTCAGAAAAACTAGCAGTAAGTCAATGGAAAAAGTGCTTGGTTTTATTGTATTTCTGTACATTACGTCGTTTTAAAACATTTTTTTGTGAATTTAATCGACAGTTTATGAGAAAATCAATGTGTTTTCAGTAAAAAATACTTTAGGCCAAGTTAGTATGATTGCAAATGATATGTTTTTTCAGAAAAACTAGCAGTGATTGAATGGAAAAAGAGCTTGGTTTTAGTGTATTTCTGTAGATTACATCGTTTTAAAACATTTTTGTGTGAATTTAATCGATAGTTTTTGAGAAAATCAATGTTTTTTGAGTAAAAAATACTTTAGGCCAAGTTAGTATGATTGCAAATGATATGTTTTTTCAGAAAAACTAGCAGTGATTGAATGGAAAAAGAGCTTGGTTTTAGTGTATTTCTGTACATTACATCGTTTTAAAACATTTTTGTGTGAATTTAATCGATAGTTCTTAAGAAAATCAATGTTTTTTCAGTAAACACTAATTTAGGCCAAGTTAGTATGATTGCAAATGATATGTTTTTTCAGAAGAACTAGCAGTGATTCAATGGAAAAAGTGCTTGTTTTTAGTGTATGTTTGTAAATTTCGTCGTTTTAAAACATTTTCGCGTGAATTTAATCGACAGTTTTTGAGAAAATCAATGTTTTTTCAGTAAACACTTATTTAGGCCAAGTTAGTATGATTGCAAATGATATGTTTTTTCAGAAAAACTAGCAGTAATTCAATAAAAAAAGTGCTTAGTTTTATTGTATTTCTGTACATTACGTCGTTTTAAAACATTTTTGTGCGAATTTAATCGATAGTTCTTGAGAAAATCAATTTTTTTTCAGTAAAAACTAATTTAGGCCAAGTAAGTATGATTGCAAATGATATGTTCTCTCAGAAAAACTAGCAGTAATTCAATGGAAAAAGTGCTTGGTTTTATTGTATTTCTGTACATTATGTCGCTTTAAAACATTTTCGCGTGAATTTAATCGACAGTTCTTGAGAAAATCAATGTTTTTTCAGTTAACACTAATTGAGGCTAAGTTAGTATGATTGCAAATGATATGTTTTTTCAGAAAAACTAGCAGTAATTCAATAAAAAAAGTGCTTAGTTTTATTGTATTTCTGTACATTACGTCGTTTTAAAACATTTTTGTGCGAATTTAATCGATAGTTCTTGAGAAAATCAATTTTTTTTCAGTAAACACTAATTTAGGCCAAGTTAGTATGATTGCAAATGATATGTTTTTTCAGAAGAACTAGCAGTGATTCAATGGAAAAAGTGCTTGTTTTTAGTGTATGTTTGTAAATTTCGTCGTTTTAAAACATTTTCGCGTGAATTTAATCGACAGTTCTTGAGAAAATCAATGTTTTTTCAGTAAACACTTATTTAGGCCAAGTTAGTATGATTGCAAATGATATGTTTTTTCAGAAAAACTAGCAGTAATTCAATGGAAAAAGTGCTTAGTTTTATTGTATTTCTGTACATTACGTCGTTTTAAAACATTTTTGTGTGAATTTAATCGATAGTTCTTGAGAAAATCAATGTTTTTTCAGTAAACACTAATTTAGGCCAAGTAAGTATGATTGCAAATGATATGTTCTCTCAGAAAAACTAGCAGTAATTCAATGGAAAAAGTGCTTGGTTTTATTGTATTTCTGTACATTACGTCGCTTTAAAACATTTTCGTGATAATTTAATCGACAGTTCTTGAGAAAATCAATGTTTTTTCAGTAAACACTAATTTAGGCCAAGTTAGTATGATTGCAAATGATATGTTTTTTCAAAAAAACTAGCAGTAATTCAATGGAAAAAGTGCTTGGTTTTATTGTATTTCTGTACATTACGTCGTTTTAAAACATTTTCGTGTGAATTTGATCGACAGTTTTTGAGAAAATCAATGTTTTCTCAGTAAACACTAATTTAGGCCAAGTTAGTATGATTGCAAATGATATGTTTTTTCAAAAAAACTAGCAGTAATTCAATGGAAAAAGTGCTTGTTTTTAGTGTATGTTTGTAAATTTCGTCGTTTTAAAACATTTTCGCGTGAATTTAATCGACAGTTCTTGAGAAAATCAATGTGTTTTCAGTAAACAATACTTTAGGCCAAGTTAGTATGATTGCAAATGATATGTTTTTTCAGAAAAACTAGCAGTAATTCAATGGAAAAAGTGCTTGGTTTTAGTGTATTTCTGTGCATTACATCGTTTTAAAACATTTTTGTGTGAATTTAATTGACAGTTTTTGAGAAAATCAATGTTTTTTCAGTAAAAACTAATTTAGGCCAAGTTAGTATGATTGCAAATGTCATGATTTTTCAGAAAAACTAGCTGTAATTCAATGGAAAAAGTACTTCGTTTTAGTGTATTTCTGTACTTTACATCGTTTTAAAAAATTTTTGTGTGAATTTAATCGACAGTTTTGAGAAAATCAATGTTTTTTCAGTAATTATTAACTTAGGCCAAGTTAGTATGATTGCAAATGATATGTTTTTTCAGAAAAACTAGCAGTAATTCAATAGCAAGAATGCTTGGTTTTAGTGTATTTCTGTACATTACGTCGTTTTAAAACATTTTTGTGTGAATTTAATCGACAGTTTTGAGAAAATCAATGTTTTTCCAGTAATTATTAACTTAGGCCAAGTTAGTATGATTGCAAATGATATGTTTTTTCAGAAAAACTAGCAGTAATTCAATAGCAAAAATGCTTGGTTTTAGTGTATATCTGTACATTACGTCGTTTTAAAACATTTTTGTGTGAATTTAATCGACAGTTTTGAGAAAATCAATGTTTTTCCAATAATTATTAACTTAGGCCAAGTTAGTATGATTGCAAATGATATGTTTTTTCAGAAAAACTAGCAGTAATTCAATGGAAAAAGTGCTTGGTTTTATTGTATTTCTGTACATTACGTCGTTTTAAAACATTTTCGTGTGAATTTAATCGACAGTTTATGATGAAATCAATGTTTTTTCAGTAAACAATACTTTAGGCCAAGTTAGTATGATTGCAAATGATATGTTTTTTCAGAAAACAAGCGGTAAATCATTGGAAAAAGCGCTTGGTTTTATTGTATTTCTGTACATTACGTCGTTTAAAAACATTTTCGTGTGAATTTAATGGACAGTTTTTGAGAAAATCAATGTCTTCTCAGTAAACACTAGTTTAGGCCAAGTTAGTATGATTGCAAATGATATGTTTTTTCAGAAAAACTAGCAGTAATTCAATAGAAAAAGTGCTTGGTTTTATTGTATTTCTGTACATTACGTCGTTTTAAAACATTTTCGTGTGAATTTAATCGACAGTTCTTGAGAAAATCAATGTTTTTTCAGTAAACACTAATTTAGGCCTTATTAGTATGATTGCAAATGATATGTTTTTTCAGAAAAACTAGGAGTAATTCAATGGAAAAAGTGGTTGGTTTTATTGTATTTCTGTACATTACGTCGTTTAAAAACATTTTCGTGTGAATTTAATCGACAGTTTTTGAGAAAATCAATGTCTTCTCAGTAAACACTAATTTAGGCCAAGTTAGTATGATTGCAAATGATATGTTTTTTCAGAAAAACTAGCAGTAATTCAATAGAAAAAGTGCTTGGTTTTATTGTATTTCTGTACATTACGTCGTTTTAAAACATTTTCGTGTGAATTTAATCGACAGTTCTTGAGAAAATCAATGTTTTTTCAGTAAACACTTATTTAGGCCAAGTTAGTATGATTGCAAATGATATGTTTTTTCAGAAAAACTAGCAGTGATTCAATGGAAAAAGTGCTTGTTTTTAGTGTATGTTTGTAAATTTCGTCGTTTTAAAACATTTTTGTGTGATTTTAATCGACAGTTCTTGAGAAAATCAATGTTGTTTCAGTAAACACTAACTTACGCCAAGTTAGTATGATTGCAAATGATATGTTTTTTCAGAAAAACTAGCAGTAATTCAATGGAAAAAGTGCTTGGTTTTATTGTATTTCTGTACATTACGTCGTTTTAAAACATTCTTGTGTGAATTTAATCGACAGTTATTGAGAAGATCAATGTTTTTTCAGTAAACACTAATTTAGGCCAAGTTAGTATGATTGCAAATGATATGTTTTTTCAGAAAAACTAGCAGTAATTCAATGGAAAAAGTGCTTGGTTTTATTGTATTTCTGTACATTACGTCGCTTTAAAACATTTTCGTGATAATTTAATCGACAGTTCTTGAGAAAATCAATGTTTTTTCAGTAAGCACTAATTTAGGCCAAGTTAGTATGATTGCAAATGATATGTTTTTTCAGAAAAACTAGCAGTAATTCAATGGAAAAAGTGCTTGGTTTTATTGTATTTCTGTACATTACGTCGTTTTAAAACATTTTCGTGTGAATTTAATCGACAGTTTTTGAGAAAATCAATGTTTTTTCAGTAAACACTAACTTAGGCCAAGTTAGTATGATTGCAAATGATATGTTTTTTCAGAAAAACTAGCAGTAATTCAATGGAAAAAGTGCTTGGTTTTATTGTATTTCTGTACATTACGTCGTTTTAAAACATTTTCGTGTGAATTTAATCGACAGTTTATGATGAAATCAATGTTTTTTCAGTAAACAATACTTTAGGCCAAGTTAGTATGATTGCAAATGATATGTTTTTTCAGAAAACTAGCGGTAAATCATTGGAAAAAGCGCTTGGTTTTATTGTATTTCTGTACATTACGTCGTTTAAAAACATTTTCGTGTGAATTTAATCGACAGTTTTTGAGAAAATCAATGTCTTCTCAGTAAACACTAGTTTAGGCCAAGTTAGTATGATTGCAAATGATATGTTTTTTCAGAAAAACTAGCAGTAATTCAATAGAAAAAGTGCTTGGTTTTATTGTATTTCTGTACATTACGTCGTTTTAAAACATTTTCGTGTGAATTTAATCGACAGTTCTTGAGAAAATCAATGTTTTTTCAGTAAACACTAATTTAGGCCATATTAGTATGATTGCAAATGATATGTTTTTTCAGAAAAACTAGGAGTAATTCAATGGAAAAAGTGCTTGGTTTTATTGTATTTCTGTACATTACGTCGTTTAAAAACATTTTCGTGTGAATTTAATCGACAGTTTTTGAGAAAATCAATGTCTTCTCAGTAAACACTAATTTAGGTCTAGTTAGTATGATTGCAAATGATATGTTTTTTCAGAAAAACTAGCAGTAATTCAATAGAAAAAGTGCTTGGTTTTATTGTATTTCTGTACATTACGTCGTTTTAAAACATTTTCGTGTGAATTTAATCGACAGATCTTGAGAAAATCAATGTTTTTTCAGTAAACACTTATTTAGGCCAAGTTAGTATGATTGCAAATGATATGTTTTTTCAGAAAAACTAGCAGTGATTCAATGGAAAAAGTGCTTGTTTTTAGTGTATGTTTGTAAATTTCGTCGTTTTAAAACATTTTTGTGTGATTTTAATCGACAGTTCTTGAGAAAATCAATGTTGTTTCAGTAAACACTAACTTACGCCAAGTTAGTATGATTGCAAATGATATGTTTTTTCAGAAAAACTAGCAGTAATTCAATGGAAAAAGTGCTTGGTTTTATTGTATTTCTGTACATTACGTCGTTTTAAAACATTTTTGTGTGAATTTAATCGACAGTTATTGAGAAAATCAATGTTTTTTCAGTAAACATTAATTAAGGCTAAGTTAGTATGATTGCAAATGATATGTTTTTTCAGAAAAACTAGCAGTAATTCAATGGAAAAAGTGCGTGGTTTTATTGTATTTCTGTACATTACGTCGCTTTAAAACATTTTCATGATAATTTAATCGACAGTTGTTGAGAAAATCAATGTTTTTTCAGTAAACACTAATTTAGGCCAAGTTAGTATGATTGCAAATGATATGTTTTTTCAGAAAAACTAGCAGTAATTCAATGGAAAAAGTGCTTGGTTTTATTGTATTTCTGTACATTACGTCGTTTTAAAACATTTTTGTGTGATTTTAATCGACAGTTCTTGAGAAAATCAATGTTGTTTCAGTAAACACTAACTTAGGCCAAGTTAGTATGATTGCAAATGATATGTTTTTTCAGAAAAACTAGCAGTAATTCAATGGAAAAAGTGCTTGGTTTTATTGTATTTCTGTACATTACGTCGTTTTAAAACATTTTTGTGTGAATTTAATCGACAGTTATTCAGAAAATCAATGTTTTTTCAGTAAACACTAATTTAGGCTAAGTTAGTAAGATTGCAAATGATATGTTTTTTCAGAAAAACTAGCAGTAATTCAATGGAAAAAGTGCGTGGTTTTATTGTATTTCTGTACATTACGTCGCTTTAAAACATTTTCGTGTGAATTTAATCGACAGTTCTTGAGAAAATCAATGTTTTTTCAGTAAACACTAAATTAGGCCAAGTTAGTATGATTGCAAATGATATGTTTTTTCAGAAAAACTAGCAGTGATTCAATGGAAAAAGTGCTTGTTTTTAGTGTATGTTTGTAAATTTCGACGTTTTAAAACATTTTTGTGTGATTTTAATCGACAGTTCTTGAGAAAATCAATGTTTTTTCAGTAAACACTAACTTAGGCAAAGTTAGTATGATTGCAAATGATATGTTTTTTAAAAAAAACTAGGAGCAATTCAATGGAAAAAGTGCTTGGTTTTATTGTATTTCTGTACATTACGTCGTTTTAAAACATTCTTGTGTGAATTTAATCGACAGTTATTGAGAAAATCAATGTTTTTCAGTAAACACTAATTTAGGCCAAGTTAGTATGATTGCAAATGATAAGTTTTTTCAGAAAAACTAGCAGTAATTCAATGGAAAAAGTGCTTGGTTTTATTGTATTTCTGTACATTACGTCGCTTTAAAACATTTTCGTGATAATTTAATCGACAGTTCTTGAGAAAATCAATGTTTTTTCAGTAAGCACTAATTTAGGCCAAGTTAGTATGATTGCAAATGATATGTTTTTTCAGAAAAACTAGCAGTAATTCAATGGAAAAAGTGCTTGGTTTTATTGTATTTCTGTACATTACGTCGTTTTAAAACATTTTCGTGTGAATTTAATCGACAGTTTTTGAGAAAATCAATGTTTTTTCAGTAGACACTAATTTAGGCCAAGTTAGTATGATTGGAAATGATATGTTTTTTCAGAAAAACTAGCAGTGGTTCAATGGAAAAAGTGCTTGTTTTTAGTGTATGTTTGTAAATTTCGTCGTTTTAAAACATTTTTGTGTGATTTTAATCGACAGTTCTTGAGAAAATCAATGTTTTTTCAGTAAACACTAACTTAGGCCAAGTTAGTATGATTGCAAATGATATGTTTTTTCAGAAAAACTAGCAGTAATTCAATGGAAAAAGTGCTTGGTTTTATTGTATTTCTGTACATTACGTCGTTTTAAAACATTTTCGTGTGAATTTAATCGACAGTTTTTGAGAAAATCAATGTTTTCTCAGTAAACACTAATTTAGGCCAAAATAGTATGATTGCAAATGATATGTTTCTTCAGAAAAATTAGCAGTAATTTAATAGAAAAAGTGCTTGGTTTTATTGTATTTCTGTACATTACGTCGTTTTAAAACATTTTCGTGTGAATTTAATCGACAGTTCTTGAGAAAATCAATGTTTTTTCAGTAAACACTAAATTAGGCCAAGTTAGTATGATTGCAAATGATATGTTTTTTCAGAAAAACTAGCAGTGATTCAATGGAAAAAGTGCTTGTTTTTAGTGTATGTTTGTAAATTTCGTCGTTTTAAAACATTTTTGTGTGATTTTAATCGACAGTTCTTGAGAAAATCAATGTTTTTTCAGTAAACACTAATTTAGGCAAAGTTAGTATGATTGCAAATGATATGTTTTTTCAGAAAAACTAGCAGTAATTCAATGGAAAAAGTGCTTGGTTTTATTGTATTTCTGTACATTACGTCGCTTTAAAACATTTTCGTGATAATTTAATCGACAGTTCTTGAGAAAATCAATGTGTTTTCAGTAAACACTAATTTAGGCCAAGTTAGTATGATTGCAAATGATATGTTTTTTCAGAAAAACTAGGAGTAATTCAATGGAAAAAGTGCTTGGTTTTATTGTATTTCTGTACATTACGTCGTTTTAAAACATTTTCGTGTGAATTTAATCGACAGTTTTTGAGAAAATCAATGTTTTCTCAGTAAACACTAATTTAGGCCAAGTTAGTATGATTCCAAATGATATGTTTTTTCAGAAAAATTAGCAGTAATTCAATAGAAAAAGTGCTTGGTTTTATTGTATTTCTGTACATTACGTCGTTTTAAAACATTTTCGTGTGAATTTAATCGACAGTTCTTGAGAAAATCAATGTTTTTTCAGCAAACACTAATTTAGGCCAAGTTAGTATGATTGCAAATGATATGTTTTTTCAGAAAAACTAGCAGTAATTCAATGGAAATAGTGCTTGGTTTTATTGTATTTCTGTACATTACGTCGTTTTAAAACATTTTCGTGTGAATTTAATCGACAGTTTTTGAGAAAATCAATGTTTTCTCAGTAAACACTAATTTAGGCCAAGTTAGTATGATTGCAAATGATATGTTTTTTCAGAAAAACTAGCAGTAATTCAATGGAAAAAGTGCTTGGTTTTATTGTATTTATGTACATTACGTCGTTTTAAAACATTTTCGTGTGAATTTAATCGACAGTTTTTGAGAAAATCAGTGTTTTCTCAGTAGACACTAATTTAGGCCAAAATAGTATGATTGCAAATGATATGTTTTTTCAGAAAAATTAACAGTAATTTAATAGAAAAAGTGCTTGGTTTTATTGTATTTCTGTACATTACGTCGTTTTAAAACATTTTCGTGTGAATTTAATCGACAGTTCTTGAGAAAATCAATGTTTTTTCAGTAAACACTAAATTAGGCCAAGTTAGTATGATTGCAAATGATATGTTTTTTCAGAAAAACTAGCAGTGATTCAATGGAAAAAGTGCTTGTTTTTAGTGTATGTTTGTAAATTTCGTCGTTTTAAAACATTTTTGTGAGAATTTAATCGACAGTTCTTGAGAAAATCAATGTTTTTTCAGTAAACACTAACTTAGGCAAAGTTAGTATGATTGCAAATGATATGTTTTTTAAAAAAAACTAGCAGTAATTCAATGGAAAAAGTGCTTGGTTTTCTTGTATTTCTGTACATCACGTCGCTTTAAAAACTTTTCGCGTGAATTTAATCGACAGTTCTTGAGAAAATCAATGTTTTTTCAGTAATTATTAACTTAGGCCAAGTTAGTATGATTGCAAATGATATGTTTTTTCAGAAAAACTAGCAGTAATTCAATAGCAAAAATGCTTGGTTTTAGTGTATTTCTGTACATTACGTCGTTTTAAAACATTTTTGTGTGAATTTAATCGACAGTTATCGAGAAAATCAATGTTTTTTCAGTAAACACTAATTTAGGCCATATTAGCATGATTGCAAATGATATGTTTTTTCAGAAAAACTAGCAGTAATTCAATGGAAAAAGGGCTTGGTTTTATTGTATTTCTGTACATTACGTCGTTTTAAAACATTTTCGTGTGAATTGAATCGACAGTTTATGATAAAATCAATGTTTTTTCAGTAAACAATACTTTAGGCCAAGTTAATATGATTGCAAATGATATGTTTTTTCAGAAAAACTAGCAGTAATTCAATAGCAAAAATGCTTGATTTTAGTGTATTTCTGTAAATTACGTCGTTTTAAAACATTTTTGTGTGAATTTAATCGACAGTTTTGAGAAAATCAATGTTTTTTCAGTAATTATTAACTTAGGCCAAGTTAGTATGATTGCAAATGATATGTTTTTTCAGAAAAACTAGCAGTAATTCAATAGCAAGAATGCTTGGTTTTAGTGTATTTCTGTACATTACGTCGTTTTAAAACATTTTTGTGTGAATTTAATCGACAGTTTTGAGAAAATCAATGTTTTTCCAGTAATTATTAACTTAGGCCAAGTTAGTATGATTGCAAATGATATGTTTTTTCAGAAAAACTAGCAGTAATTCAATAGCAAAAATGCTTGGTTTTAGTGTATATCTGTACATTACGTCGTTTTAAAACATTTTTGTGTGAATTTAATCGACAGTTTTGAGAAAATCAATGTTTTTCCAATAATTATTAACTTAGGCCAAGTTAGTATGATTGCAAATGATATGTTTTTTCAGAAAAACTAGCAGTAATTCAATGGAAAAAGTGCTTGGTTTTATTGTATTTCTGTACATTACGTCGTTTTAAAACATTTTCGTGTGAATTTAATCGACAGTTTATGATGAAATCAATGTTTTTTCAGTAAACAATACTTTAGGCCAAGTTAGTATGATTGCAAATGATATGTTTTTTCAGAAAACAAGCGGTAAATCATTGGAAAAAGCGCTTGGTTTTATTGTATTTCTGTACATTACGTCGTTTAAAAACATTTTCGTGTGAATTTAATGGACAGTTTTTGAGAAAATCAATGTCTTCTCAGTAAACACTAGTTTAGGCCAAGTTAGTATGATTGCAAATGATATGTTTTTTCAGAAAAACTAGCAGTAATTCAATAGAAAAAGTGCTTGGTTTTATTGTATTTCTGTACATTACGTCGTTTTAAAACATTTTCGTGTGAATTTAATCGACAGTTCTTGAGAAAATCAATGTTTTTTCAGTAAACACTAATTTAGGCCTTATTAGTATGATTGCAAATGATATGTTTTTTCAGAAAAACTAGGAGTAATTCAATGGAAAAAGTGGTTGGTTTTATTGTATTTCTGTACATTACGTCGTTTAAAAACATTTTCGTGTGAATTTAATCGACAGTTTTTGAGAAAATCAATGTCTTCTCAGTAAACACTAATTTAGGCCAAGTTAGTATGATTGCAAATGATATGTTTTTTCAGAAAAACTAGCAGTAATTCAATAGAAAAAGTGCTTGGTTTTATTGTATTTCTGTACATTACGTCGTTTTAAAACATTTTCGTGTGAATTTAATCGACAGTTCTTGAGAAAATCAATGTTTTTTCAGTAAACACTTATTTAGGCCAAGTTAGTATGATTGCAAATGATATGTTTTTTCAGAAAAACTAGCAGTGATTCAATGGAAAAAGTGCTTGTTTTTAGTGTATGTTTGTAAATTTCGTCGTTTTAAAACATTTTTGTGTGATTTTAATCGACAGTTCTTGAGAAAATCAATGTTGTTTCAGTAAACACTAACTTACGCCAAGTTAGTATGATTGCAAATGATATGTTTTTTCAGAAAAACTAGCAGTAATTCAATGGAAAAAGTGCTTGGTTTTATTGTATTTCTGTACATTACGTCGTTTTAAAACATTCTTGTGTGAATTTAATCGACAGTTATTGAGAAGATCAATGTTTTTTCAGTAAACACTAATTTAGGCCAAGTTAGTATGATTGCAAATGATATGTTTTTTCAGAAAAACTAGCAGTAATTCAATGGAAAAAGTGCTTGGTTTTATTGTATTTCTGTACATTACGTCGCTTTAAAACATTTTCGTGATAATTTAATCGACAGTTCTTGAGAAAATCAATGTTTTTTCAGTAAGCACTAATTTAGGCCAAGTTAGTATGATTGCAAATGATATGTTTTTTCAGAAAAACTAGCAGTAATTCAATGGAAAAAGTGCTTGGTTTTATTGTATTTCTGTACATTACGTCGTTTTAAAACATTTTCGTGTGAATTTAATCGACAGTTTTTGAGAAAATCAATGTTTTTTCAGTAAACACTAACTTAGGCCAAGTTAGTATGATTGCAAATGATATGTTTTTTCAGAAAAACTAGCAGTAATTCAATGGAAAAAGTGCTTGGTTTTATTGTATTTCTGTACATTACGTCGTTTTAAAACATTTTCGTGTGAATTTAATCGACAGTTTATGATGAAATCAATGTTTTTTCAGTAAACAATACTTTAGGCCAAGTTAGTATGATTGCAAATGATATGTTTTTTCAGAAAACTAGCGGTAAATCATTGGAAAAAGCGCTTGGTTTTATTGTATTTCTGTACATTACGTCGTTTAAAAACATTTTCGTGTGAATTTAATCGACAGTTTTTGAGAAAATCAATGTCTTCTCAGTAAACACTAGTTTAGGCCAAGTTAGTATGATTGCAAATGATATGTTTTTTCAGAAAAACTAGCAGTAATTCAATAGAAAAAGTGCTTGGTTTTATTGTATTTCTGTACATTACGTCGTTTTAAAACATTTTCGTGTGAATTTAATCGACAGTTCTTGAGAAAATCAATGTTTTTTCAGTAAACACTAATTTAGGCCATATTAGTATGATTGCAAATGATATGTTTTTTCAGAAAAACTAGGAGTAATTCAATGGAAAAAGTGCTTGGTTTTATTGTATTTCTGTACATTACGTCGTTTAAAAACATTTTCGTGTGAATTTAATCGACAGTTTTTGAGAAAATCAATGTCTTCTCAGTAAACACTAATTTAGGTCTAGTTAGTATGATTGCAAATGATATGTTTTTTCAGAAAAACTAGCAGTAATTCAATAGAAAAAGTGCTTGGTTTTATTGTATTTCTGTACATTACGTCGTTTTAAAACATTTTCGTGTGAATTTAATCGACAGATCTTGAGAAAATCAATGTTTTTTCAGTAAACACTTATTTAGGCCAAGTTAGTATGATTGCAAATGATATGTTTTTTCAGAAAAACTAGCAGTGATTCAATGGAAAAAGTGCTTGTTTTTAGTGTATGTTTGTAAATTTCGTCGTTTTAAAACATTTTTGTGTGATTTTAATCGACAGTTCTTGAGAAAATCAATGTTGTTTCAGTAAACACTAACTTACGCCAAGTTAGTATGATTGCAAATGATATGTTTTTTCAGAAAAACTAGCAGTAATTCAATGGAAAAAGTGCTTGGTTTTATTGTATTTCTGTACATTACGTCGTTTTAAAACATTTTTGTGTGAATTTAATCGACAGTTATTGAGAAAATCAATGTTTTTTCAGTAAACATTAATTAAGGCTAAGTTAGTATGATTGCAAATGATATGTTTTTTCAGAAAAACTAGCAGTAATTCAATGGAAAAAGTGCGTGGTTTTATTGTATTTCTGTACATTACGTCGCTTTAAAACATTTTCATGATAATTTAATCGACAGTTGTTGAGAAAATCAATGTTTTTTCAGTAAACACTAATTTAGGCCAAGTTAGTATGATTGCAAATGATATGTTTTTTCAGAAAAACTAGCAGTAATTCAATGGAAAAAGTGCTTGGTTTTATTGTATTTCTGTACATTACGTCGTTTTAAAACATTTTTGTGTGATTTTAATCGACAGTTCTTGAGAAAATCAATGTTGTTTCAGTAAACACTAACTTAGGCCAAGTTAGTATGATTGCAAATGATATGTTTTTTCAGAAAAACTAGCAGTAATTCAATGGAAAAAGTGCTTGGTTTTATTGTATTTCTGTACATTACGTCGTTTTAAAACATTTTTGTGTGAATTTAATCGACAGTTATTCAGAAAATCAATGTTTTTTCAGTAAACACTAATTTAGGCTAAGTTAGTAAGATTGCAAATGATATGTTTTTTCAGAAAAACTAGCAGTAATTCAATGGAAAAAGTGCGTGGTTTTATTGTATTTCTGTACATTACGTCGCTTTAAAACATTTTCGTGTGAATTTAATCGACAGTTCTTGAGAAAATCAATGTTTTTTCAGTAAACACTAAATTAGGCCAAGTTAGTATGATTGCAAATGATATGTTTTTTCAGAAAAACTAGCAGTGATTCAATGGAAAAAGTGCTTGTTTTTAGTGTATGTTTGTAAATTTCGACGTTTTAAAACATTTTTGTGTGATTTTAATCGACAGTTCTTGAGAAAATCAATGTTTTTTCAGTAAACACTAACTTAGGCAAAGTTAGTATGATTGCAAATGATATGTTTTTTAAAAAAAACTAGGAGCAATTCAATGGAAAAAGTGCTTGGTTTTATTGTATTTCTGTACATTACGTCGTTTTAAAACATTCTTGTGTGAATTTAATCGACAGTTATTGAGAAAATCAATGTTTTTTCAGTAAACACTAATTTAGGCCAAGTTAGTATGATTGCAAATGATAAGTTTTTTCAGAAAAACTAGCAGTAATTCAATGGAAAAAGTGCTTGGTTTTATTGTATTTCTGTACATTACGTCGCTTTAAAACATTTTCGTGATAATTTAATCGACAGTTCTTGAGAAAATCAATGTTTTTTCAGTAAGCACTAATTTAGGCCAAGTTAGTATGATTGCAAATGATATGTTTTTTCAGAAAAACTAGCAGTAATTCAATGGAAAAAGTGCTTGGTTTTATTGTATTTCTGTACATTACGTCGTTTTAAAACATTTTCGTGTGAATTTAATCGACAGTTTTTGAGAAAATCAATGTTTTCTCAGTAAACACTAATTTAGGCCAAGTTAGTATGATTGCAAATGATATGTTTTTTCAGAAAAATTAACAGTAATTCAATAGAAAAAGTGCTTGGTTTTATTGTATTTCTGTACATTACGTCGTTTTAAAACATTTTCGTGTGAATTTAATCGACAGTTCTTGAGAAAATCAATGTTTTTTCAGTAGACACTAATTTAGGCCAAGTTAGTATGATTGGAAATGATATGTTTTTTCAGAAAAACTAGCAGTGGTTCAATGGAAAAAGTGCTTGTTTTTAGTGTATGTTTGTAAATTTCGTCGTTTTAAAACATTTTTGTGTGATTTTAATCGACAGTTCTTGAGAAAATCAATGTTTTTTCAGTAAACACTAACTTAGGCCAAGTTAGTATGATTGCAAATGATATGTTTTTTCAGAAAAACTAGCAGTAATTCAATGGAAAAAGTGCTTGGTTTTATTGTATTTCTGTACATTACGTCGTTTTAAAACATTTTCGTGTGAATTTAATCGACAGTTTTTGAGAAAATCAATGTTTTCTCAGTAAACACTAATTTAGGCCAAAATAGTATGATTGCAAATGATATGTTTCTTCAGAAAAATTAGCAGTAATTTAATAGAAAAAGTGCTTGGTTTTATTGTATTTCTGTACATTACGTCGTTTTAAAACATTTTCGTGTGAATTTAATCGACAGTTCTTGAGAAAATCAATGTTTTTTCAGTAAACACTAAATTAGGCCAAGTTAGTATGATTGCAAATGATATGTTTTTTCAGAAAAACTAGCAGTGATTCAATGGAAAAAGTGCTTGTTTTTAGTGTATGTTTGTAAATTTCGTCGTTTTAAAACATTTTTGTGTGATTTTAATCGACAGTTCTTGAGAAAATCAATGTTTTTTCAGTAAACACTAATTTAGGCAAAGTTAGTATGATTGCAAATGATATGTTTTTTCAGAAAAACTAGCAGTAATTCAATGGAAAAAGTGCTTGGTTTTATTGTATTTCTGTACATTACGTCGCTTTAAAACATTTTCGTGATAATTTAATCGACAGTTCTTGAGAAAATCAATGTGTTTTCAGTAAACACTAATTTAGGCCAAGTTAGTATGATTGCAAATGATATGTTTTTTCAGAAAAACTAGGAGTAATTCAATGGAAAAAGTGCTTGGTTTTATTGTATTTCTGTACATTACGTCGTTTTAAAACATTTTCGTGTGAATTTAATCGACAGTTTTTGAGAAAATCAATGTTTTCTCAGTAAACACTAATTTAGGCCAAGTTAGTATGATTCCAAATGATATGTTTTTTCAGAAAAATTAGCAGTAATTCAATAGAAAAAGTGCTTGGTTTTATTGTATTTCTGTACATTACGTCGTTTTAAAACATTTTCGTGTGAATTTAATCGACAGTTCTTGAGAAAATCAATGTTTTTTCAGCAAACACTAATTTAGGCCAAGTTAGTATGATTGCAAATGATATGTTTTTTCAGAAAAACTAGCAGTAATTCAATGGAAATAGTGCTTGGTTTTATTGTATTTCTGTACATTACGTCGTTTTAAAACATTTTCGTGTGAATTTAATCGACAGTTTTTGAGAAAATCAATGTTTTCTCAGTAAACACTAATTTAGGCCAAGTTAGTATGATTGCAAATGATATGTTTTTTCAGAAAAACTAGCAGTAATTCAATGGAAAAAGTGCTTGGTTTTATTGTATTTATGTACATTACGTCGTTTTAAAACATTTTCGTGTGAATTTAATCGACAGTTTTTGAGAAAATCAGTGTTTTCTCAGTAGACACTAATTTAGGCCAAAATAGTATGATTGCAAATGATATGTTTTTTCAGAAAAATTAACAGTAATTTAATAGAAAAAGTGCTTGGTTTTATTGTATTTCTGTACATTACGTCGTTTTAAAACATTTTCGTGTGAATTTAATCGACAGTTCTTGAGAAAATCAATGTTTTTTCAGTAAACACTAAATTAGGCCAAGTTAGTATGATTGCAAATGATATGTTTTTTCAGAAAAACTAGCAGTGATTCAATGGAAAAAGTGCTTGTTTTTAGTGTATGTTTGTAAATTTCGTCGTTTTAAAACATTTTTGTGAGAATTTAATCGACAGTTCTTGAGAAAATCAATGTTTTTTCAGTAAACACTAACTTAGGCAAAGTTAGTATGATTGCAAATGATATGTTTTTTAAAAAAAACTAGCAGTAATTCAATGGAAAAAGTGCTTGGTTTTCTTGTATTTCTGTACATCACGTCGCTTTAAAAACTTTTCGCGTGAATTTAATCGACAGTTCTTGAGAAAATCAATGTTTTTTCAGTAATTATTAACTTAGGCCAAGTTAGTATGATTGCAAATGATATGTTTTTTCAGAAAAACTAGCAGTAATTCAATAGCAAAAATGCTTGGTTTTAGTGTATTTCTGTACATTACGTCGTTTTAAAACATTTTTGTGTGAATTTAATCGACAGTTATCGAGAAAATCAATGTTTTTTCAGTAAACACTAATTTAGGCCATATTAGCATGATTGCAAATGATATGTTTTTTCAGAAAAACTAGCAGTAATTCAATGGAAAAAGGGCTTGGTTTTATTGTATTTCTGTACATTACGTCGTTTTAAAACATTTTCGTGTGAATTGAATCGACAGTTTATGATAAAATCAATGTTTTTTCAGTAAACAATACTTTAGGCCAAGTTAATATGATTGCAAATGATATGTTTTTTCAGAAAACTAGCAGTAAATCATTGGAAAAAGTGCTTGGTTTCATTGTATTTCTGTACATTACGTCGTTTAAAAACATTTTCGTGTGAATTTAATCGACAGTTCTTGAGAAAATCAATGTTTTCTCAGTAAACACTAATTGAGGCCAAGTTAGTATGATTGCAAATGATATGTTTTTTCAGAAAAACTAGCAGTAATTCAATAGCAAAAATGCTTGATTTTAGTGTATTTCTGTAAATTACGTCGTTTTAAAACATTTTTGTGTGAATTTAATCGACAGTTATCGAGAAAATCAATGTTTTTTCAGTAAACACTAATTTAGGCCATATTAGTATGATTGAAAATGATATGTTTTTTCAGAAAAACTAGCAGTAATTCAATGGAAAAAGTGCTTGGTTTTATTGTATTTCTGTACATTACGTCGTTTTAAAACATTTTCGTGTGAATTTAATCGACAGTTTATGAAAAAATCAATGTGTTTTCAGTAAACAATACTTTAGGCCAAGTTAGTATGATTGCAAATGATATGTTTTTTCAGAAAACTAGCAGTAAATCATTGGAAAAAGTGCTTGGTTTTATTGTATTGCTGTACATTACGTCGTTTTAAAACATTTTCGTGTGAATTTAATCGACAGTTTATGAAAAAATCAATGTGTTTTCAGTAAACACTAATTTAGGCCAAGTTAGTATGATTGCAAATGATATGTTTTTTCAGAAAATCTAGCAGTAATTCAATGGAAAAAGTGCTTGGTTTTATTGTATTTCTGTACATTACGTCGTTTTAAAACATTTTCGTGTGAATTTAATCGACAGTTCTTGAGAAAATCAATGTTTTTTCAGTAAACACTAACTTAGGCCAAGTTAGAATGATTGCAAATGATATGTTTTTTCAGAAAAACTAGCAGTAATTCAATGGAAAAAGTGCTTGATTTTAGTGTATTTCTGAACATTACGTCGTTTTAAAACATTTTGGTGTGAATTTAATCGACAGTTATTGAGAAAATTTTTTTTTTTTCAGTAAACACTAATTTAGGCCAAGTTAGTATGATTGCAAATGATATGTTTTTTCAGAAAAACTAGCAGTAATTCAATGGAAAAAGTGCTTGGTTTTATTGTATTTCTGTACATTACGTCGTTTTAAAACATTTTTGTGTGAATTTAATCGACAGTTATTGAGGAAATCAATGTTTTTTCAGTAAACACTAATTTAGGCCAAGTTAGTATGATTGCAAATGATATGTTTTTTCAGAAAAACTAGCAGTAATTCAATGGAAAAAGTGCTTGATTTTAGTGTATTTCTGAACATTACGTCGTTTTAAAGCATTTTCGTGTGAATTTAATCGACAGTTATTGAGAAAATCAATGTTTTTTCAGTAAACACTAATTTAGGCCAAGTTAGTATGATTGCAAATGATATGTTTTTTCAGAAAGACTAGCAGTAATTCAATGGAAAAAGTGCTTGGTTTTATTGTATTTCTGTACATTACGTCGTTTTAAAACATGTTCGTGTGAATTTAAGCGACAGTTTATGAGAAAATCAATGTGTTTTCAGTAAACAACACTTTAGGCCAAGTTAGTATGATTGCAAATGATATGTTTTTTCAGAAAAACTAGCAGTGATTGAATAGAAAAAGAGCTTGGTTTTAGTGTATTTCTGTATATTACATCGTTTTAAAACTTTTTTGTGTGAATTAAGTCGATAGTTCTTGAGAAAATCAATGTTTTTTCAGTAAACACTAATTTAGGCCAAGTAAGTACGATTGCAAATGATATGTTCTCTCAGAAAAACTAGCAGTAATTCAATAGAAAAAGTGCTTGGTTTTATTGTATTTCTGTACTTTACGTCGCTTTAAAACATTTTCGCGTGAATTTAATCGACAGTTCTTGAGAAAATCAATGTTTTTTCAGTAAACACTAATTTAGGCCAAGTTAATATGATTGCAAATGATATGTTTTTTCAGAAAAACTAGCAGTAATTCAATGGAAAAAGTGCTTGGTTTTAGTGTATTTTTGTACATTATGTCGTTCTAAAACATTTTTGTGTGAATTTAATCGACAGTTATTGAGAAAATCAATATTTTTTCAGTAAACACTTATTTAGGCCAAGTTAGAATGATTGCAAAAGATATGTTTTTTCAGAAAAACTAGCAGTAATTCAATGGAAAAAGTGCTTGGTTTTATTGTATTTCTGTACATTACGTCGTTTTAAAACATTTTCGTGTGAATTTAATCGACAGTTTATGAAAAAATCAATGTGTTTTCAGTAAACAATACTTTAGGCCAAGTTAGTATGATTGCAAATGATATGTTTTTTCAGAGAAACTAGCAGTGATTCAATGGAAAAAATGCTTGGTTTTATTGTATTTCTGTACATTACGTCGTTTTAAAACATTTTCGTGTGAATTTAAGCGACAGTTCTTGAGAAAATCAATGTTTTTTCAGTAAACACTAACTTAGGCCAAGTTAGTATGATTGCAAATGATATGTTTTTTCAAAAAAACTAGCAGTAATTCAATGGAAAAAGTGCTTGGTTTTAGTGTATTTTCGTACATTACGTCGTTTTAAAACATTTTCGTGTGAATTTAATCGACAGTTCTTGTGAAAATCAATGTTTTCTCAGTAAACACTAATTTAGGCCAAATTAGTATGATTGCAAATGATATGTTTTTCAGAAAGACTAGCGGTAATTCAATATACAAATAGCTTGGTTTTAGTGTATTTCTGTGCATTACGTCGTTTAAAAACATTTTTGTGTGAATTTAATCGACAGTTATTGAGAAAATCAATGTTTTTTCAGTAAACACTTCTTTAGGCCAAATTAGAATGATTGCAAATGATATGTTTTTTCAAAATAACTAGCAGTAATTCAATGGAAAAAGTGCTTGGTTTTATTGTATTTCTGTACATTACGTCGCTTTAAAACATTTTCGTGTGAATTTAATCGACAGTTTATGAAAAAATCAATGTGTTTTCAGTAAACAATACTTTAGACCAAGTTAGAATGATTGCAAATGATATGTTTTTTCAGAAAAACTAGCAGTGATTCAATGGAAAAAGTGCTTGGTTTTATTGTATTTCTGTACATTATGTCGTTTTAAAACATTTTCGTGTGAATTTAAGCGACAGTTTATGAGAAAATTAATGTGTTTTCAGTAAACAACACTTAAGGCCAAGTTAGTATGATTGCAAATGATATGTTTTTTCAGAAAAACTAGCAGTGATTCAATGGAAAAAGAGCTTGGTTTTAGTGTATTTCTGTATATTACATCGTTTTAAAACATTTTTGTGTGAATTTAATCGATAGTTCTTGAGAAAATCAATGTTTTTTCAGTAAACACTAATTTAGGCCAAGTAAGTATGATTGCAAATGATATGTTCTCTCAGAAAAACTAGCAGTAATTCAATAGAAAAAGTGCTTGATTTTCTTGTATTTCTGTACTTTACGTCGCTTTAAAACATTTTTGCGTGAAGTTAATTGACAGTTCTTGAGAAAATCAATGTTTTTTCAGTAAACACTAATTTAGGCCAAGTTAGTATGATTGCAAATGATATGTTTTTTCAGAAAAACTAGCAGTAATTCAATGGAAAAAGTGCTTGGTTTTAGTGTATTTTTGTACATTACGTCGTTCTAAAACATTTTTGTGTGAATTTAATCGACAGTTATTGAGAAAATCAATGTTTTTTCAGTAAACACTTATTTAGGCCAAGTTAGTATGATTGCAAATGATATGTTTTTTCAGAAAAACTAGCAGTCATTCAATGGAAAAAATGCTTGGTTTTATTGTATTTCTGTACATTACGTCGTTTTAAAACATTTTTGTGTGAATTTAATCGACAGTTATTGAAAAAATCAATGTTTTTTCAGTAAACACTAATTTAGGCCAAGTTAGTATGATTGCAAATGATATGTTTTTTCAGAAAAACTAGCAGTAATTCAATGGAAAAAGTGCTTGATTTTAGTGTATTTCTGAACATTACGTCGTTTTAAAGCATTTTCGTGTGAATTTAATCGACAGTTATTGAGAAAATCAATGTTTTTTCAGTAAACACTAATTTAGGCCAAGTTAGTATGATTGCAAATGATATGTTTTTTCAGAAAGACTAGCAGTAATTCAATGGAAAAAGTGCTTGGTTTTATTGTATTTCTGTACATTACGTCGTTTTAAAACATGTTCGTGTGAATTTAAGCGACAGTTTATGAGAAAATCAATGTGTTTTCAGTAAACAACACTTTAGGCCAAGTTAGTATGATTGCAAATGATATGTTTTTTCAGAAAAACTAGCAGTGATTGAATGGAAAAAGAGCTTGGTTTTAGTGTATTTCTGTATATTACATCGTTTTAAAACATTTTTGTGTGAATTTAGTCGATAGTTCTTGAGAAAATCAATGTTTTTTCAGTAAACACTAATTTAGGCCAAGTAAGTACGATTGCAAATGATATGTTCTCTCAGAAAAACTAGCAGTAATTCAATGGAAAAAGTGCTTGGTTTTAGTGTATTTTCGTACATTACGTCGTTTTAAAACATTTTCGTGTGAATTTAATCGACAGTTCTTGTGAAAATCAATGTTTTCTCAGTAAACACTAATTTAGGCCAAATTAGTATGATTGCAAATGATATGTTTTTCAGAAAAACTAGCGGTAATTCAATATACAAATAGCTTGGTTTTAGTGTATTTCTGTGCATTACGTCGTTTAAAAACATTTTTGTGTGAATTTAATCGACAGTTATTGAGAAAATCAATGTTTTTTCAGTAAACACTTCTTTAGGCCAAATTAGAATGATTGCAAATGATATGTTTTTTCAAAATAACTAGCAGTAATTCAATGGAAAAAGTGCTTGGTTTTATTGTATTTCTGTACATTACGTCGCTTTAAAACATTTTCGTGTGAATTTAATCGACAGTTTATGAAAAAATCAATGTGTTTTCAGTAAACAATACTTTAGGCCAAGTTAGAATGATTGCAAATGATATGTTTTTTCAGAAAAACTAGCAGTGATTCAATGGAAAAAGTGCTTGGTTTTATTGTATTTCTGTACATTACGTCGTTTTAAAACATTTTCGTGTGAATTTAAGCGACAGTTTATGAGAAAATCAATGTGTTTTCAGTAAACAACACTTAAGGCCAAGTTAGTATGATTGCAAATGATATGTTTTTTCAGAAAAACTAGCAGTGATTCAATGGAAAAAGAGCTTGGTTTTAGTGTATTTCTGTATATTATATCGTTTTAAAACATTTTTGTGTGAATTTAATCGATAGTTCTTGAGAAAATCAATGTTTTTTCAGTAAACACTAATTTAGGCCAAGTAAGTATGATTGCAAATGATATGTTCTCTCAGAAAAACTAGCAGTCATTCAATGGAAAAAATGCTTGGTTTTATTGTATTTCTGTACTTTACGTCGCTTTAAAACATGTTCATGTGAATTTAAGCGACAGTTTATGAGAAAATCAATGTGTTTTCAGTAAACAACACTTTAGGCCAAGTTAGTATGATTGCAAATGATATGTTTTTTCAGAAAAACTAGCAGTGATTGAATGGAAAAAGAGCTTGGTTTTATTGTATTTCTGTATATTACATCGTTTTAAAACATTTTTGTGTGAATTTAGTCGATAGTTCTTGAGAAAATCAATGTTTTTTCAGTAAACACTAATTTAGGCCAAGTAAGTACGATTGCAAATGATATGTTCTCTCAGAAAAACTAGCAGTAATTCAATAGAAAAAGTGCTTGGTTTTATTGTATTTCGGTACTTTACGTCGCTTTAAAACATTTTCGCGTGAATTTAATCGACAGTTCTTGAGAAAATCAATGTTTTTTCAGTAAACACTAATTTAGGCCAAGTTAATATGATTGCAAATGATATGTTTTTTCAGAAAAACTAGCAGTAATTCAATAGAAAAAGTGCTTGGTTTTAGTGTATTTTTGTACATTATGTCGTTCTAAAACATTTTTGTGTGAATTTAATCGACAGTTATTGAGAAAATCAATGTTTTTTCAGTAAACACTTATTTAGGCCAAGTTAGAATGATTGCAAAAGATATGTTTTTTCAGAAAAACTAGCAGTAATTCAATGGAAAAAGTGCTTGGTTTTATTGGATTTCTGTACATTACGTCGTTTTAAAACATTTTGGTGTGAATTTAATCCACAGTTATTGAGAAAATCAATGTTTTTTCAGTAAACACTTATTTAGGCCAAGTTAGAATGATTGCAAAACATATGTTTTTTCAGAAAAACTAGCAGTAATTCAATGGAAAAAGTGCTTGGTTTTATTGTATTTCTGTACATTACGTCGTTTTAAAACATTTTCGTGTGAATTTAATCCACAGTTATTGAGAAAATCAATGTTTTTTCAGTAAACACTTATTTAGGCCAGGTTAGAATGATTGCAAAAGATATGTTTTTTCAGAAAAACTAGCAGTAATTCAATGGAAAAAGTGCTTGGTTTTATTGTATTTCTGTACATTACGTCGTTTTAAAACATTTTCGTGTGAATTTAATCGACAGTTTATGAAAAAATCAATGTTTTTTTAGTAAACACTAATTTAGGCCAAGTTAGTATGATTGCAAATGATATGTTTTTTCAGAAAAACTAGCAGTAATTCAATGGAAAAAGTGCTTGGTTTTAGTGTATTTTTGTACATTACGTCGTTCTAAAACATTTTCGTGTGAATTTAATCGACAGTTATTGAGAAAATCAATGTTTTTTCAGTAAACACTTATTTAGGCCAAGTTAGTATGATTGCAAATGATATGTTTTTTCAGAAAAACTAGCAGTAAGTCAATGGAAAAAGTGCTTGATTTTAGTGTATTTCTGAACATTACGTCGTTTTAAAGCATTTTCGTGTGAATTTAATCGACACTTATTGAGAAAATCAATGTTTTTTCAGTAAACACTAATTTAGGCCAAGTTAGTATGATTGCAAATGATATGTTTTTTCAGAAAGACTAGCAGTAATTCAATGGAAAAAGTGCTTGGTTTTATTGTGTTTCTGTACATTACGTCGTTTTAAAACATGTTCGTGTGAATTTAAGCGACAGTTTATGAGAAAATCAATGTGTTTTCAGTAAACAACACTTTAGGCCAAGTTAGTATGATTGCAAATGATATGTTTTTTCAGAAAAACTAGCAGTGATTGAATGGAAAAAGACCTTGGTTTTAGTGTATTTCTGTATATTACATCGTTTTAAAACATTTTTATGTGAATTTAGTCGATAGTTCTTGAGAAAATCAATGTTTTTTTAGTAAACACTAATTTAGGCCAAGTAAGTACGATTGCAAATGATATGTTCTCTCAGAAAAACTAGCAGTAATTCAATAGAAAAAGTGCTTGGTTTTATTGTATTTCTGTACTTTACGTCGCTTTAAAACATTTTCGCGTGAATTTAATCGACAGTTCTTGAGAAAATCAATGTTTTTTCAGTAAACACTAATTTAGGCCAAGTTAATATGATTGCAAATGATATGTTTTTTTCAGAAAAACTAGCAGTAATTCAATGGAAAAAGTGCTTGGTTTTAGTGTATCTTTGTACATTATGTCGTTCTAAAACATTTTTGTGTGAATTTAATCGACAGTTATTGAGAAAATCAATGTTTTTTCAGTAAACACTTATTTAGGCCAAGTTAGAATGATTGCAAAAGATATGTTTTTTCAGAAAAACTAGCAGTAATTCAATGGAAAAAGTGCTTGGTTTTATTGTATTTCTGTACATTACGTCGTTTTAAAACATTTTCGTGTGAATTTAATCGACAGTTTAAGAAAAAATCAATGTGTTTTCAGTAAACAATACTTTAGGCCAAGTTAGTATGATTGCAAATGATATGTTTTTTCAGAAAAACTAGCAGTGATTCAATGGAAAAAGTGCTTGGTTTTATTGTATTTCTGTACATTACGTCGTTTTAAAACATTTTCGTGTGAATTTAAGCGACAGTTTATGAGAAAATCAATGTGTTTTCAGTAAACAACACTTTAGGCCAAGTTAGTATGATTGCAAATGATATGTTTTTTCAGAAAAACTAGCAGTGATTGAATGGAAAAAGAGCTTGGTTTTAGTGTATTTCTGTATATTACATCGTTTTAAAACATTTTTGTGTGAATTTAATCGATAGTTCTTGAGAAAATCAATGTTTTTTTAGTAAAAACTAATTTAGGCCAAGTTAGTATGATTGCAAATGATATGTTTTTTCAGAAAAACTAGCAGTAATTCAATGGAAAAAGTGCTTGGTTTTAGTGTATTTTTGTACATTACGTCGTTCTAAAACATTTTTGTGTGAATTTAATCGACAGTTATTGAGAAAATCAATGTTTTTTCAGTAAACACTTATTTAGGCCAAGTTAGTATGATTGCAAATGATATGTTTTTTCAGAAAAACTAGCAGTAATTCAATGGAAAAAGTGCTTGGTTTTATTGTATTTCTGTACATTACGTCGTTTTAAAACATTTTCGTGTGAATTTAATCGACAGTTTATGAAAAGATCAATGTGTTTTCAGTAAACAGTACTTTGGGCCAAGTTAGTATGATTGCAAATGATATGTTTTTTCAGAAAAACTAGCAGTGATTCAATAAAAAAAGAGCTTGGTTTTAGTGTATTTCTGTACATTACATCGTTTTAAAACATTTTTGTGTGAATTTAATCGATAGTTGTTGAGAAAATCAATGTTTTTTCAGTAAACACTAATTTAGGCCAAGTTAGTATGATTGCAAATGATATGTTTTTTCAGAAAAACTAGCAGTAATTCAATGGAAAAAGTGCTTGGTTTTATTGTATTTCTGTACATTACGTCGTTTTTAAACATTTTCGTGTGAATTTAAGGGACAGTTTATGAGAAAATCAATGTGTTTTCAGTAAACAATACTTTAGGCTAAGTTAGTATGATTGCAAATGATATGTTTTTTCAGAAAAACTAGCAGTGATTGAATGGAAAAAGAGCTTGGTTTTATTGTATTTCTGTACATTACGTCGTTTTAAAACATTTTTGTGTGAATTTAATCGACAGTTATTGAGAAAATCAATGTTTTTTCAGTAAACACTAATTTAGGCCACGTTAGTATGATTGCAAATGATATGTTTTTTCAGAAAAACTAGCAGTAATTCAATGGAAAAAGTGCTTGGTTTTAGTGTATTTTTGTACATTATGTCGTTCTAAAACATTTTTGTGTGAATTTAATCGACAGTTATTGAGAAAATCAATGTTTTTTCAGTAAACACTTATTTAGGCCAAGTTAGAATGATTGCAAATGATATGTTTTTTCAGAAAAACTAGCAGTAATTCAATGGAGAAAGTGCTTGGATTCATTGTATTTCTGTACATTACGTCGTTTTAAAACATTTTCGTGTGAATTTAATCGACAGTTTATGAAAAAATCAATGTGTTTTCAGTAAACAATACTTTAGGCCAAGTTAGTATGATTGCAAATGATATGTTTTTTCAGAAAAACTAGCAGTAAATTAATGGAAAAAGTGCTTGGTTTTAGTGTATTTTTGTACATTACGTCGTTCTAAAACATTTTTGTGTGAATTTAATCGACAGTTATTGAGAAAATCAATGTTTTTTCAGTAAACACTTATTTAGGCCAAGTTAGTATGATTGCAAATGATATGTTTTTTCAGAAAAACTAGCAGTAATTCAATGGAAAAAGTGCTTGGTTTTATTGTATTTCTGTACATTACGTCGTTTTAAAACATTTTCGTGTGAATTTAATCGACAGTTTATGAAAAAATCAATGTGTTTTCAGTAAACAATACTTTAGGCCAAGTTAGTATGATTGCAAATGATATGTTTTTTCAGAAAAACTAGCAGTGATTCATTGGAAAAAGAGCTTGGTTTTAGTGTATTTCTGTACATTACATCGTTTTAAAACATTTTTGTGTGAATTTAATCGATAGTTCTTGAGAAAATCAATGTTTTTTCAGTAAACACTAATTTAGGCCAAGTTAGTATGATTGCAAATGATATGTTTTTTCAGAAAAACTAGCAGTAAGTCAATGGAAAAAGTGCTTGGTTTTATTGTATTTCTGTACATTACGTCGTTTTAAAACATTTTCGTGTGAATTTAAGCGACAGTTTATGAGAAAATCAATGTGTTTTCAGTAAACAATACTTTAGGCCAAGTTAGTATGATTGCGAATGATATGTTTTTTTCAGAAAAACTAGCAGTGATTGAATGGAAAAAGAGCTTGGTTTTAGTGTATTTCTGTAAATTACATCGTTTTAAAACATTTTTATGTGAATATAATCGATAGTTCTTGAGAAAATCAATGTTTTTTCAGTAAACACTAATTTGGCCAAGTAAGTATGATTGCAAATGATATGTTCTCTCAGAAAAACTAGTAGTAATTCAATAGAAAAAGTGCTTGGTTTTATTGTATTTCTGTACATTACGTCGCTTTAAAACATTTTCGCGTGAATTTAATCGACAGTTCTTGAGAAAATCAATGTTTTTTCAGTAAACACTAATTTAGGCCAAGTTAGTATGATTGCAAATGATATGTTTTTTCAGAAAAACTAGCAGTAATTCAATGAAAAAAGGGCTTGGTTTAAGTGTATTTTTGTACATTACGTCGTTCTAAAACATTTTTGTGTGAATTTAATCGACAGTTATTGACAAAATCAATGTTTTTTCAGTAAACACTTATTTAGGCCAAGTTAGAGTGATTGCAAATGATATGTTTTTTCAGAAAAACTAGCAGTAATTCAATGAAAAAATGCTTGGTTTTATTGTATTTCTGTACATTTTGTCGCTTTAAAACATTTTCGTGTGAATTTAATCAACAGTTTATGAAAAAATCAATGTGTTTTCAGTGAAAAATACTTTAGGCCCAGTTAGTATGATTGCAAATGATATGTTTTTTCAGAAAAACTAGCAGTGATTGAATGGAAAAAGTGCTTGGTTTAAGTGTATTTTTGTACATTACGTCGTTCTAAAACATTTTTGTGTGAATTTAATCGACAGTTATTGACAAAATCAATGTTTTTTCAGTAAACACTTATTTAGGCCAAGTTAGAATGATTGCAAATGATATGTTTTTTCAGAAAAACTAGCAGTAATTCAATGAAAAAATGCTTGGTTTTATTGTATTTCTGTACATTTTGTCGCTTTAAAACATTTTCGTGTGAAGTTAATCAACAGTTTATGAAAAAATCAATGTGTTTTCAGTGAAAAATACTTTAGGCCCAGTTCGTATGATTGCAAATGATATGTTTTTTCAGAAAAACTAGCAGTGATTGAATGGAAAAAGAGCTTGGTTTTATTGTATTTCTGTACATTACGTCGCTATAAAACATTTTCGTGTGAATTTAATCGACAGTTCTTGAGAAAATCAATGTTTTTTCAGTAAACACTAATTTAGGCCAAGTTAGTATGATTGCAAATGATATGTTTTTTCAGAAAAACTAGCAGTAATTCAATTGAAAAAGTGCTTGGTTTTAGTGTATTGTTGTACATTACGTCGTTTTAAAACATTTTCGTGTGAATTTAATCGACAGTTTATGAGAAAATCAATGTGTTTTCAGTAAACAATACTTTAGGCCAAGTTAGTATGATTGGAAATGATATGATTTTTCAGAAAAACTAGCAGTAATTCAATGGAAAAAATGCTTGGTTTAAGTGTATTTCTGTACATTACGTCGTTTTAAAATCTTTTTATGTGAATTTAATCAACAGTTTTTGTGAAAATCAATGTTTTTTCAGTGAACTCTAACTTAGGCCAAGTTAGTCTGATTGCAAATGATATGATTTTTCAGAAAAATTGGCAGTAAATCAATGGAAAAAGTGCTTGGTTTTATTGTATTTCTGTACATTACGTTGTTTTAAAACATTTTCGTGTTAATTTGATCGACAGTTTTTGAGAAAATCAATGTTTTTTCAGTAAACAATACTTTAGGCCAAGTTAGTATGATTGCAAATGATATGTTTTTTCAGAAAAACTAGCAGTAATTCAATGGAAAAAGTGCTTGGTTTTATTGTATTTCTGTACATTACGTTGTTTTAAAACATTTTTGTCTGAATTTAATCGACATTTATTGAGAAAATCAATGTGTTTTCAGTAAACACTTATTTAGGCCAAGTTAGTATGATTGCAAATGATATGTCTTTTCAGAAAAACTAGCAGTAATTCAATGGAAAAAGTGCTTGGTTTTATTGTATTTCTGTACATTACGTTGTTTTAAAACATTTTTGTGTGAATTTAATCGACATTTATTGAGAAAATCAATGTGTTTTCAGTAAACACTTATTTAGGCCAAGTTAGTATGATTGCAAATGATATGTCTTTTCAGAAAAACTAGCAGTAATTCAATGGAAAAAGTGCTTGGTTTTATTGTATTTCTGTACATTACGTCGTTTTAAAACATTTTCGTGTGAATTTAAGCGACAGTTTATGAGAAAATCAATGTTTTTTTCAGTAAACAATACTTTAGGCCAAGTTAGTATGATTGCAAATGATATGTTTTTTCAGAAAAACTAGCAGTGATTGAATGGAAAAAGAGCTTGGTTTTAGTGTATTTCTGTACATTATATCGTTTTAAAACATTTTTGTGTGAATTTAATCGACAGTTAGTGACAAAATCAATGTTTTTTCAGTAAACACTTATTTAGGCCAAGTTAGAATGATTGCAAATGATATGTTTTTTCAGAAAAACTAGCAGTAATTCAATGGAAAAAGTGCTTGGTTTTATTGTATTTCTGTACATTACGTCGTTTTAAAACATTTTCGTGTGAATTTAAGCGACAGTTTATGAGAAAATCAATGTTTTTTTCAGTAAACAATACTTTAGGCCAAGTTAGTATGATTGCAAATGATATGTTTTTTCAGAAAAACTAGCAGTGATTGAATGGAAAAAGAGCTTGGTTTTAGTGTATTTCTGTACATTATATCGTTTTAAAACATTTTTGTGTGAATTTAATCGACAGTTAGTGACAAAATCAATGTTTTTTCAGTAAACACTTATTTAGGCCAAGTTAGAATGATTGCAAATGATATGTTTTTTCAGAAAAACTAGCAGTAATTCAATGAAAAAATGCTTGGTTTTATTGTATTTCTGTACATTTTGTCGCTTTAAAACATTTTCGTGTGAATTTAATCAACAGTTTATGAAAAAATCAATGTGTTTTCAGTGAAAAATACTTTAGGCCCAGTTAGTATGATTGCAAATGATATGTTTTTTCAGAAAAACTAGCAGTGATTGAATGGAAAAAGAGCTTGGTTTTATTGTATTTCTGTACATTACGTCGCTATAAAACATTTTCGTGTGAATTTAATCGACAGTTCTTGAGAAAATCAATGTTTTTTCAGTAAACACTAATTTAGGCCAAGTTAGTATGATTGCAAATGATATGTTTTTTCAGAAAAACTAGCAGTAATTCAATGGAAAAAGTGCTTGGTTTTAGTGTATTGTTGTACATTACGTCGTTTTAAAATATTTTCGTGTGAATTTAATCGACAGTTTATGAGAAAATCAATGTGTTTTCAGTAAACAATACTTTAGGCCAAGTTAGTATGATTGGAAAAGATATGATTTTTCAGAAAAACTAGCAGTAATTCAATGGACAAAATGCTTGGTTTAAGTGTATTTCTGTACATTACGTCGTTTTAAAATCTTTTTATGTGAATTTAATCAACAGTTTTTGAGAAAATCAATGTTTTTTCAGTGAACACTAACTTAGGCCAAGTTAGTCTGATTGCAAATGATATGTTTTTTCAGAAAAATTGGCAGTAAATCAATGGAAAAAGTGCTTGGTTTTATTGTATTTCTGTACATTACGTTGTTTTAAAACATTTTCGTGTTAATTTAATCGACAGTTTTTGAGAAAATCAATGTTTTTTCAGTAAACAATACTTTAGGCCAAGTTAGTATGATTGCAAATGATATGTTTTTTCAGAAAAACTAGCAGTAATTCAATGGAAAAAGTGCTTGGTTTTATTGTATTTCTGTACATTACGTTGTTTTAAAACATTTTTGTGTGAATTTAATCGACATTTATTGAGAAAATCAATGTGTTTCCAGTAAACACTTATTTAGGCCAAGTTAGTATGATTGCAAATGATATGTCTTTTCAGAAAAACTAGCAGTAATTCAATGGAAAAAATGCTTGGTTTTATTGTATTTCTGTACATTACGTCGTTTTAAAACATTTTCGTGTGAATTTAAGCGACAGTTTATGAGAAAATCAATGTTTTTTTCAGTAAACAATACTTTAGGCCAAGTTAGTATGATTGCAAATGATATGTTTTTTCAGAAAAACTAGCAGTGATTCAATGGAAAAAGTGCTTGGTTTTAGTGTATTTCTGTACATTACATCGTTTTAAAACATTTTTGTGTGAATTTAATCGACAGTTATCGAGAAAATCAATGTTTTTTCAGTAAACACTAACTTAGGCCACGTTAGTATGATTGCAAATGATATGTTTTTTCAGAAATACTAGCAGTAATTCAATGGAAAAAGGGCTTGGTTTTATTGTATTTCTGTACATTATGTCGTTTTAAAACATTTTTGTGTGAATTTAATCGATAGTTATCGAGAAAATCAATGTTTTTTCAGTCAAAAATACTTTAGGCCAAGTTAGTATGATTGCAAATGATATGTTTTTTCAGAAAAACTAGCAGTAATTCAATAGAAAAAGTGCTTGGTTTTAGTGTATTTCTGTACATTACGTCGTTTTAAAATATTTTCGTGAGAATTTAATCGACAGTTCTTGAGAAAATCAATGTTTTTTCAGCAAACACTAATTTAGGCCAAAATAGTATCATTGCAAATGATATGTTTTTTCAGAAAAACTAGCAGTAATTCAATGGAAAAAGTGCTTGATTTTATTGTATTTCTGTACATTACGTCGTTTTAAAACATTTTCATGTGAATTTAATCGACAGTTTATGAGAAAATCAATGTGTTTTCAGTAAACAATACTTTAGGCCAAGTTAGTATGATTGCAAATGATATGTTTTTTCAGAAAAACTAGCAGTAATTCAATAGAAAAAGTGCTTGGTTTTATTGTATTTCTGTACATTACGTCGTTTTAAAACATTTTCGTGAGAATTTAATCGACAGTTTATGATAAAATCAATGTGTTTTCAGTAAACAATACTTTAGGCCAAGTAAGTATGATTGCAAATGATATGTTTTTTCAGAAAAACTAGCAGTGATTCAATGGAACAAATGCTTGGTTTTAGTGTATCTCTGTACATTACGTCGTTTTAAAACATTTTTGTGTGAATTTAATCGACAGTTTTTGAGAAAATCAATGTTTTTTCAGTAAACACTAATTTAGGCCAAGTTAGTATGATTGCAAATGATATGTTTTTTCAGAAAAACTAGCAGTAATTCAATTGAAAAAGTGCTTGGTTTTATTGTATTTCTGTGCATTATGTCGTTTAAAAACATTTTTGTGTGATTTTAATCGACAGTTCGTGAGAAAATCAATGATTTTTCAGTGAACACTAACTTGGGCCAAGTTAGTATGATTGCAAATGATATGTTTTTTCAGAAAAACTGGCAGTAAATCAATGGAAAAAGTGCTTGGTTTTATTGTATTTCTGTACATTACATCGTTTTAAAACATTTTCGTGTGAATTTAATCGAGAGTTTTTGAGAAAATCAATGTTTTTTCAGTAAACAATACTTTAGGCCAAGTTAGTATGATTGCAAATGATATGTTTTTTCAGAAAAACTAGCAGTAATTCAATGGGAAATGTGCTTGGTTTTATTGTATTTCTGTACATTACGTCGCTTTAAAACATTTTCGTGTGAATTTAATCGACAGTTCTTGAGAGAATCAATGTTTTTTCATTAAACACTAATTAAGGCCAAGTTAGTATGATTGCAAATGATATGTTTTTTCAGAAAAACTAGCAGTAATTCAATAGAAAAAGTGCTTGGTTTTAGTGTATTTTTGTACATTACGTCGTTTTAAAACATTTTCGTGTGAATTTAATCGTCAGTTTATGAGAAAATCAATGTGTTTTCAGTAAACAATACTTTAGGCCAAGTTAGTATTATTGCAAATGATATGATTTTTCAGAAAAACTAGCAGTAATTCAATGGAAAAAATGCTTGATTTTAGTGTATTTCTGTACATTACGTCGTTGTAAAACCTTTTTGTGTGAATTTAATCAACAGTTTTTGAGAAAATCAATTATTTTTCAGTAAACACCAATTTAGGCCAAGTTAGTATGATTGCAAATGATATGTTTTTTCAGAAAAACTAGCAGTAATTCAATGGAAAATGCTCTTGGTTTTATTGTATTTCTGTGCATTACGTCGTTTTAAAACATTTTCGTGTGAATTTAATCGACAGTTTTTGAGAAAATCAATTATTTTTCAGTAAACACCAATTTAGGCCAAGTTAGTATGATTGCAAATGATATGTTTTTTAGAAAAACTAGCAGTAATTCAATGGAAAAAGGGCTTGGTTTTATTGTATTTCTGTACATTACGTCGTATTAAAACATTTTCGTGAGAATTTAATCGACAGTTTATGATAAAATCAATGTGTTTTCAGTAAACAATACTTTAGGCCAAGTAAGTATGATTGCAAATGATATGTTTTTTTCAGAAAAACTAGCAGTGATTCAATGGAACAAATGCTTGGTTTTAGTGTATCTCTGTACAATACGTCGTTTTAAAACATTTTGTGTGAATTTAATCGACAGTTTTTGAGAAAATCAATGTTTTTTCAGTAAACACTAATTTAGGCAAAGTTAGTATGATTGCAAATGATATGTTTTTTCAGAAAAACTAGCAGTAATTCAATTGAAAAAGTGCTTAGTTTTATTGTATTTCTGTGCATTATGTCGTTTAAAAACATTTTTGTGTGATTTTAATCGACAGTTCGTGAGAAAATCATTGATTTTTCAGTGAACACTATTTTAGGGCAAGTAAGTATGATTGCAAATGATATGTTTTTTCAGAAAAACTGGCAGTAAATCAATGGAAAAAGTGCTTGGTTTTATTGTATTTCTGTACATTACATCGTTTTAAAACATTTTCGTGTGAATTTAATCGAGAGTTTTTGAGAAAATCAATGTTTTTCAGTAAACAATACTTTAGGCCAAGTTAGTATGATTGCAAATGTCATGTTTTTTCAGAAAAACTAGCAGTAATTCAATGGAAAATGTGCTTGGTTTTATTGTATTTCTGTGCATTACGTCGCTTTAAAACATTTTCGTGTGAATTTAATCTACAGTTATCGAGAAAATCAATGTTTTTTTAGTAAACACTAATTTAGGCCAAGTTAGTATGATTGCAAATGATATGTTCTTTCAGAAAAACTAGCAGTAATTCAATGGAAAAAGTGCTTGGTTTTATTGTATTTCTGTACATTACGTCGTTTTAAAACATTTTCGTGAGAATTTAAGCGACAGTTTATGAGAAAATCAATGTGTTTTCAGTAAACAATACTTTAGGCCAAGTTAGTATGATTGCAAATGATATGTTCTTCAGAAAAACTAGCAGTAATTCAATGGAAAAAGTGCTTGGTTTTATTGTATTTCTGTACATTACGTCGTTTTAAAACATTTTCGTGAGAATTTAAGCGACAGTTTATGAGAAAATCAATGTGTTTTCAGTAAACAATACTTTAGGCCCAGTTAGTATGATTGCAAATGATATGTTTTTTCAGAAAAACTAGCAGTGATTGAATGGAAAAAGAGGTTGGTTTTATTGTATTTCTGTACATTATATCGCTATAAAACATTTCGTGTGAATTTAATCGACAGTTCTTGAGAAAATCAATGTTTTTTCAGTAAACACTAATTTAGGCCAAGTTAGTATGATTGCAAATGATATGTTTTTTCAGAAAAACTAGCAGTAATTCAACGGAAAAAGTGCTTGGTTTTAGTGTATTGTTGTATATTACGTCGTTTTAAAACATTTTCGTGTGAATTTAATCGACAGTTTATGAGAAAATCAATGTTTTTTCAGTAAACAATACTTTAGGCCAAGTTAGTATGATTGCAAATGATATGATTTTTGAGAAAAACTAGCAGTAATTCAATGGAAAATATGCTTGGTTTTAGTGTATTTCTGTACATTACGTCGTTTTAAAACCTTTTTATGTGAATTTAATCGAGAGTTTTTGAGAAAATCAATTATTTTACAGCAAACACCAATTTAGGCCAAGTTAGTATGATTGCAAATGATATGTTTTTTCAGAAAAACTAGCAGTAATTCAATGGGAAATGTGCTTGGTTTTATTGTATTTCTGTACGTTACGTCGCTTTAAAACATTTTCGTGTGAATTTAAACGACAATTCTTGAGAGAATCAATGTTTTTTCAGTAAACACTAATTTAGGCCAAGTTAGTATGATTGCAAATGATATGTTTTTTCAGAAAAACTAGCAGTAATTCAATAGAAAAAGTGCTTGGTTTTAGTGTATTTTTGTACATTACGTCGTTTTAAAACATTTTCGTGTGAATTTAGTCGACAGTTTATGAGAAAATCAATGTGTTTTCAGTAAACAATACTTTAGGCCAAGTTAGTATTATTGCAAATGATATGATTTTTCAGAAAAACTAGCAGTAATTCAATGGAAAAAATGCTTGATTTTAGTGTATTTCTGTACATTACGTCGTTGTAAAACCTTTTTGTGTGAATTTAATCAACAGTTTTTGAGAAAATCAATTATTTTTCAGTAAACACCAATTTAGGCCAAGTTAGTATGATTGCAAATGATATGTTTTTTCAGAAAAACTAGCAGTAATTCAATGGAAAATGTTCTTGGTTTTACTGTATTTCTGTGCATTACGTCGTTTTAAAACATTTTCGTGTGAATTTAATCGACAGTTTTTGAGAAAATCAATTATTTTTCAGTAAACACCAATTTAGGCCAAGTTAGTATGATTGCAAATGATATGTTTTTTCGAAAAACTAGCAGTAATTCAATGGAAAAAGGGCTTGGTTTTATTGTATTTCTGTACATTACGTCGTTTTAAAACATTTTCGTGAGAATTTAATCGACAGTTTATGATAAAATCAATGTGTTTTCAGTAAACAATACTTTAGGCCAAGTAAGTATGATTGCAAATGATATGTTTTCTCAGAAAAACTAGCAGTGATTCAATGGAACAAATGCTTGGTTTTAGTGTATCTCTGTACATTACGTCGTTTTAAAACATTTTTGTGTGAATTTAATAGACAGTTTTTGAGAAAATCAATGTTTTTTCAGTAAACACTAATTTAGGCAAAGCTAGTATGATTGCAAATGATATGTTTTTTCAGAAAAACTAGCAGTAATTCAATTGAAAAAGTGCTTGGTTTTATTGTATTTCTGTGCATTATGTCGTTTAAAAACATTTTTGTGTGATTTTAATGGACAGTTCGTGAGAAAATCATTGATCTTTCAGTGAACACTAACTTAGGCCAAGTTAGTATGATTGCAAATGATATGTTTTTTCAGAAAAACTGGCAGTAAATCAATGGAAAAAGTGCTTGGTGTTATTGTATTTCTGTACATTACATCGTTTTAAAACATTTTCGTGTGAATTTAATCGAGAGTTTTTGAGAAAATCAATGTTTTTCAGTAAACAATACTTTAGGCCAAGTTAGTTTGATTGCAAATGTCATGTTTTTTCAGAAAAACTAGCAGTAATTCAATGGAAAATGTGCTTGGTTTTATTGTATTTCTGTGCATTACGTCGCTTTAAAACATTTTCGTGTGAATTTAATCGACAGTTCTTGAGAAAATCAATGTTTTTTCAGTAAACACTAATTTAGGCCAAGTTAGTATGATTGCAAATGATATGTTTTTTCAGAAAAACTAGCAGTAATTCAATGGAAAAAGTGCTTGGTTTCAGTGTTTTTTTGTACATTACGTCGTTTTAAAACATTTTCGTGTGAATTTAATCTACAGTTATCGAGAAAATCAATGTTTTTTTAGTAAACACTAATTTAGGCCAAGTTAGTATGATTGCAAATGATATGTTTTTTCAGAAAAACTAGCAGTAATTCAATGGAAAAAGTGCTTGGTTTTATTGTATTTCTGTACATTACGTCGTTTTAAAACATTTTCGTGAGAATTTAAGCAACAGTTTATGAGAAAATCAATGTGTTTTCAGTAAACAATACTTTAGGCCAAGTTAGTATGATTGCAAATGATATGTTTTTCAGAAAAACTAGCAGTAATTCAATGGAAAAAGTGCTTGGTTTTATTGTATTTCTGTACATTACCTCGTTTTAAAACATTTTCGTGAGAATTTAAGCGACAGTTTATGAGAAAATCAATGTGTTTCAGTAAACAATACTTTAGGCCCAGTTAGTATGATTGCAAATGATATGTTTTTTCAGAAAAACTAGCAGTGATTGAATGGAAAAAGAGCTTGGTTTTATTGTAATTCTGTACATTACGTCGTTTTAAAACATTTTTGTGTGAATTTAATCGACAGTTCTTGAGAAAATCAATGTTTTTTCAGTAAACACTAATTTAGGCCAAGTTAGTATGATTGCAAATGATATGTTTTTTCAGAAAAACTAGCAGTAATTCAATGGAAAAAGTGCTTGGTTTTAGTGTATTTTTGTACATTACGTCGTTTTAAAACATTTTCGTGTGAATTTAATCTACAGTTTATGAGAAAATCAATGTGTTTTCAGGAAACAATACTTTAGGCCAAGTTAGTATGATTGCAAATGATATGATTTTTCAGAAAAACTAGCAGTAATTCAATGGAAAAAATGCTTGGTTTTAGTGTATTTCTGTACATTACGTCGTTTTAAAACCTTTTTAGGTGAATTTAATCGACAGTTCTTGAGAAAATCAATTATTTTTCAGTAAACACCAATTTAGGCCAAATTTTTATGATTGCAAATGATATGTTTTTTCAGAAAAACTACCAGTATTTCAATGGAAAAAGTGCTTGGTTATAGTGTATTTCTGTACATTACGTCGTTTTAAAACATTTTTGTGTGAATTTAATCGACAGTTATCGAGAAAATCAATGTTTTTTCAGTAAACACTAATTTAGGCCACGTTAGTATGATTGCAAATGATATGTTTTTTCAGAAAAACTAGCAGTAATTCAATGGAAAAAGGGCTTGGTTTTATTGTATTTCTGTACATTACGTCGTTTTAAAACATTTTTGTGTGAATTTAATCGATAGTTATCGAGAAAATCAATGTTTTTTCAGTCAACAATACTTTAGGCCAAGTTAGTATGATTGCAAATGATATGTTTTTTCAGAAAAACTAGCAGTAATTCAATAGAAAAAGTGCTTGGTTTTATTGTATTTCTGGACATTACGTCGTTTTAAAACATTTTTGTGTGAATTTAATCGACAGTTATTGAGAAAATTAATGTTTTTTCAGTAAACACTAATTTAGGCCAAGTTAGTATGATTGCAAATGGTATGTTTTTTCAGAAAAACTAGCAGTAATTCAATGGAAAAAGTGCTTGGTTTTATTGTATTTCTGTACATTACGTCGTTTTAAAACATTTTCGTGAGAATTTAAGCGACAGTTTATGAGAAAATCAATGTGTTTCAGTAAACAATACTTTAGGCCCAGTTAGTATGATTGCAAATGATATGTTTTTTCAGAAAAACTAGCAGTGATTGAATGGAAAAAGAGCTTGGTTTTATTGTATTTCTGTAGATTACGTCGCTATAAAACATTTTCGTGTGAATTTAATCGACAGTTCTTGAGAAAATCAATGTTTTTTCAGTAAACACTAATTTAGGCCAAGTTAGTATGATTGCAAATGATATGTTTTTTCAGAAAAACTAGCAGTAATTCAATGGAAAAAGTGCTTGGTTTTAGTGTATTGTTGTACATTACGTCGTTTTAAAACATTTTCGTGTGAATTTAATCGACAGTTTATGAAAAAATCAATGTGTTTTCAGTAAACAATACTTTAGGCCAAGTTAGTATGATTGCAAATGATATGATTTTTCAGAAAAACTAGCAGTAATTCAATGGAAAAAATGCTTGGTTTTAGTGTATTTCTGTACATTACGTCGTTTTAAAACATTTTCGTGTGAATTTAATCGACAGTTTATGAGAAAATCAATGTGTTTTCAGTAAACACTAACTTAGGCCAAGTTAGTATGATTGCAAATGATATGTTTTTTCAGAAAAACTAGCAGTAATTCAACGGAAAAAGTGCTTGGTTTTATTGTATTTCTGTGCATTATTTCGCTTTAAAACATTTTCGCGTGAATTTAATCGACAGTTCTTGAGAGAATCAATGTTTTTTCAGTAAACACTAATTTAGGCCAAGTTAGTATGATTGCAAATGATATGTTTTTTCAGAAAAACTAGCAGTAATTCAATGGAAAAAGTGCTTGGTTTTAGTGTATTTTTGTACATTACGTCGTTTTAAAAAATTTTCGTGTGAATTTAATCGACAGTTTATGAGAAAATCAATGTGTTTTCAGTAAACAATACTTTAGGCCAAGTTAGTATGATTGCAAATGATATGATTTTTCAGAAAAACTAGCAGTAATTCAATGGAAAAAATGCTTGGTTCTAGTGTATTTCTGTACATTACGTCGTTGTAAAACTTTTTTGTGTGAATTTAATCAACAGTTTTTGAGAAAATCAATTATTTTTCAGTAAACACCAATTTAGGCGAAGTTAGTATGATTGCAAATGATATGTTTTTTCAGAAAAACTAGCAGTAATTCAATGGAAAATGTTCTTGGTTTTATTGTATTTCTGTGCATTACGTCGTTTTAAAACATTTTCGTGTGAATTTAATCGACAGTTTTTGAGAAAATCAATGTGTTTTCAGTAAACAATACTTTAGGCCAAGTTAGTATGATTGCAAATGATATGTTTTTTCAGAAAAACTAGCAGTAATTCAATGGAACAAATGCTTGGTTTTAGTGTATCTCTGTACATTACGTCGTTTTAAAATCTTTTTATGTGAATTTAATCAACAGTTTTTGAGAAAATCAATTATTTTACAGCAAACACCAATTTAGGCCAAGTTAGTATGATTGCAAATGATATGCTTTTTCCGAAAAATTAGCAGTAATTCAATGGGAAATGTGCTTGGTTTTATTGTATTTCTGTACATTACGTCGCTTTAAAACATTTTCTTGTGAATTTAATCGACAGTTCTTGAGAGAATCAATGTTTTTTCAGTAAACACTAATTTAGGCCAAGTTAGTATGATTGCAAATGATATGTTTTTTCAGAAAAACTAGCAGTAATTCAATGGAAAAAGTGCTTGGTTTTAGTGTATTTTTGTACATTACGTCGTTTTAAAACATTTTCGTGTGAATTTAATCGACAGTTTATGAGAAAATCAATGTGTTTTCAGTAAACACTAACTTAGGCCAAGTTAGTATGATTGCAAATGATATGTTTTTTCAGAAAAACTAGCAGTAATTCAACGGAAAAAGTGCTTGGTTTTATTGTATTTCTGTGCATTATGTCGTTTAAAAACATTTTTGTGTGATTTTAATCGACAGTTCGTGAGAAAATCAATGATTTTTCAGTGAACACTAACTTAGGCCAAGTTAGTATGATTGCAAATGATATGTTTTTCAGAAAAACTGGCAGTAAATCAATGGAAAAAGTGTTTGGTTTTATTGTATTTCTGTACATTACGTCGTTTTAAAACATTTTCGTGTGAATTTAATCGAGAGTTTTTGAGAAAATCAATGTTTTTTTAGTAAACAATACTTTAGGCCAAGTTAGTATGATTGCAAATGTCATGTTTTTTCAGAAAAACTAGCAGTAATTCAATGGAAAATGTGCTTGGTTTTATTGTATTTCTGTGCATTACGTGGTTTTAAAACAGTTTCGTGTGAATTTAATCGAGAGTTTTTGAGAAAATTAATGTTTTTTCAGTAAACACCAATTTAGGCCAAATTAGTATGATTGCAAATGTCATGTTTTTTCAGAAAAACTAGCAGTAATTCAATGGAAAAAGTGCTTGGTTTTATTGTATTTCTGTACATTACGTCGTTTTAAAACATTTTCGTGTGAATTTAAGCGACCGTTTATGAGAAAATCAATGTTTTTTCAGTAAACAATACTTTAGGCCAAGTTAGTATGATTGCAAATGTCATGTTTTTTCAGAAAAACTAGCAGTAATTCAATGGAAAATGTGCTTGGTTTTATTGTATTTCTGTGCATTACGTGGTTTTAAAACAGTTTCGTGTGAATTTAATCGAGAGTTTTTGAGAAAATTAATGTTTTTTCAGTAAACACCAATTTAGGCCAAGTTAGTATGATTGCAAATGTCATGTTTTTTCAGAAAAACTAGCAGTAATTCAATGGAAAATGTTCTTGGTTTTATTGTATTTCTGTGCATTACGTCGTTTTAAAACATTTTCGTGTGAATTTAATCGACAGTTTTTGAGAAAATCAATGTGTTTTCAGTAAACAATACTTTAGGCCAAGTTAGTATGATTGCAAATGATATGTTTTTTCAGAAAAACTAGCAGTAATTCAATGGAACAAATGCTTGGTTTTAGTGTATCTCTGTACATTACGTCGTTTTAAAACATTTTTGTGTGAATTTAATCGACAGTTTTTGAGAAAATCAATGTTTTTTCAGTAAACACTAACTTAGGCCAAGTTAGTATGATTGCAAATGATATGTTTTTTCAGAAAAACTAGCAGTAATTCAATAGAAAAAGTGCTTGGTTTTATTGTATTTCTGTACATTACGTCGCTTTAAAACATTTTCGTGTGAATTTAATCGACAGTTCTTGAGAAAATCAATGTTTTTTCAGTAAACACTAATTTAGGCCAAGTTAGTATGATTGCAAATGATATGATTTTTCAGAAAAACTAGCAGTAATTCAATGGAAAAAATGCTTGGTTTTAGTGTATTTCTGTACATTACGTCGTTTTAAAACCTTTTTATGTGAATTTAATCAACAGTTTTTGAGAAAATCAATTATTTTACAGCAAACACCAATTTAGGCCAAGTTAGTATGATCGCAAATGATATGTCTTTTCAGAAAAACTAGCAGTACTTCAATGGGAAATGTGCTTGGTTCTATTGTATTTCTGTACATTACGTCGCTTTAAAACATTTTCGTTTGAATTTAATCGACAATTCTTGAGAGAATCAATGTTTTTTCAGTAAACATTAATTTAGGCCAAGTTAGTATGATTGCAAATGATATGTTTTTTCAGAAAAACTAGCAGTAATTCAATGGAAAAAATGCTTGGTTTTAGTGTATTTTTGTACATTACGTCGTTTTAAAACATTTTCGTGTGAATTTAATCGACAGTTTATGAGAAAATCAATGTGTTTTCAGTAAACAATACTTTAGGCCAAGTTAGTATGATTGCAAATGATATGATTTTTCAGAAAAACTAGCAGTAATTCAATGGAAAAAATGCTTGGTTTTAGTGTATTTCTGTACATTACGTCGTTTTAAAACCTTTTTATGTGAATTTAATCAACAGTTTTTGAGAAAATCAATTATTTTACAGCAAACACCAATTTAGGCCAAGTTAGTATGATTGCAAATGATATGTTTTTTCAGAAAAACTAGCAGTAATTCAATGGGAAATGTGCTTGGTTTTATTGTATTTCTGTACATTACGTCGCTTTAAAACATTTTCGTGTGAATTTAATCGACAATTCTTGAGAGAATCAATGTTTTTTCAGTAAACACTAATTTAGGCCAAGTTAGTATGATTGCAAATGATATGTTTTTTCAGAAAAACTAGCAGTAATTCAATGGAAAAAGTGCTTGGTTTTAGTGTATTTTTGTACATTACGTCGTTTTAAAACATTTTCGTGTGAATTTAATCGACAGTTTATGAGAAAATCAATGTGTTTTCAGTAAACAATACTTTAGGCGAAGTTAGTATGATTGCAAATGATATGATTTTTCAGGAAAACTAGCAGTAATTCAATGGAAAAAATGCTTGGTTTTAGTGTATTTCTGTACATTACGTCGTTTTAAAACCTTTTTATGTGAATTTAATCAACAGTTTTTGAGAAAATCAATTATTTTTCAGTAAACACCAATTTAGGCCAAGTTAGTATGATTGCAAATGATATGTTTTTTCAGAAAAACTAGTAGTAGTTAAATGGAAAAAGGGCTTGGTTTTATTGTATTTCTGTACATTACGTCGCTTTAAAACATTTTCGTGTGAATTTAATCGACAGTTATTGAGAGAATCAATGTTTTTTCAGTAAACACTAATTTAGGCCAAGTTAGTATGATTGCAAATGATATGTTTTTTCAGAAAAACTAGCAGTAATTCAATGGAAAAAGTGCTTGGTTTTAGTGTATTTTTGTACATTACGTCGTTTTAAAACATTTTCGTGTGAATTTAATCGACAGTTTATGAGAAAATCAATGTGTTTTCAGTAAACAATACTTTAGGCCAAGTTAGTATGATTGCAAATGATATGATTTTTCAGAAAAACTAGCAATGATTCAATGGAAAAAATGCTTGGTTTTAGTGTATTTCTGTACATTACGTCGTTTTAAAACCTTTTTATGTGAATTTAATCAACAGTTTTTGAGAAAATCAATTATTTTTCAGTTAACACCAATTTAGGCCAAGTTAGTATGATTGCAAATGATATGTTTTTTCAGAAAAACTAGCAGTAGTTAAATGGAAAAAAGGCTTGGTTTTATTGTATTTCTGTACATTACGTCGCTTTAAAACATTTTCGTGTGAATTTAATCGACAGTTATTGAGAGAATCAATGTTTTTTCAGTAAACACTAATTTAGGCCAAGTTAGTATGATTGCAAATGATATGTTTTTTCAGAAAAACTAGCAGTAATTCAATGGAAAAAGTGCTTGGTTTATTGTATTCCTGTACATTACGTCGTTTTAAAACATTTTCGTGTGAATTTAATCGACAGTTTATGAGAAAATCAATGTGTTTTCAGTAAACAATACTTTAGGCCAAGTTAGTATGCTTGCAAATGATATGATTTTTCAGAAAAACTAGCAGTAATTCAATGGAAAAAATGCTTGGTTTTAGTGTATTTCTGTACATTACGTCGTTTTAAAACCTTTTTATGTGAATTTAATCAACAGTTTTTGAGAAAATCAATTATTTTACAGCAAACACCAATTTAGGCCAAGTTAGTATGATTGCAAATGATATGTTTTTTCAGAAAAACTAGCAGTAATTCAATGGGAAATGTGCTTGGTTTTATTGTATTTCTGTACATTACGTCGCTTTAAAACATTTTCGTGTGAATTTAATCGACAATTCTTGAGAGAATCAATGTTTTTTCAGTAAACACTAATTTAGGCCAAGTTAGTATGATTGCAAATGATATGTTTTTTCAGAAAAACTAGCAGTAAATCAATGGAAAAAGTGCTGGGTTTTAGTGTATTTTTGTACATTACGTCGTTTTAAAACATTTTCGTGTGAATTTAATCGACAGTTTATGAGAAAATCAATGTGTTTTCAGTAAACAATACTTTAGGCCAAGTTAGTATGATTGCAAATGATATGATTTTGCAGAAAAACTAGCAGTAATTCAATGGAAAAAATGCTTGGTTTTAGTGTATTTCTGTACATTACATCGTTTTAAAACCTTTTTATGTGAATTTAATCAACAGTTTTTGAGAAAATCAATTATTTTACAGCAAACACCAATTTAGGCCAAGTTAGTATGATTGCAAATGATATGTTTTTTCAGAAAAACTAGCAGTAATTCAATGGGAAATGTGCTTGGTTTTATTGTATTTCTGTACATTACGTCGCTTTAAAACATTTTCGTGTGAATTTAATCGACAATTCTTGAGAGAATCAATGTTTTTTCAGTAAACACTAATTTAGGCCAAGTTAGTATGATTGCAAATGATATGTTTTTTCAGAAAAACTAGCAGTAAATCAATGGAAAAAGTGCTGGGTTTTAGTGTATTTTTGTACATTACGTCGTTTTAAAACATTTTCGTGTGAATTTAATCGACAGTTTATGAGAAAATCAATGTGTTTTCAGTAAACAATACTTTAGGCCAAGTTAGTATGATTGCAAATGATATGATTTTGCAGAAAAACTAGCAGTATTTCAATAGAAAAAATGCTTGGTTTTAGTGTATTTCTGTACATTACGTCGTTTTAAAACCTTTTTATGTGAATTTAATCAACAGTTTTTGAGAAAATCAATTATTTTTCAGTAAACACCAATTTAGGCCAAGTTAGTATGATTGCAAATGATATGTTTTTTCAGAAAAACTAGCAGTAATTAAATGGAAAAAGGGCTTGGTTTTATTGTATTTCTGTACATTACGTCGCTTTAAAACATTTTCGTGTGAATTTAATCGACAGTTCTTGAGAGAATCAATGTTTTTTTCAGTAAACACTAATTTAGGCCAAGTTAGTATGATTGCAAATGATATGTTTTTTCAGAAAAACTAGCAGTAATTCAATAAAAAAAGTGCTTGGTTTTAGTGTATTTTTGTACATTACGTCGTTTTAAAACATTTTCGTGTGAATTTAATCGACAGTTTATGAGAAAATCAATGTGTTTTCAGTAAACAATACTTTAGGCCAAGTTAGTATGATTGCAAATGATATGATTTTTCAGAAAAACTAGCAGTAATTCAATGGAAAAAAATGCTTGGTTTTAGTGTATTTTTGTACATTACGTCGTTTTAAAACCTTTTTATGTGAATTTAATCAACAGTTTTTGAGAAAATCAATTATTTTTCAGTAAACACCAATTTAGGCCAAGTTAGTATGATTGCAAATGATATGTTTTTTCAGAAGAACTAGCAGTAATTCAATGGAAAATGTTCTTGGTTTTACTGTATTTCTGTGCATTACGTCGTTTTAAAACATTTTCGTGTGAATTTAATTGACAGTTTTTGAGAAAATCAATTATTTTTCAGTAAACACCAATTTAGGCCAAGTTAGTATGATTGCAAATGATATGTTTTTTCAGAAAAACTAGCAGTAATTCAATGGAAAAAGGGCTTGGTTTTATTGTATTTCTGTACATTACGTCGTTTTAAAACATTTTCATGAGAATTTAATCGATAGTTTATGATAAAAGCAATGTGTTTTCAGTAAACAATACTTTAGGCCAAGTTAGTATGATTGCAAATGATATGTTTTTTCAGAAAAACTAGCAGTGATTCAATGGAAAAAATGCTTGGTTTTAGTGTATCTCTGTACATTACGTCGTTTTAAAACATTTTTGTGTGAATTTAATCGACAGTTTTTGAGAAAATCAAAGTTTTTTCAGTAAACACTAATTTAGGCCAAGTTAGTATGATTGCAAATGATATGTTTTTTCAGAAAAACTAGCAGTAATTCAATAGAAAATGTGCTTGGTTTTATTGTTTTTCTGTGCATTACGTCGTTTTAGAACATTTTCGTGTGAATTTAATTGAGAGTTTTTGAGAAAATTAATGTTTTTTCAGTAAACACCAATTTAGGCCAAGTTAGTATGATTGCAAATGTCATGTTTTTTCAGAAAAACTAGCAGTGATTCAATGGAAAATGTGCTTGGTTTTATTGTATTTCTGTGCATTACGTCGTTTTAAAACATTTTCGTGTGAATTTAATCGACAGTTCTTGTGAAAATCAATGTTTTTTCAGTAAAAACTAATATAGGCCAAGTTAGTAAGATTGCAAATGATATGCTTTTTCAGAAAAACTAGCAGTGATTCAATGGAAAAAATGCTTGGTTTTAGTGTATTTCTGTACATTACGTCGTTTTAAAACCTTTTTGTGTGAATTTAATCGACAGTTTTTGAGAAAATCAATGTTTTTTCAGGAAACACTAATTTAGGCCAAGTTAGTATGATTGCAAATGATATGTTTTTTCAGAAAAACTAGCAGTAATTCAATGGAAAAAGAGCTTGGTTTTATTGTATTTCTGTGCATTTCGTCGTTTTAAAACATTTTCGTGTGAATTTAATCGACAGTTTTTGTGAAAATCAATGTTTTTTCAGTAAACACTAATTTAGGCCACGTGAGTATCATTGCAAATGTTATGTTTTTTCAGAAAAAGAAGCAGTGATTCAATGGAAAAAATGCTTGGTTTTAGTGTATTTCTGTGCATTACGTCGTTTTAAAACCTTTTTGTGTGAATTTAATCGACAGTTTTTGAGAAAATCAATGTCTTTTCAGTAAACACTAATTTAGGCCAAGTTAGTATGATTGCAAATAATATGTTTTTTCAGAAAAACTAGCAGTTATTCAATAGAAGAAAAGCTTGGTTTTATTGTATTTCTGTGCATCACGTCGTTTTAAAACATTTTCGTATGAATTTAATCGACAGTTCTTGTGAAAATGAATGTTTTTTCAGTAAACACTAATTTAGGCCAAGTTAGTATGATTGCAAATGATATGTTTTTTCAGAAAAACTAGCAGTAATTCAATAGAAAATGTGCTTGGTTTTATTGTTTTTCTGTGCATTACGTCGTTTTAGAACATTTTCGTGTGAATTTAATCGAGAGTTTTTGAGAAAATTAATGTTTTTTCAGTAAACACCAATTTAGGCCAAGTTAGTATGATTGCAAATGTCATGTTTTTTCAGAAAAACTAGCAGTGATTCAATGGAAAATGTGCTTGGTTTTATTGTATTTCTGTGCATTACGTCGTTTTAAAACATTTTCGTGTGAATTTAATCGACAGTTCTTGTGAAAATCAATGTTTTTTCAGTAAAAACTAATATAGGCCAAGTTAGTAAGATTGCAAATGATATGCTTTTTCAGAAAAACTAGCAGTGATTCAATGGAAAAAATGCTTGGTTTTAGTGTATTTCTGTACATTACGTCGTTTTAAAACCTTTTTGTGTGAATTTAATCGACAGTTTTTGAGAAAATCAATGTTTTTTCAGGAAACACTAATTTAGGCCAAGTTAGTATGATTGCAAATGATATGTTTTTTCAGAAAAACTAGCAGTAATTCAATGGAAAAAGAGCTTGGTTTTATTGTATTTCTGTGCATTTCGTCGTTTTAAAACATTTTCGTGTGAATTTAATCGACAGTTCTTGTGAAAATCAATATTTTTTCAGTAAACACTAATTTAGTCAAAGTTAGTATTATTGCAAATGATATGTTTTTTCAGAAAAACTAGCAGTAATTCAATGGAAAAAGTTCTTGGTTTTATTGTATTTCTCTACATTACGTCGTTTTAAAACATTTTCGTCTGAATTTAATCGACAGTTTTTGAGAAAATCAATTATTTTTCAGTAAACACTAATTTAGGCCAAGTTAGTATGATTGCAAATGATATGTTTTTTCAGAAAAACTAGCAGTAATTCAATAGGAAATGTGCTTGGTTTTATTGTATTTCTGTGCATTACGTCGTTTTAAAACATTTTCGTGTGAATTTATTCGACAGTTCTTGTGAAAATCAATGTTTTTTCAGTAAACACTAATTTAGGCCAAGTTAGTATGATTGCAAATAATATGTTTTTTCAGAAAAACTAGCAGTGATTCAATGGAAAAAATGCTTGGTTTTAGTGTATTTTTGTACATTACGTCGTTTTAAAACCTTTTTGTGTGAATTTAATCGACAGTTTTTGAGAAAATCAATGTTTTTTCAGTAAACACTAATTAGGCCAAGTTAGTATGATTGCAAATGATATGTTTTTTCAGAAAAACTAGCAGTGATTCAATGGAAAAAATGCTTGGTTTTAGTGTATTTCTGTACATTACGTCGTTTTAAAACCTTTTTGTGTGAATTTAATCGACAGTTTTTGAGAAAATGAATGTTTTTTCAGTAAACACTAATTTAGGCCAAGTTAGTATGATTCCAAATGATATGTTTTTTCAGAAAACTAGCAGTAAATCAATAAAAAAAGTGCTTGGTTTTATTGTATTTTTGTGCATTACGTCGTTTTAAAACATTTTCGTGTGAATTAAATCGACAGTTTTTGGAGAAATCAATGTCGTTTCAGTAAACACTAATTTAGGCCAAGTTAGTATGATTGTAAATGATATGTTTTTTCAGAAAAACTAGTAGTAATTCAATGGAAAAAGTGCTTCGTTTTATTGTATTCCTGTACATTACGTCGTTATAAAACATTTTCATGTGAATTTAATCGACAGTTTTTGAGAAAATCAATGTTTTTTCAGTAAATCCTAATTTAGGCCACATTAGTTTAATTGCAAATGATATGTTTTTTCAGAAAAACTAGCAGTAATTCAATGGAAAATGTTCTTGGTTTTATTGTATTTCTGTGCGTTACGTCGTTTTAAAACATTTTCGTGTGAATTTAATCGACAGTTTTTGAGAAAATCAATTATTTTTCAGTAAACACCAATTTAGGCCAAGTTAGTATGATTGCAAATGATATGTTTTTTCAGAAAAACTAGCAGTGATTCAATAGAAAAAATGCTTGGTTTTAGCGTATTTCTGTACATTACGTCGTTTTAAAACCTTTTTGTGTGAATTTAATCGACAGTTTTTGAGAAAATTATTGTTTTTTTAGTAAACACTAATTTAGGCCAAGCTAGTATGATTGCAAATGATATGTTTTTTCAGAAAAACTAGCAGTGATTCACTGGAAAAAATGCTTGGTTTTAGTGTATTTCTGTACATTACGTCGTTTTAAAAGCTTTTTGTGTGAATTTAATCTACAGTTTTTGAGAAAATCAATGTTTTTTCAGTAAACACTAATTTAGGCCACGTTAGTATGATTGCAAATGATATGTTTTTTCAGAAAAACTAGCAGTAAATCAATAAAAAAAGTGCTTGGTTTTATTGTACTTCTGTGCATTACGTCGTTTTAAAACATTTTCGTGTGAATTTAATCGACAGTTTTTGAGAAAATCAATTATTTTTCAGTAAACACCAATTTAGGCCAAGTTAGTATGATTGCAAATGATATGTTTTTTCAGAAAAACTAGCAGTGATTCAATAGAAAAAATGCTTGGTTTTAGTGTATTTCTGTACATTACGTCGTTTTAAAACCTTTTTGTGTGAATTTAATCGACAGTTTTTGAGAAAATTATTGTTTTTTTAGTAAACACTAATTTAGGCCAAGCTAGTATGATTGCAAATGATATGTTTTTTCAGAAAAACTAGCAGTGATTCACTGGAAAAAATGCTTGGTTTTAGTGTATTTCTGTACATTACGTCGTTTTAAAAGCTTTTTGTGTGAATTTAATCTACAGTTTTTGAGAAAATCAATGTTTTTTCAGTAAACACTAATTTAGGCCACGTTAGTATGATTGCAAATGATATGTTTTTTCAGAAAAACTAGCTGTAAGTCAATGGAAAAAGAGCTTTGTTTTATTGTATTTCTCTACATTACGTCGTTTTAAAACATTTTCGTGTGAATTTAATCGACAGTTTTTGAGAAAATCAATGTTTTTTCAGTAAACTATACTTTAGGCCAAGTTAGTATGATTGCAAATGATATGTTTTTTTAGAAAAACTAGCAGTGATTCAATGGAAAAAATGCTTGATTTTATTGTATTTCTGTACATTACGTCGTTTTAAAACATTTTCGTGTGAATTTAATCGACAGTTTTTTAGAAAATCAATGTTTTTTCAGTAAACACTAATTTAGGCCAAGTTAGTATGATTGCAAATGATATGTTTTTTCAGAAAAACTAGCAGTAATTCAATGAAAAAAGTGCTTGGGTTAATTGTATTTCTGTGCATTACGTCGTTTTAAAACATTTTCGTGTGAATTTAATCGACAGTTCTTGTGAAAATCAATGTTTCTTCAGTAAACACTAATTTAGGCCAAGTTAGTATGATTGCAAATGATATGTTTTTTCAGAAAAACTAGCAGTAAATCAATAAAAAAAGTGCTTGGTTTTATTGTACTTCTGTGCATTACGTCGTTTTAAAACATTTTCGTGTGAATTTAATCGACAGTTTTTGAGAAAATCAATGTTTTTTCAGTAAACACTAATTTAGGCCAAGTTTGTATGATTGCAAATGATATGTTTTTTCAGATAAAATAGCAGTGATTCAATGGAAAAAATGCTTGGTTTTAGTGTATTTCTGTACATTACGTCGTTTTAAAACCTTTTTGTGTGAATTTAATCAACAGTTTTTGAGAAAATCAATGTTTTTTCAGTAAACAATACTTTAGGCCAAGTTAGTATGATTGCAAATGATATGTTTCTTTAGAAAAACTAGCAGTGATTCAATAGAAGACGTGCTTGGATTTATTGTATTTCTGTGCATCACGTCGTTTTAAAACATTTTCATATGAATTTAATCGACAGTTCTTGTGAAAATCAATGTTTTTTCAGTAAACACTAATTTAGGCCAAGTTAGTATGATTCCAAATGATATGTTTTTTCAGAAAACTAGCAGTAAATCAATAAAAAAAGTGCTTGGTTTTATTGTATTTCTGTGCATTACGTCGTTTTAAAACATTTTCGTGTGAATTTAATCGATTGTTTTTGAGAAAATCAATTATTTTTCAGTAAACACCAATTTAGGCCAAGTTAGTATGATTGCAAATGATATGTTTTTTCAGAAAAACTAGCAGTGATTCAATGGAAAAAATGCTTGGTTTTAGTGTATTTCTGTACATTACGTCGTTTTAAAACCTTTTTGTGTGAATTTAATTGACAGTTTTTGAGAAAATCAATGTGTTTTCAGTAAACACTACTTTAGGCCAAGCTAGTATGATTGCAAATGATATGTTTTTTTCAGAAAAACTAGCAGTGATTCACTTGCAAAAATGCTTGGTTTTAGTGTATTTCTGTACATTACGTCGTTTTAAAACCTTTTTGTGTGAATTTAATTGACAGTTTTTGAGAAAATCAATGTGTTTTCAGTAAACACTACTTTAGGCCAAGCTAGTATGATTGCAAATGATATGTTTTTTTCAGAAAAACTAGCAGTGATTCACTTGCAAAAATGCTTGGTTTTAGTGTATTTCTGTACATTACGTCGTTTTAAAAGCTTTTTGTGTGAATTTAACAGACAGTTTTTGAGAAAATCAATGTTTTTTCAGTAAACACTAATTTAGGCCACGTTAGTATGATTGCAAATCATATGTTTTTTCAGAAAAACTAGCAGTGATTCAATGGAAAAAATGCTTGGTTTTAGTGTATTTCTGTACATTACGTCGTTTTAAAACATATTCGTGTGAATTTAATCAACAGTTTTTGAGAAAATCAATGTTTTTTCAGTAAACACTAATTTAGGCCAAGTTAGTATGATTGCAAATGATATGTTTTTTCAGAAAAACTAGCAGTAAATCAATAAAAAAAGTGCTTGGTTTTATTGTACTTCTGTGCATTACGTCGTTTTAAAACATTTTCGTGTGAATTTAATCGACAGTTTTTGAGAAAATCAATGTTTTTTCAGTAAACAATACTTTAGGCCAAGTTAGTATGATTGCAAATGATATGTTTTTTCAGAAAAACTAGCAGTGATTCAATGGAAAAAATGCTTGGTTTTAGTGTATTTCTGTACATTACGTCGTTTTAAAACCTTTTTGTGTGAATTTAATTGACAGTTTTTGAGAAAATCAATGTGTTTTCAGTAAACACTACTTTAGGCCAAGCTAGTATGATTGCAAATGATATGTTTTTTTCAGAAAAACTAACAGTGATTCACTTGCAAAAATGCTTGGTTTTAGTGTATTTCTGTACATTACGTCGTTTTAAAAGCTTTTTGTGTGAATTTAACAGACAGTTTTTGAGAAAATCAATGTTTTTTCAGTAAACACTAATTTAGGCCACGTTAGTATGATTGCAAATCATATGTTTTTTCAGAAAAACTAGCAGTGATTCAATGGAAAAAATGCTTGGTTTTAGTGTATTTCTGTACATTACGTCGTTTTAAAAGCTTTTTGTGTGAATTTAACAGACAGTTTTTGAGAAAATCAATGTTTTTTCAGCAAACACTAATTTAGGCCACGTTAGTATGATTGCAAATCATATGTTTTTTCAGAAAAACTAGCAGTGATTCAATGGAAAAAAGGCTTGGTTTTAGTGTATTTCTGTACATTACGTCGTTTTAAAACATATTCGTGTGAATTTAATCCACAGTTTTTGAGAAAATCAATGTTTTTTCAGTAAACACTAATTTAGGCCAAGTTAGTATGATTGCAAATGATATGTTTTTTCAGAAAAACTAGCAGTAAATCAATAAAAAAAGTGCTTGGTTTTATTGTACTTCTGTGCATTACGTCGTTTTAAAATATTTTCGTGTGAATTTAATCGACAGTTCTTGTGAAAATCAATGTTTATTCAGTAAACACTAATTTAGGCCAAGTTGGTATGATTGCAAATGATATGTTTTTTCAGAAAAACTAGCAGTAAGTCAATGGAAAAAGAGCTTTGTTTTATTGTATTCCTCTACATTACGTCGTTTTAAAACATTTTCGTGTGAATTTAATGGACAGTTTTTGAGAAAATCAATGTTTTTTCAGTAAACAATACTTTAGGTTTAAGTTAGTATGATTGCAAATGATATGTTTTTTTCAGAAAAACTAGCAGTGATTCAATGGAAAAAATGCTTGATTTTATTGTATTTCTGTGCATTACGTCGTTTTAAAACATTTTCGTGTGAATTTAATCGACAATTTTTGAGAAAATCAATGTTTTTTCAGTAAACACTAATTTAGGCCAAGTTAGTATGATTGCAAATGATATGTTTTTTTCAGAAAAACTAACAGTGATTCACTTGCAAAAATGCTTGGTTTTAGTGTATTTCTGTACATTACGTCGTTTTAAAAGCTTTTTGTGTGAATTTAACAGACAGTTTTTGAGAAAATCAATGTTTTTTCAGTAAACACTAATTTAGGCCACGTTAGTATGATTGCAAATCATATGTTTTTTCAGAAAAACTAGCAGTGATTCAATGGAAAAAATGCTTGGTTTTAGTGTATTTCTGTACATTACGTCGTTTTAAAACATATTCGTGTGAATTTAATCCACAGTTTTTGAGAAAATCAATGTTTTTTCAGTAAACACTAATTTAGGCCAAGTTAGTATGATTGCAAATGATATGTTTTTTCAGAAAAACTAGCAGTAAATCAATAAAAAAAGTGCTTGGTTTTATTGTACTTCTGTGCATTACGTCGTTTTAAAATATTTTCGTGTGAATTTAATCGACAGTTCTTGTGAAAATCAATGTTTATTCAGTAAACACTAATTTAGGCCAAGTTGGTATGATTGCAAATGATATGTTTTTTCAGAAAAACTAGCAGTAAGTCAATGGAAAAAGAGCTTTGTTTTATTGTATTCCTCTACATTACGTCGTTTTAAAACATTTTCGTGTGAATTTAATGGACAGTTTTTGAGAAAATCAATGTTTTTTCAGTAAACAATACTTTAGGTTTAAGTTAGTATGATTGCAAATGATATGTTTTTTTCAGAAAAACTAGCAGTGATTCAATGGAAAAAATGCTTGATTTTATTGTATTTCTGTGCATTACGTCGTTTTAAAACATTTTCGTGTGAATTTAATCGACAGTTTTTGAGAAAATCAATGCTTTTTCAGTAAACACTAATTTAGGCCAAGTTAGTATGATTGCAAATGATATGTTTTTTCAGAAAAACTAGCAGTAATTCAATGAAAAAAGTGCTTGGTTTAATTGTATTTCTGTGCATTACGTCGTTTTAAAACATTTTCGTGTGAATTTAATCGACAGTTCTTGTGAAAATCAATGTTTCTTCAGTAAACACTAATTTAGGCCAAGTTAGTATGATTGCAAATGATAGGTTTTTTCAGAAAAACTAGCAGTAATTCAATGGAAAAAATGCTTTGTTTTAGTGTATTTCTGTGCATTACGTCGTTTTAAAACATTTTCGTGTGAATTTAATCGACAGTTTTTGAGAAAATCAGTGTTTTTTCAGTAAACACTAATTTAGGCCAAGTTAGTATGATTGCAAATGATATGTTTTTTCAGAAAAACAAGCAGTAAATCAATAAAAAAAGTGCTTGGTTTTATTGTACTTCTGTGCATTACGTCGTTTTAAAACATTTTCGTGTGAATTTAATCGACAGTTCTTGTGAAAATCAATGTTTTTTCAGTAAACACTAATTTAGGCCAAGTTAGTATGATTGCAAATGATATGTTTTTTCAGAAAAACAAGCAGTGATTCAATGGAAAAAATGCTTGGTTTTATTGTATTTCTGTGCATTACGTCGTTTTAAAACATTTTCGTGTGAATTTAATGAACAGTTTTTGAGAAAATCAATGTTTTTTCAGTAAACAATACTTTAGGCCAAGTTAGTATGATTGCAAATGATATGTTTTTTCAGAAAAACTAGCAGTAAATCAATGGAAAAAGTTCTTGGTTTTATTGTATTTCTGTACATTACGTCGTTTTAAAACATTTTCGTGTGAATTTAATCGACAGTTTTTGAGAAAATCAATGTTTTTTCAGCAAACACTAATTTAGGCCAAGTTAGTATGATTGCAAATGATATGTTTTTTTATAAAAACTAGCAGTAATTCAATGGAAAAATTGCTTGTTTTTATTGTATTTCTGTACATTACGTCGTTTTAAAACATTTTCGTGTTAAATTAATCGACCGTTCTTGAGAAAATCACTGTTTTTTCAGTAAACACTAATTTAGGCCAAGTTAGTATGATTGCAAATGATATGTTTTTTCAGAAAAACTAGCAGTAATTCAATGGAAAAAGTGCTTGATTTTATTGTATTTCTGTGCAATACGTCGTTTTAAAACATTTTCGTGTGAATTTAATCGATAGTTCTTGTGAAAATCAATGTTTTTTCAGTAAACACTAATTTAGGCCAAGTTAGTATGATTCCAAATGATATGTTTTTTCAGAAAAACTAGCAGTAATTCTATAGAAAAAGTGCTTGGTTTTAGTGTATTTCTGTACATTACGTCGTTGTAAAACCTTTTTGTGTGAATTTAATCAACAGTTTTTGAGAAAATCAATTATTTTTCAGTAAACACTAATTTAGGCCAAGTTAGTATGATTGCAAATGATATGTTTTTTCAGAAAAACTTGCGGTGATTCAACTGAAAAGGTGCTTGGTTTTAGTGTATTTCTGTACATTACGTCGTTTTAAAACCTTTTTGTGTGAATTTAATCGACAGTTTTTGAGAAAATCAATGTGTTTTCAGTAAACACTAATTTATGCCAAGTTAGTATGATTGCAAATGATATGTTTTTTCAGAAAAACAAGCAGTGATTCAATGGAAAAAATGCTTGGTTTTAGTGTATTTCTGTGCATTACGTCGTTTTAAAACATTTTCGTGTGAATTTAATCGACAGTTTTTGAGAAAATCAGTGTTTTTTCAGTAAACACTAATTTAGGCCAAGTTAGTATGATTCCAAATGATATGTTTTTTCAGAAAAACTAGCAGTAATTCTATAGAAAAAGTGCTTGGTTTTAGTGTATTTCTGTACATTACGTCGTTATAAAACCTTTTTGTGTGAATTTAATCAACAGTTTTTGAGAAAATCAATTATTTTTCAGTAAACACTAATTTAGGCCAAGTTAGTATGATTCCAAATGATATGTTTTTTCAGAAAAACAAGCAGTAAATCAATGGAAAAAGTTCTTGGTTTTATTGTATTTCTGTACATTACGTCGTTTTAAAACATTTTCGTGTGAATTTAATCGACAGTTTTTGAGAAAATCAATGTTTTTACAGTAAACACTAATTTAGGCCAAGTTAGTATGATTCCAAATGATATGTTTTTTCAGAAAAACTAGCAGTAATTCTATAGAAAAAGTGCTTGGTTTTATTGTATTTCTGTGCAATACGTCGTTTTAAAACATTTTTGTGTGAATTTAATCGACAGTTTTTGAGAAAATCAATGTGTTTTCAGTAAACACTAATTTATGCCAAGTTAGTATGATTGCAAATGATATGTTTTTTCAGAAAAACTAGCAGTAATTCTATAGAAAAAGTGGTTGGTTTTAGTGTATTTCTGTACATTACGTCGTTGTAAAACCTTTTTGTGTGAATTTAATCAACAGTTTTTGAGAAAATCAATTATGTTTCAGTAAACACTAATTTAGGCCAAGTTAGTATGATTGCAAATGATATGTTTTTTCAGAAAAACTTGCGGTGATTCAACTGAAAAGGTGCTTGGTTTTAGTGTATTTCTGTACATTACGTCGTTTTAAAACCTTTTTGTGTGAATTTAATCGACAGTTTTTGAGAAAATCAATGTGTTTTCAGTAAACACTAATTTATGCCAAGTTAGTATGATTGCAAATGATATGTTTTTTCAGAAAAACAAGCAGTGATTCAATGGAAAAAATGCTTGGTTTTAGTGTATTTCTGTGCATTACGTCGTTTTAAAACATTTTCGTGTGAATTTAATCGACAGTTTTTGAGAAAATCAGTGTTTTTTCAGTAAACACTAATTTAGGCCAAGTTAGTATGATTCCAAATGATATGTTTTTTCAGAAAAACTAGCAGTAATTCTATAGAAAAAGTGCTTGGTTTTATTGTATTTCTGTACATTACGTCGTTATAAAACCTTTTTGTGTGAATTTAATCAACAGTTTTTGAGAAAATCAATTATTTTTCAGTAAACACCAATTTAGGCCAAGTTCGTATGATTGCAAATGATACGTTTTTTCAGAAAAACTAGCAGTAATTCAATGGGAAATGTGCTTGGTTTTATTGTATTTCTGTGCATTACGTCGTTTTAAAACATTTTCGTGTGAATTTAATCGACAGTTCTTGTGAAAATCAATGTTTTTTCAGTAAACACTAACTTAGGCCAAGTTAGTATGATTGCAAATGATATTTTTTTCAGAAAAACAAGCAGTGATTCAATGGAAAAAATGCTTGGTTTTAGTGTATTTCTGTGCATTACGTCGTTTTAAAACATTTTCGTGTGAATTTAATGAACAGTTTTTGAGAAAATCAATGTTTTTTCAGTAAACACTAATTTAGGCCAAGTTAGTATGATTGCAAATGATATGTTTTTTCAGAAAAACTAGCAGTAAATCAATGGAAAAAGTTCTTGGTTTTATTGTATTTCTGTACATTACGTCGTTTTAAAACATTTTCGTGTGAATTTAATCGACAGTTTTTGAGAAAATCAATGTTTTTTCAGCAAACACTAATTTAGGCCAAGTTAGTATGATTGCAAATGATATGTTTTTTTATAAAAACTAGCAGTAATTCAATGGAAAAATTGCTTGTTTTTATTGTATTTCTGTACATTACGTCGTTTTAAAACATTTTCGTGTGAATTTAATCGACCGTTCTTGAGAAAATCACTGTTTTTTCAGTAAACACTAATTTAGGCCAAGTTAGTATGATTGCAAATGATATGTTTTTTCAGAAAAAGTAGCAGTAATTCAATGGAAAAAGTGCTTGATTTTATTGTATTTCCGTGCAATACGTCGTTTTAAAACATTTTCGTGTGAATTTAATCGATAGTTCTTGTGAAAATCAATGTTTTTTCAGTAAACACTAATTTAGGCCAAGTTAGTATGATTCCAAATGATATTTTTTTTCAGAAAAACTAGCAGTAATTCTATAGAAAAAGTGCTTGGTTTTAGTGTATTTCTGTACATTACGTCGTTGTAAAACCTTTTTGTGTGAATTTAATCAACAGTTTTTGAGAAAATCAATTATTTTTCAGTAAACACCAATTTAGGCCAAGTTAGTATGATTGCAAATGATACGTTTTTTCAGAAAAACTAGCAGTAATTCAATGGGAAATGTGCTTGGTTTTATTGAATTTTTGTGCATTACGTCGTTTTAAAACATTTTCGTGTGAATTTGATCGACAGTTCTTGTGAAAATCAATGTTTTTTCAGTAAACACTAATTAAGGCCAAGTTAGTATGATTGCAAATGATGTGTTTTTTCAGAAAAACTATCAGTGATTCAATGGAAAAAATGCTTGGTTTTAGTGTATTTCTGTACATTACGTCGTTTTAAAACCTTTTTGTGTGAATTTAATCGACAGTTTTTGAGAAAACCAATGCTTTTTCAGTAAACACTAATTTAGGCCAAGTTAGTATGATTGCAAATGATATGTTTTTTCAGAAAAACAAGCAGTGATTCAATGGAAAAAATGCTTGGTTTTAGTGTATTTCTGTGCATTACGTCGTTTTAAAACATTTTCGTGTGAATTTAATGAACAGTTTTTGAGAAAATCAATGTTTTTTCAGTAAACACTAATTTAGGCCAAGTTAGTATGATTGCAAATGATATGTTTTTTCAGAAAAACTAGCAGTAAATCAATGAAAAAAGGTCTTGGCTTTATTGTATTTCTGTACATTACGTCGTTTTAAAACATTTTCGTGTGAATTTAATCGACAGTTTTTGAGAAAATCAATGTTTTTTCAGCAAACACTAATTTAGGCCAAGTTAGTATGATTGCAAATGATATGTTTTTTTATAAAAACTAGCAGTAATTCAATGGAAAAATTGCTTGTTTTTATTGTATTTCTGTACATTACGTCGTTTTAAAACATTTTCGTGTGAATTTAATCGACCGTTCTTGAGAAAATCACTGTTTTTTCAGTAAACACTAATTTAGGCCAAGTTAGTATGATTGCAAATGATATGTTTTTTCAGAAAAACTAGCAGTAATTCAATGGAAAAAGTGCTTGATTTTATTGTATTTCTGTGCAATACGTCGTTTTAAAACATTTTCGTGTGAATTTAATCGATAGTTCTTGTGAAAATCAATGTTTTTTCAGTAAACACTAATTTAGGCCAAGTTAGTATGATTGCAAATAATATGTTTTTTCAGAAAAACTAGCAGTAAATCAATGGAAAAAGTTCTTGGTTTTATTGTATTTCTGCACATTACGTCGTTTTAAAACATTTTCGTTTGAATTTAATCGACAGTTTTTGAGAAAATCAATGTTTTTTTAGCAAACACTAATTTAGGCCAAGTTAGTATGATTGCAAATGATATGTTATTTCAGAAAAACTAGCAGTAATTCAATGGAAAAATTGCTTGTTTTTATTGTATTTCTGTACATTACGTCGTTTTAAAACATTTTCGTGTGAATTTAATCGATATTTCTTGTGAAAATCAATGTTTTTTCAGTAAACACTAATTTAGGCCAAGTTAGTATGATTGCAAATGATACGTTTTTTCAGAAAAACTAGCAGTAATTCAATGGGAAATGTGCTTGGTTTTATTGTATCTCTGTGCATTACGTCGTTTTAAAACATTTTCGTGTGAATTTAATCGACAGTTCTTGTGAAAATCAATGTTTTTTCAGTAAACACTAATTTAGGCCAAGTTAGTATGATTCCAAATGATGTGTTTTTTCAGAAAAACTATCAGTGATTCAATGGAAAAAATGCTTGGTTTTAGTGTATTTCTGTACATTACGTCGTTTTAAAACATTTTTGTGTGAATTTAATCGACAGTTTTTGAGAAAATCAATGTTTTTTCAGTAAACACTAATTTAGGCCAAGCTAGTATGATTGCAAATGATATGTTTTTTCAGAAAAACAAGCAGTGATTCAATGGAAAAAATGCTTGGTTTTAGTGTATTTCTGTGCATTACGTCGTTTTAAAACATTTTCGTGTGAATTTAATGAACAGTTTTTGAGAAAATCAATGTTTTTTCAGTAAACACTAATTTAGGCCAAGCTAGTATGATTGCAAATGATATGTTTTTTCAGAAAAACTAGCAGTAAATCAATGGAAAAATTTCTTGGTTTTATTGTATTTCTGTACATTACGTCGTTTTAAAACATTTTCGTGTGAATTTAATCGACAGTTTTTGAGAAAATCAATGTTTTTTCAGCAAACACTAATTTAGGCCAAGTTAATATGATTGCAAATGATATGTTTTTTTATAAAAACTAGCAGTAATTCAATGGAAAAAATGCTTGTTTTTATTGTATTTCTGTACATTACGTCGTTTTAAAACATTTTCGTGTGAATTTAATCGACCATTCTTGAGAAAATCACTGTTTTTTCAGTAAACACTAATTTAGGCCAAGTTAGTATGATTGCAAATGATATGTTATTTCAGAAAAACTAGCAGTAATTCAATGGAAAAATTGCTTGTTTTTATTGTATTTCTGTACATTACGTCGTTTTAAAACATTTTCGTGTGAATTTAATCGATATTTCTTGTGAAAATCAATGTTTTTTCAGTAAACACTAATTTAGGCCAAGTTAGTATGATTGCAAATGATACGTTTTTTCAGAAAAACTAGCAGTAATTCAATGGGAAATGTGCTTGGTTTTATTGTATCTCTGTGCATTACGTCGTTTTAAAACATTTTCGTGTGAATTTAATCGACAGTTCTTGTGAAAATCAATGTTTTTTCAGTAAACACTAATTTAGGCCCAGTTAGTATGATTCCAAATGATGTGTTTTTTCAGAAAAACTATCAGTGATTCAATGGAAAAAATGCTTGGTTTTAGTGTATTTCTGTACATTACGTCGTTTTAAAACCTTTTTGTGTGAATTTAATCGACAGTTTTTGAGAAAATCAATGTTTTTTCAGTAAACACTAATTTAGGCCAAGCTAGTATGATTGCAAATGATATGTTTTTTCAGAAAAACAAGCAATGATTCAATGGAAAAAATGCTTGGTTTTAGTGTATTTCTGTGCATTACGTCGTTTTAAAACATTTTCGTGTGAATTTAATGAACAGTTTTTGAGAAAATCAATGTTTTTTCAGTAAACACTAATTTAGGCCAAGCTAGTATGATTGCAAATGATATGTTTTTTTATAAAAACTAGCAGTAATTCAATGGAAAAATTGCTTGTTTTTATTGTATTTCTGTACATTACGTCGTTTTAAAACATTTTCGTGTGAATTTAATCGACCATTCTTGAGAAAATCACTGTTTTTTCAGTAAACACTAATTTAGGCCAAGTTAGTATGATTGCAAATGATATGTTTTTTCAGAAAAACTAGCAGTAATTCAATGGAAAAATGCTTGGTTTTATTGTATTTCTGTGCATTACGTCGTTTTAAAACATTTTCGTGTGAATTTAATCGATATTTCTTGTGAAAATCAATGTTTTTTCAGTAAACACTAATTTAGGCCAAGTTAGTATGATTGCAAATGATATGTTTTTTCAGAAAAACTAGCAGTAAATCAATGGAAAAAGTTCTTGGTTTTATTGTATTTCTGTACATTACGTCGTTTTAAAACATTTTCGTGTGAATTTAATCGACCGTTCTTGAGAAAATCACTGTTTTTTCAGTAAACACTAATTTAGGCAAAGTTAGTATGATTGCAAATGATATGTTTTTTCAGAAAAACAAGCAGTGATTCAATGGAAAAAATGCTTGGTTTTAGTGTATTTCTGTGCATTACGTCGTTTTAAAACATTTTCGTGTGAATTTAATCGACAGTTTTTGAGAAAATCAGTGTTTTTTCAGTAAACACTAATTTAGGCCAAGTTAGTATGATTGCAAATGATATGTTTTTTCAGAGAAACTAGCAGTAATTCTATAGAAAAAGTGCTTGGTTTTAGTGTATTTTTGTACATTACGTCGTTGTAAAACCTTTTTGTGTGAATTTAATCAACAGTTTTTGAGAAAATCAATTATTTTTCAGTAAACACCAAATTAGGCCAAGTTAGTATGATTGCAAATGATATGTTTTTTCAGAAAAACTAGCAGTAATTCAATGGGAAATGTGCTTGGTTTTATTGTATTTCTGTGCATTACGTCGTTTTAAAACATTTTCGTGTGAATTTAATCGACAGTTCTTGTGAAAATCAATGGTTTTTCAGTAAACACTAATTTAGGCCAAGTTAGTATGATTGCAAATGATGTGTTTTTTCAGAAAAACTAGCAGTGATTGAATGGAAAAAATGCTTGGTTTTAGTGTATTTCTGTACATTACGTCGTTTTAAAACCTTTTTGTGTGAATTTAATCGACAGTTTTTGAGAAAATCAATGTTTTTTCAGTAAACACTAATTTAGGCCAAGTTAGTATGATTGCAAATGATATGTTTCTTCAGAAAAACAAGCAGTGATTCAATGGAAAAAATGCTTGGTTTTAGTGTATTTCTGTGCATTACGTCGTTTTAAAACATTTTCGTGTGAATTTAATCGACAGTTTTTGAGAAAATCAATTATTTTTCAGTAAACACCAAATTAGGCCAAGTTAGTATGATTGCAAATGATATGTTTTTTCAGAAAAACTAGCAGTAATTCAATGGGAAATGTGCTTGGTTTTATTGTATTTCTGTGCATTACGTCGTTTTAAAACCTTTTTGTGTGAATTTAATCGACAGTTTTTGAGAAAATCAATGTTTTTTCAGTAAACACTAATTTAGGCAAAGTTAGTATGATTGCAAATGATATGTTTTTTCAGAAAAACAAGCAGTGATTCAATGGAAAAAATGCTTGGTTTTAGTGTATTTCTGTGCATCACGTCGTTTTAAAACATTTTCGTGTGAATTTAATCGACAGTTTTTGAGAAAATCAGTGTTTTTTCAGTAAACACTAATTTAGGCCAAGTTAGTATGATTGCAAATGATATGTTTTTTCAGAGAAACTAGCAGTAATTCTATAGAAAAAGTGCTTGGTTTTAGTGTATCTCTGTACATTACGTCGTTGTAAAACCTTTTTGTGTGAATTTAATCAACAGTTTTTGAGAAAATCAATTATTTTTCAGTAAACACCAAATTAGGCCAAGTTAGTATGGTTGCAAATGATATGTTTTTTCAGAAAAACTAGCAGTAATTCAATGGGAAATGTGCTTGGTTTTATTGTATTTCTGTGCATTACGTCGTTTTAAAACATTTTCGTGTGAATTTAATCGACAGTTCTTGTGAAAATCAATGGTTTTTCAGTAAACACTAATTTAGGCCAAGTTAGTATGATTGCAAATGATGTGTTTTTTCAGAAAAACTAGCAGTGATTGAATGGAAAAAATGCTTGGTTTTAGTGTATTTCTGTACATTACGTCGTTTTAAAACCTTTTTGTGTGAATTTAATCGACAGTTTTTGAGAAAATCAATGTTTTTTCAGTAAACACTAATTTAGGCCAAGTTAGTATGATTGCAAATGATATGTTTCTTCAGAAAAACAAGCAGTGATTCAATGGAAAAAATGCTTGGTTTTAGTGTATTTCTGTGCATTACGTCGTTTTAAAACATTTTCGTGTGAATTTAATCGACCGTTCTTGAGAAAATCACTGTTTTTTCAGTAAACACTAATTTAGGCCAAGTTAGTTTCATGCCAAATGATATGTTTTTTCAGAAAAACAAGCAGTGATTCAATGGAAAAAATGCTTGGTTTTAGTGTATTTCTGTGCATTACGTCGTTTTAAAACCTTTTTGTGTGAATTTAATCGACAGTTTTTGAGAAAATTAATGTTTTTTCAGTAAACACTAATTTAGGCCAAGTTAGTATGATTGCAAATGATATGTTTTTTCAGAAAAACTAGCAGTAAATCAATGGAAAAAGTTCTTGGTTTTATTGTATTTCTGTACATTACGTCATTTTAAAACATTTTCGTGTGAATTTAATCGACAGTTTTTGAGAAAATCAATGTTTTTTCAGCAAACACTAATTTAGGCCACGTTAGTATGATTGCAAATGATATGTTTTTTCAGAACAACTAGCAGTGATTCAATGGAAAAAATGCTTGGTTTTAGTGTATTTCTGTACATTACGTCGTTTTAAAACCTTTTTGTGTGAATTTAATCAACAGTTTTTGAGAAAATCAATGTTTTTTCAGTAAACACTAATTTAGGCCAAGTTAGTATGATTGCAAATGATATGTTTTTTCAGAGAAACAAGCAGTAAATCAATGGAAAAAGTTCTTGGTTTTATTGTATTTCTGTACATTACGTCGTTTTAAAACATTTTCGTGTGAATTTAATCGACAGTTTTTGAGAAAATCAATGTTTTTTCAGCAAACACTAATTTAGGCCAAGTTAGTATGATTGCAAATGATATGTTTTTTTATAAAAACTAGCAGTAATTCAATGGAAAAATTGCTTGTTTTTATTGTATTTCTGTACATTACGTCGTTTTAAAACATTTTCGTGTGAATTTAATCGACCGTTCTTGAGAAAATTACTGTTTTTTCAGTAAACACTAATTTGGGCCAAGTTAGTATGATTGCAAATGATATGTTTTTTCAGAAAAACTAGTAGTAATTCAATGGAAAAAGTGCTTGATTTTATTGTATTTCTGTGCATTACGTCGTTTTAAAACATTTTCGTGTGAATTTAATCGATAGTTCTTGTCAAAATCAATTATTTTTCAATAAACACCAATTTAGGCCAAGTTAGGATGATTGCAAATGATATGTTTTTTCAGAAAAACTAGCAGTGATTCAATGGAAAAAATGCTTGGTTTTAGTGTATTTCTGTACATTACGTCGTTTTAAAACCTTTTTGTGTGAATTTAATCAACAGTTTTTGAGAAAATCAATGTTTTTTCAGCAAACACTAATTTAGGCCAAGTTAGTATGATTGCAAATGATATGTTTTTTTATAAAAACTAGCAGTAATTCAATGGAAAAATTGCTTGTTTTTATTGTATTTCTGTACATTACGTCGTTTTAAAACATTTTCGTGTGAATTTAATCGACCGTTCTTGAGAAAATCACTGTTTTTTCAGTAAACACTAATTTAGGCCAAGTTAGTATGATTGCAAATGATATGTTTTTTCAGAAAAACTAGCAATGATTCAATGGAAAAAATGCTTGGTTTTAGTGTATTTCTGTACATTTCGTCGTTTTAAAACCTTTTTGTGTGAATTTAATCGACAGTTTTTGAGAAAATCAATGTTTTTTCAGCAAACACTAATTTAGGCCAAGCTAGTATGATTGCAAATGATATGTTTTTTCAGAAAAACTAGCGGTGATTCACTAGAAAAAACGCTTGGTTTTAGTGTATTTCTGTACATTACGTCGTTTTAAAACCTTTTTGTGTGAATTTAATCGACAGTTTTTGAGAAAATCAATGTTTTTTCAGTAAACACTAATTTAGGCCACGTTAGTATGATTGCAAATGATATGTTTTTTCAGAACAACTAGCAGTGATTCAATGGAAAAAATGCTTGGTTTTAGTGTATTTTTGTGCATTACGTCGTTGTAAAACCTTTTTGTGTGAATTTAATCAACAGTTTTTGAGAAAATCAATTATTTTTCAGTAAACACCAAATTAGGCCAAGTTAGTATGATTGCAAATGATATGTTTTTTCAGAAAAACTAGCAGTAATTCAATGGGAAATGTGCTTGGTTTTATTGTATTTCTGTGCATTACGTCGTTTTAAAACATTTTCGTGTGAATTTAATCGACAGTTCTTGTGAAAATCAATGGTTTTTCAGTAAACACTAATTTAGGCCAAGTTAGTATGATTGCAAATGATGTGTTTTTTCAGAAAAACTAGCAGTGATTGAATGGAAAAAATGCTTGGTTTTAGTGTATTTCTGTACATTACGTCGTTTTAAAACCTTTTTGTGTGAATTTAATCGACAGTTTTTGAGAAAATCAATGTTTTTTCAGTAAACACTAATTTAGGCCAAGTTAGTATGATTGCAAATGATATGTTTCTTCAGAAAAACAAGCAGTGATTCAATGGAAAAAATGCTTGGTTTTAGTGTATTTCTGTGCATTACGTCGTTTTAAAACATTTTCGTGTGAATTTAATCGACAGTTTTTGAGAAAATCAATTATTTTTCAGTAAACACCAAATTAGGCCAAGTTAGTATGATTGCAAATGATATGTTTTTTCAGAAAAACTAGCAGTAATTCAATGGGAAATGTGCTTGGTTTTATTGTATTTCTGTGCATTACGTCGTTTTAAAACCTTTTTGTGTGAATTTAATCAACAGTTTTTGAGAAAATCAATGTTTTTTCAGTAAACACTAATTTAGGCAAAGTTAGTATGATTGCAAATGATATGTTTTTTCAGAAAAACAAGCAGTGATTCAATGGAAAAAATGCTTGGTTTTAGTGTATTTCTGTGCATCACGTCGTTTTAAAACATTTTCGTGTGAATTTAATCGACAGTTTTTGAGAAAATCAGTGTTTTTTCAGTAAACACTAATTTAGGCCAAGTTAGTATGATTGCAAATGATATGTTTTTTCAGAGAAACTAGCAGTAATTCTATAGAAAAAGTGCTTGGTTTTAGTGTATCTCTGTACATTACGTCGTTGTAAAACCTTTTTGTGTGAATTTAATCAACAGTTTTTGAGAAAATCAATTATTTTTCAGTAAACACCAAATTAGGCCAAGTTAGTATGGTTGCAAATGATATGTTTTTTCAGAAAAACTAGCAGTAATTCAATGGGAAATGTGCTTGGTTTTATTGTATTTCTGTGCATTACGTCGTTTTAAAACATTTTCGTGTGAATTTAATCGACAGTTCTTGTGAAAATCAATGGTTTTTCAGTAAACACTAATTTAGGCCAAGTTAGTATGATTGCAAATGTTGTGTTTTTTCAGAAAAACTAGCAGTGATTGAATGGAAAAAATGCTTGGTTTTAGTGTATTTCTGTACATTACGTCGTTTTAAAACCTTTTTGTGTGAATTTAATCGACAGTTTTTGAGAAAATCAATGTTTTTTCAGTAAACACTAATTTAGGCCAAGTTAGTATGATTGCAAATGATATGTTTCTTCAGAAAAACAAGCAGTGATTCAATGGAAAAAATGCTTGGTTTTAGTGTATTTCTGTGCATTACGTCGTTTTAAAACATTTTCGTGTGAATTTAATCGACCGTTCTTGAGAAAATCACTGTTTTTTCAGTAAACACTAATTTAGGCCAAGTTAGTTTCATGCCAAATGATATGTTTTTTCAGAAAAACAAGCAGTGATTCAATGGAAAAAATGCTTGGTTTTAGTGTATCTCTGTACATTACGTCGTTGTAAAACCTTTTTGTGTGAATTTAATCAACAGTTTTTGAGAAAATCAATTATTTTTCAGTAAACACCAAATTAGGCCAAGTTAGTATGGTTGCAAATGATATGTTTTTTCAGAAAAACTAGCAGTAATTCAATGGGAAATGTGCTTGGTTTTATTGTATTTCTGTGCATTACGTCGTTTTAAAACATTTTCGTGTGAATTTAATCGACAGTTCTTGTGAAAATCAATGGTTTTTCAATAAACACTAATTTAGGCCAAGTTAGTATGATTGCAAATGATGTGTTTTTTCAGAAAAACTAGCAGTGATTGAATGGAAAAAATGCTTGGTTTTAGTGTATTTCTGTACATTACGTCGTTTTAAAACCTTTTTGTGTGAATTTAATCGACAGTTTTTGAGAAAATCAATGTTTTTTCAGTAAACACTAATTTAGGCCAAGTTAGTATGATTGCAAATGATATGTTTCTTCAGAAAAACAAGCAGTGATTCAATGGAAAAAATGCTTGGTTTTAGTGTATTTCTGTGCATTACGTCGTTTTAAAACATTTTCGTGTGAATTTAATCGACCGTTCTTGAGAAAATCACTGTTTTTTCAGTAAACACTAATTTAGGCCAAGTTAGTTTCATGCCAAATGATATGTTTTTTCAGAAAAACAAGCAGTGATTCAATGGAAAAAATGCTTGGTTTTAGTGTATTTCTGTGCATTACGTCGTTTTAAAACCTTTTTGTGTGAATTTAATCGACAGTTTTTGAGAAAATTAATGTTTTTTCAGTAAACACTAATTTAGGCCAAGTTAGTATGATTGCAAATGATATGTTTTTTCAGAAAAACTAGCAGTAAATCAATGGAAAAAGTTCTTGGTTTTATTGTATTTCTGTACATTACGTCATTTTAAAACATTTTCGTGTGAATTTAATCGACAGTTTTTGAGAAAATCAATGTTTTTTCAGCAAACACTAATTTAGGCCACGTTAGTATGATTGCAAATGATATGTTTTTTCAGAACAACTAGCAGTGATTCAATGGAAAAAATGCTTGGTTTTAGTGTATTTCTGTACATTACGTCGTTTTAAAACCTTTTTGTGTGAATTTAATCAACAGTTTTTGAGAAAATCAATGTTTTTTCAGTAAACACTAATTTAGGCCAAGTTAGTATGATTGCAAATGATATGTTTTTTCAGAGAAACAAGCAGTAAATCAATGGAAAAAGTTCTTGGTTTTATTGTATTTCTGTACATTACGTCGTTTTAAAACATTTTCGTGTGAATTTAATCGACAGTTTTTGAGAAAATCAATGTTTTTTCAGCAAACACTAATTTAGGCCAAGTTAGTATGATTGCAAATGATATGTTTTTTTATAAAAACTAGCAGTAATTCAATGGAAAAATTGCTTGTTTTTATTGTATTTCTGTACATTACGTCGTTTTAAAACATTTTCGTGTGAATTTAATCGACCGTTCTTGAGAAAATTACTGTTTTTTCAGTAAACACTAATTTGGGCCAAGTTAGTATGATTGCAAATGATATGTTTTTTCAGAAAAACTAGTAGTAATTCAATGGAAAAAGTGCTTGATTTTATTGTATTTCTGTGCATTACGTCGTTTTAAAACATTTTCGTGTGAATTTAATCGATAGTTCTTGTCAAAATCAATTATTTTTCAATAAACACCAATTTAGGCCAAGTTAGGATGATTGCAAATGATATGTTTTTTCAGAAAAACTAGCAGTGATTCAATGGAAAAAATTCTTGGTTTTAGTGTATTTCTGTACATTACGTCGTTTTAAAACCTTTTTGTGTGAATTTAATCAACAGTTTTTGAGAAAATCAATGTTTTTTCAGCAAACACTAATTTAGGCCAAGTTAGTATGATTGCAAATGATATGTTTTTTTATAAAAACTAGCAGTAATTCAATGGAAAAATTGCTTGTTTTTATTGTATTTCTGTACATTACGTCGTTTTAAAACATTTTCGTGTGAATTTAATCGACCGTTCTTGAGAAAATCACTGTTTTTTCAGTAAACACTAATTTAGGCCAAGTTAGTATGATTGCAAATGATATGTTTTTTCAGAAAAACTAGCAATGATTCAATGGAAAAAATGCTTGGTTTTAGTGTATTTCTGTACATTTCGTCGTTTTAAAACCTTTTTGTGTGAATTTAATCGACAGTTTTTGAGAAAATCAATGTTTTTTCAGCAAACACTAATTTAGGCCAAGCTAGTATGATTGCAAATGATATGTTTTTTCAGAAAAACTAGCGGTGATTCACTAGAAAAAACGCTTGGTTTTAGTGTATTTCTGTACATTACGTCGTTTTAAAACCTTTTTGTGTGAATTTAATCGACAGTTTTTGAGAAAATCAATGTTTTTTCAGTAAACACTAATTTAGGCCACGTTAGTATGATTGCAAATGATATGTTTTTTCAGAACAACTAGCAGTGATTCAATGGAAAAAATGCTTGGTTTTAGTGTATTTTTGTACATTACGTCGTTGTAAAACCTTTTTGTGTGAATTTAATCAACAGTTTTTGAGAAAATCAATTATTTTTCAGTAAACACCAAATTAGGCCAAGTTAGTATGATTGCAAATGATATGTTTTTTCAGAAAAACTAGCAGTAATTCAATGGGAAATGTGCTTGGTTTTATTGTATTTCTGTGCATTACGTCGTTTTAAAACATTTTCGTGTGAATTTAATCGACAGTTCTTGTGAAAATCAATGGTTTTTCAGTAAACACTAATTTAGGCCAAGTTAGTATGATTGCAAATGATGTGTTTTTTCAGAAAAACTAGCAGTGATTGAATGGAAAAAATGCTTGGTTTTAGTGTATTTCTGTACATTACGTCGTTTTAAAACCTTTTTGTGTGAATTTAATCGACAGTTTTTGAGAAAATCAATGTTTTTTCAGTAAACACTAATTTAGGCCAAGTTAGTATGATTGCAAATGATATGTTTCTTCAGAAAAACAAGCAGTGATTCAATGGAAAAAATGCTTGGTTTTAGTGTATTTCTGTGCATTACGTCGTTTTAAAACATTTTCGTGTGAATTTAATCGACAGTTTTTGAGAAAATCAATTATTTTTCAGTAAACACCAAATTAGGCCAAGTTAGTATGATTGCAAATGATATGTTTTTTCAGAAAAACTAGCAGTAATTCAATGGGAAATGTGCTTGGTTTTATTGTATTTCTGTGCATTACGTCGTTTTAAAACCTTTTTGTGTGAATTTAATCAACAGTTTTTGAGAAAATCAATGTTTTTTCAGTAAACACTAATTTAGGCAAAGTTAGTATGATTGCAAATGATATGTTTTTTCAGAAAAACAAGCAGTGATTCAATGGAAAAAATGCTTGGTTTTAGTGTATTTCTGTGCATCACGTCGTTTTAAAACATTTTCGTGTGAATTTAATCGACAGTTTTTGAGAAAATCAGTGTTTTTTCAGTAAACACTAATTTAGGCCAAGTTAGTATGATTGCAAATGATATGTTTTTTCAGAGAAACTAGCAGTAATTCTATAGAAAAAGTGCTTGGTTTTAGTGTATCTCTGTACATTACGTCGTTGTAAAACCTTTTTGTGTGAATTTAATCAACAGTTTTTGAGAAAATCAATTATTTTTCAGTAAACACCAAATTAGGCCAAGTTAGTATGGTTGCAAATGATATGTTTTTTCAGAAAAACTAGCAGTAATTCAATGGGAAATGTGCTTGGTTTTATTGTATTTCTGTGCATTACGTCGTTTTAAAACATTTTCGTGTGAATTTAATCGACAGTTCTTGTGAAAATCAATGGTTTTTCAGTAAACACTAATTTAGGCCAAGTTAGTATGATTGCAAATGATGTGTTTTTTCAGAAAAACTAGCAGTGATTGAATGGAAAAAATGCTTGGTTTTAGTGTATTTCTGTACATTACGTCGTTTTAAAACCTTTTTGTGTGAATTTAATCGACAGTTTTTGAGAAAATCAATGTTTTTTCAGTAAACACTAATTTAGGCCAAGTTAGTATGATTGCAAATGATATGTTTCTTCAGAAAAACAAGCAGTGATTCAATGGAAAAAATGCTTGGTTTTAGTGTATTTCTGTGCATTACGTCGTTTTAAAACATTTTCGTGTGAATTTAATCGACCGTTCTTGAGAAAATCACTGTTTTTTCAGTAAACACTAATTTAGGCCAAGTTAGTTTCATGCCAAATGATATGTTTTTTCAGAAAAACAAGCAGTGATTCAATGGAAAAAATGCTTGGTTTTAGTGTATTTCTGTGCATTACGTCGTTTTAAAACCTTTTTGTGTGAATTTAATCGACAGTTTTTGAGAAAATTAATGTTTTTTCAGTAAACACTAATTTAGGCCAAGTTAGTATGATTGCAAATGATATGTTTTTTCAGAAAAACTAGCAGTAAATCAATGGAAAAAGTTCTTGGTTTTATTGTATTTCTGTACATTACGTCATTTTAAAACATTTTCGTGTGAATTTAATCGACAGTTTTTGAGAAAATCAATGTTTTTTCAGCAAACACTAATTTAGGCCACGTTAGTATGATTGCAAATGATATGTTTTTTCAGAACAACTAGCAGTGATTCAATGGAAAAAATGCTTGGTTTTAGTTTATTTCTGTACATTACGTCGTTTTAAAACCTTTTTGTGTGAATTTAATCAACAGTTTTTGAGAAAATCAATGTTTTTTCAGTAAACACTAATTTAGGCCAAGTTAGTATGATTGCAAATGATATGTTTTTTCAGAGAAACAAGCAGTAAATCAATGGAAAAAGTTCTTGGTTTTATTGTATTTCTGTACATTACGTCGTTTTAAAACATTTTCGTGTGAATTTAATCGACAGTTTTTGAGAAAATCAATGTTTTTTCAGCAAACACTAATTTAGGCCAAGTTAGTATGAGTGCAAATGATATGTTTTTTTATAAAAACTAGCAGTAATTCAATGGAAAAATTGCTTGTTTTTATTTTATTTCTGTACATTACGTCGTTTTAAAACATTTTCGTGTGAATTTAATCGACCGTTCTTGAGAAAATTACTGTTTTTTCAGTAAACACTAATTTGGGCCAAGTTAGTATGATTGCAAATGATATGTTTTTTCAGAAAAACTAGTAGTAATTCAATGGAAAAAGTGCTTGATTTTATTGTATTTCTGTGCATTACGTCGTTTTAAAACATTTTCGTGTGAATTTAATCGATAGTTGTTGTCAAAATCAATTATTTTTCAATAAACACCAATTTAGGCCAAGTTAGGATGATTGCAAATGATATGTTTTTTCAGAAAAACTAGCAGTGATTCAATGGGAAAAATGCTTGGTTTTAGTGTATTTCTGTACATTACGTCGTTTTAAAACCTTTTTGTGTGAATTTAATCAACAGTTTTTGAGAAAATCAATGTTTTTTCAGCAAACACTAATTTAGGCCAAGTTAGTATGATTGCAAATGATATGTTTTTTTATAAAAACTAGCAGTAATTCAATGGAAAAATTGCTTGTTTTTATTGTATTTCTGTACATTACGTCGTTTTAAAACATTTTCGTGTGAATTTAATCGACTGTTCTTGAGAAAATCACTGTTTTTTCAGTAAACACTAATTTAGGCCAAGTTAGTATGATTGCAAATGATATGTTTTTTCAGAAAAACTAGCAGTAATTCAATGGAAAAAGTGCTTGATTTTATTGTATTTTTGTGCATTACGTCGTTTTAAAACATTTTCGTTTGAATTTAATCGATAGTTCTTGTCAAAATCAATTATTTTTCAGTAAACACCAATTTAGGCCAAGTTAGTATGATTGCAAATGATATGTTTTTTCAGAAAAACTAGCAATGATTCAATGGAAAAAATGCTTGGTTTTAGTGTATTTCTGTACATTTCGTCGTTTTAAAACCTTTTTGTGTGAATTTAATCGACAGTTTTTGAGAAAATCAATGTTTTTTCAGCAAACACTTATTTAGGCCAAGCTAGTATGATTGCAAATGATATGTTTTTTCAGAAAAACTAGCGGTGATTCACTAGAAAAAACGCTTGGTTTTAGTGTATTTCTGTACATTACGTCGTTTTAAAACCTTTTTGTGTGAATTTAATCGACAGTTTTTGAGAAAATCAATGTTTTTTCAGTAAACACTAATTTAGGCCACGTTAGTATGATTGCAAATGATATGTTTTTTCAGAACAACTAGCAGTGATTCAATGGAAAAAATGCTTGGTTTTAGTGTATTTCTGTACATTACGTCGTTTTAAAACCTTTTTGTGTGAATTTAATCAACAGTTTTTGAGAAAATCAATGTTTTTTCAGTAAACACTAATTTAGGCCAAGTTAGTATGATTGCAAATGATATGTTTTTTCAGAGAAACAAGCAGTAAATCAATGGAAAAAGTTCTTGGTTTTATTGTATTTCTGTACATTACGTCGTTTTAAAACATTTTCGTGTGAATTTAATCGACAGTTTTTGAGAAAATCAATGTTTTTTCAGCAAACACTAATTTAGGCCAAGTTAGTATGATTGCAAATGATATGTTTTTTTATAAAAACTAGCAGTAATTCAATGGAAAAATTGCTTGTTTTTATTGTATTTCTGTACATTACGTCGTTTTAAAACATTTTCGTGTGAATTTAATCGACCGTTCTTGAGAAAATCACTGTTTTTTCAGTAAACACTAATTTAGGCCAAGTTAGTATGATTGCAAATGATATGTTTTTTCAGAAAAACTAGCAGTAATTCAATGGAAAAAGTGCTTGATTTTATTGTATTTCTGTGCATTACGTCGTTTTAAAACATTTTCGTGTGAATTTAATCGATAGTTCTTGTCAAAATCAATTATTTTTCAGTAAACACCAATTTAGGCCAAGTTAGTATGATTGCAAATGATATGTTTTTTCAGAAAAACTAGCAGTGATTCAATGGAAAAAATGCTTGGTTTTAGTGTATTTCTGTACATTACGTCGTTTTAAAACCTTTTTGTGTGAATTTAATCAACAGTTTTTGAGAAAATCAATGTTTTTTCAGTAAACACTAATTTAGGCCAAGTTAGTATGATTGCAAATGATGTGTTTTTTCAGAAAAACAAGCAGTGATTCAATGGAAAAAATGCTTGGTTTTAGTGTATTTCTGTGCATTACGTCGTTTTAAAACATTTTCGTGTGAATTTAATCGATAGTTCTTGTCAAAATCAATTATTTTTCAGTAAACACCAATTTAGGCCAAGTTAGTATGATTGCAAATGATATGTTTTTTCAGAAAAACTAGCAGTGATTCAATGGAAAAAATGCTTGGTTTTAGTGTATTTCTGTACATTACGTCGTTTTAAAACCTTTTTGTGTGAATTTAATCAACAGTTTTTTAGAAAATCAATGTTTTTTTAGTAAACACTAATTTAGGCCAAGTTTGTATGATTGCAAATGATATGTTTCTTCAGAAAAACAAGCAGTGATTCAATGGAAAAAATGCTTGGTTTTAGTGTATTTCTGTGCATTACGTCGTTTTAAAACATTTTCGTGTGAATTTAATGAACAGTTTTTGAGAAAATCAATGTTTTTTCAGTAAACACCAATTTAGGCCAAGTTAGTATGATTGCAAATGATATGTTTTTTCAGAAAAACTAGCAGTAAATCAATGGAAAAAGTTCTTGGTTTTATTGTATTTCTGTACATTACGTCGTTTTAAAACATTTTCGTGTGAATTTAATCGACAGTTTTTGAGAAAATCAATGTTTTTTCAGCAAACACTAATTTAGGCCAAGTTAGTATGATTGCAAATGATATGTTTTTTTATAAAAACTAGCAGTAATTCAATGGAAAAATTGCTTGTTTTTATTGTATTTCTGTACATTACGTCGTTTTAAAACATTTTCGTGTGAATTTAATCGACCGTTCTTGAGAAAATCACTATTTTTTCAGTAAACACTAATTTAGGCCAAGTTATTATGATTGCAAATGATATGTTTTTTCAGAAAAACTAGCAGTAATTCAATGGAAAAAGTGCTTGATTTTATTGTATTTCTGTGCATTACGTCGTTTTAAAACAATTTCGTGTGAATTTAATCGATAGTTCTTGTCAAAATCAATTATTTTTCAGTAAACACCAATTTAGGCCAAGTTATTATGATTGCAAATGATATGTTTTTTCAGAAAAACTAGCAGTGATTCAATGGAAAAAATGCTTGGTTTTAGTGTATTTCTGTACATTACGTCGTTTTAAAATCTTTTTGTGTGAATTTAATCGACAGTTTATGAGAAAATCAATGTTTTTTCAGCAAACACTAATTTAGGCCAAGCTAGTATGATAACAAATGATATGTTTTTTCAGAAAAACTAGCAGTGATTCAATAGAAAAAATGCTTGGTTTTAGTGTATTTCTGTACATTACGTCGTTTTAAAACCTTTTTGTGTGAATTTAATCAACAGTTTTTGAGAAAATCAATGTTTTTTCAGTAAACACTAATTTAGGCCAAGTTAGTATGATTGCAAATGATATGTTTTTTCAGAAAAACTAGCAGTAAATCAATGAAAAAAGTGCTTGGTTTTATTGTACTTCTGTGCATTACGTCGTTTTAAAACATTTTCGTGTGAATTTAATCGACAGTTCTTGTGAAAATCAATGTTTTTTCAGTAAACACTAATTTAGGCCAAGTTAGTATGATTGCAAATGACATGTTTTTTCAGAAAAACTAGCTGTAAGTCAATGGAAAAAGAGTTTTGTTTTATTGTATTTCTCTACATTACGTCGTTTTAAAACATTTTCGTGTGAATTTAATCGACAGTTTTTGAGAAAATCAATGTTTTTTCAGTAAACAATACTTTAGGCCAAGTTAGTATGATTGCAAATGATATGTTTTTTCAGGAAAACTAGCAGTGATTCAATGGAAAAAATGCTTGATTTTATTGTATTTCTGTACATTACGTCGTTTTAAAACATTTTCGTGTGAATTTAATCGACAGTTTTTGAGAAAATCAATGTTTTTTCAGTAAACACTAATTTAGGCCAAGTTAGTATAATTGCAAATGATATGTTTTTTCAGAAAAACTAGCAGTAATTCAATGAAAAAAGTGCTTGGGTTAATTGTATTTATGTGCATTACGTCGTTTTAAAACATTTTCGTGTGAATTTAATCGACAGTTCTTGTGAAAATCAATGTTTCTTCAGTAAACACTAATTTAGGCCAAGTTAGTATGATTGCAAATGATATGTTTTTTCAGAAAAACTAGCAGTAATTCAATGGAAAAAGTGCTTGGTTTTAGTGTATTTCTGTGCATTACGTCGTTTTAAAACATTTTCGTGTGAATTTAATGAACAGTTTTTGAGAAAATCAATGTTTTTTCAGTAAACACTAATTTAGGCCAAGTTAGTATGATTGCAAATGATATGTTTTTTCAGAAAAACTAGCAGTAAATCAATGGAAAAAGTTCTTGGTTTTATTGTATTTCTGTACATTACGTCGTTTTAAAACATTTTCGTGTGAATTTAATCGACAGTTATTGAGAAAATCAATGTTTTTTCAGCAAACACTAATTTAGGCCAAGTTAGTATGATTGCAAATGATATGTTTTTTTATAAAAACTAGCAGTAATTCAATGGAAAAATTGCTTGTTTTTATTGTATTTCTGTACATTACGTCGTTTTAAAACATTTTCGTGTGAATTTAATCGACCGTTCTTGAGAAAATCACTGTTTTTTCAGTAAACACTAATTTAGGCCAAGTTATTATGATTGCAAATGATATGTTTTTTCAGAAAAACTAGCAGTAATTCAATGGAAAAAATGCTTGATTTTATTGTATTTCTGTGCATTACGTCGTTTTAAAACAATTTCGTGTGAATTTAATCGATAGTTCTTGTCAAAATCAATTATTTTTCAGTAAACACCAATTTAGGCCAAGTTATTATGATTGCAAATGATATGTTTTTTCAGAAAAACTAGCAGTGATTCAATGGAAAAAATGCTTGGTTTTAGTGTATTTCTGTACATTACGTCGTTTTAAAATCTTTTTGTGTGAAATTAATCGACAGTTTATGAGAAAATCAATGTTTTTTCAGCAAACACTAATTTAGGCCAAGCTAGTATGATTGCAAATGATATGTTTTTTCAGAAAAACTAGCAGTGATTCAATAGAAAAAATGCTTGGTTTTAGTGTATTTCTGTACATTACGTCGTTTTAAAACCTTTTTGTGTGAATTTAATCAACAGTTTTTGAGAAAATCAATGTTTTTTCAGTAAACAATACTTTAGGCCAAGTTAGTATGATTGCAAATGATATGTTTTTTCAGGAAAACTAGCAGTGATTCAATGGAAAAAATGCTTGATTTTATTGTATTTCTGTGCATTACGTCGTTTTAAAACATTTTCGTGTGAATTTAATCGACAGTTATTGAGAAAATCAATGTTTTTTCAGTAAACACTAATTTAGGCCAAGTTAGTATAATTGCAAATGATATGTTTTTTCAGAAAAACTAGCAGTAATTCAATGAAAAAAGTGCTTGGGTTAATTGTATTTATGTGCATTACGTCGTTTTAAAACAATTTCGTGTGAATTTAATCGACAGTTCTTGTGAAAATCAATGTTTCTTCAGTAAACACTAATTTAGGCTAAGTTAGTATGATTGCAAATGATATGTTTTTTCAGAAAAACTAGCAGTAATTCAATGGAAAAAGTGCTTGGTTTTATTGTATTTCTGTACATTACGTCATTTTAAAACATTTTCGTGTGAATTTAATCGACAGTTTTTGAGAAAATCAATGTTTTTTCAGTAAACAATACTTTAGGCCAAGTTAGTATGATTGCAAATAATATGTTTTTTCAGAAAAACTAGCAGTGATTCAAAGGAAAAAATGCTTGGTTCTATTGTATTTTTGTACATTACGTCGTTTTAAAACCTTTTTGTGTGAATTTAATCAACAGTTTTTGAGAAAATCATTTATTTTTCAGTAAACACTAATTTTGGCCAAGTTAGTATGATTGCAAATGATATGTTTTTTCAGAAAAACTAGCAGTAAATCAATAAAAAAAGTGCTTGGTTTTATTGTACTTCTGTGCATTACGTCGTTTTAAAACATTTTTGTGTGAATTTAATCGACAGTTTTTGAGAAAATCAATGTTTTTTCAGTAAACACTAATTTAGGCCAAGTTTGTATGATTGCAAATGATATGTTTTTTCAGATAAAATAGCAGTGATTCAATGGAAAAAATGCTTGGTTCTAGTGTATTTCTGTACATTACGTCGTTTTAAAATTTTTTTGTGTGAATTTAATCGTCAGTTTTTGAGAAAATCAATGTTTTTTCAGTAAACAATACTTTAGGCAAAGTTAGAATGATTGCAAATGATATGTTTTTTCAGGAAAACTAGCAGTGATTCAATGGAAAAAATGCTTGATTTTATTGTATTTCTGTGCATTACGTCGTTTTAAAACATTTTCGTGTGAATTTAATCGACAGTTTTTGAGAAAATCAATGTTTTTTCAGTAAACACTAATTTAGGCCAAGTTAGTATAATTGCAAATGATATGTTTTTTCAGAAAAACTAGCAATAATTCAATGAAAAAAGTGCTTGGGTTAATTGTATTTATGTGCATTACGTCGTTTTAAAACATTTTCGTGTGAATTTAATCGACAGTTCTTGTGAAAATCAATGTTTCTTCAGTAAACACTAATTTAGGCCAAGTTAGTATGATTGCAAATGATATGTTTTTTCAGAAAAACTAGCAGTAATTCAATGGAAAAAGTGCTTGGTTTTATTGTATTTCTGTACATTACGTCATTTTAAAACATTTTCGTGTGAATTTAATCGACAGTTTTTGAGAAAATCAATGTTTTTTCAGTAAACAATACTTTAGGCCAAGTTAGTATGATTGCAAATAATATGTTTTTTCAGAAAAACTAGCAGTGATTCAAAGGAAAAAATGCTTGGTTCTATTGTATTTTTGTACATTACGTCGTTTTAAAACCTTTTTGTGTGAATTTAATCAACAGTTTTTGAGAAAATCAATTATTTTTCAGTAAACACTAATTTAGGCCAAGTTAGTATGATTGCAAATGATGTGTTTTTTCCGAAAAACTTGCGGTGATTCAACGGAAAAGGTGCTTGGTTTTAGTGTATTTCTGTACATTACGTCGTTTCAAAACCTTTTTGTGTGAATTTAATTGACAGTTTTTGAGAAAATCAATTTTTTTTCAATAAACACTAATTTAGGCCAAGTTAGTATGATTGCAAATGATATGTTTTTTCAGAAAAACTAGCAGTGATTCAATGGACAAAATGCTTGGTTTTAGTGTATTTCTGTACATTACGTCGTTTTAAAACCTTTTTGTGTGAATTTAATCGACAGTTATTGAGAAAATCAATGTTTTTTCAGTAAACACTAATTTAGGCCAAGTTAGTATGATTGCAAATGATATGTTTTTTCAGAAAAACTAGCAGTAAATCAATAAAAAAAGTGCTTGGTTTTATTGTACTTCTGTGCATTACGTCGTTTTAAAACATTTTTGTGTGAATTTAATCGACAGTTTTTGAGAAAATCAATGTTTTTTCAGTAAACGCTAATTTAGGCCAAGTTTGTATGATTGCAAATGATATGTTTTTTCAGATAAAATAGCAGTGATTCAATGGAAAAAATGCCTGGTTCTAGTGTATTTCTGTACATTACGTCGTTTTAAAATCTTTTTGTGTGAATTTAATCGTCAGTTTTTGAGAAAATCAATGTTTTTTCAGTAAACAATACTTTAGGCCAAGTTAGTATGATTGCAAATAATATGTTTTTTCAGAAAAACTAGCAGTAATTCAATGGAAAAAAAGCTTCATTTTATTGTATTTCTGTGCATTATGTCGTTTTAAAACATTTTTGTGTGAATTTAATTGACAGTTTTTGAGAAAATCAATGTTTTTTCAGTAAACACTAATTTAGGCCAAATTAGTTTAATTGCAAATGATATGTTTTTTCAGAAAAACTAGCAGTAATTCAATGGAAAATGTTCTCGGTTTTATTGTATTTCTGTGCATTACGTCGTTTTAAAACATTTTCGTGTGAATTTAATCGACAGTTTTTGAGAAAATCAATTATTTTTCAGTAAACACCAATTGAGGCCAAGTTAGTATGATTGCAAATGATATGTTTTTTCAGAAGAACTAGCAGTGATTCAATGGAAAAAATGCTTGGTTTTAGTGTATTTCTGTACATTACGTCATTTTAAAACATTTTCGTGTGAATTTAATCGACAGTTTTTGAGAAAATCAATGTTTTTTCAGTAAACACTAATTTAGGCCAAGCTATTATGATTGCAAATGATATGTTTTTTTCAGAAAAACTAGCAGTGATTCACTGGAAAAAATGCTTGGTTTTAGTGTATTTCTGTACATTACGTCGTTTTAAAAGCTTTCTGTGTGAATTTAATCGACAGTTTTTGAGAAAATCAATTATTTTTCAGTAAACACCAATTGAGGCCAAGTTAGTATGATTGCAAATGATATGTTTTTTCAGAAGAACTAGCAGTGATTCAATGGAAAAAATGCTTGGTTTTAGTGTATTTCTGTACATTACGTCGTTTTAAAACATTTTCGTGTGAATTTAATCGACAGTTTTTGAGAAAATCAATGTTTTTTCAGTAAACACTAATTTAGGCCAAGCTATTATGATTGCAAATGATATGTTTTTTTCAGAAAAACTAGCAGTGATTCACTGGAAAAAATGCTTGGTTTTAGTGTATTTCTGTACATTACATCGTTTTAAAAGCTTTCTGTGTGAATTTAATCGACAGTTTTTGAGAAAATCAATGTTTTCTCAGTAAACACTAATTTAGGCCATGTTAGTATGATTGCAAATGATATGTTTTTTCAGAAAAACTAGCAGTGATTCAATGGAAAAAATGCTTGGTTTTAGTGTATTTCTGTACATTACGTCGTTTTAAAACATTTTCGTGTGAATTTAATCCACAGTTTTTGAGAAAATCAATGTTTTTTCAGTAAACACTAATTTAGGCCAAGTTAGTATGATTGCAAATGATATGTTTTTTCAGAAAAACTAGCAGTAAATCAATAAAAAAAGTGCTTGGTTTTATTGTACTTCTGTACATTACGTCGTTTTAAAACATTTTCGTGTGAATTTAATCGACAGTTATTGTGAAAATCAATGTTTTTTCAGTAAACACTAATTTAGGCCAAGTTAGTATGATTGCAAATGATATGTTTTTTCGGAAAAACTAGCAGTAAGTCAATGGAAAAAGAGCTTTGTTTTATTGTATTTCTCTACATTACGTCGTTTTAAAACATTTTCGTGTGAATTTAATCGACAGTTTTTGAGAAAATCAATGTTTTTTCAGTAAACAATACTTTAGGCCAAGTTAGTATGATTGCAAATGATATGCTTTTTCAGAAAAACTAGCAGTGATTCAATGGAAAAAATGCTTGATTTTATTGTATTTCTGTGCATTACGTCGTTTTAAAACATTTTCGTGTGAATTTAATCGACAGTTTTTGAGAAAATCAATGTTTTTTCAGTAAACACTAATTTAGGCCAAGTTATTATGATTGCAAATGATATGTTTTTTCAGAAAAACTAGCAGTGATTCAGTGGAAAAAGTGCTTGATTTTATTGTGTTTCTGTGCATTACGTCGTTTTAAAACATTTTCGTGTGAATTTAATCGACAGTTTTTGAGAAAATCAATGTTTTTTCAGTAAACACTAATTTAGGCCAAGTTAGTATGATTGCAAATGATATGTTTTTTCAGAAAAACTAGCAGTAATTCAATGAAAAAAGTGCTTGGTTTAATTGTATTTCTGTGCATTACATCGTTTTAAAACATTTTCGTTTGAATTTAATCGACAGTTTTTGAGAAAATCAATGTTTTTTCAGTAAACAATACTTTAGGCCAAGTTAGTATGATTGCAAATGATATGTTTTTTCAGAAAAACTAGCAGTGATTCAAAGGAAAAAATGCTTGGTTTTAGTGTATTTCTGTACATTACGTCGTTTTCAAACCTTTTTGTGTGAATTTAATCAACAGTTTTTGAGAAAATCAATTATATTTCAGTAAACACCAATTTAGGCCAAGTTAGTGTGATTGCAAATGATATGTTTTTTCAGAAAAACTTGCGGTGATTCAACGGAAAAGGTGCTTGGTTTTAGTGTATTTCTGTACATTACGTCGTTTTAAAACCTTTTTGTGTGAATTTAATCGACAGTTTTTGAGAAAATCAATGTTTTTTCAGTAAACACTAATTTAGGCCAAGTTAGTATCATTGCAAATGATATGTTTTTTCAGAAAAACTAGCAGTGATTCAATGGACAAAATGCTTGGTTTTAGTGTATTTCTGTACATTACGTCGTTTTAAAACCTTTTTGTGTGAATTTAATCGACAGTTATTGAGAAAATCAATGTTTTTTCAGTAAACACTAATTTAGGCCAAGTTAGTATGATTGCAAATGATATGTTTTTTCAGAAAAACTAGCAGTAAATCAATAAAAAAAGTGCTTGGTTTTATTGTACTTCTGTGCATTATGTCGTTTTAAAACATTTTTGTGTGAATTTATTCGACAGTTTTCTAGAAAATCAATGTTTTTTCAGTAAACACTAATTTAGGCCAAGTTTGTATGATTGCAAATGATATGTTTTTTCAGATAAAATAGCAGTGATTCAATGGAAAAAATGCTTGGTTCTAGTGTATTTCTGTACATTACGTCGTTTTAAAATCTTTTTGTGTGAATTTAATCGTCAGTTTTTGAGAAAATCAATGTTTTTTCAGTAAACACTAATTTAGGCCAAGTTAGTATGATTGCAAATCATATGTTTTTTCAGAAAAACTAGCAGTAATTCAATGGAAAAAGTGCTTCGTTTTATTGTATTCCTGTACATTACGTCGTTTTAAAACATTATCGTGTGAATTTAATTGACAGTTTTTGAGAAAATCAATGTTTTTTCAGTAAACACTAATTTAGGCCAAATTAGTTTAATTGCAAATGATATGTTTTTTCAGAAAAACTAGCAGTAATTCAATGGAAAATGTTCTTGGTTTTATTGTATTTCTGTGCATTACGTCGTTTTAAAACATTTTCGTGTGAATTTAATCGACAGTTTTTGAGAAAATCAATGTTTTTTCAGTAAACACTAATTCAGGCGAAGCTAGTATGATTGCAAATGACACGTTTTTTTCAGAAAAACTAGCAGTGATTCACTGGAAAAAATGCTTGGTTTTAGTGTATTTCTGTACATTACGTCGTTTTAAAAGCTTTTTGTGTGAATTTAATCGACAGTTTTTGAGAAAATCAATGTTTTCTCAGTAAACACTAATTTAGGCCATGTTAGTATGATTGCAAATGATATGTTTTTTCAGAAAAACTTGCGGTGATTCAACGGAAAAGGTGCTTGGTTTTAGTGTATTTCTGTACATTACGTCGTTTTAAAACCTTTTTGTGTGAATTTAATCGACAGTTTTTGAGAAAATCAATGTTTTTTCAGTAAACACTAATTTAGGCCAAGTTAGTATCATTGCAAATGATATGTTTTTTCAGAAAAACTAGCAGTGATTCAATGGACAAAATGCTTGGTTTTAGTGTATTTCTGTACATTACGTCGTTTTAAAACCTTTTTGTGTGAATTTAATCGACAGTTATTGAGAAAATCAATGTTTTTTCAGTAAACACTAATTTAGGCCAAGTTAGTATGATTGCAAATGATATGTTTTTTCAGAAAAACTAGCAGTAAATCAATAAAAAAAGTGCTTGGTTTTATTGTACTTCTGTGCATTATGTCGTTTTAAAACATTTTTGTGTGAATTTATTCGACAGTTTTCTAGAAAATCAATGTTTTTTCAGTAAACACTAATTTAGGCCAAGTTTGTATGATTGCAAATGATATGTTTTTTCAGATAAAATAGCAGTGATTCAATGGAAAAAATGCTTGGTTCTAGTGTATTTCTGTACATTACGTCGTTTTAAAATCTTTTTGTGTGAATTTAATCGTCAGTTTTTGAGAAAATCAATGTTTTTTCAGTAAACACTAATTTAGGCCAAGTTAGTATGATTGCAAATCATATGTTTTTTCAGAAAAACTAGCAGTAATTCAATGGAAAAAGTGCTTCGTTTTATTGTATTCCTGTACATTACGTCGTTTTAAAACATTATCGTGTGAATTTAATTGACAGTTTTTGAGAAAATCAATGTTTTTTCAGTAAACACTAATTTAGGCCAAATTAGTTTAATTGCAAATGATATGTTTTTTCAGAAAAACTAGCAGTAATTCAATGGAAAATGTTCTTGGTTTTATTGTATTTCTGTGCATTACGTCGTTTTAAAACATTTTCGTGTGAATTTAATCGACAGTTTTTGAGAAAATCAATGTTTTTTCAGTAAACACTAATTCAGGCGAAGCTAGTATGATTGCAAATGACACGTTTTTTTCAGAAAAACTAGCAGTGATTCACTGGAAAAAATGCTTGGTTTTAGTGTATTTCTGTACATTACGTCGTTTTAAAAGCTTTTTGTGTGAATTTAATCGACAGTTTTTGAGAAAATCAATGTTTTCTCAGTAAACACTAATTTAGGCCATGTTAGTATGATTGCAAATGATATGTTTTTTCAGAAAAACTAGCAGTGATTCAATGGAAAAAATGCTTGGTTTTAGTGTATTTCTGTACATTACGTCGTTTTAAAACATTTTCGTGTGAATTAATTCCACAGTTTTTGAGAAAATCAATGTTTTTTCAGTAAACACTAATTTAGGCCAAGTTAGTATGATTGCAAATGATATGTTTTTTCAGAAAAACTAGCAGTAAATCAATAAAAAAAGTGCTTGGTTTTATTGTAATTCTGTGCATTACGTCGTTTTAAAACATTTTCGTGTGAATTTAATCGACAGTTCTTGTGAAAATCAATGTTTTTTCAGTAAACACTAATTTAGGCCAAGTTAGTATCATTGCAAATGATATGTTTTTTCAGAAAAACTAGCAGTAAGTCAATGGAAAAAGAGCTTTGCTTTATTGTATTTCTCTACATTACGTCGTTTTAAAACATTTTCGTGTGAATTTAATCGACAGTTTTTGAGAAAATCAATGTTTTTTCAGTAAACAATACTTTAGGCCAAGTTAGTATGATTGCAAATGATATGTTTTTTCAGAAAAACTAGCAGTGATTCAATGGAAAAAATGCTTGATTTTATTGTATTTCTGTGCATTACGTCGTTTTAAAACATTTTCGTGTGAATTTAATCGACAGTTTTTGAGAAAATCAATGTTTTTTCAGTAAACACTAATTTAGGCCAAGTTAGTATGATTGCAAATGATATGTTTTTTTCAGAAAAACTAGCAGTGATTCAATGGAAAAAATGCTTGATTTTATTGTATTTCTGTGCATTACGTCGTTTTAAAACATTTTCGTGTGAATTTAATCGACAGTTTTTGAGAAAATCAATGTTTTTTCAGTAAACACTAATTTAGGCCAAGTTAGTATGATTGGAAATGATATGTTTTTTCAGAAAAACTAGCAGTAATTCAATGAAAAAAGTGCTTGGTTTAATTGTATTTCTGTGCATTACATCGTTTTAAAACATTTTCGTTTGAATTTAATCGACAGTTTTTGAGAGAATCAATGTTTTTTCAGTAAACAATACTTTAGGCCAAGTTAGTATGATTGCAAATGATACGTTTTTTCAGAAAAACTAGCAGTGATTCAAAGGAAAAAATGCTTGGTTTTAGTGTATTTCTGTACATTACGTCGTTTTAAAACCTTTTTGTGTGAATTTAATCAACAGTTTTTGAGAAAATCAATTATATTTCAGTAAACACCAATTTAGGCCAAGTTAGTGTGATTGCAAATGATATGTTTTTTCAGAAAAACTTGCGGTGATTCAACGGAAAAGGTGCTTGGTTTTAGTGTATTTCTGTACATTACGTCGTTTTAAAACCTTTTTGTGTGAATTTAATCGACAGTTTTTGAGAAAATCAATGTTTTTTCAGTAAACACTAATTTAGGCCAAGTTAGTATGATTGCAAATGATATGTTTTTTCAGAAAAACTAGCAGTGATTCAAAGGACAAAATGCTTGGTTTTAGTGTATTTCTGTACATTACGTCGTTTTAAAACCTTTTTGTGTGAATTTAATCGACAGTTATTGAGAAAATCAATGTCTTTTCAGTAAACACTAATTTAGGCCAAGTTAGTATGATTGCAAATGATATGTTTTTTCAGAAAAACTAGCAGTAAATCAATAAAAAAAGTGCTTGGTTTTATTGTACTTCTGTGCATTACGTCGTTTTAAAACATTTTTGTGTGAATTTATTCGACAGTTTTCTAGAAAATCAATGTTTTTTCAGTAAACACTAATTTAGGCCAAGTTTGTATGATTGCAAATGATATGTTTTTTCAGATAAAATAGCAGTGATTCAATGGAAAAAATGCTTGGTTCTAGTGTATTTCTGTACATTACGTCGTTTTAAAATCTTTTTGTGTGAATTTAATCGTCAGTTTTTGAGAAAATCAATGTTTTTTCAGTAAACACTAATTTAGGCCAAGTTAGTATGATTGCAAATCATATGTTTTTTCAGAGAAACTAGCAGTAATTCAATAGAAAAAGTGCTTCGTTTTATTGTATTCCTGTAGATTACGTCGTTTCAAAACATTATCGTGTGAATTTAATTGACAGTTTTTGAGAAAATCAATGTTTTTTCAGTAAACACTAATTTAGGCCAAATTAGTTTAATTGCAAATGATATGTTTTTTCAGAAAAACTAGCAGTAATTCAATGGAAAATGTTCTTGGTTTTATTGTATTTCTGTGCATTACGTCGTTTTAAAACATTTTCGTGTGAATTTAATCGACAGTTTTTGAGAAAATCAATTATTTTTCAGTAAACACCAATTTAGGCCAAGTTAGTATGATTGCAAATGATATGTTTTTTCAGAAAAACTAGCAGTGATTCAATGGAAAAAATGCTTGGTTTTAGTGTATTTCTGTACATTACGTCGTTTTAAAACCTTTTTGTGTGAATTTAATCGACAGTTTTTGAGAAAATCAATGTTTTTTCAGTAAACACTAATTTAGGCCAAGCTAGTATGATTGCAAATGATATGTTTTTTTCAGAAAAACTAGCAGTGATTCACTGGAAAAAATGCTTGGTTTTAGTGTATTTCTGTACATTACGTCGTTTTAAAAGCTTTTTGTGTGAATTTAATCGACAGTTTTTGAGAAAATCAATGTTTTTTCAGTAAACACTAATTTAGGCCATGTTAGTATGATTGCAAATGATATGTTTTTTCAGAAAAACTAGCAGTGATTCAATGGAAAAAATGCTTGGTTTTAGTGTATTTCTGTACATTACGTCGTTTTAAAACATTTTCGTGTGAATTAATTCCACAGTATTTGAGAAAATCAATGTTTTTTCAGTAAACACTAATTTAGGCCAAGTTAGTATGATTGCAAATGATATGTTTTTTCAGAAAAACTAGCAGTAAATCAATAAAAAAAGTGCTTGGTTTTATTGTACTTCTGTGCATTACGTCGTTTTAAAACATTTTCGTGTGAATTTAATCGACAGTTCTTGTGAAAATCAATGTTTTTTCAGTAAACAATAATTTAGGCCAAGTTAGTATGATTGCAAATGATATGTTTTTTCAGAAAAACTAGCAGTAAGTCAATGGAAAAAGAGCTTTGTTTTATTGTATTTCTCTACATTACGTCGTTTTAAAACATTTTCGTGTGAATTTAATCGACAGTTTTTGAGAAAATCAATGTTTTTTCAGTAAACAATACTTTAGGCCAAGTTAGTATGATTGCAAATGATATGTTTTTTCAGAAAAACTAGCAGTGATTCAATGGAAAAAATGCTTGATTTTATTGTATTTCTGTGCATTACGTCGTTTTAAAACATTTTCGTGTGAATTTAATCGACAGTTTTTGAGAAAATCAATGTTTTTTCAGTAAACACTAATTTAGGCCAAATTAGTATGATTGCAAATGATATGTTTTTTCAGAAAAACTAGCAGTGATTCAATGGAAAAAATGCTTGATTTTATTGTTTTTTTGTGCATTACGTCGTTTTAAAACATTTTCATGTGAATTTAATCGACAGTTTTTGAGAAAATCAATTATTTTTCAGTAAACACCAATTTAGGCCAAGTTAGTATGATTGCAAATGATATGTTTTTTCAGAAAAACTAGCAGTGATTCAATGGAAAAAATGCTTGGTTTTAGTGTATTTCTGTACATTACGTCGTTTTAAAACCTTTTTGTGTGAATTTAATCGACAGTTTTTGAGAAAATCAATGTTTTTTCAGTAAACACTAATTTAGACCAAGCTAGTATGATTGCAAATGATATGTTTTTTTCAGAAAAACTAGCAGTGATTCACTGGAAAAAATGCTTGGTTTTAGTGTATTTCTGTACATTACGTCGTTTTAAAAGCTTTTTGTGTGAATTTAATCGACAGTTTTTGAGAAAATCAATGTTTTTTCAGTAAACACTAATTTAGGCGAAGCTAGTATGATTGCAAATGATATGTTTTTTTCAGAAAAACTAGCAGTGATTCACTGGAAAAAATGCTTGGTTTTAGTGTATTTCTGTACATTACGTCGTTTTAAAAGCTTTTTGTGTGAATTTAATCGACAGTTTTTGAGAAAATCAATGTTTTTTCAGTAAACACTAATTTAGGCCATGTTAGTATGATTGCAAATGATATGTTTTTTCAGAAAAACTAGCAGTGATTCAATAGAAAAAATGCTTGGTTTTATTGTATTTCTGTGCATTACGTCGTTTTAAAACATTTTCGTGTGAATTTAATCGACAGTTTTTGAGAAAATCAATTATTTTTCAGTAAACACCAATTTAGGCCAAGTTAGTATGATTGCAAATGATATGTTTTTTCAGAAAAACTAGCAGTGATTCAATGGAAAAAATGCTTGGTTTTAGTGTATTTCTGTACATTACGTCGTTTTAAAACCTTTTTGTGTGAATTTAATCGACAGTTTTTGAGAAAATCAATGTTTTTTCAGTAAACACTAATTTAGGCCAAGCTAGTATGATTGCAAATGATATGTTTTTTTCAGAAAAACTAGCAGTGATTCACTGGAAAAAATGCTTGGTTTTAGTGTATTTCTGTACATTACGTCGTTTTAAAAGCTTTTTGTGTGAATTTAATCGACAGTTTTTGAGAAAATCAATGTTTTTTCAGTAAACACTAATTTAGGCCATGTTAGTATGATTGCAAATGATATGTTTTTTCAGAAAAACTAGCAGTGATTCAATGGAAAAAATGCTTGGTTTTAGTGTATTTCTGTACATTACGTCGTTTTAAAACATTTTCGTGTGAATTAATTCCACAGTATTTGAGAAAATCAATGTTTTTTCAGTAAACACTAATTTAGGCCAAGTTAGTATGATTGCAAATGATATGTTTTTTCAGAAAAACTAGCAGTAAATCAATAAAAAAAGTGCTTGGTTTTATTGTACTTCTGTGCATTACGTCGTTTTAAAACATTTTCGTGTGAATTTAATCGACAGTTCTTGTGAAAATCAATGTTTTTTCAGTAAACACTAATTTAGGCCAAGTTAGTATGATTGCAAATGATATGTTTTTTCAGAAAAACTAGCAGTAAGTCAATGGAAAAAGAGCTTTGTTTTATTGTATTTCTCTACATTACGTCGTTTTAAAACATTTTCGTGTGAATTTAATCGACAGTTTTTGAGAAAATCAATGTTTTTTCAGTAAACAATACTTTAGGCCAAGTTAGTATGATTGCAAATGATATGTTTTTTCAGAAAAACTAGCAGTGATTCAATGGAAAAAATGCTTGATTTTATTGTATTTCTGTGCATTACGTCGTTTTAAAACATTTTCGTGTGAATTTAATCGACAGTTTTTGAGAAAATCAATGTTTTTTCAGTAAACACTAATTTAGGCCAAATTAGTATGATTGCAAATGATATGTTTTTTCAGAAAAACTAGCAGTGATTCAATGGAAAAAATGCTTGATTTTATTGTTTTTTTGTGCATTACGTCGTTTTAAAACATTTTCATGTGAATTTAATCGACAGTTTTTGAGAAAATCAATTATTTTTCAGTAAACACCAATTTAGGCCAAGTTAGTATGATTGCAAATGATATGTTTTTTCAGAAAAACTAGCAGTGATTCAATGGAAAAAATGCTTGGTTTTAGTGTATTTCTGTACATTACGTCGTTTTAAAACCTTTTTGTGTGAATTTAATCGACAGTTTTTGAGAAAATCAATGTTTTTTCAGTAAACACTAATTTAGACCAAGCTAGTATGATTGCAAATGATATGTTTTTTTCAGAAAAACTAGCAGTGATTCACTGGAAAAAATGCTTGGTTTTAGTGTATTTCTGTACATTACGTCGTTTTAAAAGCTTTTTGTGTGAATTTAATCGACAGTTTTTGAGAAAATCAATGTTTTTTCAGTAAACACTAATTTAGGCGAAGCTAGTATGATTGCAAATGATATGTTTTTTTCAGAAAAACTAGCAGTGATTCACTGGAAAAAATGCTTGGTTTTAGTGTATTTCTGTACATTACGTCGTTTTAAAAGCTTTTTGTGTGAATTTAATCGACAGTTTTTGAGAAAATCAATGTTTTTTCAGTAAACACTAATTTAGGCCATGTTAGTATGATTGCAAATGATATGTTTTTTCAGAAAAACTAGCAGTGATTCAATAGAAAAAATGCTTGGTTTTAGTGTATTTCTGTACATTACGTCGTTTTAAAACATTTTCGTGTGAATTAATTCCACAGTTTTTGAGAAAATCAATGTTTTTTCAGTAAACACTAATTTAGGCCAAGATAGTATGATTGCAAATGATATGTTTTTTCAGAAAAACTAGCAGTAAATCAATAAAAAAAGTGCTTGGTTTTATTGTACTTCTGTGCATTACGTCGTTTTAAAACATTTTCGTGTGAATTTAATCGACAGTTCTTGTGAAAATCAATGTTTTTTCAGTAAACACTAATTTAGGCCAAGTTAGTATGATTGCAAATGATATGTTTTTTCAGAAAAACTAGCAGTAAGTCAATGGAAAAAGAGCTTTGTTTTATTGTATTTCTCTACATTACGTCGTTTTAAAACATTTTCGTGTGAATTTAATCGACAGTTTTTGAGAAAATCAATGTTTTTTCAGTAAACAATACTTTAGGCCAAGTTAGTATGATTGCAAATGATATGTTTTTTCAGAAAAACTAGCAGTGATTCAATGGAAAAAATGCTTGATTTTATTGTATTTCTGTGCATTACGTCGTTTTAAAACATTTTCGTTTGAATTTAATCGACAGTTTTTGAGAGAATCAATGTTTTTTCAGTAAACAATACTTTAGGCCAAGTTAGTATGATTGCAAATGATATGTTTTTTCAGAAAAACTAGCAGTGATTCAAAGGAAAAAATGCTTGGTTTTAGTGTATTTCTGTACATTACGTCGTTTTAAAACCTTTTTGTGTGAATTTAATCAACAGTTTTTGAGAAAATCAATTATATTTCAGTAAACACCAATTTAGGCCAAGTTAGTGTGATTGCAAATGATATGTTTTTTCAGAAAAACTTGCGGTGATTCAACGGAAAAGGTGCTTGTTTTTAGTGTATTTCTGTACATTACGTCGTTTTAAAACCTTTTTGTGTGAATTTAATCGACAGTTTTTGAGAAAATCAATGTTTTTTCAGTAAACACTAATTTAGGCCAAGTTAGTATGATTGCAAATGATATGTTTTTTCAGAAAAACTAGCAGTGATTCAATGGACAAAATGCTTGGTTTTAGTGTATTTCTGTACATTACGTCGTTTTAAAACCTTTTTGTGTGAATTTAATCGACAGTTATTGAGAAAATCAATGTCTTTTCAGTAAACACTAATTTAGGCCAAGTTAGTATGATTGCAAATGATATGTTTTTTCAGAAAAACTAGCAGTAAATCAATAAAAAGAGTGCTTGGTTTTATTGTACTTCTGTGCATTACGTCGTTTTAAAACATTTTTGTGTGAATTTATTCGACAGTTTTCTAGAAAATCAATGTCTTTTCAGTAAACACTAATTTAGGCCAAGTTTGTATGATTGCAAATGATATGTTTTTTCAGATAAAATAGCAGTGATTCAATGGAAAAAATGCTTGGTTCTAGTGTATTTCTGTACATTACGTCGTTTTAAAATCTTTTTGTGTGAATTTAATCGTCAGTTTTTGAGAAAATCAATGTTTTTTCAGTAAACACTAATTTAGGCCAAGTTAGTATGATTGCAAATCATATGTTTTTTCAGAAAAACTAGCAGTAATTCAATGGAAAAAGTGCTTCCTTTTATTGTATTCCTGTAGATTACGTCGTTTTAAAACATTATCGTGTGAATTTAATTGACAGTTTTTGAGAAAATCAATGTTTTTTCAGTAAACACTAATTTAGGCCAAATTAGTTTAATTGCAAATGATATGTTTTTTCAGAAAAACTAGCAGTAATTCAATGGAAAATGTTCTTGGTTTTATTGTATTTCTGTGCATTACGTCGCTTTAAAACATTTTCGTGTGAATTTAATCGACAGTTTTTGAGAAAATCAATTATTTTTCAGTAAACACCAATTTAGGCCAAGTTAGTATAATTGCAAATGATATGTTTTTTCAGAAAAACTAGCAGTGATTCAATGGAAAAAATGCTTGGTTTTAGTGTATTTCTGTACATTACGTCGTTTTAAAAGCTTTTTGTGTGAATTTAATCGACAGTTTTTGAGAAAATCAATGTTTTTTCAGTAAACACTAATTTAGGCCATGTTAGTATGATTGCAAATGATATGTTTTTTCAGAAAAACTAGCAGTGATTCAATAGACAAAATGCTTGGTTTTAGTGTATTTCTGTACATTACGTCGTTTTAAAACATTTTCGTGTGAATTAATTCCACAGTTTTTGAGAAAATCAATGTTTTTTCAGTAAACACTAATTTAGGCCAAGTTAGTATGATTGCAAATGATATGTTTTTTCAGAAAAACTAGCAGTAAATCAATAAAAAAAGTGCTTGGTTTTATTGTACTTCTGTGCATTACGTCGTTTTAAAACATTTTCGTGTGAATTTAATCGACAGTTCTTGTGAAAATCAATGTTTTCTTAGTAAACACTAATTTAGGCCAAGTTAGTATGATTGCAAATGATATGTTTTTTCAGAAAAACTAGCAGTAAGTCAATGGAAAAAGAGCTTTGTTTTATTGTATTTCTCTACATTACGTCGTTTTAAAACATTTTCGTGTGAATTTAATCGACAGTTTTTGAGAAAATCAATGTTTTTTCAGTAAACAATACTTTAGGCCAAGTTAGTATGATTGCAAATGATATGTTTTTTCAGAAAAACTAGCAGTGATTCAATGGAAAAAATGATTGATTTTATTGTATTTCTGTGCATTACGTCGTTTTAAAACATTTTCGTGTGAATTTAATCGACAGTTTTTGAGAAAATCAATGTTTTTTCAGTAAACACTAATTTAGGCCAAGTTAGTATCATTGCAAATGATATGTTTTTTCAGAAAAACTAGCAGTAATTCAATAAAAAAAGTGCTTGGTTTAATTGTATTTCTGTGCATTACATCGTTTTAAAACATTTTCGTTTGAATTTAATCGACAGTTTTTGAGAAAATCAATGTTTTTTCAGTAAACAATACTTTAGGCCAAGTTAGTATGATTGCAAATGATATGTTTTTTCAAAAAAACTAGCAGTAATTCAATAGAAAAAGTGCTTCGTTTTATTGTATTCCTGTACATTACGTCGTTTTAAAACATTATCGTGTGAATTTAATCGACAGTTATTGAGAAAATCAATGTCTTTTCAGTAAACACTAATTTAGGCCAAGTTAGTATGATTGCAAATGATATATTTTTTCAGAAAAACTAGCAGTAAATCAATAAAAAAAGTGCTTGGTTTTATTGTACTTCTGTGCATTACGTCGTTTTAAAACATTTTTGTGTGAATTTATTCGACAGTTTTCTAGAAAATCAATGTTTTTTCAGTAAACACTAATTTAGGCCAAGTTTGTATGATTGCAAATGATATGTTTTTTCAGATAAAATAGCAGTGATTCAATGGAAAAAATGCTTGGTTCTAGTGTATTTCTGTACATTACGTCGTTTTAAAATCTTTTTGTGTGAATTTAATCGTCAGTTTTTGAGAAAATCAATGTTTTTTCAGTAAACACTAATTTAGTCCAAGTTAGTATGATTGCAAATCATATGTTTTTTCAGAAAAACTAGCAGTAATTCAATGGAAAAAGTGCTTCCTTTTATTGTATTCCTGTAGATTACGTCGTTTTAAAACATTATCGTGTGAATTTAATTGACAGTTTTTGAGAAAATCAATGTTTTTTCAGTAAACACTAATTTAGGCCAAATTAGTTTAATTGCAAATGATATGTTTTTTCAGAAAAACTAGCAGTAATTCAATGGAAAAAGAGCTTTGTTTTATTGTATTTCTCTACATTACGTCGTTTTAAAACATTTTCGTGTGAATTTAATCGACAGTTTTTGAGAAAATCAATGTTTTTTCAGTAAACAATACTTTAGGCCAAGTTAGTATGATTGCAAATGATATGTTTTTTCAGAAAAACTAGCAGTGATTCAATGGGAAAAATGATTGATTTTATTGTATTTCTGTGCATTACGTCGTTTTAAAACATTTTCGTGTGAATTTAATCGACAGTTTTTGAGAAAATCAATGTTTTTTCAGTAAACACTAATTTAGGCCAAGTTAGTATCATTGCAAATGATATGTTTTTTCAGAAAAACTAGCAGTAATTCAATAAAAAAAGTGCTTGGTTTAATTGTATTTCTGTGCATTACATCGTTTTAAAACATTTTCGTTTGAATTTAATCGACAGTTTTTGAGAAAATCAATGTTTTTTCAGTAAACACTAATTTAGGCCAAATTAGTTTAATTGCAAATGATATGTTTTTTCAGAAAAACTAGCAGTAAGTCAATGGAAAAAGAGCTTTGTTTTATTGTATTTCTCTACATTACGTCGTTTTAAAACATTTTCGTGTGAATTTAATCGACAGTTTTTGAGAAAATCAATGTTTTTTCAGTAAACAATACTTTAGGCCAAGTTAGTATGATTGCAAATGATATGTTTTTTCAGAAAAACTAGCAGTGATTCAATGGGAAAAATGATTGATTTTATTGTATTTCTGTGCATTACGTCGTTTTAAAACATTTTCGTGTGAATTTAATCGACAGTTTTTGAGAAAATCAATGTTTTTTCAGTAAACACTAATTTAGGCCAAGTTAGTATCATTGCAAATGATATGTTTTTTCAGAAAAACTAGCAGTAATTCAATAAAAAAAGTGCTTGGTTAAATTGTATTTCTGTGCATTACATCGTTTTAAAACATTTTCGTTTGAATTTAATCGACAGTTTTTGAGAAAATCAATGTTTTTTCAGTAAACAATACTTTAGGCCAAGTTAGTATGATTGCAAATGATATGTTTTTTCAGAAAAACTAGCAGTAATTCAATGGAAAAAGTGCTTCGTTTTATTGTATTCCTGTACATTACGTCGTTTTAAAACATTATCGTGTGAATTTAATCGACAGTTATTGAGAAAATCAATGTCTTTTCAGTAAACACTAATTTAGGCCAAGTTAGTATGATTGCAAATGATATGTTTTTTAAGAAAAACTAGCAGTAAATCAATAAAAAAAGTGCTTGGTTTTATTGTACTTCTGTGCATTACGTCGTTTTAAAACATTTTCGTGTGAATTTAATCGACAGTTTTTGAGAAAATCAATGTTTTTTCAGTAAACAATACTTTAGGCCAAGTTAGTATGATTGCAAATGATATGTTTTTTCAGAAAAACTAGCAGTGATTCAATGGAAAAAATGCTTGATTTTATTGTATTTCTGTGCATTACGTCGTTTTAAAACATTTTCGTGTGAATTTAATCGACAGTTTTTGAGAAAATCAATGTTTTTTCAGTAAACACTAATTTAGGCCAAGTTAGTATGATTGCAAATGATATGTTTTTTCAGTAAAACTAGCAGTGATTCAATGGAAAAAATGCTTGATTTTATTGTTTTTCTGTGCATTACGTCGTTTTAAAACATTTTCGTGTGAATTTAATCGACAGTTTTTGAGAAAATCAATGTTTTTTCAGTAAACACTAATTTAGGCCAAGTTAGTATGATTGCAAATGATATGTTTTTTCAGAAAAACTAGCAGTAATTCAATGAAAAAAGTGCTTGCTTTAATTGTATTTCTGTGCATTACATCGTTTTAAAACATTTTCGTTTGAATTTAATCGACAGTTTTTGAGAGAATCAATGTTTTTTCAGTAAACACTAATTTAGGCCAAGTTAGTATCATTGCAAATGATATGTTTTTTCAGAAAAACTAGCAGTGATTCAAAGGAAAAAATGCTTGGTTTTAGTGTATTTCTGTACATTACGTCGTTTTAAAACCTTTTTGTGTGAATTTAATCAACAGTTTTTGAGAAAATCAATTATATTTCAGTAAACACCAATTTAGGCCAAGTTAGTGTGATTGCAAATGATATGTTTTTTCAGAAAAACTTGCGGTGATTCAACGGAAAAGGTGCTTGTTTTTAGTGTATTTCTGTACATTACGTCGTTTTAAAACCTTTTTGTGTGAATTTAATCGACAGTTTTTGAGAAAATCAATGTTTTTTCAGTAAACACTAATTTAGGCCAAGTTAGTATGATTGCAAATGATATGTTTTTTCAGAAAAACTAGCAGTGATTCAATGGACAAAATGCTTGGTTTTAGTGTATTTCTGTACATTACGTCGTTTTAAAACCTTTTTGTGTGAATTTAATCGACAGTTATTGAGAAAATCAATGTCTTTTCAGTAAACACTAATTTAGGCCAAGTTAGTATGATTGCAAATGATATGTTTTTTCAGAAAAACTAGCAGTAAATCAATAAAAAAAGAGCTTGGTTTTATTGTACTTCTGTGCATTACGTCGTTTTAAAACATTTTTGTGTGAATTTATTCGACAGTTTTCTAGAAAATCAATGTTTTTTCAGTAAACACTAATTTAGGCCAAGTTTGTATGATTGCAAATGATATGTTTTTTCAGATAAAATAGCAGTGATTCAACGGAAAAAATGCTTGGTTCTAGTGTATTTCTGTACATTACGTCGTTTTAAAATCTTTTTGTGTGAATTTAATCGTCAGTTTTTGAGAAAATCAATGTTTTTTCAGTAAACACTAATTTAGGCCTAGTTAGTATGATTGCAAATCATATGTTTTTTCAGAAAAACTAGCAGTAATTCAATGGAAAAAGTGCTTCCTTTTATTGTATTCCTGTAGATTACGTCGTTTTAAAACATTATCGTGTGAATTTAATTGACAGTTTTTGAGAAAATCAATGTTTTTTCAGTAAACACTAATTTAGGCCAAATTAGTTTAATTGCAAATGATATGTTTTTTCAGAAAAACTAGCAGTAATTCAATGGAAAATGTTCTTGGTTTTATTGTATTTCTGTGCATTACGTCGCTTTAAAACATTTTCGTGTGAATTTAATCGACAGTTTTTGAGAAAATCAATTATTTTTCAGTAAACACCAATTTAGGCCAAGTTAGTATGATTGCAAATGATATGTTTTTTCAGAAGAACTAGCAGTGATTCAATGGAAAAAATGCTTGGTTTTAGTGTATTTCTGTACATTACGTCGTTTTAAAACCTTTTTGTGTGAATTTAATCGACAGTTTTTGAGAAAATCAATGTTTTTTCAGTAAACATTAATTTAGGCCAAGCTAGTATGATTGCAAATGATATGTTTTTTTCAGAAAAACTAGCAGTGATTCACTGGAAAAAATGCTTGGTTTTAGTGTATTTCTGTACATTACGTCGTTTTAAAAGCTTTTTGTGTGAATTTAATCGACGGTTTTTGAGAAAATCAATGTTTTTTCAGTAAACACTAATTTAGGCCATGTTAGTATGATTGCAAATGATATGTTTTTTCAGAAAAACTAGCAGTGATTCAATAGACAAAATGCTTGGTTTTAGTGTATTTCTGTACATTACGTCGTTTTAAAACATTTTCGTGTGAATTAATTCCACAGTTTTTGAGAAAATCAATGTTTTTTCAGTAAACACTAATTTAGGCCAAGTTAGTATGATTGCAAATGATATGTTTTTTCAGAAAAACTAGCAGTAAATCAATAAAAAAAGTGCTTGGTTTTATTGTACTTCTGTGCATTACGTCGTTTTAAAACATTTTCGTGTGAATTTAATCGACAGTTCTTGTGAAAATCAATGTTTTTTCAGTAAACACTAATTTATGCCAAGTTAGTATGATTGCAAATGATATGTTTTTTCAGAAAAACTAGCAGTAAGTCAATGGAAAAAGAGCTTTGTTTTATTGTATTTCTCTACATTACGTCGTTTTAAAACATTTTCGTGTGAATTTAATCGAAAGTTTTTGAGAAAATCAATGTTTTTTCAGTAAACAATACTTTAGGCCAAGTTAGTATGATTGCAAATGATATGTTTTTTCAGAAAAACTAGCAGTGATTCAATGGAAAAAATGATTGATTTTATTGTATTTCTGTGCATTACATCGTTTTAAAACATTTTCGTGTGAATTTAATCGACAGTTTTTGAGAAAATCAATGTTTTTTCAGTAAACACTAATTTAGGCCAAGTTAGTATGATTGCAAATGATATGTTTTTTCAGAAAAACTAGCAGTAATTCAATAAAAAAAGTGCTTGGTGTTTAATTGTATTTCTGTGCATTACATCGTTTTAAAACATTTTCGTTTGAATTTAATCGACAGTTTTTGAGAAAATCAATGTTTTTTCAGTAAACAATACTTTAGGCCAAGTTAGTATGATTGCAAATGATATGTTTTTTCAGAAAAACTAGCAGTGATTCAATGGAAAAAATGATTGATTTTATTGTATTTCTGTGCATTACGTCGTTTTAAAACATTTTCGTGTGAATTTAATCGACAGTTTTTGAGAAAATCAATGTTTTTTCAGTAAACACTAATTTAGGCCAAGTTAGTATGATTGCAAATGATATGTTTTTTCAGAAAAACTAGCAGTAATTCAATAAAAAAAGTGCTTGGTTTAATTGTATTTCTGTGCATTACATCGTTTTAAAACATTTTCGTTTGAATTTAATCGACAGTTTTTGAGAAAATCAATGTTTTTTCAGTAAACAATACTTTAGGCCAAGTTAGTATGATTGCAAATGATATGTTTTTTCAGAAAAACTAGCAGTAATTCAATGGAAAAAGTGCTTCGTTTTATTGTATTCCTGTACATTACGTCGTTTTAAAACATTATCGTGTGAATTTAATCGACAGTTATTGAGAAAATCAATGTCTTTTCAGTAAACACTAATTTAGGCCAAGTTAGTATGATTGCAAATGATATGTTTTTTCAGAAAAACTAGCAGTAAATCAATAAAAAAAGTGCTTGGTTTTATTGTACTTCTGTGCATTACGTCGTTTGAAAACATTTTTGTGTGAATTTATTCGACAGTTTTCTAGAAAATCAATGTTTTTTCAGTAAACACTAATTTAGGCCAAGTTTGTATGATTGCAAATGATATGTTTTTTCAGATAAAATAGCAGTGATTCAATGGAAAAAATGCTTGGTTCTAGTGTATTTTTGTACATTACGTCGTTTTAAAATCTTTTTGTGTGAATTTAATCGTCAGTTTTTGAGAAAATCAATGTTTTTTCAGTAAACACTAATTTAGGCCAAGTTAGTATGATTGCAAATCATATGTTTTTTCAGAAAAACTAGCAGTAATTCAATGGAAAAAGTGCTTCCTTTTATTGTATTCCTGTAGATTACGTCGTTTTAAAACATTATCGTGTGAATTTAATTGACAGTTTTTGAGAAAATCAATGTTTTTTCAGTAAACACTAATTTAGGCCAAATTAGTTTAATTGCAAATGATATGTTTTTTCAGAAAAACTAGCAGTAAGTCAATGGAAAAAGAGCTTTGTTTTATTGTATTTCTCTACATTACGTCGTTTTAAAACATTTTCGTGTGAATTTAATCGACAGTTTTTGAGAAAATCAATGTTTTTTCAGTAAACAATACTTTAGGCCAAGTTAGTATGATTGCAAATGATATGTTTTTTCAGAAAAACTAGCAGTGATTCAATGGGAAAAATGATTGATTTTATTGTATTTCTGTGCATTACGTCGTTTTAAAACATTTTCGTGTGAATTTAATCGACAGTTTTTGAGAAAATCAATGTTTTTTCAGTAAACACTAATTTAGGCCAAGTTAGTATCATTGCAAATGATATGTTTTTTCAGAAAAACTAGTAGTAATTCAATAAAAAAAGTGCTTGGTTTAATTGTATTTCTGTGCATTACATCGTTTTAAAACATTTTCGTTTGAATTTAATCGACAGTTTTTGAGAAAATCAATGTTTTTTCAGTAAACAATACTTTAGGCCAAGTTAGTATGATTGCAAATGATATGTTTTTTCAGAAAAACTAGCAGTAATTCAATGGAAAAAGTGCTTCGTTTTATTGTATTCCTGTACATTACGTCGTTTTAAAACATTATCGTGTGAATTTAATCGACAGTTATTGAGAAAATCAATGTCTTTTCAGTAAACACTAATTTAGGCCAAGTTAGTATGATTGCAAATGATATGTTTTTTCAGAAAAACTAGCAGTAAATCAATAAAAAAAGTGCTTGGTTTTATTGTACTTCTGTGCATTACGTCGCTTTAAAACATTTTTGTGTGAATTTATTCGACAGTTTTCTAGAAAATCAATGTTTTTTCAGTAAACACTAATTTAGGCCAAGTTAGTATGATTGCAAATGATATGTTTTTTCAGATAAAATAGCAGTGATTCAATGGAAAAAATGCTTGGTTCTAGTGTATTTCTGTACATTACGTCGTTTTAAAATCTTTTTGTGTGAATTTAATCGTCAGTTTTTGAGAAAATCAATGTTTTTTCAGTAAACACTAATTTAGGCCAAGTTAGTATGATTGCAAATCATATGTTTTTTCAGAAAAACTAGCAGTAATTCAATGGAAAAAGTGCTTCCTTTTATTGTATTCCTGTAGATTACGTCGTTTTAAAACATTATCGTGTGAATTTAATTTACAGTTTTTGAGAAAATCAATGTTTTTTCAGTAAACACTAATTTAGGCCAAATTAGTTTAATTGCAAATGATATGTTTTTTTCAGAAAAACTAGCAGTAAATCAATAAAAAAAGTGCTTGGTTTTATTGTACTTCTGTGCATTACGTCGTTTTAAAACATTTTCGTGTGAATTTAATCGACAGTTCTTGTGAAAATCAATGTTTTTTCAGTAAACACTAATTTAGGCCAAGTTAGTATGATTGCAAATGATATGTTTTTTCAGAAAAACTAGCAGTAAGTCAAGGGAAAAAGAGCTTTGTTTTATTGTATTTCTCTACATTACGTCGTTTTAAAATATTTTCGTGTGAATTTAATCGACAGTTCTTGTGAAAATCAATGTTTATTCAGTAAACACTAATTTAGGCCAAGTTGGTATGATTGCAAATGATATGTTTTTTCAGAAAAACTAGCAGTGATTCAATGGAAAAAATGATTGATTTTATTGTATTTCTGTGCATTACGTCGTTTTAAAACATTTTCGTGTGAATTTAATCGACAGTTTTTGAGAAAATCAATGTTTTTTCAGTAAACAATACTTTAGGCCAAGTTAGTATGATTGCAAATGATATGTTTTTTCAGAAAAACTAGCAGTAATTCAATGGAAAAAGTGCTTCGTTTTATTGTATTCCTGTACATTACGTCGTTTTGAAACATTATCGTGTGAATTTAATTATCAGTTTTTGAGAAAATCAATGTTTTTTCAGTAAACACTAATGTAGGCCAAATTAGTTTAATTGCAAATGATATGTTTTTTCAGAAAAACTAGCAGTAATTCAATGGAAAATGTTCTTGGTTTTATTGTATTTCTGTGCATTACGTCGTTTTAAAACATTTTCGTGTGAATTTAATCGACAGTTTTTGAGAAAATCAATGTTTTTTCAGTAAACACTAATTTAGGCCATGTTAGTATGATTGCAAATGATATGTTTTTTCAGAAAAACTAGCAGTGATTCAATGGACAAAATGCTTGGTTTTAGTCTATTTCTGTACATTACGTCGTTTTAAAACATTTTCGTGTGAATTAATTCCACAGTTTTTGAGAAAATCAATGTTTTTTCAGTAAACACTAATTTAGGCCAAGTTAGTATGATTGCAAATGATATGTTTTTTCAGATAAAATAGCAGTGATTCAATGGAAAAAGTGCTTGGTTTTATTGTACTTCTGTGCATTACGTCGTTTTAAAACATTTTCGTGTGAATTTAATCGACAGTTTTTGAGAAAATCAATGTTTTTTCAGTAAACAATACTTTAGGCCAAGTTAGTATGATTGCAAATAATATGTTTTTTCAGAAAAACTAGCAGTGATTCAATGGAAAAAATGATTGATTTTATTGTATTTCTGTGCATTACGTCGTTTTAAAACATTTTCGTTTGAATTTAATCGACAGTTTTTGAGAAAATCAATGTTTTTTCAGTAAACACTAATTTAGGCCAAGTTAGTATGATTGCAAATGATATGTTTTTTCAGAAAAACTAGCAGTAATTCAATAAAAAAAGTGCTTGGTTTAATTGTATTTCTGTGCATTACATTGTTTTAAAACATTTTCGTTTGAATTTAATCGACAGTTTTTGAGAAAATCAATGTTTTTTCAGTAAACAATACTTTAGGCCAAGTTAGTATGATTGCAAATGATATGTTTTTTCAGAAAAACTAGCAGTAATTCAATGGAAAAAGTGCTTCGTTTTATTGTATTCCTGTAGATTACGTCGTTTTAAAACATTATCGTGTGAATTTAATTATCAGTTTCTGAGAAAATCAATGTTTTTTCAGTAAACACTAATTTAGGCCAAATTAGTTTAATTGCAAATGATATGTTTTTTCAGAAAAACTAGCAGTAATTCAATGGAAAATGTTCTTGGTTTTATTGTATTTCTGTGCATTACGTCGTTTTAAAATATTTTCGTGTGAATTTAATCGACAGTTTTTGAGAAAATCAATTATTTTTCAGTAAACACCAATTTAGGCCAAGTTAGTATGATTGCAAATGATATGTTTTTTCAGAAAAACTAGCAGTGATTCAATGGAAAAAATGCTTGATTTTAGTGTATTTCTGTACATTACGTCGTTTTAAAACCTTTTTGTGTGAATTTAATCGACAGTTTTTGAGAAAATCAATGTTTTTTCAGTAAACACTAATTTAGGCCAAGCTAGTATGATTGCAAATGATATGTTTTTTTCAGAAAAACTAGCAGTGATTCACTGGAAAAATAGCTTGGTTTTAGTGTATTTCTGTACATTACGTCGTTTTAAAAGCTTTTTGTGTGAATTTAATCGACAGTTTTTGAGAAAATCAATGTTTTTTCAGTAAACACTAATTTAGGCCATGTTAGTATGATTGCAAATGATATGTTTTTTCAGAAAAACTAGCAGTGATTCAATGGAAAAAATGCTTGGTTTTAGTGTATTTCTGTACATTACGTCGTTTTAAAACATTTTCGTGTGAATTTATTCCACAGTTTTTGAGAAAATCAATGTTTTTTCAGTAAACACTAATTTGGGCCAAGTTAGTATGATTGCAAATGATATGTTTTTTCAGAAAAACTAGCAGTAAATCAATAAAAAAAGTGCTTGGTTTTATTGTACTTCTGTGCATTACGTCGTTTTAAAACATTTTCGTGTGAATTTAATCGACAGTTCTTGTGAAAATCAATGTTTTTTCAGTAAACACTAATTTAGGCCAAGTTAGTATGATTGCAAATGATATGTTTTTTCAGAAAAACTAGCAGTAAGTCAATGGAAAAAGAGCTTTGTTTTAATGTATTTCTCTACATTACGTCGTTTTAAAACATTTTCGTGTGAATTTAATCGACAGTTTTTGAGAAAATCAATGTTTTTTCAGTAAACACTAATTTAGGCCAAGTTAGTATGATTGCAAATGATATGTTTTTTCAGAAAAACTAGCAGTAATTCAATGAAAAAATGCTTGATTTTATTGTATTTCTGTGCATTACATCGTTTTAAAACATTTTCGTTTGAATTTAATCGACAGTTTTTGAGAAAATCAATGTTTTTTCAGTAAACAATACTTTAGGCCAAGTTAGTATGATTGCAAATGATATGTTTTTTCAGAAAAACTAGCAGTGATTCAAAGGAAAATATGCTTGGTTTTAGTGTATTTCTGTACATTATGTCGTTTTAAAACCTTTTTGTGTGAATTTAATCAACAGTTTTTGAGAAAATCAATTATATTTCAGTAAACACCAATTTAGGCCAAGTTGGTGTGATTGCAAATGATATGTTTTTTCAGAAAAACTTGCGGTGATTCAACGGAAAAGGTGCTTGGTTTTAGTGTATTTCTGTACATTACGTCGTTTTAAAACCTTTTTGTGTGAATTTAATCGACAGTTTTTGAGAAAATCAATGTTTTTTCAGTAAACACTAATTTAGGCCAAGTTAGTATGATTGCAAATGATATGTTTTTTCAGAAAAACTAGCAGTGATTCAATGGACAAAATGCTTGGTTTTAGTGTATTTCTCTACATTACGTCGTCTTAAAACCTTTTTGTGTGAATTTAATCGACAATTTTTGAGAAAATCAATGTTTTTTCAGTAAACACTAATTTAGGCCAAGTTAGTATGATTGCAAATGATATGTTTTTTCAGAAAAAAAAGCAGTAAATCAATTAAAAAAGTGCTTGGCTTTATTGTACTTCTGTGCATTACATCGTTTTAAAACATTTTCGTGTGAATTTAATCGACAGTTCTTGTGAAAATCAATGTTTTTTCAGTAAACACTAATTTAGGACAAGTTAGTATGATTGCAAATGATATGTTTTTTCAGAAAAACTAGCAGTAAGTCAAGGGAAAAAGAGCTTTGTTTTATTGTATTTCTCTATATTACGTCGTTTTAAAAAATTTTCGTGTGAATTTAATCGACAGTTTTTGAGAAAATCAATGTTTTTTCAGTAAACAATACTTTAGGCCAAGTTAGTATGATTGCAAATGATATGTTTTTTCAGAAAAACTAGCAGTGATTCAATGGAAAAAATGCTTGGTTTTAGTGTATTTCTGTACATTACGTCGTTTTAAAACATTTTTGTGTGAATTTAATCAACAGTTTTTGAGAAAATCAATTATTTTTCAGTAAACACTAATTTAGGCCAAGTTAGTATGATTGCAAATGATATGTTTTTTCAGAAAAACTTGCGGAGATTCAACGGAAAAGGTGCTTGGTTTTAGTGTATTTCTGTACATTACGTCGTTTTTAAACATTTTCGTGTGAATTTAATGAACAGTTTTTGAGAAAATCAATGTTTTTTCAGTAAACACTAATTTAGGCCAAGTTGGTATGATTGCAAATGATATGTTTTTTCAGAAAAACTAGCCGTAAATCAATGGAAAAAGTTCTTGGTTTTATTGTATTTCTGTACATTACGTCGTTTTAAAACATTTTCATGTGAATTTAATCGACAGTTTTTGAGAAAATCAATGTTTTTTCAGTAAACACTAATTTAGGCCAAGTTAGTATGATTGCAAATGATATGTTTTTTTATAAAAACTAGCAGTAATTCAATGGAAAAATTGCTTGTTTTTATTGTATTTCTGTACATTACGTCGTTTTAAAACATTTTTGTGTGAATTTAATCGACAGTTCTTGTGAAAATCAATGTTTTTTCAGTAAACACTAATTTAGGCCAAGTTAGTATGATTCCAAATGATATGTTTTTTCAGGAAAACTAGCAGTAAATCAATAAAAAAAGTGCTTGGTTTTATTGTACTTCTGTGCATTACGTCGTTTTAAAACATTTTCGTGTGAATTTAATATACAGTTCTTGTGAAAATCAATGTTTTTTCAGTAAACACTAATTTAGGCCAAGTTAGTATGATTGCAAATGATATGTTTTTTCAGAAAAACTAGCAGTAAGTCAATGAAAAAATGCTTGATTTTATTGTATTTCTGTGCATTACATCGTTTTAAAACATTTTCGTTTGAATTTAATCGACAGTTTTTGAGAAAATCAATGTTTTTTCAGTAAACAATACTTTAGGCCAAGTTAGTATGATTGCAAATGATATGTTTTTTCAGAAAAACTAGCAGTGATTCAAAGGAAAAAATGCTTGGTTTTAGTGTATTTCTGTACATTATGTCGTTTTAAAACCTTTTTGTGTGAATTTAATCAACAGTTTTTGAGAAAATCAATTATATTTCAGTAAACACCAATTTAGGCCAAGTTGGTGTGATTGCAAATGATATGTTTTTTCAGAAAAACTTGCGGTGATTCAACGGAAAAGGTGCTTGGTTTTAGTGTATTTCTGTACATTACGTCGTTTTAAAACCTTTTTGTGTGAATTTAATCGACAGTTTTTGAGAAAATCAATGTTTTTTCAGTAAACACTAATTTAGGCCAAGTTAGTATGATTGCAAATGATATGTTTTTTCAGAAAAACTAGCAGTGATTCAATGAACAAAATGCTTGGTTTTAGTGTATTTCTCTACATTACGTCGTTTTAAACCTTTTTGTGTGAATTTAATCGACAATTTTTGAGAAAATCAATGTTTTTTCAGTAAACACTAATTTAGGCCAAGTTAGTATGATTGCAAATGATATGTTTTTTCAGAAAAAAAAGCAGTAAATCAATAAAAAAAGTGCTTGGTTTTATTGTACTTCTTTGCATTACATCGTTTTAAAACATTTTCGTGTGAATTTAATCGACAGTTCTTGTGAAAATCAATGTTTTTTCAGTAAACACTAATTTAGGCCAAGTTAGTATGATTGCAAATGATATGTTTTTTCAGAAAAACTAGCAGTAATTCAATGAAAAAGAGCTTTGTTTTATTGTATTTCTCTATATTACGTCGTTTTAAAACATTTTCGTGTGAATTTAATCGACAGTTTTTGAGAAAATCAATGTTTTTTCAGTAAACACTAATTTAGGCCAAGTTAGTATGATTGCAAATGATATTTTTTGTCAGAAAAACTAGCAGTAATTCAATGAAAAAAGTGCTTGGTTTAATTGTATTTCTGTGCATTACGTCGTTTTAAAACATTTTCGTGTGAATTTAATCGACAGTTCTTGTGAAAATCAATGTTTCTTCAGTAAACACTAATTTAGGCCAAGTTATTATGATTGCAAATGATATGTTTTTTCAGAAAAACTAGCAGTAATTCAATGGAAAAAGTGCTTGGTTTTATTGTATTTCTGTACATTACGTCGTTTTAAAACATTTTCGTGTGAATTTAATCGACAGTTTTTGAGAAAATCAATGTTTTTTCAGTAAACAATACTTTAGGCCAAGTTAGTATGATTGCAAATGATATGTTTTTTCAGAAAAACTAGCAGTGATTCAAAGGAAAAAATGCTTGGTTTTAGTGTATTTCTGTACATTACGTCGTTTTAAAACCTTTTTGTGTGAATTTAATCAACAGTTTTTGAGAAAATCAATTATTTTTCAGTAAACACTAATTTAGGCCAAGTTAGTATGATTGCAAATGATATGTTTTTTCAGAAAAACTTGCGGAGATTCAACGGAAAAGGTGCTTGGTTTTAGTGTATTTCTGTACATTACGTCGTTTTAAAACCTTTTTGTGTGAATTTAATCGACAGTTTTTGAGAAAATCAATATGTTTTCAGTAAACACTAATTTAGGCCAAGTTAGTATGATTGCAAATGATATGTTTTTTCAGAAAAACTAGCAGTGATTCAATGGAAAAAATGCTTGGTTTTAGTGTATTTCTGTGCATTACGTCGTTTTAAAACATTTTCGTGTGAATTTAATCGACAGTTTTTGAGAAAATCAGTGTTTTTTCAGTAAACACTAATTTAGGCCAATTTAGTATGATTCCAAATGATATGTTTTTTCAGAAAAACTAGCAGTGATTCAATGGAAAAAATGCTTGGTTTTAGTGTATTTCTGTACATTACGTCGTTTTAAAACCTTTTTGTGTGAATTTAATCGACAGTTTTTGAGAAAATCAATGTTTTTTCAGTACACACTAAATTAGGCCAAGTTAGTATGATTGCAAATGATATGTTTTTTCAGAAAAACAAGCAGTGCTTCAATGGAAAAAATGCTTGGTTTTAGTGTATTTCTGTGCATTACGTCGTTTTTAAACATTTTCGTGTGAATTTAATGAACAGTTTTTGAGAAAATCAATGTTTTTTCAGTAAACACTAATTTAGGCCAAGTTAGTATGATTGCAAATGATATGTTTTTTCAGAAAAACTAGCAGTAAATCAATGGAAAAAGTTCTTGGTTTTATTGTATTTCTGTACATTACGTCGTTTTAAAACATTTTCGTGTGAATTTAATCGACAGTTTTTGAGAAAATCAATGTTTTTTCAGTAAACACTAATTTAGGCCAAGTTAGTATGATTGCAAATGATATGTTTTTTTATAAAAACTAGCAGTAATTCAATGGAAAAATTGCTTGTTTTTATTGTATTTCTGTACATTACGTCGTTTTAAAACATTTTTGTTTAAATTTAATCGACAGTTCTTGTGAAAATCAATGTTTTTTCAGTAAACACTAATTTAGGCCAAGTTAGTATGATTCCAAATGATATGTTTTTTCAGAAAAACTAGCAGTAAATCAATAAAAAAAGTGCTTGGTTTTATTGTACTTCTGTGCAATACGTCGTTTTAAAACATTTTCGTGTGAATTTAATAGACAGTTCTTGTGAAAATCAATGTTTTTTCAGTAAACACTAATTTAGGCCAAGTTAGTATGATTGCAAATGATATGTTTTTTCAGAAAAACTAGCAGTAAGTCAATGGAAAAAGAGCTTTGTTTTATTGTATTTCTCTACATTACGTCGTTTTAAAACATTTTCGTGTGAATTTAATCGACAGTTTTTGAGAAAATCAATGTTTTTTCAGTAAACAATACTTTAGGCCAAGTTAGTATGATTGCAAATGATATGTTTTTTCAGAAAAACTAGCAGTGATTCAATGGAAAAAATGCTTGATTTTATTGTATTTCTGTGCATTACGTCGTTTTAAAACATTTTCGTGTGAATTTAATCGACAGTTTTTGAGAAAATCAATGTTTTTTCAGTAAACACTAATTTAGGCCAAGTTAGTATGATTGCAAATGATATGTTTTTTCAGAAAAACTAGCAGTAATTCAATGGAAAAAGTGCTTGGTTTTATTGTATTTCTATGAATTACGTTGTTTTAAAACATTTTAGTGTGAATTAAATCGACAGTTCTTGAGAAAATCAATGTTTTTTCAGTAAACACTAATTTAGGCCAAGTTAGTATGATTGCAAATGATATGTTTTTTCAGAAAAACTAGCAGTGATTCAATGGACGAAATGCTTGGTTTTAGTGTATTTCTGTACATTACGTCGTTTTAAAACCTTTTTGTGTGAATTTAATCGACAATTTTTGAGAAAATCAATGTTTTTTCAGTAAACACTAATTTAGGCCAAGTTAGTATGATTGCAAATGATATGTTTTTTCAGAAAAAAAAGCAGTAAATCAATAAAAAAAATGCTTGGTTTTATTGTACTTCTGTGCATTACATCGTTTTAAAACATTTTCGTGTGAATTTAATCGACAGTTCTTGTGAAAATCAATGTTTTTTCAGTAAACACTAATTTAGGCCAAGTTAGTATGCTTGCAAATGATATGTTATTCAGAAAAACTAGCAGTGATTCAATGGAAAAAATGCTTGATTTTATTGTATTTCTGTGCATTACGTCGTTTTAAAACATTTTCGTGTGAATTTAATCGACAGTTCTTGTGAAAATCAATGTTTCTTCAATAAACACTAATTTAGGCCAAGTTAGTATGATTGCAAATGATATGTTTTTTCAGAAAAACAATCAGTGATTCAATGGAAAAAATGCTTGGTTTTAGTGTATTTCTGTGCATTACGTCGTTTTAAAACATTTTCGTGTGAATTTAATCGACAGTTTTTGAGAAAATCAGTGTTTTTTCAGTAAACACTAATTTAGGCCAAGTTAGTATGATTGCAAATGATGTTTTTTCAGAAAAACTAGCAGTAATTCAATGGAAAAAGTGCTTGGTTTTAGTGTATTTCTGTACATTTCGTCGATTTAAAACATTGTTGTGTGATTTTAATCGACAATTCTTTGAGAAAATCAATTTGTTTTTCAGTAAGCACTAACTTAGGCCAAGTTAGTATGATTGCAAATGATGTTTTTTCAGAAAAACTAGCAGTAATTCAATGGAAAAAGTGCTTGGTTTTAGTGTATTTCTGTACATTTTGTCGTTGTGAAACATTTTCGTGTGAATTTAATCGACAGTTTTTGAGAAAATCAATGTTTTTTCAGTAAACACTAATTTAGGCCAAGTTAGTATGATTGCAAATGATATGTTTTTTCAGAAAAACTAGCAGTAATTCAATGGAAAAAGTGCTTGGTTTTATTGTATTTCTGTACATTACGTCGTTTTTAAACATTTTCGTGTGAATTTAATCGACAGTTCTTGAGAAAATCAATGTTTTTTCAGTAAACACTAATTTTGGCCAAGTTAGTATGATTGCAAATGATATGTTTTTTCAGAAGAACTAGCAGTGATTCAATAGAAAAAATGCTTGGTTTTAGTGTATTTCTGTACATTACGTCGTTTTAAAACATTTTCGTGTGAATTTAATCGACGGTTCTTGAGAAAATCAATGTTTTTTCAGTAAACACTAATTTAGGCCAAGTTAGTATGATTGCAAATGATATGTTTTTTCAGAAAAACTAGCAGTGATTCAATGGAAAAAATGCTTGGTTTTAGTGTATTTCTGTACATTACGTCGTTTTAAAACCTTTTTGTCTGATTTTAATCGACCGTTCTTGAGAAAATCAATGTTTTTTCAGCAAACACTAATTTAGGCCAAGTTAGTATGATTGCAAATGATATGTTTTTTCAGATAAACTAGCAGTAAATCAATGGAAAAAGTGCTTGGTTTTATTGTATTTCTGTACAATACGTCGTTTTAAAACATTTTCGTGTGAATTTAATCGACGGTTCTTGAGAAAATCACTGTTTTTTCAGTAAACACTAATTTAGGCCAAGTTAGTATGATTGCAAATGATATGTTTTTTCAGAAAAACTAGCAGTGATTCAATGGAAAAAGTGCTTGGTTTTATTGTATTTCTGTACATTACGTCGTTTTTAAACATTTTCGTGTGAATTTAATCCACGGTTCTTGAGAAAATCAATGTTTTTTCAGTAAACACTAATTTAGGCCAAGTTAGTATGATTGCAAATGATATGTTTTTTCAGAAAAACTAGCAGTGATTCAATGGAAAAAGTGCTTGGTTTTAGTGTATTTCTGTACATTACGTCGTTTTAAAACCTTTTTGTCTGAATTTAATCGACAGTTCTTGAGAAAATCAATGTTTTTTCAGTAAACACTAATTTAGCCCAAGTTAGTATGATTGCAAATGATATGTTTTTTCAGAAAAACTAGCAGTAATTCAATAGAAAAAGTGCTTGGCTTTATTGTATTTTTTTATATTACGTCGTTTTAAAACATTTTCGTGCGAATTTAATCGACGGTTCTTGAGAAAATCAATGTGTTTTCAGTAAACACTAATTTAAGCCAAGTTAGTATGATTTCAAATGATATGTTTTTACAGAAAAATTAGCAGTAATTCAATGGAAAAAGTGCTTGGTTTTAGTGTACTTCTGTACATTACGTCGTTTTAAAACATTTTTGTGTGATTTTAATCGACAGTTTTTGAGAAAATCAATGTTTTCTCAGTAAACACTAATTTAGGCCAAGTTAGTATGAGTGCAAATGATATGTTTTTTCAGAAAAACTAGCAGTAATTCAATGGAAAAATTGCTTGGTTTTATTGTATTTCTGTACATTACGTCGTTTTAAAACATTTTCGTGTGAATTTATCGACAGATTTTGAGAAAATCACTGTTTTTTCAGTAAACACTAATTTAGGCCAAGTTAGTATGATGGCAAATGATATGTTTTTTCAGAAAAACTAGCAGTAATTCAATAGAAAAAGTGCTTGGCTTTATTGTATTTCTGTAAATTACGTCGTTTTAAAACATTTTCGTTTGAATTTAATCGATGGTTCTTGAGAAACTCAATGTTTTTTCAGTAAACACTAATTTAGGCCCAGTTAATATGATTGCAAATGATATGTTTTTTCAGAAAAACTTGCAGTAATTCAATGGAAAAGTGCTTGGTTTTATTGTATTTCTGTGCATTACGTCGTTTTAAAACATTTTCGTGTGAATTTAATCGACAGTTCTTGAGAAATGAAATGTTTTTTCAGTAAACACTAATTTAGGCCAAGTTAGTGTGATTGCAAATGATATGTTTTTTCAGAAAAACTAGCAGTAATTCAATAGAAAAAGTGCTTGGCTTTATTGTATTTCTGTATATTACGTCGTTTTAAAACATTCTCGTGTGAATTTAATCGATGGTTCTTGAGAAACTCAATGTTTTTTCAGTAAACACTAATTTAGGCCCAGTTAATATGATTGCAAATGATATGTTTTTTCAGAAAAAACTTGCAGTAATTCAATAGAAAAGTGCTTGGTTTTATTGTATTTCTGTGCATTACGTCGTTTTAAAACATTTTCGTGTGAATTTAATCGACAGTTCTTGAGAAATGAAATGTTTTTTCAGTAAACACTAATTTAGGCCAAGTTAGTATGATTGCAAATGATCTGTCTTTTCAGAAAAACTAGCAGTAATTCAATGGAAAAAGTGCTTGGTTTTAGTGCATTCCTGTACATTACGTCGTTTTAAAACATTTTTGTGTGAATTTAATCGACAGTTTTTGAGAAAATCAATGTTTTTTCAGTAAATTCTAATTTAGGCCAAGTTAGTATGATTGCAAATCATATGTTTTTTCAGAAAAACTAGCAGTAATTCAATGGAAAAAGTGCTTCCTTTTATTGTATTCCTGTAGATTACGTCGTTTTAAAACATTATCGTGTGAATTTAATTGACAGTTTTTGAGAAAATCAATGTTTTTTCAGTAAACACTAATTTAGGCCAAATTAGTTTCATTGCAAATGATATGTTTTTTCAGAAAAACTAGCAGTAAGTCAATGGAAAAAGAGCTTTGTTTTATTGTATTTCTCTACATTACGTCGTTTTAAAACATTTTCGTGTGAATTTAATCGACAGTTTTTGAGAAAATCAATGTTTTTTCAGTAAACAATACTTTAGGCCAAGTTAGTATGATTGCAAATGATATGTTTTTTCAGAAAAACTAGCAGTGATTCAATGGGAAAAATGATTGATTTTATTGTATTTCTGTGCATTACGTCGTTTTAAAACATTTTCGTGTGAATTTAATCGACAGTTTTTGAGAAAATCAATGTTTTTTCAGTAAACACTAATTTAGGCCAAGTTAGTATCATTGCAAATGATATGTTTTTTCAGAAAAACTAGTAGTAATTCAATAAAAAAAGTGCTTGGTTTAATTGTATTTCTGTGCATTACATCGTTTTAAAACATTTTCGTTTGAATTTAATCGACAGTTTTTGAGAAAATCAATGTTTTTTCAGTAAACAATACTTTAGGCCAAGTTAGTATGATTGCAAATGATATGTTTTTTCAGAAAAACTAGCAGTAATTCAATGGAAAAAGTGCTTCGTTTTATTGTATTCCTGTACATTACGTCGTTTTAAAACATTATCGTGTGAATTTAATCGACAGTTATTGAGAAAATCAATGTCTTTTCAGTAAACACTAATTTAGGCCAAGTTAGTATGATTGCAATTGATATGTTTTTTCAGAAAAACTAGCAGTAAATCAATAAAAAAAGTGCTTGGTTTTATTGTACTTCTGTGCATTACGTCGTTTTAAAGCATTTTTGTGTGAATTTATTCGACAGTTTTCTAGAAAATCAATGTTTTTTCAGTAAACACTAATTTAGGCCAAGTTAGTATGATTGCAAATGATATGTTTTTTCAGATAAAATAGCAGTGATTCAATGGAAAAAATGCTTGGTTCTAGTGTATTTCTGTACATTACGTCGTTTTAAAACATTATCGTGTGAATTTAATTGACAGTTTTTGAGAAAATCAATGTTTTTTCAGTAAACACTAATTTAGGCCAAATTAGTTTAATTGCAAATGATATGTTTTTTTCAGAAAAACTAGCAGTAAATCAATAAAAAAAGTGCTTGGTTTTATTGTACTTCTGTGCATTACGTCGTTTTCAAACATTTTCGTGTGAATTTAATCGACAGTTCTTGTGAAAATCAATGTTTTTTCAGTAAACACTAATTTAGGCCAAGTTAGTATGATTGCAAATGATATGTTTTTTCAGAAAAACTAGCAGTAAGTCAAGGGAAAAAGAGCTTTGTTTTATTGTATTTCTCTACATTACGTCGTTTTAAAACATTTTCGTGTGAATTTAATCGACAGTTTTTGAGAAAATCAATGTCTTTTCAGTAAACAATACTTTAGGCCAAGTTAGTATGATTGCAAATGATATGTTTTTTCAGAAAAACTAGCAGTGATTCAATGGAAAAAATGATTGATTTTATTGTATTTCTGTGCATTACGTCGTTTTAAAACATTTTCGTGTGAATTTAATCGACAGTTTTTGAGAAAATCAATGTTTTTTCAGTAAACAATACTTTAGGCCAAGTTAGTATGATTGCAAATGATATGTTTTTTCAGAAAAACTAGCAGTAATTCAATGGAAAAAGTGCTTCGTTTTATTTTATTCCTGTACATTACGTCGTTTTGAAACATTATCGTGTGAATTTAATTATCAGTTTTTGAGAAAATCAATGTTTTTTCAGTAAACACTAATGTAGGCCAAATTAGTTTAATTGCAAATGATATGTTTTTTCAGAAAAACTAGCAGTAATTCAATGGAAAATGTTCTTGGTTTTATTGTATTTCTGTGCATTACGTCGTTTTAAAACATTTTCGTGTGAATTTAATCGACAGTTTTTGAGAAAATCAATTATTTTTCAGTAAACACCAATTTAGGCCAAGTTAGTATGATTGCAAATGATATGTTTTTTCAGAAAAACTAGCAGTGATTCAATGGAACAAATGCTTGGTTTTAGTGTATTTCTGTACATTACGTCGTTTTAAAAGCTTTTTGTGTGAATTTAATCGACAGTTTTTGAGAAAATCAATGTTTTTTCAGTAAACACTAATTTAGGCCAAGCTAGTATGATTGCAAATGATATGTTTTTTTCAGAAAAACTAGCAGTGATTCACTGGAAAAAATGCTTGGTTTTAGTGTATTTCTGTACATTACGTCGTTTTAAAAGCTTTTTGTGTGAATTTAATCGACAGTTTTTGAGAAAATCAATGTTTTTTCAGTAAACACTAATTTAGGCCATGTTAGTATGATTGCAAATGATATGTTTTTTCAGAAAAACTAGCAGTGATTCAATGGACAAAATGCTTGGTTTTAGTGTATTTCTGTACATTACGTCGTTTTAAAACATTTTCGTGTGAATTAATTCCACAGTTTTTGAGAAAATCAATGTTTTTTCAGTAAACACTAATTTAGGCCAAGTTAGTATGATTGCAAATGATATGTTTTTTCAGAAAAACTAGCAGTAAATCAATAAAAAAAGTGCTTGGTTTTATTGTACTTCTATGCATTACGTCGTTTTAAAACATTTTCGTGTGAATTTAATCGACAGTTTTTGAGAAAATCAATGTTTTTTCAGTAAACAATACTTTAGGCCAAGTTAGTATGATTGCAAATAATATGTTTTTTCAGAAAAACTAGCAGTGATTCAATGAAAAAAATGATTGATTTTATTGTATTTCTGTGCATTACGTCGTTTTAAAACATTTTCGTTTGAATTTAATCGACAGTTTTTGAGAAAATCAATGTTTTTTCAGTAAACACTAATTTAGGCCAAGTTAGTATGATTGCAAATGATATGTTTTTTCAGAAAAACTAGCAGTAATTCAATAAAAAAAGTGCTTGGTTTAATTGTATTTCTGTGCATTACATTGTTTTAAAACATTTTCGTTTGAATTTAATCGACAGTTTTTGAGAAAATCAATGTTTTTTCAGTAAACAATACTTTAGGCCAAGTTAGTATGATTGCAAATGATATGTTTTTTCAGAAAAACTAGCAGTAATTCAATGGAAAAAGTGCTTCGTTTTATTGTATTCCTGTAGATTACGTCGTTTTAAAACATTATCGTGTGAATTTAATTATCAGTTTCTGAGAAAATCAATGTTTTTTCAGTAAACACTAATTTAGGCCAAATTAGTTTAATTGCAAATGATATGTTTTTTCAGAAAAACTAGCAGTAATTCAATGGAAAATGTTCTTGGTTTTATTGTATTTCTGTGCATTACGTCGTTTTAAAATATTTTCGTGTGAATTTAATCGACAGTTTTTGAGAAAATCAATTATTTTTCAGTAAACACCAATTTAGGCCAAGTTAGTATGATTGCAAATGATATGTTTTTTCAGAAAAACTAGCAGTGATTCAATGGAAAAAATGCTTGGTTTTAGTGTATTTCTGTACATTACGTCGTTTTAAAACCTTTTTGTGTGAATTTAATCGACAGTTTTTGAGAAAATCAATGTTTTTTCAGTAAACACTAATTTAGGCCAAGCTAGTATGATTGCAAATGATATGTTTTTTTCAGAAAAACTAGCAGTGATTCACTGGAAAAATAGCTTGGTTTTAGTGTATTTCTGTACATTACGTCGTTTTAAAAGCTTTTTGTGTGAATTTAATCGACAGTTTTTGAGAAAATCAATGTTTTTTCAGTAAACACTAATTTAGGCCATGTTAGTATGATTGCAAATGATATGTTTTTTCAGAAAAACTAGCAGTGATTCAATGGAAAAAATGCTTGGTTTTAGTGTATTTCTGTACATTACGTCGTTTTAAAACATTTTCGTGTGAATTTATTCCACAGTTTTTGAGAAAATCAATGTTTTTTCAGTAAACACTAATTTGGGCCAAGTTAGTATGATTGCAAATGATATGTTTTTTCAGAAAAACTAGCAGTAAATCAATAAAAAAAGTGCTTGGTTTTATTGTACTTCTGTGCATTACGTCGTTTTAAAACATTTTCGTGTGAATTTAATCGACAGTTCTTGTGAAAATCAATGTTTTTTCAGTAAACACTAATTTAGGCCAAGTTAGTATGATTGCAAATGATATGTTTTTTCAGAAAAACTAGCAGTAAGTCAATGGAAAAAGAGCTTTGTTTTATTGTATTTCTCTACATTACGTCGTTTTAAAACATTTTCGTGTGAATTTAATCGACAGTTTTTGAGAAAATCAATGTTTTTTCAGTAAACAATACTTTAGGCCAAGTTAGTATGATTGCAAATCATATGTTTTTTCAGAAAAACTAGCAGTGATTCAATGGAAAAAATGCTTGATTTTATTGTATTTCTGTGCATTACGTCGTTTTAAAACATTTTCGTGTGAATTTAGTCGACAGTTTTTGAGAAAATCAATGTTTTTTCAGTAAACACTAATTTAGGCCAAGTTAGTATGATTGCAAATGATATGTTTTTTCAGAAAAACTAGCAGTAATTCAATGAAAAAATGCTTGATTTTATTGTATTTCTGTGCATTACATCGTTTTAAAACATTTTCGTTTGAATTTAATCGACAGTTTTTGAGAAAATCAATGTTTTTTCAGTAAACAATACTTTAGGCCAAGTTAGTATGATTGCAAATGATATGTTTTTTCAGAAAAACTAGCAGTGATTCAAAGAAAAATATGCTTGGTTTTAGTGTATTTCTGTACATTATGTCGTTTTAAAACCTTTTTGTGTGAATTTAATCAACAGTTTTTGAGAAAATCAATTATATTTCAGTAAACACCAATTTAGGCCAAGTTGGTGTGATTGCAAATGATATGTTTTTTCAGAAAAACTTGCGGTGATTCAACGGAAAAGGTGCTTGGTTTTCGTGTATTTCTGTACATTACGTCGTTTTAAAACCTTTTTGTGTGAATTTAATCGACAGTTTTTGAGAAAATCAATGTTTTTTCAGTAAACACTAATTTAGGCCAAGTTAGTATGATTGCAAATGATATGTTTTTTCAGAAAAACTAGCAGTGATTCAATGGACAAAATGCTTGGTTTTAGTGTATTTCTCTACATTACGTCGTCTTAAAACCTTTTTGTGTGAATTTAATCGACAATTTTTGAGAAAATCAATGTTTTTTCAGTAAACACTAATTTAGGCCAAGTTAGTATGATTGCAAATGATATGTTTTTTCAGAAAAAAAAGCAGTAAATCAATAAAAAAAGTGCTTGGCTTTATTGTACTTCTGTGCATTACATCGTTTTAAAACATTTTCGTGTGAATTTAATCGACAGTTCTTGTGAAAATCAATGTTTTTTCAGTAAACACTAATTTAGGACAAGTTAGTATGATTGCAAATGATATGTTTTTTCAGAAAAACTAGCAGTAAGTCAATGAAAAAGAGCTTTGTTTTATTGTATTTCTCTATATTACGTCGTTTTAAAAAATTTTCGTGTGAATTTAATCGACAGTTTTTGAGAAAATCAATGTTTTTTCAGTAAACAATACTTTAGGCCAAGTTAGTATGATTGCAAATGATATGTTTTTTCAGAAAAACTAGCAGTGATTCAATGGAAAAAATGCTTGGTTTTAGTGTATTTCTGTACATTACGTCGTTTTAAAACCTTTTTGTGTGAATTTAATCAACAGTTTTTGAGAAAATCAATTATTTTTCAGTAAACACTAATTTAGGCCAAGTTAGTATGATTGCAAATGATATGTTTTTTCAGAAAAACTTGCGGAGATTCAACGGAAAAGGTGCTTGGTTTTAGTGTATTTCTGTACATTACGTCGTTTTTAAACATTTTCGTGTGAATTTAATGAACAGTTTTTGAGAAAATCAATGTTTTTTCAGTAAACACTAATTTAGGCCAAGTTGGTATGATTGCAAATGATATGTTTTTTCAGAAAAACTAGCCGTAAATCAATGGAAAAAGTTCTTGGTTTTATTGTATTTCTGTACATTACGTCGTTTTAAAACATTTTTGTGTGAATTTAATCGACAGTTCTTGTGAAAATCAATGTTTTTTCAGTAAACACTAATTTAGGCCAAGTTAGTATGATTCCAAATGATATGTTTTTTCAGGAAAACTAGCAGTAAATCAATAAAAAAAGTGCTTGGTTTTATTGTACTTCTGTGCATTACGTCGTTTTAAAACATTTTCGTGTGAATTTAATCGACAGTTCTTGTGAAAATCAATGTTTTTTCAGTAAACACTAATTTAGGCCAAGTTAGTATGATTGCAAATGATATGTTTTTTCAGAAAAACTAGCAGTAAGTCAATGAAAAAATGCTTGATTTTATTGTATTTCTGTGCATTACATCGTTTTAAAACATTTTCGTTTGAATTTAATCGACAGTTTTTGAGAAAATCAATGTTTTTTCAGTAAACAATACTTTAGGCCAAGTTAGTATGATTGCAAATGATATGTTTTTTCAGAAAAACTAGCAGTAAGTCAATGGAAAAAGAGCTTTGTTTTATTGTATTTCTCTACATTACGTCGTTTTAAAACATTTTCGTGTGAATTTAATCGACAGTTTTTGAGAAAATCAATGTTTTTTCAGTAAACAATACTTTAGGCCAAGTTAGTATGATTGCAAATCATATGTTTTTTCAGAAAAACTAGCAGTGATTCAATGGAAAAAATGCTTGATTTTATTGTATTTCTGTGCATTACGTCGTTTTAAAACATTTTCGTGTGAATTTAGTCGACAGTTTTTGAGAAAATCAATGTTTTTTCAGTAAACACTAATTTAGGCCAAGTTAGTATGATTGCAAATGATATGTTTTTTCAGAAAAACTAGCAGTAATTCAATGAAAAAATGCTTGATTTTATTGTATTTCTGTGCATTACATCGTTTTAAAACATTTTCGTTTGAATTTAATCGACAGTTTTTGAGAAAATCAATGTTTTTTCAGTAAACAATACTTTAGGCCAAGTTAGTATGATTGCAAATGATATGTTTTTTCAGAAAAACTAGCAGTGATTCAAAGGAAAATATGCTTGGTTTTAGTGTATTTCTGTACATTATGTCGTTTTAAAACCTTTTTGTGTGAATTTAATCAACAGTTTTTGAGAAAATCAATTATATTTCAGTAAACACCAATTTAGGCCAAGTTGGTGTGATTGCAAATGATATGTTTTTTCAGAAAAACTTGCGGTGATTCAACGGAAAAGGTGCTTGGTTTTAGTGTATTTCTGTACATTACGTCGTTTTAAAACCTTTTTGTGTGAATTTAATCGACAGTTTTTGAGAAAATCAATGTTTTTTCAGTAAACACTAATTTAGGCCAAGTTAGTATGATTGCAAATGATATGTTTTTTCAGAAAAACTAGCAGTGATTCAATGGACAAAATGCTTGGTTTTAGTGTATTTCTCTACATTACGTCGTCTTAAAACCTTTTTGTGTGAATTTAATCGACAATTTTTGAGAAAATCAATGTTTTTTCAGTAAACACTAATTTAGGCCAAGTTAGTATGATTGCAAATGATATGTTTTTTCAGAAAAAAAAGCAGTAAATCAATAAAAAAAGTGCTTGGCTTTATTGTACTTCTGTGCATTACATCGTTTTAAAACATTTTCGTGTGAATTTAATCGACAGTTCTTGTGAAAATCAATGTTTTTTCAGTAAACACTAATTTAGGACAAGTTAGTATGATTGCAAATGATATGTTTTTTCAGAAAAACTAGCAGTAAGTCAATGAAAAAGAGCTTTGTTTTATTGTATTTCTCTATATTACGTCGTTTTAAAAAATTTTCGTGTGAATTTAATCGACAGTTTTTGAGAAAATCAATGTTTTTTCAGTAAACAATACTTTAGGCCAAGTTAGTATGATTGCAAATGATATGTTTTTTCAGAAAAACTAGCAGTGATTCAATGGAAAAAATGCTTGGTTTTAGTGTATTTCTGTACATTACGTCGTTTTAAAACCTTTTTGTGTGAATTTAATCAACAGTTTTTGAGAAAATCAATTATTTTTCAGTAAACACTAATTTAGGCCAAGTTAGTATGATTGCAAATGATATGTTTTTTCAGAAAAACTTGCGGAGATTCAACGGAAAAGGTGCTTGGTTTTAGTGTATTTCTGTACATTACGTCGTTTTTAAACATTTTCGTGTGAATTTAATGAACAGTTTTTGAGAAAATCAATGTTTTTTCAGTAAACACTAATTTAGGCCAAGTTGGTATGATTGCAAATGATATGTTTTTTCAGAAAAACTAGCCGTAAATCAATGGAAAAAGTTCTTGGTTTTATTGTATTTCTGTACATTACGTCGTTTTAAAACATTTTTGTGTGAATTTAATCGACAGTTCTTGTGAAAATCAATGTTTTTTCAGTAAACACTAATTTAGGCCAAGTTAGTATGATTCCAAATGATATGTTTTTTCAGGAAAACTAGCAGTAAATCAATAAAAAAAGTGCTTGGTTTTATTGTACTTCTGTGCATTACGTCGTTTTAAAACATTTTCGTGTGAATTTAATCGACAGTTCTTGTGAAAATCAATGTTTTTTCAGTAAACACTAATTTAGGCCAAGTTAGTATGATTGCAAATGATATGTTTTTTCAGAAAAACTAGCAGTAAGTCAATGAAAAAATGCTTGATTTTATTGTATTTCTGTGCATTACATCGTTTTAAAACATTTTCGTTTGAATTTAATCGACAGTTTTTGAGAAAATCAATGTTTTTTCAGTAAACAATACTTTAGGCCAAGTTAGTATGATTGCAAATGATATGTTTTTTCAGAAAAACTAGCAGTGATTCAAAGGAAAAAATGCTTGGTTTTAGTGTATTTCTGTACATTATGTCGTTTTAAAACCTTTTTGTGTGAATTTAATCAACAGTTTTTGAGAAAATCAATTATATTTCAGTAAACACCAATTTAGGCCAAGTTGGTGTGATTGCAAATGATATGTTTTTTCAGAAAAACTTGCGGTGATTCAACGGAAAAGGTGCTTGGTTTTAGTGTATTTCTGTACATTACGTCGTTTTAAAACCTTTTTGTGTGAATTTAATCGACAGTTTTTGAGAAAATCAATGTTTTTTCAGTAAACACTAATTTAGGCCAAGTTAGTATGATTGCAAATGATATGTTTTTTCAGAAAAACTAGCAGTGATTCAATGGACAAAATGCTTGGTTTTAGTGTATTTCTCTACATTACGTCGTTTTAAACCTTTTTGTGTGAATTTAATCGACAATTTTTGAGAAAATCAATGTTTTTTCAGTAAACACTAATTTAGGCCAAGTTAGTATGATTGCAAATGATATGTTTTTTCAGAAAAAAAAGCAGTAAATCAATAAAAAAAGTGCTTGGTTTTATTGTACTTCTGTGCATTACATCGTTTTAAAACATTTTCGTGTGAATTTAATCGACAGTTCTTGTGAAAATCAATGTTTTTTCAGTAAACACTAATTTAGGCCAAGTTAGTATGATTGCAAATGATATGTTTTTTCAGAAAAACTAGCAGTAAGTCAATGAAAAAGAGCTTTGTTTTATTGTATTTCTCTATATTACGTCGTTTTAAAACATTTTCGTGTGAATTTAATCGACAGTTTTTGAGAAAATCAATGTTTTTTCAGTAAACAATACTTTAGGCCAAGTTAGTATGATTGCAAATGATATGTTTTTTCAGAAAAACTAGCGGTGATTCAATGGAAAAAATGCTTGATTTTATTGTATTTCTGTGCATTACGTCGTTTTAAAACATTTTCGTGTGAATTTAATCGACAGTTTTTGAGAAAATCAATGTTTTTTCAGTAAACACTAATTTAGGCCAAGTTAGTATGATTGCAAATGATATTTTTTGTCAGAAAAACTAGCAGTAATTCAATGAAGAAAGTGCTTGGTTTAATTGTATTTCTGTGCATTACGTCGTTTTAAAACATTTTCGTGTGAATTTAATCGACAGTTCTTGTGAAAATCAATGTTTCTTCAGTAAACACTAATTTAGGCCAAGTTATTATGATTGCAAATGATATGTTTTTTCAGAAAAACTAGCAGTAATTCAATGGAAAAAGTGCTTGGTTTTATTGTATTTCTGTACATTACGTCGTTTAAAAACATTTTCGTGTGAATTTAATCGACAGTTTTTGAGAAAATCAATGTTTTTTCAGTAAACAATACTTTAGGCCAAGTTAGTATGATTGCAAATGATATGTTTTTTCAGAAAAACTAGCAGTGATTCAAAGGAAAAAATGCTTGGTTTTAGTGTATTTCTGTACATTACGTCGTTTTAAAACCTTTTTGTGTGAATTTAATCAACAGTTTTTGAGAAAATCAATTATTTTTCAGTAAACACTAATTTAGGCCAAGTTAGTATGATTGCAAATGATATGTTTTTTCAGAAAAACTTGCGGAGATTCAACGGAAAAGGTGCTTGGTTTTAGTGTATTTCTGTACATTACGTCGTTTTAAAACCTTTTTGTGTGAATTTAATCGACAGTTTTTGAGAAAATCAATATGTTTTCAGTAAACACTAATTTAGGCCAAGTTAGTATGATTGCAAATGATATGTTTTTTCAGAAAAACAAGCAGTGCTTTAATGGAAAAAATGCTTGGTTTTAGTGTATTTCTGTGCATTACGTCGTTTTTAAACATTTTCGTGTGAATTTAATGAACAGTTTTTGAGAAAATCAATGTTTTTTCAGTAAACACTAATTTAGGCCAAGTTAGTATGATTGCAAATGATATGTTTTTTCAGAAAAACTAGCAGTAAATCAATGGAAAAAGTTCTTGGTTTTATTGTATTTCTGTACATTACGTCGTTTTAAAACCTTTTTGTGTGAATTTAATCAACAGTTTTTGAGAAAATCAATTATTTTTCAGTAAACACTAATTTAGGCCAAGTTAGTATGATTGCAAATGATATGTTTTTTCAGAAAAACTTGCGGAGATTCAACGGAAAAGGTGCTTGGTTTTAGTGTATTTCTGTACATTACGTCGTTTTAAAACCTTTTTGTGTGAATTTAATCGACAGTTTTTGAGAAAATCAATATGTTTTCAGTAAACACTAATTTAGGCCAAGTTAGTATGATTGCAAATGATATGTTTTTCAGAAAAACAAGCAGTGCTTCAATGGAAAAAATGCTTGGTTTTAGTGTATTTCTGTGCATTACGTCGTTTTTAAACATTTTCGTGTGAATTTAATGAACAGTTTTTGAGAAAATCAATGTTTTTTCAGTAAACACTAATTTAGGCCAAGTTAGTATGATTGCAAATGATATGTTTTTTCAGAAAAACTAGCAGTAAATCAATGGAAAAAGTTCTTGGTTTTATTGTATTTCTGTACATTACGTCGTTTTAAAACATTTTCGTGTGAATTTAATCGACAGTTTTTGAGAAAATCAATGTTTTTTCAGTAAACACTAATTTAGGCCAAGTTAGTATGATTGCAAATGATATGTTTTTTTATAAAAACTAGCAGTAATTCAATGGAAAAATTGCTTGTTTTTATTGTATTTCTGTACATTACGTCGTTTTAAAACATTTTTGTTTAAATTTAATCGACAGTTCTTGTGAAAATCAATGTTTTTTCAGTAAACACTAATTTAGGCCAAGTTAGTATGATTCCAAATGATATGTTTTTTCAGAAAAACTAGCAGTAAATCAATAAAAAAAGTGCTTGGTTTTATTGTACTTCTGTGCAATACGTCGTTTTAAAACATTTTCGTGTGAATTTAATAGACAGTTCTTGTGAAAATCAATGTTTTTTCAGTAAACACTAATTTAGGCCAAGTTAGTATGATTGCAAATGATATGTTTTTTCAGAAAAACTAGCAGTAAGTCAATGGAAAAAGAGCTTTGTTTTATTGTATTTCTCTACATTACGTCGTTTTAAAACATTTTCGTGTGAATTTAATCGACAGTTTTTGAGAAAATCAATGTTTTTTTCAGTAAACAATACTTTAGGCCAAGTTAGTATGATTGCAAATGATATGTTTTTTCAGAAAAACTAGCAGTGATTCAATGGAAAAAATGCTTGATTTTATTGTATTTCTGTGCATTACGTCGTTTTAAAACATTTTCGTGTGAATTTAATCGACAGTTTTTGAGAAAATCAATGTTTTTTCAGTAAACACTAATTTAGGCCAAGTTAGTATGATTGCAAATGATATGTTTTTTCAGAAAAACTAGCAGTAATTCAATGAAAAAAGTGCTTGGTTTAATTGTATTTCTGTGCATTACATCGTTTTAAAACATTTTCGTTTGAATTTAATAGACAGTTTTTGAGAAAATCAATGTTTTTTCAGTAAACAATACTTTAGGCCAAGTTAGTATGATTGCAAATGATATGTTTTTTCAGAAAAACTAGCAGTGATTCAAAGGAAAAAATGCTTGGTTTTAGTGTATTTTTGTACATTATGTCGTTTTAAAACCTTTTTGTGTGAATTTAATCAACAGTTTTTGAGAAAATCAATTATATTTCAGTAAACACCAATTTAGGCCAAGTTAGTGTGATTGCAAATGATATGTTTTTTCAGAAAAACTTGCGGTGATTCAACGGAAAAGGTGCTTGGTTTTAGTGTATTTCTGTACATTACGTCGTTTTAAAACCTTTTTGTGTGAATTTAATCGACAGTTTTTGAGAAAATCAATGTTTTTTCAGTAAACACTAATTTAGGCCAAGTTAGTATGATTGCAAATGATATGTTTTTTCAGAAAAACTAGCAGTGATTCAATGGACGAAATGCTTGGTTTTAGTGTATTTCTGTACATTACGTCGTTTTAAAACCTTTTTGTGTGAATTTAATCGACAATTTTTGAGAAAATCAATGTTTTTTCAGTAAACACTAATTTAGGCCAAGTTAGTATGATTGCAAATGATATGTTTTTTCAGAAAAAAAAGCAGTAAATCAATAAAAAAAATGCTTGGTTTTATTGTACTTCTGTGCATTACATCGTTTTAAAACATTTTCGTGTGAATTTAATCGACAGTTCTTGTGAAAATCAATGTTTTTTCAGTAAACACTAATTTAGGCCAAGTTAGTATGCTTGCAAATGATATGTTATTCAGAAAAACTAGCAGTGATTCAATGGAAAAAATGCTTGATTTTATTGTATTTCTGTGCATTACGTCGTTTTAAAACATTTTCGTGTGAATTTAATCGACAGTTCTTGTGAAAATCAATGTTTCTTCAGTAAACACTAATTTAGGCCAAGTTAGTATGATTGCAAATGATATGTTTTTTCAGAAAAACAATCAGTGATTCAATGGAAAAAATGCTTGGTTTTAGTGTATTTCTGTGCATTACGTCGTTTTAAAACATTTTCGTGTGAATTTAATCGACAGTTTTTGAGAAAATCAGTGTTTTTTCAGTAAACACTAATTTAGGCCAAGTTAGTATGATTGCAAATGATGTTTTTTCAGAAAAACTAGCAGTAATTCAATGGAAAAAGTGCTTGGTTTTAGTGTATTTCTGTACATTTCGTCGATTTAAAACATTGTTGTGTGATTTTAATCGACAATTCTTTGAGAAAATCAATTTGTTTTTCAGTAAGCACTAACTTAGGCCAAGTTAGTATGATTGCAAATGATGTTTTTTCAGAAAAACTAGCAGTAATTCAATGGAAAAAGTGCTTGGTTTTAGTGTATTTCTGTACATTTTGTCGTTTTAAAACATTTTCGTGTGAATTTAATCGACAGTTTTTGAGAAAATCAATGTTTTTTCAGTAAACACTAATTTAGGCCAAGTTAGTATGATTGCAAATGATATGTTTTTTCAGAAAAACTAGCAGTAATTCAATGGAAAAAGTGCTTGGTTTTATTGTATTTCTGTACATTACGTCGTTTTTAAACATTTTCGTGTGAATTTAATCGACAGTTCTTGAGAAAATCAATGTTTTTTCAGTAAACACTAATTTTGGCCAAGTTAGTATGATTGCAAATGATATGTTTTTTCAGAAGAACTAGCAGTGATTCAATAGAAAAAATGCTTGGTTTTAGTGTATTTCTGTACATTACGTCGTTTTAAAACATTTTCGTGTGAATTTAATCGACGGTTCTTGAGAAAATCAATGTTTTTTCAGTAAACACTAATTTAGGCCAAGTTAGTATGATTGCAAATGATATGTTTTTTCAGAAAAACTAGCAGTGATTCAATGGAAAAAATGCTTGGTTTTAGTGTATTTCTGTACATTACGTCGTTTTAAAACCTTTTTGTCTGATTTTAATCGACCGATCTTGAGAAAATCAATGTTTTTTCAGCAAACACTAATTTAGGCCAAGTTAGTATGATTGCAAATGATATGTTTTTTCAGAAAAACTAGCAGTAAATCAATGGAAAAAGTGCTTGGTTTTATTGTATTTCTGTACAATACGTCGTTTTAAAACATTTTCGTGTGAATTTAATCGACGGTTCTTGAGAAAATCACTGTTTTTTCAGTAAACACTAATTTAGGCCAAGTTAGTATGATTGCAAATGATATGTTTTTTCAGAAAAACTAGCAGTGATTCAATGGAAAAAATGCTTGGTTTTAGTGTATTTCTGTACATTACGTCGTTTTAAAACATTTTCGTGTGAATTTAATCCACGGTTCTTGAGAAAATCAATGTTTTTTCAGTAAACACTAATTTAGGCCAAGTTAGTATGATTGCAAATGATATGTTTTTTCAGAAAAACTAGCAGTGATTCAATGGAAAAAGTGCTTGGTTTTAGTGTATTTCTGTACATTACGTCGTTTTAAAACCTTTTTGTCTGAATTTAATCGACAGTTCTTGAGAAAATCAATGTTTTTTCAGTAAACACTAATTTAGGCCAAGTTAGTATGATTGCAAATGATATGTTTTTTCAGAAAAACTAGCAGTAATTCAATAGAAAAAGTGCTTGGCTTTATTGTATTTTTTTATATTACGTCGTTTTAAAACATTTTCGTGCGAATTTAATCGACGGTTCTTGAGAAAATCAATGTGTTTTCAGTAAACACTAATTTAAGCCAAGTTAGTATGATTTCAAATGATATGTTTTTACAGAAAAATTAGCAGTAATTCAATGGAAAAAGTGCTTGGTTTTAGTGTATTTCTGTACATTACGTCGTTTTAAAACATTTTTGTGTGATTTTAATCGACAGTTTTTGAGAAAATCAATGTTTTCTCAGTAAACACTAATTTAGGCCAAGTTAGTATGAGTGCAAATGATATGTTTTTTCAGAAAAACTAGCAGTAATTCAATGGAAAAATTGCTTGGTTTTATTGTATTTCTGTACATTATGTCGTTTGAAAACATTTTCGTGTGAATTTAATCGACAGATTTTGAGAAAATCACTGTTTTTTCAGTAAACACTAATTTAGGCCAAGTTAGTATGATTGCAAATGATATGTTTTTTCAGAAAAACTAGCAGTAATTCAATAGAAAAAGTGCTTGGCTTTATTGTATTTCTGTAAATTACGTCGTTTTAAAACATTTTCGTGTGAATTTAATCGATGGTTCTTGAGAAACTCAATGTTTTTTCAGTAAACACTAATTTAGGCCCAGTTAATATGATTGCAAATGATATGTTTTTTCAGAAAAACTTGCAGTAATTCAATGGAAAAGTGCTTGGTTTTATTGTATTTCTGTGCATTACGTCGTTTTAAAACATTTTCGTGTGAATTTAATCGACAGTTCTTGAGAAATGAAATGTTTTTTCAGTAAACACTAATTTAGGCCAAGTTAGTGTGATTGCAAATGATATGTTTTTTCAGAAAAACTAGCAGTAATTCAATAGAAAAAGTGCTTGGCTTTATTGTATTTCTGTATATTACGTCGTTTTAAAACATTCTCGTGTGAATTTAATCGATGGTTCTTGAGAAACTCAATGTTTTTTCAGTAAACACTAATTTAGGCCCAGTTAATATGATTGCAAATGATATGTTTTTTCAGAAAAAACCTGCAGTAATTCAATAGAAAAGTGCTTGGTTTTATTGTATTTCTGTGCATTACGTCGTTTTAAAACATTTTCGTGTGAATTTAATCGACAGTTCTTGAGAAATGAAATGTTTTTTCAGTAAACACTAATTTAGGCCAAGTTAGTATGATTGCAAATGATCTGTCTTTTCAGAAAAACTAGCAGTAATTCAATGGAAAAAGTGCTTGGTTTTAGTGCATTCCTGTACATTACGTCGTTTTAAAACATTTTTGTGTGAATTTAATCGACAGTTTTTGAGAAAATCAATGTTTTTTCAGTAAATTCTAATTTAGCCCAAGTTAGTATGATTGCAAATGATATGTTTTTTCAGAAAAACTAGCAGTAATTCAATGGAAAAAGAGCTTGGTTCTAGTGTATTTCTGTACATTTCGTTGTTTCAAAACATTTTTGTGTGATTTTAATCGACAGTTTTTGAGAAAATCAATGTTTTCTCAGTAAACACTAATTTAGGCCAAATTAGTATGATTGCAAATGATATGCTTTTTCAGAAAAACTAGCAGTAATTCAATGGAAAAAGTGCTTGGCTTTATTGTATTTCTGTATATTACGTCGTTTTAAAACATTTTCGTGTGAATTTAATCGATGGTTCTTGAGAAACTCAATGTTTTTTCAGTAAACACTAATTTAGGCCCAGTTAATATGATTGCAAATGATATGTTTTTTCAGAAAAACTTGCAGTAATTCAATGGAAAGGTGCTTGGTTTTATTGTATTTCTGTGCATTACGTCGTTTTAAAACATTTTCGTGTGAATTTAATCGACAGTTCTTGAGAAAATCAATGTTTTTTCAGTAAACACTAATTTAGGCCAAGTTAGTATGATTGCAAATGATATGTCTTTTCAGAAAAACTAGCAGTAAATCAATGGAAAAAGTGCTTGGTTTTAGTGCATTCCTGTACATTACGTCGTTTTAAAACATTTCTGTGTGAATTTAATCGACAGTTTTTGAGAAAATCAATGTTTTTTCAGTAAACACTAATTTAGGCCAAGTTAGTATGATTGCAAATGATATGTTTTTGGAGAAAAACTAGCAGTAATTCAATGGAAGAAGTGCTTGGTTTTATTGTATTTCTGTGCATTACGTCGTTTTTAAACATTTTCGTGTGAATTTAATCGACAGTTCTTGTGAAAATCAATGTTTTTTCAGTAGACACTAATTTAGGCCAAGTTAGTATGATTTCAAATGATATGTTTTTTGAGAAAAACTAGCAGTAATTCAATGGAAAAAGAGCTTGGTTTTAGTGTATTTCTGTACATTTCGTTGTTTCAAAACATTTTTGTGTGATTTTAATCGACAGTTTTTGAAAAAATCAATGTTTTGTCAGTAAACACTAATTTAGGCCGAGTTAGTATGATTGCAAATGATCTGTCTTTTCAGAAAAACTAGCAGTAATTCAATATAAAAATAGCTTGGTTGTAGAGTATTTCTCTACAATACGTCGTTTTAAAAAATTTTCGTGTGAATTTAATAGACAGTTTTTGAGAAAACTATTGTTTTGTCAGTAAACACTAATTTAGGCCAAGTTAGTATGATTGCAAATGATATGTTTTATCAAAAAAACTAGCAGTAATTCGATGGAAAAAGTGCTTGGTTTTATTGTATTTCTGTGCATTACGTCGTTTTAAAACATTTTCATGTGAATTTAATAGACAATCTTTGAGAAAATTAATGTTTTTTCATTAAACACTAATTTAGGCCAAGTTATTATAATTGCAAATCATATGTTTTTTCAAAAAAACTAGCAGTAATTCAATGGAAAAAGTGCTTGGTTTTATTGTATTTCTGTGCATTACGTCGTTTTAAAACATTTTCGTGTGAATTAAATCGACAGTTCTTGAGAAAATCAATGTTTTTTCAGTAAACTTTAATTTAGGCAAAGTTAGTATGATTGCAAATTATATGTTTTTTCAGAAAAACCAACAGTGTTTCAATAAAAAAAGTGCTTTGTTTCAGTGTATTTCTGTACATTACGTCGTTTTGAAACATTTTCATGTGAATTTAATAGACAGTCTTTGAGAAAATTAATGTTTTTTCATTAAACACTAATTTAGGCCAAGTTAGTATGATTGCAAATGATATGTTTTTTCAAAAAAACTAGCAGTAATTCAATATAAAAATAGCTTGGTTTTAGTGTATTTCTGTACATTACGTCGTTTTAAAACATTTCTGTGTGAATTTAATCGACAGTTTTTGAGAAAATTAATGTTTTTTCAGTAAACACTAATTTAGGCCAAGTTAGTCTGATTGCAAATGATATGTTTTTTCAGAAAAACTAGCAGTGTTTCAATAAAAAAAGTGCTTTGTTTTAGTGTATTTCTGTACATTACGTCGTTTTAAAACATTTTCGTGTGAATTTAATAGACTGTTTTCGAGAAAATCAATGTTTTTTCAGTAAACACTAATTTAGGCCAAGTTAGTATGATTGCAAATGATATATTTTTTCAGAAATACTAGCAGTAATTCAATAGAAAAATAGCTTGGTTTTAGTGAATTTCTGTTCATTACGTCGTTTTAAAATATTTTTGTGTGAATTTCATTGACAGTTTTTGAGAAACTCAATGTTTTTTCAGTAAACACTAATTTAGGCCCAGTTAATATGATTGCAAATGATATGTTTTTTCAGAAAAACTTGCAGTAATTCAATGGAAAGGTGCTTGGTTTTATTGTATTTCTGTGCATTACGTCGTTTTAAAACATTTTCGTGTGAATTTAATCGACAGTTCTTGAGAAAATCAATGTTTTTTCAGTAAACACTAATTTAGGCCAAGTTAGTATGATTGCAAATGATATGTCTTTTCAGAAAAACTAGCAGTAAATCAATGGAAAAAGTGCTTGGTTTTAGTGCATTCCTGTACATTACGTCGTTTTAAAACATTTCTGTGTGAATTTAATCGACAGTTTTTGAGAAAATCAATGTTTTTTCAGTAAACACTAATTTAGGCCAAGTTAGTATGATTGCAAATGATATGTTTTTGGAGAAAAACTAGCAGTAATTCAATGGAAGAAGTGCTTGGTTTTATTGTATTTCTGTGCATTACGTCGTTTTTAAACATTTTCGTGTGAATTTAATCGACAGTTCTTGTGAAAATCAATGTTTTTTCAGTAGACACTAATTTAGGCCAAGTTAGTATGATTTCAAATGATATGTTTTTTGAGAAAAACTAGCAGTAATTCAATGGAAAAAGAGCTTGGTTTTAGTGTATTTCTGTACATTTCGTTGTTTCAAAACATTTTTGTGTGATTTTAATCGACAGTTTTTGAAAAAATCAATGTTTTGTCAGTAAACACTAATTTAGGCCGAGTTAGTATGATTGCAAATGATCTGTCTTTTCAGAAAAACTAGCAGTAATTCAATATAAAAATAGCTTGGTTGTAGAGTATTTCTCTACAATACGTCGTTTTAAAAAATTTTCGTGTGAATTTAATAGACAGTTTTTGAGAAAACTATTGTTTTGTCAGTAAACACTAATTTAGGCCAAGTTAGTATGATTGCAAATGATATGTTTTATCAAAAAAACTAGCAGTAATTCGATGGAAAAAGTGCTTGGTTTTATTGTATTTCTGTGCATTACGTCGTTTTAAAACATTTTCATGTGAATTTAATAGACAATCTTTGAGAAAATTAATGTTTTTTCATTAAACACTAATTTAGGCCAAGTTATTATAATTGCAAATCATATGTTTTTTCAAAAAAACTAGCAGTAATTCAATGGAAAAAGTGCTTGGTTTTATTGTATTTCTGTGCATTACGTCGTTTTAAAACATTTTCGTGTGAATTAAATCGACAGTTCTTGAGAAAATCAATGTTTTTTCAGTAAACTTTAATTTAGGCAAAGTTAGTATGATTGCAAATTATATGTTTTTTCAGAAAAACCAACAGTGTTTCAATAAAAAAAGTGCTTTGTTTCAGTGTATTTCTGTACATTACGTCGTTTTGAAACATTTTCATGTGAATTTAATAGACAGTCTTTGAGAAAATTAATGTTTTTTCATTAAACACTAATTTAGGCCAAGTTAGTATGATTGCAAATGATATGTTTTTTCAAAAAAACTAGCAGTAATTCAATATAAAAATAGCTTGGTTTTAGTGTATTTCTGTACATTACGTCGTTTTAAAACATTTCTGTGTGAATTTAATCGACAGTTTTTGAGAAAATTAATGTTTTTTCAGTAAACACTAATTTAGGCCAAGTTAGTCTGATTGCAAATGATATGTTTTTTCAGAAAAACTAGCAGTGTTTCAATAAAAAAAGTGCTTTGTTTTAGTGTATTTCTGTACATTACGTCGTTTTAAAACATTTTCGTGTGAATTTAATAGACTGTTTTCGAGAAAATCAATGTTTTTTCAGTAAACACTAATTTAGGCCAAGTTAGTATGATTGCAAATGATATATTTTTTCAGAAATACTAGCAGTAATTCAATAGAAAAATAGCTTGGTTTTAGTGAATTTCTGTTCATTACGTCGTTTTAAAATATTTTTGTGTGAATTTCATTGACAGTTTTTGAGAAAATTAATGTTTTTTCAGTAAACAGTAATTTAGGCCAAGTTAGTCTGATTGCAAATGATATGTTTTTTCAGAAAAACTAGCAGTGTTTCAATGAAAAAAGTGCTTGGTTTTAGTGTATTTCTGTACATTACGTCGTTTTAAAACATTATCGTGTGAATTTAATACCCTGTTTTCGAGAAAATCAATGTTTTTTCAGTAAACACTAATTTAGGCCAAGTTAGTATGATTGCAAATGATATGTTTTTTCAGAAAAACTAATAGTAATTCAATGGAAAAAGTGCTTTGTTTCAGTGTATTTCTTTACATTTCGTCGTTTTAAAACATTATTGTGTGATTTTAATCGACAGTTCTTGAGAAAATCAATGTTTTTTCAGTAAACACTAATTTAGGCCAAGTTAGTATGATTGCAAATGATATGTTTTTTTCAGAAAAACTTGCGGTGATTCAACGGAAAAGGTGCTTGGTGTTAGTGTATTTCTGTACATTACGTCGTTTCAAAACATTTTTGTGTGAATTTAATCGACAGTTTTTGAGAAAATTAATGTTTTTTAAGTAAACACTAATTGAGGCCAAGTTAGTATGCTTGCAAATGATATGTTTTTCCAGAAAAACTAGCAGTAATTCAATATAAAAATAGCTTGGTCTTAGTGTATTTCTGTACATTACGTTGTTTTAAAACTTTTTCGTGTGAATTTAATAGACTGTTTTCGAGAAAATCAATGTTTTTTCAGTAAAAACTAATTTAGGCCAAGTTATTATGATTGCAAATGATATGTTTTTTCAGAAAAACTAGCAGTAAACCAATAGAAAAAGTGCTTGGTTTTATTGTATTTCGGTACATTACGTCGTTTTAAAACATTTTCGTGTGAATTTAATCGACAGTTCTTGAGAAAATCAATGTTTTTTCAGTAAACACTAGTTTTGGCCAAGTTAGTATGATTGCAAATGATATGCTTTTTCAGAAAAACTAGCAGTAATTCAATGGAAAAAATGCTTGGTTTTATTGTATTTCTGTACATTACGTCGTTTTAAAACATTTTCGTGTGAATTTAATCGACAGTTTTTGAGAAAATCAATGTTTTCTCAGTAAACACTAATTTAGGGCAAGTTAGTATGAGTGCAAATGATATGTTTTTTGAGAAAAACTAGCAGTAATTCAATGGAAATAATTGCTTGGTTTTATTGTATGTCTGTACATTACGTCGTTTTAAAACATTTTCGTGTGAATTTAATCGACCGTTCTTGAGAAAATCACTGTTTTTTCAGTAAACACTAATTTAGGCCAAGTTAGTATGATTGCAAATGATATGTTTTTTCAGAAAAACTAGCAGTAATACAATGAAAAAAGTGCTTGATTTTAGTGTATTTCTGTACATTACGTCGTTTTAATACATTTTTGTATGAATTTAATCGACAGTTTTTGAGAAAATTAATGTTTTTTCAGTAAACACTAATTTAGGCCAAGTTAGTATGATTGCAAATGATATGTTTTTTCAGAAAAACCAACAGTGTTTCAATAAAAAAAGTGCTTTGTTTCAGTGTATTTCTGTACATTACGTCGTTTTGAAACATTTTCATGTGAATTTAATAGACAGTCTTTGAGAAAATTAATGTTTTTTCATTAAACACTAATTTAGGCCAAGTTAGTATGATTGCAAATGATATGTTTTTTCAAAAAAACTAGCAGTAATTCAATATAAAAATAGCTTGGTTTTAGTGTATTTCTGTACATTACGTCGTTTTAAAACATTTCTGTGTGAATTTAATCGACAGTTTTTGAGAAAATTAATGTTTTTTCAGTAAACACTAATTTAGGCCAAGTTAGTCTGATTGCAAATGATATGTTTTTTCAGAAAAACTAGCAGTGTTTCAATAAAAAAAGTGCTTTGTTTTAGTGTATTTCTGTACATTACGTCGTTTTAAAACATTTTCGTGTGAATTTAATAGACTGTTTTCGAGAAAATCAATGTTTTTTCAGTAAACACTAATTTAGGCCAAGTTAGTATGATTGCAAATGATATATTTTTTCAGAAATACTAGCAGTAATTCAATAGAAAAATAGCTTGGTTTTAGTGAATTTCTGTTCATTACGTCGTTTTAAAATATTTTTGTGTGAATTTCATTGACAGTTTTTGAGAAAATTAATGTTTTTTCAGTAAACAGTAATTTAGGCCAAGTTAGTCTGATTGCAAATGATATGTTTTTTCAGAAAAACTAGCAGTGTTTCAATGAAAAAAGTGCTTGGTTTTAGTGTATTTCTGTACATTACGTCGTTTTAAAACATTATCGTGTGAATTTAATACCCTGTTTTCGAGAAAATCAATGTTTTTTCAGTAAACACTAATTTAGGCCAAGTTAGTATGATTGCAAATGATATGTTTTTTCAGAAAAACTAATAGTAATTCAATGGAAAAAGTGCTTTGTTTCAGTGTATTTCTTTACATTTCGTCGTTTTAAAACATTATTGTGTGATTTTAATCGACAGTTCTTGAGAAAATCAATGTTTTTTCAGTAAACACTAATTTAGGCCAAGTTAGTATGATTGCAAATGATATGTTTTTTTCAGAAAAACTTGCGGTGATTCAACGGAAAAGGTGCTTGGTGTTAGTGTATTTCTGTACATTACGTCGTTTCAAAACATTTTTGTGTGAATTTAATCGACAGTTTTTGAGAAAATTAATGTTTTTTAAGTAAACACTAATTGAGGCCAAGTTAGTATGCTTGCAAATGATATGTTTTTCCAGAAAAACTAGCAGTAATTCAATATAAAAATAGCTTGGTCTTAGTGTATTTCTGTACATTACGTTGTTTTAAAACTTTTTCGTGTGAATTTAATAGACTGTTTTCGAGAAAATCAATGTTTTTTCAGTAAAAACTAATTTAGGCCAAGTTATTATGATTGCAAATGATATGTTTTTTCAGAAAAACTAGCAGTAAACCAATAGAAAAAGTGCTTGGTTTTATTGTATTTCGGTACATTACGTCGTTTTAAAACATTTTCGTGTGAATTTAATCGACAGTTCTTGAGAAAATCAATGTTTTTTCAGTAAACACTAGTTTTGGCCAAGTTAGTATGATTGCAAATGATATGCTTTTTCAGAAAAACTAGCAGTAATTCAATGGAAAAAATGCTTGGTTTTATTGTATTTCTGTACATTACGTCGTTTTAAAACATTTTCGTGTGAATTTAATCGACAGTTTTTGAGAAAATCAATGTTTTCTCAGTAAACACTAATTTAGGGCAAGTTAGTATGAGTGCAAATGATATGTTTTTTGAGAAAAACTAGCAGTAATTCAATGGAAATAATTGCTTGGTTTTATTGTATGTCTGTACATTACGTCGTTTTAAAACATTTTCGTGTGAATTTAATCGACCGTTCTTGAGAAAATCACTGTTTTTTCAGTAAACACTAATTTAGGCCAAGTTAGTATGATTGCAAATGATATGTTTTTTTTCAGAAAAACTTGCGGTGATTCAACGGAAAAGGTGCTTGGTTTTAGTGTATTTCTGTACATTACGTCGTTTTAAAACATTTTTGTGTGAATTTAATCGACAGTTTTTGAGAAAATTAATGTTTTTTCAGTAAACACTAATTTAGGCCAAGTTAGTCTGATTGCAAATGATATATTTTTTCAGAAAAACTAGCAGTAATTCAATATAAAAATAGCTTGGTTTTAGTGTATTTCTGTATATTACGTCGTTTTCAAACATTTTTGTGTGAATTTAATCGACAGTTTTTGAGAAAATTAATGTTTTTTCAGTAAACACTAACTTAGGCCAAGTTAGTCTGATTGCAAATAATATGTTTTTTCAGAAAAACTAGCAGTAATTCAATGGGAAAAGTGCTTGGTTTTATTGTATTTCTGTGCATTACGTCGTTTTAAAACATTTTCGTGTGAATTTAATCGACAGTTCTTGAGAAAATCAATGTTTTTTCAGCAAACACCAATTTAGGCCAAGTTAGTATGATTGCAAATGATATGTTTTTTCAGAAAAACTAGCGGTAATTCAGTAAAAAAATAGCTTGGTTTTAGTGTATTTCTGTACATTACGTCGTTTTAAAACATTTTCGTGTGAATTTCATCGACAGTTTTTGAGAAAATTAATGTTTTTTCAGTAAACACTAATTTAAGCCAAGTTAGTCTGATTGCAAATGATATGTTTTTTCAGAAAAACTAGCAGTGTTTCAATGAAAAAAGTGCTTGGTTTTAGTGTATTTCTGTACATTTCTTCGTGTTAAAACATTTTCGTGTGATTTTAATCGACAGTTCTTGAGAAAATCAATGTTTTTTCAGTAAACTTTAACTTAGGCCAAGTTAGTATGATTGCAAATAATATGTTTTTTCAGAAAAACTAGCAGTAATTCAATGGGAAAAGTTCTTGGTTTTATTGTATTTCTGTGCATTACGTCGTTTTAAAACATTTTCGTGTGAATTTAATCGACAGTTCTTGAGAAAATCAATGTTTTTTCAGTAAACACCAATTTAGGCCAAGTTAGTATGATTGCAAATGATATGTTTTTTCAGAAAAACCAGCGGTAATTCAATATAAAAATAGCTTGGTTTTAGTGTATTTCTGTACATTTCTTCGTGTTAAAACATTTTCGTGTGATTTTAATCGACAGTTCTTGAGAAAATCAATGTTTTTTCAGTAAACTTTAACTTAGGCCAAGTTAGTATGATTGCAAATAATATGTTTTTTCAGTAAAACTAGCAGTAATTCAATGTAATTCAATGGGAAAAGTTCTTGGTTTTATTGTATTTCTGTGCATTACGTCGTTTTAAAACATTTTCGTGTGAATTTAATCGACGGTTCTTGAGAAAATCAATGTTTTTTCAGCAAACACCAATTTAGGCCAAGTTAGTATGATTGCAAATGATATGTCTTTTCAGAAAAACTAGCAGTAATTCAATATAAAAATAGCTTGGTCTTAGTGTATTTCTGTACATTACGTCGTTTTAAAACTTTTTCGTGTGAATTTAATAGACTGTTTTCGAGAAAATCAATGTTTTTTCAGTAAAAACTAATTTAGGCCAAGTTATTATGATTGCAAATGATATGTTTTTTCAGGAAAACTAGCAGTAATTCAATGGGAAAAGTGCTTGGTTTTAGTGTATTTCTGTGCATTACATCGTTTTAAAAAAATTTCGTGTGAATTTAATCGACAGTTCTTGAGAAAATCAATGTTTTTTCAGTAAACGATAAGTTAGGCCAAGTTAGTCTGATTGCAAATGATATATTTTTTCAGAAAAACTAGCAGTAATTCAATATAAAAATAGCTTGGTTTTAGTGTATTTCTGTACATTACGTCGTTTTAAAACATTTTTGTGTGAATTTAATCGACAGTTTTTGAGAAAATTAATGTTTTTTCAGTAAACACTAATTTAGGCCAAGTTAGTATGATTGCAAGTGATTTGTTTTTTCAGAAAAACTAGCAGTAATTCAATGGAAAAAGTGCTTGGTTTTATTGTATTTCTGTACATTACGTCGTTTTAAAACATTTTCGTGTGAATTTAATCGACCGTTCTTGAGAAAATCACTGTTTTTTCAGTAAACACTAATTTAGGCCAAATTAGTATGATTGCAAATGATATGTTTTTTCAGAAAAACTAGCAGTAATTCAATGGAAAAAGTACTTTGTTTTAGTGTATTTCTTTACATTTCGTCCTTTTAAAAACATTATTGTGTGATTTTAATCGACAGTTCTTGAGAAAATCAATGTTTTTTCAGTAAACACTAATTTAGGCCCAGTTAGTATGATTGCAAATGATATGTTTTTTCAGAAAAATTAGCAGTAATTCCATGGAAAAAGTGCTTGGTTTTAGTGTATTTCTGTACATTACGTCGTTTTAAAACATTTTCGTGTGAATTTCATCGACAGTTTTTGAGAAAATTAATGTTTTTTCAGTAAACACTAATTTAAGCCAAGTTAGTCTGATTGCAAATGATATGTTTTTTCAGAAAAACTAGCAGTGTTTCAATGAAAAAAGTGCTTGGTTTTAGTGTATTTCTGTACATTTCTTCGTGTTAAAACATTTTCGTGTGATTTTAATCGACAGTTGTTGAGAAAATCAATGTTTTTTCAGTAAACTTTAACTTAGGCAAAGTTAGTATGATTGCAAATAATATGTTTTTTCAGAAAAACTAGCAGTAATTCAATGGGAAAAGTTCTTGGTTTTATTGTATTTCTGTGCATTACGTCGTTTTAAAACATTTTCGTGTGAATTTAATCGACAGTTCTTGAGAAAATCAATGTTTTTTCAGCAAACACCAATTTAGGCCAAGTTAGTATGATTGCAAATGATATGTTTTTTCAGAAAAACCAGCGGTAATTCAATATAAAAATAGCTTGGTTTTAGTGTATTTCTGTACATTTCTTCGTGTTAAAACATTTTCGTGTGATTTTAATCGACAGTTCTTGAGAAAATCAATGTTTTTTCAGTAAACTTTAACTTAGGCCAAGTTAGTATGATTGCAAATAATATGTTTTTTCAGAAAAACTAGCAGTAATTCAATGTAATTCAATGGGAAAAGTTCTTGGTTTTATTGTATTTCTGTGCATTACGTCGTTTTAAAACATTTTCGTGTGAATTTAATCGACGGTTCTTGAGAAAATCAATGTTTTTTCAGCAAACACCAATTTAGGCCAAGTTAGTATGATTGCAAATGATATGTTTTTTCAGAAAAACCAGCGGTAATTCAATATAAAAATAGCTTGGTTTTAGTGTATTTCTGTACATTACGTCGTTTTAAAACATTTTCGTGTGAATTTCATCGACAGTTTTTGAGAAAATTAATGTTTTTTCAGTAAACACTAATTTAGGCCAAGTTAGTATGATTGCAAATGATATGTCTTTTCAGAAAAACTAGCAGTAATTCAATATAAAAATAGCTTGGTCTTAGTGTATTTCTGTACATTACGTCGTTTTAAAACTTTTTCGTGTGAATTTAATAGACTGTTTTCGAGAAAATCAATTTTTTTTCAGTAAAAACTAATTTAGGCCAAGTTATTATGATTGCAAATGATATGTTTTTTCAGAAAAACTAGCAGTAATTCAATGGGAAAAGTTCTTGGTTTTATTGTATTTCTGTGCATTACGTCGTTTTAAAACATTTTCGTGTGAATTTAATCGACAGTTCTTGAGAAAATCAATGTTTTTTCAGCAAACACCAATTTAGGCCAAGTTAGTATGATTGCAAATGATATGTTTTTTCAGAAAAACCAGCGGTAATTCAATATAAAAATAGCTTGGTTTTAGTGTATTTCTGTACATTTCTTCGTGTTAAAACATTTTCGTGTGATTTTAATCGACAGTTCTTGAGAAAATCAATGTTTTTTCAGTAAACTTTAACTTAGGCCAAGTTAGTATGATTGCAAATAATATGTTTTTTCAGAAAAACTAGCAGTAATTCAATGTAATTCAATAGGAAAAGTTCTTGGTTTTATTGTATTTCTGTGCATTACGTCGTTTTAAAACATTTTCGTGTGAATTTAATCGACGGTTCTTGAGAAAATCAATGTTTTTTCAGCAAACACCAATTTAGGCCAAGTTAGTATGATTGCAAATGATATGTTTTTTCAGAAAAACCAGCGGTAATTCAATATAAAAATAGCTTGGTTTTAGTGTATTTCTGTACATTACGTCGTTTTAAAACATTTTCGTGTGAATTTCATCGACAGTTTTTGAGAAAATTAATGTTTTTTCAGTAAACACTAATTTAGGCCAAGTTAGTATGATTGCAAATGATATGTCTTTTCAGAAAAACTAGCAGTAAGTCAATAGAAAAAGTGCTTGGTTTTATTGTATTTCTATGCATTACGTCGTTTTAAAACATTTTCGTGTGAATTAAATCGACAGTTCTTGAGAAAATCAATGTCTTTTCAGTAAACACTAATTTAGGCCAAGTTATTATGATTGCAAATGATATATTTTTTCAGAAAAACTAGCAGTAATTCAATATAAAAATAGCTTGGTCTTAGTGTATTTCTGTACATTACGTCGTTTTAAAACTTTTTCGTGTGAATTTAATAGACTGTTTTCGAGAAAATCAATTTTTTTTCAGTAAAAACTAATTTAGGCCAAGTTATTATGATTGCAAATGATATGTTTTTTCAGAAAAACTAGCAGTAATTCAATGGAAAAAGTGCTTGGTTTTATTGTATTTCTGTACTATACGCCGTTTTAAAACATTTTCGTGTGAATTTAATCGACCGTTCTTGAGAAAATGAACGTTTTTTCACTTAACACTAATTTAGGCCAAGTTAGTCTAATTGCAAATGATATGTTGTCGCAGAAAAACTAGCAGTAATTCAATAGAAAAAGTGCTTGGTTTTAGTGTATTTCTGTACATTACGTCGTTTTAGAACATTTTTGTGTGAATTTAATCGACAGTTTTTGAGAAAATCAATGTTTTCTCAGTAAACACTAATTTAGGCCAAGTTAGTATGATTGCAAATGATATGTTTTTTCAGAAAAACTGGCCGTAATTCAATGGAAAAAGTGCTTGATTTTAGTGTATTTCTGTACATTACGTCGTTTTGAAACATTTTCGTGTGAATTTAATCGACAGTTTTTGAGAAAATTAATGTTTTTTCAGTAAACACTAATTTAGACCAAGTTAGTCTGATTGCAAATGATATGTTTTTTCAGAAAAACTAGCAGTAATTCAATATAAAAATAGCTTGGTCTTAGTGTATTTCTGTACATTACGTCGTTTTAAAACTTTTTCGTGTGAATTTAATAGACTGTTTTCGAGAAAATCAATGTTTTTTCAGTAAAAACTAATTTAGGCCAAGTTAGTATACTTGCAAATGATAGGTTTTTTCAGAAAAACTAGCAGTAATTCAATGGGAAAAGTGCTTGGTTTTAGTGTATTTCTGTGCATTACGTCGTTTTAAAAAAATTTCGTGTTAATTTAATCGACAGTTCTTGAGAAAATCAAAGTTTTTTCAGTAAACACTAAGTTAGGCCAAGTTAGTATGATTGCAAATGATCTGTCTTTTCAGAAAAACTAGCAGTAATTCAATGCAAAAAGTACTTGGTTTTATTGTATTTCTGTACATTACGTCGTTTTAAAACATTTTCGTGTGAATTTAATTGACAGTTCTTGAGAAAATCAATGTTGATTCAGTAAACACTAATTTAGGCCAAGTTAGTATGATTGCAAATGATATGTTACCAGAAAAACTAGCATTAATTCAATGGAAAAAGTGCTTTGCTTTAGTGTATTTCTGTACATTTCGTCCTTTTAAAAACATTATTGTGTGATTTTAATCGACAGTTCTTGAGAAAATCAATGTTTTTTCAGTAAACACTAATTTAGGCCAAGTTAGTATGATTGCAAATGATATGTTTTTTCAGAAAAACTTGCGGTGATTCAACGGAAAAGGTGCTTGGTTTTAGTGTATTTCTGTACATTACGTCGTTTTAAAACATTTTTGTGTGAATTTAATCGACAGTTTTGGAGAAAATTAATGTTTTTTCAACAAACACTAATTTAGGCCAAGTTAGTATGATTGCAAATGATATGTTTTTTCTGAAAAACAAGCAGTAATTCAATGGAAAAAGTACTTTGTTTTAGTGTATTTCTGTACATTTCGTCCTTTTAAAAACATTATTGTGTGATTTTAATCGACAGTTCTTGAGAAAATCAATGTTTTTTCAGTAAACACTAATTTAGGCCAAGTTAGTATGATTGCAAATGATATGTTTTTTCAGAAAAATTAGCAGTAATTCCATGGAAAAAGTGCTTGGTTTTAGTGTATTTCTGTAAATTACGTTGTTTTAAAACATTTTTGTTTGAATTTAATCGACATTTTTTGAGAAAATCAATGTTTTTTCAGTAAACACTAATTTAGGCCAAGTTAGTATGATTGCAAATGATATTTTTTTCCAAAAAAACTAGCAGTAATTCAATGGAAAAAGTGCTTGGTTTTAGTGTATTTCTGTACATTAAGTCGTTTTAAAACATTTTCGTGTGAATTTAATCGACAGTTGTTGAGAAAATCAATGTTTTTTAAGTAAACACTAATTTAGGCCAAGTTAGTATGATTGCAAATGATATGTCTTTTCAGAAAAACTAGCAGTAATTCAATGGAATAAGTGCTTGGTTTTATTGTATTTCTGTACTATACGCCGTTTTAAAACATTTTCGTGTGAATTTAATCGACCGTTCTTGAGAAAATGAATGTTTTTTCACTTAACACTAATTTAGGCCAAGTTAGTCTAATTGCAAATGATATGTTGTCGCAGAAAAACTAGCAGTGTTTCAATGAAAAAAGTGCTTGGTTTTAGTGTATTTCTGTACATTACGTCGTTTTAAAACATTTTCGTGTGAGTTTAATAGACTGTTTTCGAGAAAATCAATGTTTTTTCAGTAAACACTAATTTAGGCCAAGTTAGTATGATTGCAAATGATATATCTTTTCAGAAAAACTAGCAGTAATTCAATGGAAAAACTGCTTGGTTTTAGTGCATTCCTGTACATTACGTCGTTTTAAAACATTTTTGTGTGAATTTAATCGACAGTTTTTGAGAAAATCAATGTTTTCTCAGTAAACACTAATTTAGGCCAAGTTAGTATGATTGCAAATGATATGTTTTTTCAGAAAAACTAGCGGTAATTCAATATAAGAAAAGCTTGGTTTTAGTGTATGTCTGTACATTACGTCGTTTTAAAACATTTTCGTGTGAATTTCATCGACAGTTTTTGAGAAAATTAATGTTTTTTCAGTAAACACTAATTTAAGCCAAGTTAGTCTGATTGCAAATGATATGTTTTTTTCAGAAAAACTAGCAGTGTTTCAATGAAAAAAGTGCTTGGTTTTAGTGTTTTTCTGTACATTACGTCGTTTTAAAACATTTTTGTATGAGTTTAATAGACAGTTTTTGAGAAAATTAATGTTTTTTCCGTAAACACTAATTTAGGCCACGTTAGTATGATTGCAAATGATATGTTTTTTCAGAAAAACTAGCAGTAATTCAATGGAAAAAGTGCTTGGTTTTATTGTATTTCTATGCATTACGTTGTTTTAAAACATTTTCGTGTGAACTAAATCGACAGTTCTTGAGAAAATCAATGTTTTTTCAGTAAACACTAATTTAGGCCAAATTAGTATGATTGCAAATGATATGTCTTTTCAGAAAAACTAGCAGTAATTCAATGGAAAAAGTGCTTGGTTTTAGTGCATTCCTGTACATTACGTCGTTTTAAAACATTTTTGTGTGAATTTAATCCACAGTTTTTGAGAAAATCAATGTTTTCTCAGTAAACACTAATTTAGGCCAAGTTAGTATGATTGCAAATGATATGTTTTTTCAGAAAATCTAGCGGTAATTCAATATAAGAATAGCTTGGTTTTAGTGTATTTCTGTACATTACATCGTTTTAAAACATTTTCGTGTGAATTTAATAGACAGTTTTTGAGAAAATTAATGTTTTTTCAGTAAACACTAATTTAGGCCAAGTTAGTATGATTGCAAAAGATATGTTTTTTCAGAAAAACTAGCAGTGTTTCAATGAAAAAAGTGCTTGGTTTTAGTGTATTTCTGTACATTACGTCGTTTTAAAACATTTTCGTGTGAATTTAATAGACTGTTTTCGAGAAAATTAATGTTTTTTCAGTAAACACTAATTTAGGCCAAGTTAGTCTGATTGCAAATGATATGTTTTTGTTCAGAAAAACTAGCAGTGTTTCAATGAAAAAAGTGCTTGGTGTTAGTGTTTTTCTGTACATTACGTCGTTTTAAAACATTCTCGTGTGAGTTTAATGGACTGTTTTCGAGAAAATCAATGTTTTTTCAGTAAACACCAATTTAGGCCACGTTAGTATGATTGCAAATGATATGTTTTTTCAGAAAAACTAGCAGTATTTCAATGGAAAAAGTGCTTGGTTTTATTGTATTTCTATGAATTACGTCGTTTTAAAACATTTTCGTGTGAATTAAATCGACAGTTCTTGAGAAAATCAATGTTTTTTCAGTAAACACTAATTTAGGCCAAGTTAGTATGATTGCAAATGATATATTTTTTCAGAAAAACTAGCAGTAATTCAATATAAAAATAGCTTGGTTTTAGTGTATTTCTGTACATTACGTCGTTTTAAAACTTTTTCGTGTGAATTTAATAGACTGTTTTCGGAAAATCAATGTCTTTTCAGTAAAAACTAATTTAGGCCAAGTTAGTATGATTGCAAATGATATGTTTTTTCAGAAAAACTAGCAGTGATTCAATGGGAAAAGTGCTTGGTTTTAGTTTATTTCTGTGCATTACGTCGTTTTAAAACATTTTCGTGTGAATTAAATCGACATTTCTTGAGAAAATCAATGCTTTTTCAGTAAAAGCTAATTTAGGCCAAGTTAGTATGATTGCAAATGATATGTTTTTCCAGAAAAACTAGCAGTAAGTTAATGGAAAACGTGCTTGGTTTTATTGTATTTCTGTACAGTACGTCGTTTTAAAACATTTTCGTGTGAATTTAATCGACCGTTCATGAGAAAATCACTGTTTTTTCAGTAAACACTAATTTAGGCCAAGTTAGTATGATTGCAAATGATATGTTTTTTCAGAAAAACTAGCAGTAAGTTAATGGAAAAAGTGCTTGGTTTTATTGTATTTCTGTACATTACGTCGTTTTAAAACATTTTCGTGTGAATTTAATCGACCGTTCTTGAGAAAATCACTGTTTTTTCAGTAAACACTAATTTAGGCTAAGTTAGTATCATTGCAAATGATATGTTTTTTCAGAAAAACTAACAATAATTCAATAGAAAAAGTGCTTGGTTTTATTGTATTTCTGTACATTACGTCGTTTTAAAACATTTTTGTGCGAATTTCATCGACAGTTTTTGTGAAAATTAATGTTTTTTCAGTAAACACTAATTTAGGCCAAGTTAGTATGATTGCAAATGATATGTTTTTTCAGAAAAACTTGGGGTGATTCAACGGAAAAGGTGCTTGGATTTAGTGTATTTCTGTACATTACGTCGTTTTAAAACATTTTTGTGTGAATTTAATCGACAGTTTTTGAGAAAATTAATGTTTTTTCAGTAAACACTAATTTAGGCCAAGTTAGTCTGATTGCAAATGATATGTTTTTTCAGAAAAACTAGCAGTAATTCAATGGAAAAAAGGCTTGGTTTTATTGTATTTCTTTACATTATGTCGTTTTAAAACATTTTCGTGTGAATTTAATCGACCGTTCTTGAGAAAATCACTGTTTTTTTCAGTAAACACTAATTTAGGCCAAGTTAGTATGATTGGAAATGATATGTTTTTTCAGAAAAACTAGCAGTAATTCAATAGAAAAAGTGCTTGGTTTTATTGTATTTCTGTACATTACGTCGTTTTAAAACATTTTCGTGTGAATTTAATCGACGGTTCTTGAGAAAATCAATGTTTTTTCAGTAAACACTAATTTAGGCAAAGTTAGTATGATTGCAAATGATATGTTTTTTCAGAAAAACTAGCAGTAATTCAATGGAAAAATTGCTTGGTTTTATTGTATTTCTGTACATTTCGTAGTTTTAAAACATTTTTGTGTGATTTTAATCGACAGTTCTTTGAGAAAATCAATGTTTTTCCAGTAAACACTAACTTAGGCCAAGTTCGTATGATTGCAAATGATAGGTTTTTTTAGAAAAACTAGCAGTAATTCAATGGAAAAAGTTCTTGGTTTTATTGTATTGCTGTACATTACGTTGTTTTAAAGCATTTTCGTGTGAATTTAATCGACAGTTTATGAGAAAATCAATGTGTTTTTAGTAAACAATACTTTAGGCCAAGTTAGTATGATTGCAAATGATATGATTTTTCAGAAAAACTAGCAGTGTTTCAATGAAAAAAGTGCTTGGTGTTAGTGTTTTTCTGTACATTACGTCGTTTTAAAACATTTTCGTGTGAGTTTAATGGACTGTTTTCGAGAAAATCAATGTTTTTTCAGTAAACACTAATTTAGGCCACGTTAGTATGATTGCAAATGATATGTTTTTTCAGAAAAACTAGCAGTAATTCAATGGAAAAAGTGCTTGGTTTTATTGTATTTCTATGAATTACGTTGTTTTAAAACATTTTAGTGTGAATTAAATCGACAGTTCTTGAGAAAATCAATGTTTTTTCAGTAAACACTAATTTAGGCCAAGTTAGTATGATTGCAAATGATATATTTTTTCAGAAAAACTAGCAGTAATTCAATATAAAAATAGCTTGGTTTTAGTGTATTTCTGTACATTACGTCGTTTTAAAACTTTTTCGTGTGAATTTAATAGACTGTTTTCGGAAAATCAATGTCTTTTCAGTAAAAACTAATTTAGGCCAAGTTAGTATGATTGCAAATGATATGTTTTTTCAGAAAAACTAGCAGTGATTCAATAGGAAAAGTGCTTGGTTTTAGTTTATTTCTGTGCATTACGTCGTTTTAAAACATTTTCGTGTGAATTAAATCGACATTTCTTGAGAAAATCAATGTTTTTTCAGTAAAAACTAATTTAGGCCAAGTTAGTATGATTGCAAATGATATGTTTTTCCAGAAAAACTAGCAGTAAGTTAATGGAAAACGTGCTTGGTTTTATTGTATTTCTGTACATTACGTCGTTTTAAAACATTTTCGTGTGAATTTAATCCACAGTTCTTGAGAACATCACTGTTTTTTCAGTAAACACTAATTTAGGCCAAGTTAGTATGATTGCAAATGATATGTTTTTTCAGAAAAACTAGCAGTAAGTTAATGGAAAAAGTGCTTGGTTTTATTGTATTTCTGTACATTACGTCGTTTTAAAACATTTTCGTGTGAATTTAATCGACCGTTCTTGAGAAAATCACTGTTTTTTCAGTAAACACTAATTTAGGCTAAGTTAGTATCATTGCAAATGATATGTTTTTTCAGAAAAACTAACAGTAATTCAATAGAAAAAGTGCTTGGTTCTATTGTATTTCTGTACATTACGTCGTTTTAAAACATTTTTGTGCGAATTTCATCGACAGTTTTTGTGAAAATTAATGTTTTTTTAGTAAACACTAATTTAGGCCAAGTTAGTATGATTGCAAATGATATGTTTTTTCAGAAACACTTGGGGTGATTCAACGGAAAAGGTGCTTGGATTTAGTGTATTTCTGTACATTACGTCGTTTTAAAACATTTTTGTGTGAATTTAATCGACAGTTTTTGAGAAAATTAATGTTTTTTCAGTAAACACTAATTTAGGCCAAGTTAGTCTGATTGCAAATGATATGTTTTTTCAGAAAAACTAGCAGTAATTCAATGGAAAAGTGCTTGGTTTTATTGTATTTCTTAACATTACGTCGTTTTGAAACATTTTCGTTTGAATTTAATCGACCGTTCTTGAGAAAATCACTGTTTTTTTCAGTAAACACTAATTTAGGCCAAGTTAGTATGATTGGAAATGATATGTTTTTTCAGAAAAACTAGCAGTAATTCAATAGAAAAAGTGCTTGGTTTTATTGTATTTCTGTACATTACGTCGTTTTAAAACATTTTCGTGTGAATTTAATCGACGGTTCTTGAGAAAATCAATGTTTTTTCAATAAACACTAATTTAGGCAAAGTTAGTATGATTGCAAATGATAGGTTTTTTTAGAAAAACTAGCAGTAATTCAATGGAAAAAGTTCTTGGTTTTATTGTATTGCTGTACATTACGTTGTTTTAAAGCATTTTCGTGTGAATTTAATCGACAGTTTATGAGAAAATCAATGTGTTTTTAGTAAACAATACTTTAGGCCAAGTTAGTATGATTGCAAATGATATGTTTTTTCAGAAAAACTAGAAGTAATTCAATAAAAAAAGTGCTTGGTTTTAGTGTATTTCTGTACATTACGTCGTTTTAAAACATTTTTGTGCGAATTTCATCGACAGTTTTTGTGAAAATTAATGTTTTTTCAGTAAACACTAATTTAGGCTAAGTTAGTCTGATTGCAAATGATATGTTTTTTCAGAAAAACTAGCAGTGTTTCAATGAAAAAAGTGCTTGGTTTTATTGTATTTCTGTACATTACGTCGTTTTAAAACATTTTCGTGTGAATTTAATCGACAGTTCTTGAGAACATCAATGTTTTCTCAGTAATCACTAATTTAGGGCAAGTTAGTATGATTGCAAATGATATGTTTTTTCAGAAAAACTAGCTGTAATTCAATGGAAAAAGTGCTTTGTTTTAGTGTATTTCTGTACATTTCATCGTTTTAAAACATTATTGTGTGATTTTAATCGACAGTTTTTGAGAAAATCAATGTTTTTTCAGTAAACACTAATTTAGGCCAAGTTAGTATGATTGCAAATGATATATTTTTTCAGAAAAACTAGCAGTAATTCAATATCAAAATAACTTGGTTTTAGTGTATTTCTGTATATTACGTCGTTTTAAAACTTTTTCGTGTGAATTTAATCGACAGTCTTCGAGAAAATCAAAGTTATTTCAGTAAAAACTAATTTAGGCCAAGTTAGTATCATTGCAAATGATATGTTTTTTCAGAAAAACTAGCAGTAATTCAATGGAAAAAGTGCTTGGTTTTAGTGTATTTCTGTACATTACGTCGTTTTCAAAGATTATTGTGTGAATTTCATCGACAGTTTTTGAGAAAATTAATGTTTTTTCAGTAAACACTAAATTAGGCCAAGTTAGTCTGATTGCAAAAGATATGTTTTTTCAGAAAAACTAGCATTGTTTCAATGAAAAAAGTGCTTGGTTTTAGTGTATTTTTGTACATTACGTCGTTTTAAAACATTTTCGTGTGAATTTAATCGACAGTTCTTGTGAAAATCAATGTTTTTTCAGTAAACACTAATTTAGGCCAAGTTAGTATGATTGCAAATGATACGTTTTTTCAGAAAAACTAGCAGTAATTCAATGGAAGAAGTTCTTGGTTTTATTGTATTTCTGTGCATTACGTCGTTTCAAAACATTTTCGTGTGATTTTTATCGACAGTTCTTGTGAAAATCAATGTTTTTTCAGTAAACACTAATTTAGGCCAAGTTAGTATGATTGCAAATGATATATTTTTTCAGAAAAACTAGCAGTAATTCAATATAAAAATAGCTTGGTTTTAGTGTATTTCCGTATATTACGTCGTTTTAAAACATTTTCGTGTGAATTTAATCGACAGTTCTTGTGAAAATCAATATTTTTTCAGTAAACACTAATTTAGGCCAAGTTAGTATGATTTCAAATGATATGATTTTCATAAAAACTAGCAGTAATTCAATATAAAAATAGCTTGGTTTTAGTGTATTTCTGTACATTACGTCGTTTTAAAACATTTTTGTGTGATTTTAATCGACAGTTCTTGAGAAAATCAATGTTTTTTCAGTAAACACTAATTTAGGCCAAGTTAGTATGATTGCAAATGATATATTTTTTCAGAAAAACTAGCAGTAATTCAATATAAAAATAGCTTGGTTTTAGTGTATTTCTGTACATTACGTCGTTTTAAAACTTTTTCGTGTGAATTTAATAGACTGTTTTCGGAAAATCAATGTCTTTTCAGTAAAAACTAATTTAGGCCAAGTTAGTATGATTGCAAATGATATGTTTTTTCAGAAAAACTAGCAATGATTCAATAGGAAAAGTGCTTGGTTTTAGTTTATTTCTGTGCATTACGTCGTTTTAAAACATTTTCGTGTGAATTAAATCGACATTTCTTGAGAAAATCAATGTTTTTTCAGTAAAAACTAATTTAGGCCAAGTTAGTATGATTGCAAATGATATGTTTTTCCAGAAAAACTAGCAGTAAGTTAATGGAAAACGTGCTTGGTTTTATTGTATTTCTGTACATTACGTCGTTTTAAAACATTTTCGTGTGAATTTAATCGACCATTCATGAGAAAATCACTGTTTTTTCAGTAAACACTAATTTAGGCCAAGTTAGTATGATTGCAAATGATATGTTTTTTCAGAAAAACTAGCAGTAAGTTAATGGAAAAAGTGCTTGGTTTTATTGTATTTCTGTACATTACGTCGTTTTAAAACATTTTCGTGTGAATTTAATCGACCGTTCTTGAGAAAATCACTGTTTTTTCAGTAAACACTAATTTAGGCTAAGTTAGTATCATTGCAAATGATATGTTTTTTCAGAAAAACTAACAGTAATTCAATAGAAAAAGTGCTTGGTTCTATTGTATTTCTGTACATTACGTCGTTTTAAAACATTTTTGTGCGAATTTCATCGACAGTTTTTGTGAAAATTAATGTTTTTTTAGTAAACACTAATTTAGGCCAAGTTAGTATGATTGCAAATGATATGTTTTTTCAGAAACACTTGGGGTGATTCAACGGAAAAGGTGCTTGGATTTAGTGTATTTCTGTACATTACGTCGTTTTAAAACATTTTTGTGTGAATTTAATCGACAGTTTTTGAGAAAATTAATGTTTTTTCAGTAAACACTAATTTAGGCCAAGTTAGTCTGATTGCAAATGATATGTTTTTTCAGAAAAACTAGCAGTAATTCAATGGAAAAGTGCTTGGTTTTATTGTATTTCTTAACATTACGTCGTTTTGAAACATTTTCGTTTGAATTTAATCGACCGTTCTTGAGAAAATCACTGTTTTTTTCAGTAAACACTAATTTAGGCCAAGTTAGTATGATTGGAAATGATATGTTTTTTCAGAAAAACTAGCAGTAATTCAATAGAAAAAGTGCTTGGTTTTATTGTATTTCTGTACATTACGTCGTTTTAAAACATTTTCGTGTGAATTTAATCGACGGTTCTTGAGAAAATCAATGTTTTTTCAATAAACACTAATTTAGGCAAAGTTAGTATGATTGCAAATGATAGGTTTTTTTAGAAAAACTAGCAGTAATTCAATGGAAAAAGTTCTTGGTTTTATTGTATTGCTGTACATTACGTTGTTTTAAAGCATTTTCGTGTGAATTTAATCGACAGTTTATGAGAAAATCAATGTGTTTTTAGTAAACAATACTTTAGGCCAAGTTAGTATGATTGCAAATGATATGTTTTTTCAGAAAAACTAGAAGTAATTCAATAAAAAAAGTGCTTGGTTTTAGTGTATTTCTGTACATTACGTCGTTTTAAAACATTTTTGTGCGAATTTCATCGACAGTTTTTGTGAAAATTAATGTTTTTTCAGTAAACACTAATTTAGGCTAAGTTAGTCTGATTGCAAATGATATGTTTTTTCAGAAAAACTAGCAGTGTTTCAATGAAAAAAGTGCTTGGTTTTATTGTATTTCTGTACATTACGTCGTTTTAAAACATTTTCGTGTGAATTTAATCGACAGTTCTTGAGAACATCAATGTTTTCTCAGTAATCACTAATTTAGGGCAAGTTAGTATGATTGCAAATGATATGTTTTTTCAGAAAAACTAGCTGTAATTCAATGGAAAAAGTGCTTTGTTTTAGTGTATTTCTGTACATTTCATCGTTTTAAAACATTATTGTGTGATTTTAATCGACAGTTTTTGAGAAAATCAATGTTTTTTCAGTAAACACTAATTTAGGCCAAGTTAGTATGATTGCAAATGATATATTTTTTCAGAAAAACTAGCAGTAATTCAATATCAAAATAACTTGGTTTTAGTGTATTTCTGTATATTACGTCGTTTTAAAACTTTTTCGTGTGAATTTAATCGACAGTCTTCGAGAAAATCAAAGTTATTTCAGTAAAAACTAATTTAGGCCAAGTTAGTATCATTGCAAATGATATGTTTTTTCAGAAAAACTAGCAGTAATTCAATGGAAAAAGTGCTTGGTTTTAGTGTATTTCTGTACATTACGTCGTTTTCAAAGATTATTGTGTGAATTTCATCGACAGTTTTTGAGAAAATTAATGTTTTTTCAGTAAACACTAAATTAGGCCAAGTTAGTCTGATTGCAAAAGATATGTTTTTTCAGAAAAACTAGCATTGTTTCAATGAAAAAAGTGCTTGGTTTTAGTGTATTTTTGTACATTACGTCGTTTTAAAACATTTTCGTGTGAATTTAATCGACAGTTCTTGTGAAAATCAATGTTTTTTCAGTAAACACTAATTTAGGCCAAGTTAGTATGATTGCAAATGATACGTTTTTTCAGAAAAACTAGCAGTAATTCAATGGAAGAAGTTCTTGGTTTTATTGTATTTCTGTGCATTACGTCGTTTCAAAACATTTTCGTGTGATTTTTATCGACAGTTCTTGTGAAAATCAATGTTTTTTCAGTAAACACTAATTTAGGCCAAGTTAGTATGATTGCAAATGATATATTTTTTCAGAAAAACTAGCAGTAATTCAATATAAAAATAGCTTGGTTTTAGTGTATTTCCGTATATTACGTCGTTTTAAAACATTTTCGTGTGAATTTAATCGACAGTTCTTGTGAAAATCAATATTTTTTCAGTAAACACTAATTTAGGCCAAGTTAGTATGATTTCAAATGATATGATTTTCATAAAAACTAGCAGTAATTCAATATAAAAATAGCTTGGTTTTAGTGTATTTCTGTACATTACGTCGTTTTAAAACATTTTTGTGTGAATTTAATCGACAGTTTTTGAGAAAATTAATGTTTTTTCAGTAAACACTAATTTAGGCTAAGTTAGTCTGATTGCAAATGATATGTTTTTTCAGAAAAACTAGTAGTGTTTCAATGAAAAAAGTGCTTGGTTTTATTGTATTTCTGTACATTACGTCGTTTTAAAACATTTTCGTGTGAATTTAATCCACAGTTCTTGAGAACATCAATGTTTTTTCAGTAAACACTAATTTAGGGCAAGTTAGTATGATTGCAAATGATATGTTTTTTCAGAAAAACTAGCTGTAATTCAATGGAAAAATTGCTTTGTTTTAGTGTATTTCTGTACATTTCATCGTTTTAAAACATTATTGTGTGATTTTAATCGACAGTTTTTGAGAAAATCAATGTTTTTTCAGTAAACACTAATTTAGGCCAAGTTAGTATGATTGGAAATGATATGTTTTTCCAGAAAAACTAGCAGTAATTCAATAGAAAAAGTGCTTGGTTTTATTGTATTTCTGTACATTACGTCGTTTTAAAACATTTTCGTGTGAATTTAATCGACGGTTCTTGAGAAAATCAATGTTTTTTCAGTAAACACTAATTTAGGCCAAGTTAGTCTAATTGCAAATGATATGTTTTTTCAGAAAAACTAGCAGTAATTCAATGGAAAAAGTGCTTGGTTTTAGTGTATTTCTGTACATTTCGTAGTTTTAAAACATTTTTGTTTGATTTTAATCGACAGTTCTTTGAGAAAATCAATGTTTTTCCAGTAAACACTAACCTAGGCCAAGTTAGTATGATTGCAAATGATAGGTTTCTTTAGAAAAACTAGCAGTAATTCAATGGAAAAAGTGCTTGGTTTTATTGTATTGCTGTACATTACGTCGTTTTAAAGCATTTTCGTGTGAATTTAATCGACAGTTTATGAGAAAATCAATGTGTTTTTAGTAAACAATACTTTAGGCAAAGTTAGTATGATTGCAAATGATATGCTTTTTCAGAAAAACTAGCAGTAAATCAATGGAAAAAGTGCTTGGTTTTATTGTATTTCTGTACATTACGTCGTTTTAAAACATTTTCGTGTGAATTTAAGCGACAGTTCTTGAGAAAATCAATGTTTTTTCAGTAAACACTAATTTAGGCCAAGTTAGTATGATTGCAAATGATATGTTTTGTCAGAAAAACTAGCAGTGTTTCAATTAAAAAAGTGCTTGGTTTTAATGTATTTCTGTTCATTACTTCGTTTTAAAACATTTTCGTGTGAATTTAATAGACTGTTTTCGATAAAATCAATGTTTTTTCAGTAAACACTAATTTAGGCAAAGTTAGTATGATTGCAAATGATATGTCTTTTCAGAAAAACTAGCAGTAATTCAATGGAAAAAGTGCTTGGTTTTCTTGTATTTCTATGCATTACGTCGTTTTAAAACATTTTCGTGTGAATTAAATCGACAGTTCTTGAGAAAATCAATGTTTTTTCAGTAAACACTAATTTAGGCCAAGTTAGTATGATTGCAAATGATATATTTTTTCAGAAAAACTAGCAGTAATTCAATATAAAAATAACTTGGTTTTTGTGTATTTCTGTACATTACGTCGTTTTAAAACTTTTTCGTGTGAATTTAATCGACAGTCTTCGAGAAAATCAAAGTTTTTTCATTAAAAACTAATTTAGGCCAAGTTAGTATGATTGCTAATGATATGTTTTTTCAAAAAAACTAGCAGTAATTCAATGGAAAAAGTGCTTGGTTTTATTGTATTTCTGTGCATTACGTCGTTTTAAAACATTTTCGTGTGAATTTAATCGACAGTTCTTGTGAAAATCAATGTTTTTTCAGTAAACACTAATTTAGGCCAAGTTAGTTTGATTTCAAATGATATGATTTTCATAAAAACTAGCAGTAATTCAATATAAAAATAGCTTGGTTTTAGTGTATTTCTGTACATTACGTCGTTTTAAAACATTTTTGTGTGAATTTAATCGACAGTTTTTGAGAAAATTAATGTTTTTTCAGTAAACACTAATTTAGGCTAAGTTAGTCTGATTGCAAATGATATGTTTTTTCAGAAAAACTAGCAGTGTTTCAATGAAAAAAGTGCTTGGTTTTATTGTATTTCTGTACATTACGTCGTTGTAAAACATTTTCGTGTGAATTTAATCGACAGTTCTTGAGAACATCAATGTTTTCTCAGTAATCACTAATTTAGGGCAAGTTAGTATGATTGCAAATGATATGTTTTTTCAGAAAAACTAGCTGTAATTCAATGGAAAAAGTGCTTTGTTTTAGTGTATTTCTGTACATTTCATCGTTTTAAAACATTATTGTGTGATTTTAATCGACAGTTTTTGAGAAAATCAATGTTTTTTCAGTAAACACTAATTTAGGCCAAGTTAGTATGATTGCAAATGATATATTTTTTCAGAAAAACTAGCAGTAATTCAATATCAAAATAACTTGGTTTTAGTGTATTTCTGTATATTACGTCGTTTTAAAACTTTTTCGTGTGAATTTAATCGACAGTCTTCGAGAAAATCAAAGTTATTTCAGTAAAAACTAATTTAGGCCAAGTTAGTATCATTGCAAATGATATGTTTTTTCAGAAAAACTAGCAGTAATTCAATGGAAAAAGTGCTTGGTTTTAGTGTATTTCTGTACATTACGTCGTTTTCAAAGATTATTGTGTGAATTTCATCGACAGTTTTTGAGAAAATTAATGTTTTTTCAGTAAACACTAAATTAGGCCAAGTTAGTCTGATTGCAAAAGATATGTTTTTTCAGAAAAACTAGCATTGTTTCAATGAAAAAAGTGCTTGGTTTTAGTGTATTTTTGTACTTTACGTCGTTTTAAAACATTTTCGTGTGAATTTAATCGACAGTTCTTGTGAAAATCAATGTTTTTTCAGTAAACACTAATTTAGGCCAAGTTAGTATGATTGCAAATGATACGTTTTTTCAGAAAAACTAGCAGTAATTCAATGGAAGAAGTTCTTGGTTTTATTGTATTTCTGTGCATTACGTCGTTTCAAAACATTTTCGTGTGATTTTTATCGACAGTTCTTGTGAAAATCAATGTTTTTTCAGTAAACACTAATTTAGGCCAAGTTAGTATGATTGCAAATGATATATTTTTTCAGAAAAACTAGCAGTAATTCAATATAAAAATAGCTTGGTTTTAGTGTATTTCCGTATATTACGTCGTTTTAAAACATTTTCGTGTGAATTTAATCGACAGTTCTTGTGAAAATCAATATTTTTTCAGTAAACACTAATTTAGGCCAAGTTAGTATGATTTCAAATGATATGATTTTCATAAAAACTAGCAGTAATTCAATATAAAAATAGCTTGGTTTTAGTGTATTTCTGTACATTACGTCGTTTTAAAACATTTTTGTGTGAATTTAATCGACAGTTTTTGAGAAAATTAATGTTTTTTCAGTAAACACTAATTTAGGCTAAGTTAGTCTGATTGCAAATGATATGTTTTTTCAGAAAAACTAGTAGTGTTTCAATGAAAAAAGTGCTTGGTTTTATTGTATTTCTGTACATTACGTCGTTTTAAAACATTTTCGTGTGAATTTAATCCACAGTTCTTGAGAACATCAATGTTTTTTCAGTAAACACTAATTTAGGGCAAGTTAGTATGATTGCAAATGATATGTTTTTTCAGAAAAACTAGCTGTAATTCAATGGAAAAAGTGCTTTGTTTTAGTGTATTTCTGTACATTTCATCGTTTTAAAACATTATTGTGTGATTTTAATCGACAGTTTTTGAGAAAATCAATGTTTTTTCAGTAAACACTAATTTAGGCCAAGTTAGTATGATTGGAAATGATATGTTTTTCCAGAAAAACTAGCAGTAATTCAATAGAAAAAGTGCTTGGTTTTATTGTATTTCTGTACATTACGTCGTTTTAAAACATTTTCGTGTGAATTTAATCGACGGTTCTTGAGAAAATCAATGTTTTTTCAGTAAACACTAATTTAGGCCAAGTTAGTCTAATTGCAAATGATATGTTTTTTCAGAAAAACTAGCAGTAATTCAATGGAAAAAGTGCTTGGTTTTAGTGTATTTCTGTACATTTCGTAGTTTTAAAACATTTTTGTTTGATTTTAATCGACAGTTCTTTGAGAAAATCAATGTTTTTCCAGTAAACACTAACCTAGGCCAAGTTAGTATGATTGCAAATGATAGGTTTCTTTAGAAAAACTAGCAGTAATTCAATGGAAAAAGTGCTTGGTTTTATTGTATTGCTGTACATTACGTCGTTTTAAAGCATTTTCGTGTGAATTTAATCGACAGTTTATGAGAAAATCAATGTGTTTTTAGTAAACAATACTTTAGGCAAAGTTAGTATGATTGCAAATGATATGTTTTTTCAGAAAAACTAGCAGTAAATCAATGGAAAAAGTGCTTGGTTTTATTGTATTTCTGTACATTACGTCGTTTTAAAACATTTTCGTGTGAATTTAAGCGACAGTTCTTGAGAAAATCAATGTTTTTTCAGGAAACACTTATTTAGGCCAAGATAGTATGATTGCAAATGATATGTTTTTTCAGAAAAACTAGCAGTAAATCAATGGAAAAAGTGCTTGGCTTTATTGTATTTTTGTACATTACGTCGTTTTAAAACATTTTCGTGTGAATTTAATCGACAGTTCTTGAGAAAATCAATGTTTTTTCAGTAAACACTAATTTAGGCCAAGTTAGTATGATTGCAAATGATATGCTTTTTCAGAAAAACTAGCAGTAATTCAATAGAAAAAGTGCTTGGTTTTATTGTATTTCTGTACATTACGTCGATTTAAAGCATTTTCGTGTGAATTTAATCAACAGTTTATAAGAAAATCAATGTGTTTTCAGTAAAAAATACTTTAAGCCAAGTTAGTAAGATTGCAAATGATATGTTTTTTTAGAAAAACTAGCAGTAATTCAATGGAAAAAGTGCTTAGTTTTATTGTATTTCTGTACATTACATCGTTTTAAAGCATTTTCGTGTGAATTTAATCGACAGTTTATGAGAAAATCAATGTGTTTTCAGTAAACAATACTTTAGGCCAAGTTAGTATGATTGCAAATGATATGTTTTTTTAGAAAAACTAGCAGTAATTCAATGGAGAAAGTGCTTGGTTTTATTGTATTTCTGTACATTACGTCGTTTTAAAACATTTTCGTGTGAATTTAAGCGACAGTTCTTGAGAAAATCAATGTTTTTTCAGGAAACACTTATTTAGGCCAAGTTAGTATGATTGCAAATGATATGTTTTTTCAGAAAAACTAGCAGTAAATCAATGGAAAAAGTGCTTGGCTTTATTGTATTTTTGTACATTACGTCGTTTTAAAACATTTTCGTGTGAATTTAATCGACAGTTCTTGAGAAAATCAATGTTTTTTCAGTAAACACTAATTTAGGCCAAGTTAGTATGATTGCAAATGATATGCTTTTTCAGAAAAACTAGCAGTAATTCAATAGAAAAAGTGCTTGGTTTTATTGTATTTCTGTACATTACGTCGATTTAAAGCATTTTCGTGTGAATTTAATCAACAGTTTATAAGAAAATCAATGTGTTTTCAGTAAAAAATACTTTAAGCCAAGTTAGTAAGATTGCAAATGATATGTTTTTTTAGAAAAACTAGCAGTAATTCAATGGAAAAAGTGCTTAGTTTTATTGTATTTCTGTACATTACATCGTTTTAAAGCATTTTCGTGTGAATTTAATCGACAGTTTATGAGAAAATCAATGTGTTTTCAGTAAACAATACTTTAGGCCAAGTTAGTATGATTGCAAATGATATGTTTTTTTTAGAAAAACTAGCAGTAATTCAATGGAAAAAGAGCTTGGTTTTAGTGCATTTCTGTACATTACGTCGTTTTAAAACATTTTCGTGTGAATTTAATCGACAGTTCTTGAGAAAATCAATGTTTTTTCAGTAAACACTAATTTAGGCCAAGATAGTATGATTGCAAATGATATGCTTTTTCAGAAAAACTAGCAGTAATTCAATAAAAAAAGTGCTTGGTTTTAGTGTATTTCTGTACATTACGTCGTTTTAAAACATTTTCGTGTGAATTTAATCGACAGTTTATGAGGAAATCAATGTGTTTTCAGTAAAAAATACTTTAAGCCAAGGTAGTATGATTGCAAATGATATGTTTTTTTCGAAAAACTAGCAGTAATTCAATGGAAAAAGTGCTTGGTTTTATTGTATTTCTGTACATTACGTCGTTTTAAAACATTTTCGTGTGAATTTAATCGACGGTTCTTGAGAAAATCAATGTTTTTTCAGTAAACACTAATTTAGGCCAAGTTAGTATGATTGCAAATGATATGTTTTTTCAGAAAAACTAGCAGTAATTCAATGGAAAAAGTGCTTGGTTTTAGTGTATTTCTGTACATTTCGTAGTTTTAAAACATTTTTGTGTGATTTTAATCGACAGTTCTTTGAGAAAATCAATGTTTTTCCAGTAAACACTAACTTAGGCCAAGTTAGTATGATTGCAAATGATATGTTTTTTCAGAAAAACTAGCAGTAATTCAATGGAAAATGTGCTTTGTTTTAGTGTATTTCTGTACATTTCGTCGATTTAAAACATTTTTGTATGATTTTAATCGACAGTTCTTGAGAAAATCAATGTTTTTTCAGGAAACACTTATTTAGGCCAAGTTAGTATGATTGCAAATGATATGTTTTTTCAGAAAAACTAGCAGTAAATCAATGGAAAAAGTGCTTGGTTTTATTGTATTTCTGTGCATTACGTCGTTTTTAAACATTTTCGTGTGAATTTAATTGACAGTTCTTGTGAAAATCAATGTTTTTTCAGTAGACACTAATTTAGGCCAAGTTAGTATGATTGCAAATGATATGTTTTTTTAGAAAAACTAGCAGTAATTCAATGGAAAAAGTGCTTGGTTTTAGTGCATTCCTGTACATTACGTCGTTTTAAAACATTTTTGTGTGAATTTAATCCACAGTTTTTGAGAAAATCAATGTTTTCTCAGTAAACACTAATTTAGGCCAAGTTAGTATGATTGCAAATGATATGTTTTTTCAGAAAATCTAGCGGTAATTCAATATAAGAATAGCTTGGTTTTAGTGTATTTCTGTACATTACATCGTTTTAAAACATTTTCGTGTGAATTTAATAGACAGTTTTTGAGAAAATTAATGTTTTTTCAGTAAACACTAATTTAGGCCAAGTTAGTATGATTGCAAAAGATATGTTTTTTCAGAAAAACTAGCAGTGTTTCAATGAAAAAAGTGCTTGGTTTTAGTGTATTTCTGTACATTACGTCGTTTTAAAACATTTTCGTGTGAATTTAATAGACTGTTTTCGAGAAAATTAATGTTTTTTCAGTAAACACTAATTTAGGCCAAGTTAGTCTGATTGCAAATGATATGTTTTTGTTCAGAAAAACTAGCAGTGTTTCAATGAAAAAAGTGCTTGGTGTTAGTGTTTTTCTGTACATTACGTCGTTTTAAAACATTCTCGTGTGAGTTTAATGGACTGTTTTCGAGAAAATCAATGTTTTTTCAGTAAACACCAATTTAGGCCACGTTAGTATGATTGCAAATGATATGTTTTTTCAGAAAAACTAGCAGTATTTCAATGGAAAAAGTGCTTGGTTTTATTGTATTTCTATGAATTACGTCGTTTTAAAACATTTTCGTGTGAATTAAATCGACAGTTCTTGAGAAAATCAATGTTTTTTCAGTAAACACTAATTTAGGCCAAGTTAGTATGATTGCAAATGATATATTTTTTCAGAAAAACTAGCAGTAATTCAATATAAAAATAGCTTGGTTTTAGTGTATTTCTGTACATTACGTCGTTTTAAAACTTTTTCGTGTGAATTTAATAGACTGTTTTCGGAAAATCAATGTCTTTTCAGTAAAAACTAATTTAGGCCAAGTTAGTATGATTGCAAATGATATGTTTTTTCAGAAAAACTAGCAGTGATTCAATGGGAAAAGTGCTTGGTTTTAGTTTATTTCTGTGCATTACGTCGTTTTAAAACATTTTCGTGTGAATTAAATCGACAGTTTTTGAGAAAATCAATGCTTTTTCAGTAAAAGCTAATTTAGGCCAAGTTAGTATGATTGCAAATGATATGTTTTTCCAGAAAAACTAGCAGTAAGTTAATGGAAAACGTGCTTGGTTTTATTGTATTTCTGTACAGTACGTCGTTTTAAAACATTTTCGTGTGAATTTAATCGACCGTTCATGAGAAAATCACTGTTTTTTCAGTAAACACTAATTTAGGCCAAGTTAGTATGATTGCAAATGATATGTTTTTTCAGAAAAACTAGCAGTAAGTTAATGGAAAAAGTGCTTGGTTTTATTGTATTTCTGTACATTACGTCGTTTTAAAACATTTTCGTGTGAATTTAATCGACCGTTCTTGAGAAAATCACTGTTTTTTCAGTAAACACTAATTTAGGCTAAGTTAGTATCATTGCAAATGATATGTTTTTTCAGAAAAACTAACAATAATTCAATAGAAAAAGTGCTTGGTTTTATTGTATTTCTGTACATTACGTCGTTTTAAAACATTTTTGTGCGAATTTCATCGACAGTTTTTGTGAAAATTAATGTTTTTTCAGTAAACACTAATTTAGGCCAAGTTAGTATGATTGCAAATGATATGTTTTTTCAGAAAAACTTGGGGTGATTCAACGGAAAAGGTGCTTGGATTTAGTGTATTTCTGTACATTACGTCGTTTTAAAACATTTTTGTGTGAATTTAATCGACAGTTTTTGAGAAAATTAATGTTTTTTCAGTAAACACTAATTTAGGCCAAGTTAGTCTGATTGCAAATGATATGTTTTTTCAGAAAAACTAGCAGTAATTCAATGGAAAAAGTGCTTGGTTTTATTGTATTTCTTTACATTACGTCGTTTTAAAACATTTTCGTGTGAATTTAATCGACCGTTCTTGAGAAAATCACTGTTTTTTTCAGTAAACACTAATTTAGGCCAAGTTAGTATGATTGGAAATGATATGTTTTTTCAGAAAAACTAGCAGTAATTCAATAGAAAAAGTGCTTGGTTTTATTGTATTTCTGTACATTACGTCGTTTTAAAACATTTTCGTGTGAATTTAATCGACGGTTCTTGAGAAAATCAATGTTTTTTCAGTAAACACTAATTTAGGCAAAGTTAGTATGATTGCAAATGATATGTTTTTTCAGAAAAACTAGCAGTAATTCAATGGAAAAATTGCTTGGTTTTATTGTATTTCTGTACATTTCGTAGTTTTAAAACATTTTTGTGTGATTTTAATCGACAGTTCTTTGAGAAAATCAATGTTTTTCCAGTAAACACTAACTTAGGCCAAGTTCGTATGATTGCAAATGATAGGTTTTTTTAGAAAAACTAGCAGTAATTCAATGGAAAAAGTTCTTGGTTTTATTGTATTGCTGTACATTACGTTGTCTTAAAGCATTTTCGTGTGAATTTAATCGACAGTTTATGAGAAAATCAATGTGTTTTTAGTAAACAATACTTTAGGCCAAGTTAGTATGATTGCAAATGATATGATTTTTCAGAAAAACTAGCAGTGTTTCAATGAAAAAAGTGCTTGGTGTTAGTGTTTTTCTGTACATTACGTCGTTTTAAAACATTTTCGTGTGAGTTTAATGGACTGTTTTCGAGAAAATCAATGTTTTTTCAGTAAACACTAATTAAGGCCACGTTAGTATGATTGCAAATGATATGCTTTTTCAGAAAAACTAGCAGTAATTCAATGGAAAAAGTGCTTGGTTTTATTGTATTTCTATGAATTACGTTGTTTTAAAACATTTTAGTGTGAATTAAATCGACAGTTCTTGAGAAAATCAATGTTTTTTCAGTAAACACTAATTTAGGCCAAGTTAGTATGATTGCAAATGATATATTTTTTCAGAAAAACTAGCAGTAATTCAATATAAAAATAGCTTGGTTTTAGTGTATTTCTGTACATTACGTCGTTTTAAAACTTTTTCGTGTGAATTTAATAGACTGTTTTCGGAAAATCAATGTCTTTTCAGTAAAAACTAATTTAGGCCAAGTTAGTATGATTGCAAATGATATGTTTTTTCAGAAAAACTAGCAGTGATTCAATAGGAAAAGTGCTTGGTTTTAGTTTATTTCTGTGCATTACGTCGTTTTAAAACATTTTCGTGTGAATTAAATCGACATTTCTTGAGAAAATCAATGTTTTTTCAGTAAAAACTAATTTAGGCCAAGTTAGTATGATTGCAAATGATATGTTTTTCCAGAAAAACTAGCAGTAAGTTAATGGAAAACGTGCTTGGTTTTATTGTATTTCTGTACATTACGTCGTTTTAAAACATTTTCGTGTGAATTTAATCGACCATTCATGAGAAAATCACTGTTTTTTCAGTAAACACTAATTTAGGCCAAGTTAGTATGATTGCAAATGATATGTTTTTTCAGAAAAACTAGCAGTAAGTTAATGGAAAAAGTGCTTGGTTTTATTGTATTTCTGTACATTACGTCGTTTTAAAACATTTTCGTGTGAATTTAATCGACCGTTCTTGAGAAAATCACTGTTTTTTCAGTAAACACTAATTTAGGCTAAGTTAGTATCATTGCAAATGATATGTTTTTTCAGAAAAACTAACAGTAATTCAATAGAAAAAGTGCTTGGTTCTATTGTATTTCTGTACATTACGTCGTTTTAAAACATTTTTGTGCGAATTTCATCGACAGTTTTTGTGAAAATTAATGTTTTTTTAGTAAACACTAATTTAGGCCAAGTTAGTATGATTGCAAATGATATGTTTTTTCAGAAAAACTTGGGGTGATTAAACGGAAAAGGTGCTTGGATTTAGTGTATTTCTGTACATTACGTCGTTTTAAAACATTTTTGTGTGAATTTAATCGACAGTTTTTGAGAAAATTAATGTTTTTTCAGTAAACACTAATTTAGGCCAAGTTAGTCTGATTGCAAATGATATGTTTTTTCAGAAAAACTAGCAGTAATTCAATGGAAAAGTGCTTGGTTTTATTGTATTTCTTAACATTACGTCGTTTTGAAACATTTTCGTTTGAATTTAATCGACCGTTCTTGAGAAAATCACTGTTTTTTTCAGTAAACACTAATTTAGGCCAAGTTAGTATGATTGGAAATGATATGTTTTTTCAGAAAAACTAGCAGTAATTCAATAGAAAAAGTGCTTGGTTTTATTGTATTTCTGTACATTACGTCGTTTTAAAACATTTTCGTGTGAATTTAATCGACGGTTCTTGAGAAAATCAATGTTTTTTCAATAAACACTAATTTAGGCAAAGTTAGTATGATTGCAAATGATAGGTTTTTTTAGAAAAACTAGCAGTAATTCAATGGAAAAAGTTCTTGGTTTTATTGTATTGCTGTACATTACGTTGTTTTAAAGCATTTTCGTGTGAATTTAATCGACAGTTTATGAGAAAATCAATGTGTTTTTAGTAAACAATACTTTAGGCCAAGTTAGTATGATTGCAAATGATATGTTTTTTCAGAAAAACTAGAAGTAATTCAATAAAAAAAGTGCTTGGTTTTAGTGTATTTCTGTACATTACGTCGTTTTAAAACATTTTTGTGCGAATTTCATCGACAGTTTTTGTGAAAATTAATGTTTTTTCAGTAAACACTAATTCAGGCCAAGTTAGTCTGATTGCAAATGATATGTTTTTTCAGAAAAACTAGCAGTGTTTCAATGAAAAAAGTGCTTGGTTTTAATGTATTTCTGTACATTACGTCGATTTAAAACATTTTCGTGTGAATTTAATAGACTGTTTTCGAGAAAATCAATGTTTTTTCAGTAAACACTAATTTAGGCAAAGTTAGTATGATTGCAAATGATATGTTTTTTCAGAAAAACTAGCAGTAATTCAATGGAAAAAGTGCTTGGTTTTCTTGTATTTCTATGCATTACGTCGTTTTAAAACATTTTAGTGTGAATTAAATCGACAGTTCTTGAGAAAATCAATGTTTTTTCAGTAAACACTAATTTAGGCCAAGTTAGTATGATTGCAAATGATATATTTTTACAGAAAAACTAGCAGTAATTCAATGGATAAAGTGCTTGGTTTTAGTGTATTTCTGTACATTTCGTAGTTTTAAAACATTTTTGTGCGAATTTCATCGACCGTTTTTGTGAAAATTAATGTTTTTTCAGTAAACACTAATTTAGGCCAAGTTAGTCTGATTGCAAATGATATGTTTTTTCAGAAAAACTAGCAGTGTTTCAATGAAAAAAGTGCTTGGTTTTAATGTATTTCTGTTCATTACTTCGTTTTAAAACATTTTCGTGTGAATTTGATAGAATGTTTTCGAGAAAATCAATGTTTTTTCAGTAAACACTAATTTAGGCCAAGTTAGTCTGATTGCAAATGATATGTTTTTTCAGAAAAACTAGCAGTAATTCAATGGAAAAGTGCTTGGTTTTATTGTATTTCTTTACATTACGTCGTTTTGAAACATTTTTGTTTGAATTTAATCGACCGTTCTTGAGAAAATCACTGTTTTTTTCAGTAAACACTAATTTAGGCCAAGTTAGTATGATTGGAAATGATATGTTTATTCAGAAAAACTAGCAGTAATTCAATAGAAAAAGTGTTTGGTTTTATTGTATTTCTGTACATTACGTCGTTTTAAAACATTTTCGTGTGAATTTAATCGACGGTTCTTGAGAAAATCAATGTTTTTTCAGTAAACACTAATTTAGGCAAAGTTAGTATGATTGCAAATGATATGTTTTTTCAGAAAAACTAGCAGTAATTCAATGGAAAAAGTGCTTGGTTTTCTTGTATTTCTATGCATTACGTCGTTTTAAAACATTTTAGTGTGAATTAAATCGACAGTTCTTGAGAAAATCAATGTTTTTTCAGTAAACACTAATTTAGGCCAAGTTAGTATGATTGCAAATGATATATTTTTACAGAAAAACTAGCAGTAATTCAATGGATAAAGTGCTTGGTTTTAGTGTATTTCTGTACATTTCGTAGTTTTAAAACATTTTTGTGCGAATTTCATCGACCGTTTTTGTGAAAATTAATGTTTTTTCAGTAAACACTAATTTAGGCCAAGTTAGTCTGATTGCAAATGATATGTTTTTTCAGAAAAACTAGCAGTGTTTCAATGAAAAAAGTGCTTGGTTTTAATGTATTTCTGTTCATTACTTCGTTTTAAAACATTTTCGTGTGAATTTAATAGAATGTTTTCGAGAAAATCAATGTTTTTTCAGTAAACACTAATTTAGGCCAAGTTAGTCTGATTGCAAATGATATGTTTTTTCAGAAAAACTAGCAGTAATTCAATGGAAAAGTGCTTGGTTTTATTGTATTTCTTTACATTACGTCGTTTTGAAACATTTTTGTTTGAATTTAATCGACCGTTCTTGAGAAAATCACTGTTTTTTTCAGTAAACACTAATTTAGGCCAAATTAGTATGATTGGAAATGATATGTTTATTCAGAAAAACTAGCAGTAATTCAATAGAAAAAGTGCTTGGTTTTATTGTATTTCTGTACATTACGTCGTTTTAAAACATTTTCGTGTGAATTTAATCGACGGTTCTTGAGAAAATCAATGTTTTTTCAGTAAACACTAATTTAGGCAAAGTTAGTATGATTGCAAATGATAGGTTTTTTTAGAAAAACTAGCAGTAATTCAATGGAAAAAGTTCTTGGTTTTATTGTATTGCTGTACATTACGTTGTTTTAAAGCATTTTCGTGTGAATTTAATCAACAGTTTATGAGAAAATCAATGTGTTTTTAGTAAACAATACTTTAGGCCAAGTTAGTATGATTGCAAATGATATGTTTTTTCAGAAAAACTAGAAGTAATTCAATAAAAAAAGTGCTTGGTTTTAGTGTATTTCTGTACATTACGTCGTTTTAAAACATTTTTGTGCGAATTTCATCGACAGTTTTTGTGAAAATTAATGTTTTTTCAGTAAACACTAATTTAGGCCAAGTTAGTCTGATTGCAAATGATATGTTTTTTCAGAAAAACTAGCAGTGTTTCAATGAAAAAAGTGCTTGGTTTTAATGTATTTCTGTACATTACGTCGTTTTAAAACATTTTCGTGTGAATTTAATAGACTGTTTTCGAGAAAATCAATGTTTTTTCAGTAAACACTAATTTAGGCAAAGTTAGTATGATTGCAAATGATATGTTTTTTCAGAAAAACTAGCAGTAATTCAATGGAAAAAGTGCTTGGTTTTCTTGTATTTCTATGCATTACGTCGTTTTAAAACATTTTAGTGTGAATTAAATCGACAGTTCTTGAGAAAATCAATGTTTTTTCAGTAAACACTAATTTAGGCCAAGTTAGTATGATTGCAAATGATATATTTTTTCAGAAAAACTAGCAGTAATTCAATGGATAAAGTGCTTGGTTCTAGTGTATTTCTGTACATTTCGTAGTTTTAAAACATTTTTGTGCGAATTTCATCGACCGTTTTTGTGAAAATTAATGTTTTTTCAGTAAACACTAATTTAGGCCAAGTTAGTCTGATTGCAAATGATATGTTTTTTCAGAAAAACTAGCAGTGTTTCAATTAAAAAAGTGCTTGGTTTTAATGTATTTCTGTTCATTACTTCGTTTTAAAACATTTTCGTGTGAATTTAATAGACTGTTTTCGATAAAATCAATGTTTTTTCAGTAAACACTAATTTAGGCAAAGTTAGTATGATTGCAAATGATATGTCTTTTCAGAAAAACTAGCAGTAATTCAATGGAAAAAGTGCTTGGTTTTCTTGTATTTCTATGCATTACGTCGTTTTAAAACATTTTCGTGTGAATTAAATCGACAGTTCTTGAGAAAATCAATGTTTTTTCAGTAAACACTAATTTAGGCCAAGTTAGTATGATTGCAAATGATATATTTTTTCAGAAAAACTAGCAGTAATTCAATATAAAAATAACTTGGTTTTTGTGTATTTCTGTACATTACGTCGTTTTAAAACTTTTTCGTGTGAATTTAATCGACAGTCTTCGAGAAAATCAAAGTTTTTTCATTAAAAACTAATTTAGGCCAAGTTAGTATGATTGCTAATGATATGTTTTTTCAAAAAAACTAGCAGTAATTCAATGGAAAAAGTGCTTGGTTTTATTGTATTTCTGTGCATTACGTCGTTTTAAAACATTTTCGTGTGAATTTAATCGACAGTTCTTGTGAAAATCAATGTTTTTTCAGTAAACACTAATTTAGGCCAAGTTAGTTTGATTTCAAATGATATGATTTTCATAAAAACTAGCAGTAATTCAATATAAAAATAGCTTGGTTTTAGTGTATTTCTGTACATTACGTCGTTTTAAAACATTTTTGTGTGAATTTAATCGACAGTTTTTGAGAAAATTAATGTTTTTTCAGTAAACACTAATTTAGGCTAAGTTAGTCTGATTGCAAATGATATGTTTTTTCAGAAAAACTAGCAGTGTTTCAATGAAAAAAGTGCTTGGTTTTATTGTATTTCTGTACATTACGTCGTTTTAAAACATTTTCGTGTGAATTTAATCGACAGTTCTTGAGAACATCAATGTTTTCTCAGTAATCACTAATTTAGGGCAAGTTAGTATGATTGCAAATGATATGTTTTTTCAGAAAAACTAGCTGTAATTCAATGGAAAAAGTGCTTTGTTTTAGTGTATTTCTGTACATTTCATCGTTTTCAAAGATTATTGTGTGAATTTCATCGACAGTTTTTGAGAAAATTAATGTTTTTTCAGTAAACACTAAATTAGGCCAAGTTAGTCTGATTGCAAAAGATATGTTTTTTCAGAAAAACTAGCATTGTTTCAATGAAAAAAGTGCTTGGTTTTAGTGTATTTTTGTACATTACGTCGTTTTAAAACATTTTCGTGTGAATTTAATCGACAGTTCTTGTGAAAATCAATGTTTTTTCAGTAAACACTAATTTAGGCCAAGTTAGTATGATTGCAAATGATACGTTTTTTCAGAAAAACTAGCAGTAATTCAATGGAAGAAGTTCTTGGTTTTATTGTATTTCTGTGCATTACGTCGTTTCAAAACATTTTCGTGTGATTTTTATCGACAGTTCTTGTGAAAATCAATGTTTTTTCAGTAAACACTAATTTAGGCCAAGTTAGTATGATTGCAAATGATATATTTTTTCAGAAAAACTAGCAGTAATTCAATATAAAAATAGCTTGGTTTTAGTGTATTTCCGTATATTACGTCGTTTTAAAACATTTTCGTGTGAATTTAATCGACAGTTCTTGTGAAAATCAATATTTTTTCAGTAAACACTAATTTAGGCCAAGTTAGTATGATTTCAAATGATATGATTTTCATAAAAACTAGCAGTAATTCAATATAAAAATAGCTTGGTTTTAGTGTATTTCTGTACATTACGTCGTTTTAAAACATTTTTGTGTGAATTTAATCGACAGTTTTTGAGAAAATTAATGTTTTTTCAGTAAACACTAATTTAGGCTAAGTTAGTCTGATTGCAAATGATATGTTTTTTCAGAAAAACTAGTAGTGTTTCAATGAAAAAAGTGCTTGGTTTTATTGTATTTCTGTACATTACGTCGTTTTAAAACATTTTCGTGTGAATTTAATCCACAGTTCTTGAGAACATCAATGTTTTTTCAGTAAACACTAATTTAGGGCAAGTTAGTATGATTGCAAATGATATGTTTTTTCAGAAAAACTAGCTGTAATTCAATGGAAAAAGTGCTTTGTTTTAGTGTATTTCTGTACATTTCATCGTTTTAAAGCATTATTGTGTGATTTTAATCGACAGTTTTTGAGAAAATCAATGTTTTTTCAGTAAACACTAATTTAGGCCAAGTTAGTATGATTGGAAATGATATGTTTTTCCAGAAAAACTAGCAGTAATTCAATAGAAAAAGTGCTTGGTTTTATTGTATTTCTGTACATTACGTCGTTTTAAAACATTTTCGTGTGAATTTAATCGACGGTTCTTGAGAAAATCAATGTTTTTTCAGTAAACACTAATTTAGGCCAAGTTAGTCTAATTGCAAATGATATGTTTTTTCAGAAAAACTAGCAGTAATTCAATGGAAAAAGTGCTTGGTTTTAGTGTATTTCTGTACATTTCGTAGTTTTAAAACATTTTTGTTTGATTTTAATCGACAGTTCTTTGAGAAAATCAATGTTTTTCCAGTAAACACTAACCTAGGCCAAGTTAGTATGATTGCAAATGATAGGTTTCTTTAGAAAAACTAGCAGTAATTCAATGGAAAAAGTGCTTGGTTTTATTGTATTGCTGTACATTACGTCGTTTTAAAGCATTTTCGTGTGAATTTAATAGACTGTTTTCGAGAAAATCAATGTTTTTTCAGTAAACACTAATTTAGGCAAAGTTAGTATGATTGCAAATGATATGTTTTTTCAGAAAAACTAGCAGTAATTCAATGGAAAAAGTGCTTGGTTTTCTTGTATTTCTATGCATTACGTCGTTTTAAAACATTTTAGTGTGAATTAAATCGACAGTTCTTGAGAAAATCAATGTTTTTTCAGTAAACACTAATTTAGGCCAAGTTAGTATGATTGCAAATGATATATTTTTTCAGAAAAACTAGCAGTAATTCAATGGATAAAGTGCTTGGTTTTAGTGTATTTCTGTACATTTCGTAGTTTTAAAACATTTTTGTGCGAATTTCATCGACCGTTTTTGTGAAAATTAATGTTTTTTCAGTAAACACTAATTTAGGCCAAGTTAGTCTGATTGCAAATGATATGTTTTTTCAGAAAAACTAGCAGTGTTTCAATTAAAAAAGTGCTTGGTTTTAATGTATTTCTGTTCATTACTTCGTTTTAAAACATTTTCGTGTGAATTTAATAGACTGTTTTCGATAAAATCAATGTTTTTTCAGTAAACACTAATTTAGGCAAAGTTAGTATGATTGCAAATGATATGTCTTTTCAGAAAAACTAGCAGTAATTCAATGGAAAAAGTGCTTGGTTTTCTTGTATTTCTATGCATTACGTCGTTTTAAAACATTTTCGTGTGAATTAAATCGACAGTTCTTGAGAAAATCAATGTTTTTTCAGTAAACACTAATTTAGGCCAAGTTAGTATGATTGCAAATGATATATTTTTTCAGAAAAACTAGCAGTAATTCAATATAAAAATAACTTGGTTTTTGTGTATTTCTGTACATTACGTCGTTTTAAAACTTTTTCGTGTGAATTTAATCGACAGTCTTCGAGAAAATCAAAGTTTTTTCATTAAAAACTAATTTAGGCCAAGTTAGTATGATTGCTAATGATATGTTTTTTCAAAAAAACTAGCAGTAATTCAATGGAAAAAGTGCTTGGTTTTATTGTATTTCTGTGCATTACGTCGTTTTAAAACATTTTCGTGTGAATTTAATCGACAGTTCTTGTGAAAATCAATGTTTTTTCAGTAAACACTAATTTAGGCCAAGTTAGTTTGATTTCAAATGATATGATTTTCATAAAAACTAGCAGTAATTCAATATAAAAATAGCTTGGTTTTATTGTATTTCTGTACATTACGTCGTTTTAAAACATTTTTGTGTGAATTTAATCGACAGTTTTTGAGAAAATTAATGTTTTTTCAGTAAACACTAATTTAGGCTAAGTTAGTCTGATTGCAAATGATATGTTTTTTCAGAAAAACTAGCAGTGTTTCAATGAAAAAAGTGCTTGGTTTTATTGTATTTCTGTACATTACGTCGTTTTAAAACATTTTCGTGTGAATTTAATCGACAGTTCTTGAGAACATCAATGTTTTCTCAGTAATCACTAATTTAGGGCAAGTTAGTATGATTGCAAATGATATGTTTTTTCAGAAAAACTAGCTGTAATTCAATGGAAAAAGTGCTTTGTTTTAGTGTATTTCTGTACATTTCATCGTTTTCAAAGATTATTGTGTGAATTTCATCGACAGTTTTTGAGAAAATTAATGTTTTTTCAGTAAACACTAAATTAGGCCAAGTTAGTCTGATTGCAAAAGATATGTTTTTTCAGAAAAACTAGCATTGTTTCAATGAAAAAAGTGCTTGGTTTTAGTGTATTTTTGTACATTACGTCGTTTTAAAACATTTTCGTGTGAATTTAATCGACAGTTCTTGTGAAAATCAATGTTTTTTCAGTAAACACTAATTTAGGCCAAGTTAGTATGATTGCAAATGATACGTTTTTTCAGAAAAACTAGCAGTAATTCAATGGAAGAAGTTCTTGGTTTTATTGTATTTCTGTGCATTACGTCGTTTCAAAACATTTTCGTGTGATTTTTATCGACAGTTCTTGTGAAAATCAATGTTTTTTCAGTAAACACTAATTTAGGCCAAGTTAGTATGATTGCAAATGATATATTTTTTCAGAAAAACTAGCAGTAATTCAATATAAAAATAGCTTGGTTTTAGTGTATTTCCGTATATTACGTCGTTTTAAAACATTTTCGTGTGAATTTAATCGACAGTTCTTGTGAAAATCAATATTTTTTCAGTAAACACTAATTTAGGCCAAGTTAGTATGATTTCAAATGATATGATTTTCATAAAAACTAGCAGTAATTCAATATAAAAATAGCTTGGTTTTAGTGTATTTCTGTACATTACGTCGTTTTAAAACATTTTTGTGTGAATTTAATCGACAGTTTTTGAGAAAATTAATGTTTTTTCAGTAAACACTAATTTAGGCTAAGTTAGTCTGATTGCAAATGATATGTTTTTTCAGAAAAACTAGTAGTGTTTCAATGAAAAAAGTGCTTGGTTTTATTGTATTTCTGTACATTACGTCGTTTTAAAACATTTTCGTGTGAATTTAATCCACAGTTCTTGAGAACATCAATGTTTTTTCAGTAAACACTAATTTAGGGCAAGTTAGTATGATTGCAAATGATATGTTTTTTCAGAAAAACTAGCTGTAATTCAATGGAAAAAGTGCTTTGTTTTAGTGTATTTCTGTACATTTCATCGTTTTAAAGCATTATTGTGTGATTTTAATCGACAGTTTTTGAGAAAATCAATGTTTTTTCAGTAAACACTAATTTAGGCCAAGTTAGTATGATTGGAAATGATATGTTTTTCCAGAAAAACTAGCAGTAATTCAATAGAAAAAGTGCTTGGTTTTATTGTATTTCTGTACATTACGTCGTTTTAAAACATTTTCGTGTGAATTTAATCGACGGTTCTTGAGAAAATCAATGTTTTTTCAGTAAACACTAATTTAGGCCAAGTTAGTCTAATTGCAAATGATATGTTTTTTCAGAAAAACTAGCAGTAATTCAATGGAAAAAGTGCTTGGTTTTAGTGTATTTCTGTACATTTCGTAGTTTTAAAACATTTTTGTTTGATTTTAATCGACAGTTCTTTGAGAAAATCAATGTTTTTCCAGTAAACACTAACCTAGGCCAAGTTAGTATGATTGCAAATGATAGGTTTCTTTAGAAAAACTAGCAGTAATTCAATGGAAAAAGTGCTTGGTTTTATTGTATTGCTGTACATTACGTCGTTTTAAAGCATTTTCGTGTGAATTTAATCGACAGTTTATGAGAAAATCAATGTGTTTTTAGTAAACAATACTTTAGGCAAAGTTAGTATGATTGCAAATGATATGTTTTTTCAGAAAAACTAGCAGTAAATCAATGGAAAAAGTGCTTGGTTTTATTGTATTTCTGTACATTACGTCGTTTTAAAACATTTTCGTGTGAATTTAAGCGACAGTTCTTGAGAAAATCAATGTTTTTTCAGGAAACACTTATTTAGGCCAAGATAGTATGATTGCAAATGATATGTTTTTTCAGAAAAACTAGCAGTAAATCAATGGAAAAAGTGCTTGGCTTTATTGTATTTTTGTACATTACGTCGTTTTAAAACATTTTCGTGTGAATTTAATCGACAGTTCTTGAGAAAATCAATGTTTTTTCAGTAAACACTAATTTAGGCCAAGTTAGTATGATTGCAAATGATATGCTTTTTCAGAAAAACTAGCAGTAATTCAATAGAAAAAGTGCTTGGTTTTATTGTATTTCTGTACATTACGTCGATTTAAAGCATTTTCGTGTGAATTTAATCAACAGTTTATAAGAAAATCAATGTGTTTTCAGTAAAAAATACTTTAAGCCAAGTTAGTAAGATTGCAAATGATATGTTTTTTTAGAAAAACTAGCAGTAATTCAATGGAAAAAGTGCTTAGTTTTATTGTATTTCTGTACATTACATCGTTTTAAAGCATTTTCGTGTGAATTTAATCGACAGTTTATGAGAAAATCAATGTGTTTTCAGTAAACAATACTTTAGGCCAAGTTAGTATGATTGCAAATGATATGTTTTTTTAGAAAAACTAGCAGTAATTCAATGGAGAAAGTGCTTGGTTTTATTGTATTTCTGTACATTACGTCGTTTTAAAACATTTTCGTGTGAATTTAAGCGACAGTTCTTGAGAAAATCAATGTTTTTTCAGGAAACACTTATTTAGGCCAAGTTAGTATGATTGCAAATGATATGTTTTTTCAGAAAAACTAGCAGTAAATCAATGGAAAAAGTGCTTGGCTTTATTGTATTTTTGTACATTACGTCGTTTTAAAACATTTTCGTGTGAATTTAATCGACAGTTCTTGAGAAAATCAATGTTTTTTCAGTAAACACTAATTTAGGCCAAGTTAGTATGATTGCAAATGATATGCTTTTTCAGAAAAACTAGCAGTAATTCAATAGAAAAAGTGCTTGGTTTTATTGTATTTCTGTACATTACGTCGATTTAAAGCATTTTCGTGTGAATTTAATCAACAGTTTATAAGAAAATCAATGTGTTTTCAGTAAACAATACTTTAGGCCAAGTTAGTTCAATGGAAAAAGTGCTTGGTTTTATTGTATTTCTGTACATTACGTCGTTTTAAAACATTTTCGTGTGAATTTAATCGACGGTTCTTGAGAAAATCAATGTTTTTTCAGTAAACGCTAATTTAGGCCAAGTTAGTATGATTGCAAATGATATGTTTTTTCAGAAAAACTAGCAGTAATTCAATGGAAAAAGTGCTTGGTTTTAGTGTATTTCTGTACATTTCGTAGTTTTAAAACATTTTTGTGTGATTTTAATCGACAGTTCTTTGAGAAAATCAATGTTTTTCCAGTAAACACTAACTTAGGCCAAGTTAGTATGATTGCAAATGATATGTTTTTTCAGAAAAACTAGCAGTAATTCAATGGAAAATGTGCTTTGTTTTAGTGTATTTCTGTACATTTCGTCGATTTAAAACATTTTTGTATGATTTTAATCGACAGTTCTTGAGAAAATCAATGTTTTTTCAGTAAACACTAAGTTAGGCCAAGTTAGTATGATTGCAAATGATATGTTTTTTCAGAAAAACTAGCAGTAAATCAATGGAAAAAGTGCTTGGTTTTATTGTATTTCTGTACATTACGTCGTTTTAAAACATTTTCGTGTGAATTTAATCGACCGTTCTTGAGAAAATCACTGTTTTTTCAGTAAACACTAATTTAGGCTAGGTTAGTATCATTGCAAATGATATGTTTTTTCAGAAAAACTAACAGTATATCAATAGAAAAAGTGCTTGGTTTTGTTGTATTTCAGTACATTAAGTCGTTTTCAAACATTTTCGTGTGAATTTAAGCGACAGTTCTTGAGAAAATCAATGTTTTTTCAGGAAACACTTATTTAGGCCAAGTTAGTATGATTGCAAATGATATGTTTTTTCAGAAAAACTAGCAGTAAATCAATGGAAAAAGTGCTTGGTTTTATTGTATTTCTGTGCATTACGTCGTTTTTAAACATTTTCGTGTGAATTTAATTGACAGTTCTTGTGAAAATCAATGTTTTTTCAGTAGACACTAATTTAGGCCAAGTTAGTATGATTTCAAATGATATGTTTTTTCAGAAAAACTAGCAGTAATTCAATGGAAAAAGTGCTTGGTTTTCTTGTATTTCTATGTATTACGTCGTTTTAAAACATTTTCGTGTGAATTCAGTCAACAGTTCTTGAGAAAATCAATGTTTTTTCAGTAAACACTAATTTAGGCCAAGTTAGTATGATTGCAAATGATATATTTTTTAAGAAAAACTAGCAGTAATTCAATATAAAAATAGCTTGCTTTTAGTGTATTTCTGTACATTACTTCGTTTTAAAACTTTTTCGTGTGAATTTAATCGACAGTTTTCGAGAAAATCAATGTTTTTTCAGTAAACACTAATTTAGGCCAAGTTAGTATGATTGCAAATGATATGTTTTTTTCAGAAAAACTAGCAGTAAATCAATGGAAAAAGTGCTTGGTTTTATTGTATTTCTGTACATTACGTCGTTTTAAAACATTTTTGTGTGAATTTAATCGACCGTTCTTGAGAAAATCACTGTTTTTTCAGTAAACACTAATTTAGGCTAGGTTAGTATCATTGCAAATGATATGTTTTTTCAGAAAAACTAACAGTATATCAATAGAAAAAGTGCTTGGTTTTATTGTATTTCAGTACATTAAGTCGTTTTCAAACATTTTCGTGTGAATTTAAGCGACAGTTCTTGAGAAAATCAATGTTTTTTCAGGAAACACTTATTTAGGCCAAGTTAGTATGATTGCAAATGATATGTTTTTTCAGAAAAACTAGCAGTAAATCAATGGAAAAAGTGCTTGGCTTTATTGTATTTTTGTACATTACGTCGTTTTAAAACATTTTCGTGTGAATTTAATCGACAGTTCTTGAGAAAATCAATGTTTTTTCAGTAAACACTAATTTAGGCCAAGTTAGTATGATTGCAAATGATATGCTTTTTCAGAAAAACTAGCAGTAATTCAATAGAAAAAGTGCTTGGTTTTATTGTATTTCTGTACATTACGTCGATTTAAAGCATTTTCGTGTGAATTTAATCAACAGTTTATGAGAAAATCAATGTGTTTTCAGTAAAAAATACTTTAAGCCAAGTTAGTATGATTGCAAATGATATGTTTTTTTAGAAAAACTAGCAGTAATTCAATGGAAAAAGTGCTTAGTTTTATTGTATTTCTGTACATTACATGGTTATAAAGCATTTTCGTGTGAATTTAATCGACAGTTTATGAGAAAATCAATGTGTTTTCAGTAAACAATACTTTAGGCCAAGTTAGTATGATTGCAAATGATATGTTTTTTTCGAAAACCTAGCAGTAATTCAATGGAAAAAGTGCTTGGTTTTATTGTATTTCTGTACATTACGTCGTTTTAAAACATTTTCGTGTGAATTTAATCGACGGTTCTTGAGAAAATCAATGTTTTTTCAGTAAACACTAATTTAGGCCAAGTTAGTATGATTGCAAATGATATGTTTTTTCAGAAAAACTAGCAGTAATTCAATAGAAAAAGTGCTTGGTTTTATTGTATTTCTGTACATTACGTCGATTTAAAGCATTTTCGTGTGAATTTAATCAACAGTTTATGAGAAAATCAATGTGTTTTCAGTAAAAAATACTTTAAGCCAAGTTAGTATGATTGCAAATGATATGTTTTTTTAGAAAAACTAGCAGTAATTCAATGGAAAAAGTGCTTAGTTTTATTGTATTTCTGTACATTACATGGTTATAAAGCATTTTCGTGTGAATTTAATCGACAGTTTATGAGAAAATCAATGTGTTTTCAGTAAACAATACTTTAGGCCAAGTTAGTATGATTGCAAATGATATGTTTTTTTCGAAAAACTAGCAGTAATTCAATGGAAAAAGTGCTTGGTTTTATTGTATTTCTGTACATTACGTCGTTTTAAAACATTTTCGTGTGAATTTAATCGACGGTTCTTGAGAAAATCAATGTTTTTTCAGTAAACACTAATTTAGGCCAAGTTAGTATGATTGCAAATGATATGTTTTTTCAGAAAAACTAGCAGTAATTCAATGGAAAAAGTGCTTGGTTTTAGTGTATTTCTGTACATTTCGTAGTTTTAAAACATTTTTGTCTGATTTTAATCGACAGTTCTTTGAGAAAATCAATGTTTTTCCAGTAAACACTAACTTAGGCCAAGTTAGTATGATTGCAAATGATATGTTTTTTCAGAAAAACTAGCATTAATTCAAAGGAAAATGTGCTTTGTTTTAGTGTATTTCTGTACATTTCGTCGATTTAAAACATTTTTGTATGATTTTAATCGACAGTTCTTGAGAAAATCAATGTTTTTTCAGTAAACACTAATTTAGGCCAAGTTAGTATGATTGCAAATGATATGTTTTTCCAGAAAAACTAGCAGTAAATCAATGGAAAAAGTGCTTGGTTTTATTGTATTTCTGTACATTACGTCGTTTTAAAACATTTTCGTGTGAATTTAAGCGACAGTTCTTGAGAAAATCAATGTTTTTTCAGGAAACACTTATTTAGGCCAAGTTAGTATGATTGCAAATGATATGTTTTTTCAGAAAAACTAGCAGTAAATCAATGGAAAAAGTGCTTGGTTTTATTGTATTTCTGTGCATTACGTCGTTTTAAAACATTTTCGTGTGAAGTTAATCGACAGTTCTTTGAGAAAATCAATGTTTTTTCAGTAAACACTAATTTAGGCCATATTAGTATGATTGCAAATGATATGCTTTTTCAGAAAAACTAGCAGTAATTCAATAGAAAAAGTGCTTGGTTTTATTGTATTTCTGTACATTACGTCGTTTTAGAGCATTTTCGTGTGAATTTAATCAACAGTTTATGAGAAAATCAATGTGTTTTCAGTAAAAAATACTTTAAGCCAAGTTAGTATGATTGCAAATGATATGTTTTTTTAGAAAAACTAGCAGTAATTCAATGGAAAAAGTGCTTGGTTTTATTGTATTTCTGTACATTACGTCGTTTTAAAACATTTTCGTGTGAATTTAAGCGACAGTTCTTGAGAAAATCAATGTTTTTTCAGGAAACACTTATTTAGGCCAAGTTAGTATGATTGCAAATGATATGTTTTTTCAGAAAAACTAGCAGTAAATCAATGGAAAAAGTGCTTGGTTTTATTGTATTTCTGTGCATTACGTCGTTTTAAAACATTTTCGTGTGAATTTAATCGACAGTTCTTGAGAAAATCAATGTTTTTTCAGTAAACACTAATTTAGGCCAAGTTAGTATGATTGCAAATGATATGCTTTTTCAGAAAAACTAGCAGTAATTCAATAGAAAAAGTGCTTGGTTTTATTGTATTTCTGTACATTACGTCGTTTTAGAGCATTTTCGTGTGAATTTAATCAACAGTTTATGCGAAAATCAATGTGTTTTCAGTAAAAAATACTTTAAGCCAAGTTAGTATGATTGCAAATGATATGTTTTTTTAGAAAAACTAGCAGTAATTCAATGGAAAAAGTGCTTAGTTTTATTGTATTTTTGTACATTACGTCGTTTTAAAGCATTTTCGTGTGAATTTAATCGACAGTTTATGAGAAAATCAATGTGTTTTCAGTAAACAATACTTTAAGCCAAGTTAGTATGATTGCAAATGATATGTTTTTTTAGAAAAACTAGCAGTAATTCAATGGAAAAAGTGCTTGGTTTTAGTGCATTTCTGTACATTACATCGTTTTAAAACATTTTCGTGTGAATTTAATCGACAGTTCTTGAGAAAATCAATGTTTTTTCAGTAAACACTAATTTAGGCCAAGTTAGTATGATTGCAAATGATATGCTTTTTCAGAAAAACTAGCAGTAATTCAATAGAAAAAGTGCTTGGTTTTATTGTATTTCTGTACATTACGTGGTTTTAAAGCATTTTCGTGTGAATTTAATCGACAGTTTATGAGAAAATCAATGTGTTTTCAGTAAAAAATACTTTAAGCCAAGGTAGTATGATTGCAAATGATATGCTTTTTCAGAAAAACTAGCAGTAATTCAATAGAAAAAGTGCTTGGTTTTATTGTATTTCTGCACATTACGTCGATTTAAAGCATTTTCGTGTGAATTTAATCAACAGTTTATGAGAAAATCAATGTGTTTTCAGTAAAAAATACTTTAAGCCAAGTTAGTATGATTGCAAATGATATGTTTTTTTAGAAAAACTAGCAGTAATTCAATGGAAAAAGTGCTTAGTTTTATTGTATTTCTGTACATTACATGGTTATAAAGCATTTTCGTGTGAATTTAATCGACAGTTTATGAGGAAATCAATGTGTTTTCAGTAAAAAATACTTTAAGCCAAGGTAGTATGATTGCAAATGATATGTTTTTTTCGAAAAACTAGCAGTAATTCAATGGAAAAAGTGCTTGGTTTTATTGTATTTCTGTACATTTCGTCGATTTAAAACATTTTTGTATGATTTTAATCGACAGTTCTTGAGAAAATCAATGTTTTTTCAGTAAACACTAATTTAGGCCAAGTTAGTATGATTGCAAATGATATGTTTTTCCAGAAAAACTAGCAGTAAATCAATGGAAAAAGTGCTTGGTTTTATTGTATTTCTGTACATTACGTCGTTTTAAAACATTTTCGTGTGAATTTAAGCGACAGTTCTTGAGAAAATCAATGTTTTTTCAGGAAACACTTATTTAGGCCAAGTTAGTATGATTGCAAATGATATGTTTTTTCAGAAAAACTAGCAGTAAATCAATGGAAAAAGTGCTTGGTTTTATTGTATTTCTGTGCATTACGTCGTTTTAAAACATTTTCGTGTGAAGTTAATCGACAGTTCTTTGAGAAAATCAATGTTTTTTCAGTAAACACTAATTTAGGCCAAGTTAGTATGATTGCAAATGATATGCTTTTTCAGAAAAACTAGCAGTAATTCAATAGAAAAAGTGCTTGGTTTTATTGTATTTCTGTACATTACGTCGTTTTAGAGCATTTTCGTGTGAATTTAATCAACAGTTTATGAGAAAATCAATGTGTTTTCAGTAAAAAATACTTTAAGCCAAGTTAGTATGATTGCAAATGATATGTTTTTTTAGAAAAACTAGCAGTAATTCAATGGAAAAAGTGCTTGGTTTTATTGTATTTCTGTACATTACGTCGTTTTAAAACATTTTCGTGTGAATTTAAGCGACAGTTCTTGAGAAAATCAATGTTTTTTCAGGAAACACTTATTTAGGCCAAGTTAGTATGATTGCAAATGATATGTTTTTTCAGAAAAACTAGCAGTAAATCAATGGAAAAAGTGCTTGGTTTTATTGTATTTCTGTGCATTACGTCGTTTTAAAACATTTTCGTGTGAATTTAATCGACAGTTCTTGAGAAAATCAATGTTTTTTCAGTAAACACTAATTTAGGCCAAGTTAGTATGATTGCAAATGATATGCTTTTTCAGAAAAACTAGCAGTAATTCAATAGAAAAAGTGCTTGGTTTTATTGTATTTCTGTACATTACGTCGTTTTAGAGCATTTTCGTGTGAATTTAATCAACAGTTTATGCGAAAATCAATGTGTTTTCAGTAAAAAATACTTTAAGCCAAGTTAGTATGATTGCAAATGATATGTTTTTTTAGAAAAACTAGCAGTAATTCAATGGAAAAAGTGCTTAGTTTTATTGTATTTTTGTACATTACGTCGTTTTAAAGCATTTTCGTGTGAATTTAATCGACAGTTTATGAGAAAATCAATGTGTTTTCAGTAAACAATACTTTAAGCCAAGTTAGTATGATTGCAAATGATATGTTTTTTTAGAAAAACTAGCAGTAATTCAATGGAAAAAGTGCTTGGTTTTAGTACATTTCTGTACATTACATCGTTTTAAAACATTTTCGTGTGAATTTAATCGACAGTTCTTGAGAAAATCAATGTTTTTTCAGTAAACACTAATTTAGGCCAAGTTAGTATGATTGCAAATGATATGCTTTTTCAGAAAAACTAGCAGTAATTCAATAGAAAAAGTGCTTGGTTTTATTGTATTTCTGTACATTACGTGGTTTTAAAGCATTTTCGTGTGAATTTAATCGACAGTTTATGAGAAAATCAATGTGTTTTCAGTAAAAAATACTTTAAGCCAAGGTAGTATGATTGCAAATGATATGTTTTTTTGGAAAAGCTAGGAGTAATTCAATGGAAAAAGTGCTTGGTTTTATTGTATTTCTGCACATTACGTCGTTTTAAAACATTTTCGTGTGATGTTAATCGACAGTACTTTGAGAAAATCAATGTTTTTCCAGTAAACACTAACTTAGGCCAAGTTAGTATGATTGCAAATGATATGTTTTTTCAGAAAAACTAGCAGTAATTCAATGGAAAAATTGCTTGGTCTTATTGTATTTCTGTACATTACGTCGTTTTAAAGCATTTTCGTGTGAATTTAATCGACAGTTTATGAGAAAATCAATGTGTTTTCAGTAAACAATACTTTAGGCCAAGTTAGTATGATTGCAAATGTTATGTTTTTTTAGAAAAACTAGCAGTAATTCAATGGAAAAAGTGCTTGGTTTTACTGCATTTCTGTACATTACGTCGTTTTAAAACATTTTTGTGTGAATTTAATCGACAGTTTTTGAGAAAATCAATGTTTTTTCAGTAAACACTAATTTAGGCCAAGTTAGTATGATTGCAAATGATATGTTTTTTCAGAAAAACTAGCAGTAATTCAATGGAAAATGTGCTTTGTTTTAGTGTATTTCTGTACATTTCGTCGTTTTAAAACATTTTTGTGTGATTTTAATCGACAGTTCTTGAGAAAATCAATGTTTTTTCAGTAAAAACTAATTTAGGCCAAGTTAGTATGATTGCACATGATATGTTTTTTTCAGAAAAACTAGAAGTAAATCAATGGAAAAAGTGCTTGGTTTTATTGTATTTCTGTACATTACGTCGTTTTAAAACATTTTCGTGTGAATTTAATCGACAGTTCTTGAGAAAATCAATGTTTTTTCAGTAAACACTAATTTAGGCCAAGTTAGTATGATTGCAAATGATATGTTTTTTCAGAAAAACTAGCAGTAAATCAATGGAAAACGTGCTTGGTTTTATTGTATTTCTGTACATTACGTCGTTTTAAAACATTTTCGTGTGAATTTAATCGACAGTTCTTGAGAAAATCAATGTTTTTTCAGTAAACACTAATTTAGGCCAAGTTAGTACGATTGCAAATGATATGCTTTTTCAGAAAAACTAGCAGTAATTCAATAGAAAAAGTGCTTGGTTTTATTGTATTTCTGTACAGTACGTCGTTTTAAAACATTATTGTGTGATTTTAATCGACAGTTTTTGAGAAAATCAATGTGTTTTCAGTAAAAAATACTTTAAGCCAAGGTAGTATGATTGCAAATGATATGTTTTTTTAGAAAAACTAGCAGTAATTCAATGGAAAAAGTGCTTGGTTTTACTGCATTTCTGTACATTACGTCGTTTTAAAACATTTTTGTGTGAATTTAATCGACAGTTTTTGAGAAAATCAATGTTTTTTCAGTAAACACTAATTTAGGCCAAGTTAGTATGATTGCAAATGATATGTTTTTTCAGAAAAACTAGCAGTAATTCAATGGAAAATGTGCTTTGTTTTAGTGTATTTCTGTACATTTCGTCGTTTTAAAACATTTTTGTGTGATTTTAATCGACAGTTCTTGAGAAAATCAATGTTTTTTCAGTAAACACTAATTTAGGCCAAGTTAGTATGATTGCACATGATATGTTTTTTTCAGAAAAACTAGCAGTAAATCAATGGAAAAAGTGCTTGGTTTTATTGTATTTCTGTACATTACGTCGTTTTAAAACATTTTCGTGTGAATTTAATCGACAGTTCTTGAGAAAATCAATGTTTTTTCAGTAAACACTAATTTAGGCCAAGTTAGTATGATTGCAAATGATATGTTTTTTCAGAAAAACTAGCAGTAAATCAATGGAAAACGTGCTTGGTTTTATTGTATTTCTGTACATTACGTCGTTTTAAAACATTTTCGTGTGAATTTAATCGACAGTTCTTGAGAAAATCAATGTTTTTTCAGTAAACACTAATTTAGGCCAAGTTAGTACGATTGCAAATGATATGCTTTTTCAGAAAAACTAGCAGTAATTCAATAGAAAAAGTGCTTGGTTTTATTGTATTTCTGTACAGTACGTCGTTTTAAAACATTATTGTGTGATTTTAATCGACAGTTTTTGAGAAAATCAATGTGTTTTCAGTAAAAAATACTTTAAGCCAAGGTAGTATGATTGCAAATGATATGTTTTTTTAGAAAAACTAGCAGTAATTCAATGGAAAAAGTGCTTGGTCTTATTGTATTTCTGTACATTACGTCGTTTTAAAACATTTTCGTGTGAATTTAATCGACGGTTCTTGAGAAAATCAATGTTTTTTCAGTAAACACTAATTTAGGCCAAGTTAGTATGGTTGCAAATGATATGTTTTTTCAGAAAAACTAGCAGTAATTCAATGGAAAAAGTGCTTGGTTTTAGTGTATTTCTGTACATTTCGTAGTTTTAAAACATTTTTGTGTGATGTTAATCGACAGTTCTTTGAGAAAATCTATGTTTTTCCAGTAAACAGTAACTTAGGCCAAGTTAGTATGATTGCAAATGATATGTTTTTTCAGAAAAACTAGCAGTAATTCAATGGAAAAATTGCTTGGTCTTATTGTATTTCTGTACATTACGTCGTTGTAAAGCATTTTCGTGTGAATTTAATCGACAGTTCTTGAGAAAATCAATGTTTTTTCAGTAAACACTAATTTAGGCCAAGTTAGTATGATTGCAAATGATATGTTTTTTTAGAAAAACTAGCAGTAATTCAATGGAAAAAGTGCTTGGTTTTACTGCATTTCTGTACATTACGTCGTTTTAAAACATTTTTGTGTGAATTTAATCGACAGTTTTTGAGAAAATCAATGTTTTTTCAGTAAACACTAATTTAGGCCAAGTTAGTATGATTGCAAATGATATGTTTTTTCAGAAAAACTAGCAGTAATTCAATGGAAAATGTGCTTTGTTTTAGTGTATTTCTGTACATTTCGTCGTTTTAAAACATTTTTGTGTGATTTTAATCGACAGTTCTTGAGAAAATCAATGTTTTTTTAGTAAACACTAATTTAGGCCAAGTTAGTATGATTGCAAATGATATGTTTTTTTCAGAAAAACTAGCAGTAAATCAATGGAAAAAGTGCTTGGTTTTATTGTATTTCTGTACATTACGTCGTTTTAAAACATTTTTGTGTGAATTTAATCAACAGTTCTTGAGAAAATCAATGTTTTTTCAGTAAACACTAATTTAGGCCAAGTTAGTATGATTGCAAATGATATGTTTTTTCAGAAAAACTAGCAGTAAATCAATGGAAAAAGTGCTTGGTTTTATTGTATTTCTGTACATTACGTCGTTTTAAAACATTTTCGTGTGAATTTAATCGACGGTTCTTGAGAAAATCAATGTTTTTTCAGTAAACACTAATTTAGGCCAAGTTAGTACGATTGCGAATGATATGCTTTTTCAGAAAAACTAGCAGTAATTCAATAGAAAAAGTGCTTGGTTTTATTGTATTTCTGTACAGTACGTCGATTTAAAGCATTTTCGCGTGAATTTAATCGACAGTTTATGAGAAAATCAATGTTTTTTCAGTAAACACTAATTTAGGCCAAGTTAGTATGATTGCAAATGATATATTTTTTCAGAAAAACTAGCAGTAATTCAATATAAAAATAGCTTGGTTTTAGTGTATTTCTGTACAATACGTCGTTTTAAAACATTTTCGTGTGAATTTAATCGACAGTTCTTGAGAAAATCAATGTTTTTTCAGTAAACACTAATTTAGGCCAAGTTAGTCTAATTGCAAATGATATATTGTTTCAGAAAAACTTGCGGTGATTCAACAGAGAAGGTGCTTGGTTTTAGTGTATTTCTGTACATTACGTCGTTTTAAAACATTTTTGTGTGAATTTAATCCACAGTTTTTGAGAAAATCAATGTTTTTTCAGTAAACACTAATTTAGGCCAAGTTAGTATGATTGCAAATGATATGTTTTTTCAGAAGAACTAGCAGTAATTCAATGGAAAAAGGTCTTGGTTTTATTGTATTTCTGTACATTACATCGTTTTAAAACATTTTCGTGTGAATTTAATCGACAGTTCTTGAGAAAATCAATGTTTTTTCAGTAAACACTAATTTAGGCCAAGTTAGTATGATTGCAAATGATATGTTTTTTCAGAAAAACTAGCAGTAATTCAATGGAAAAAGTGCTTTGGTTTAGTGTATTTCTGTACATTTCGTCGTTTTAAAACATTTTTGTGTGATTTTAATCGACAGTTTTTGAGAAAATCAATGTTTTTTCAGTAAACACTAATTTAGGCCAAGTTAGTATTATTGCAAATGATATGTTTTTTCAGAAAAACTTGCGGTGATTCAACGGAAAAGGTGCTTGGCTTTAGTGTATTTCTGTACATCACGTCGTTTTAAAACATTTTTGTGTGAATTTAATCGACAGTTTTTGAGAAAATTAATGTTTATAGTAAACACTAATTTAGGCCAAGTTAGTGTGATTGCAAATGATATGTTTTTTCAGAAAAACTAGCAGTAATTCAATGGAAAAAGTGCTTGGTTTTATTGTATTTCTGTACATTACGTCGTTTTAAAACATTTTCGTGTGAATTTAATCGACCGTTCTTGAGAAAATCACTGTTTTTTTCAGTAAACTCTAATTTAGGCCAAGTTAGTATGATTGCAAATGATATGTTTTTTCAGAAAAACTAGCAGTAATTCAATAGAAAAAGTGCTTGGTTTTATTGTAATTCTGTACATTACGTCGTTTTAAAACATTTTCCTGTGAATTTAATCGACGGTTCTTGAGAAAATCAATGTGTTTTCAGTAAACACTAATTTAGGCCTAGTTAGTATGATTGCAAATGATATGTTTTTTCAGAAAAACTAGCAGTAATTCAATGGAAAAAGTGCTTGGTTTTAGTGTATTTCTTTACATTACGTCGTTTTAAAGCATTTTCGTGTGAATTTAATCGACAGTTTATGAGAAAATCAATGTGTTTTCAGTAAACAATACTTTAAGCCAAGTTATTATGATTGCAAATGATATGTCTTTTTAGAAAAACTAGCAGTAATTCAATGGAAAAAGTGCTTGGTTTTAGTGCATTTCTGTACATTATGTCGTTTTAAAACATTTTTGTGTGAATTTAATAGACAGTCTTTGAGAAAATCAATGTTTTTTCAGTAAACACTAATTTAGGCCAAGTTAGTATGATTGCAAATGATATGTTTTTTCAGAAAAACTAGCAGTAATTCAAAGGAAAATGTGCTTTGCTTTAGTGTATTTCTGTACATTTCGTCGTTTTAAAACATTTTCGTGTGAATTTAATCGACCGTTCTTGAGAAAATCACTGTTTTTTTCAGTAAACTCTAATTTAGGCCAAGTTAGTATGATTGCAAATGATATGTTTTTTCAGAAAAACTAGCAGTAATTCAATAGAAAAAGTGCTTGGTTTTATTGTATTTCTGTACATTACGTCGTTTTAAAACCTTTTCGTGTGAATTTAATTGACGGTTCTTGAGAAAATCAATGTGTTTTCAGTAAACACTATTTTAGGCCTAGTTAGTATGATTGCAAATGATATGTTTTTTCAGAAAAACTAGCAGTAATTCAATGGAAAAAGTGCTTGGTTTTAGTGTATTTCTTTACATCTCGTAGTTTTAAAACATTTTTGTGTGATTTTAATTGACAGTTCTTTGAGAAAATCATTGTTTTTCCTGTAAACACTAACTTAGGCCAAGTTAGTATGATTGCAAATGATATGTTTTTTCAGAAAAACTAGCAGTAATTCAATGGAAAAATTGCTTGGTTTTATTGTATTTCTGTACATTACGTCGTTTTAAAGCATTTTCATAAGAATTTAATCGACAGTTTATGAGAAAATCAATGTTTTTTCAGTAAACACTAATTTAGGCCAAGTTAGTATGATTGCAAATGATATGTTTTTTCAGAAGAACTAGCAGTAATTCAATGGAAAAAGGTCTTGGTTTTATTGTATTTCTGTACATTACATCGTTTTAAAACATTTTCGTGTGAATTTAATCGACAGTTCTTGAGAAAATCAATGTTTTTTCAGTAAACACTAATTTAGGCCAAGTTAGTATGATTGCAAATGATATGTTTTTTCAGAAAAACTAGCAGTAATTCAATTAAAAAAGTCCTTTGGTTTAGTGTATTTCTGTACATTTCGTCGTTTTAAAACATTTTTGTGTGATTTTAATCGACAGTTTTTGAGAAAATCAATGTTTTTTCAGTAAACACTAATTTAGGCCAAGTTAGTATTATTGCAAATGATATGTTTTTTCAGAAAAACTTGCGGTGATTCAACGGAAAAGGTGCTTGGTTTTAGTGTATTTCTGTACATCACGTCGTTTTAAAACATTTTTGTGTGAATTTAATCGACAGTTTTTGAGAAAATTAATGTTTATAGTAAACACTAATTTAGGCCAAGTTAGTGTGATTGCAAATGATATGTTTTTTCAGAAAAACTAGCAGTAATTCAATGGAAAAAATGCTTGGTTTTATTGTATTTCTGTACATTACGTCGTTTTAAAACATTTTCGTGTGAATTTAATCGACCGTTCTTGAGAATATCACTTTTTTTTTCAGTAAACTCTAATTTAGGCCAAGTTAGTATGATTGCAAATGATATGTTTTTTCAGAAAAACTAGCAGTAATTCAATAGAAAAAGTGCTTGGTTTTATTGTAATTCTGTACATTACGTCGTTTTAAAACATTTTCGTGTGAATTTAATCGACGGTTCTTGAGAAAATCAATGTGTTTTCAGTAAACACTAATTTAGGCCTAAATAGTATGATTGCAAATGATATGTTTTTTCAGAAAAACTAGCATTAATTCAATGGAAAAAGTGCTTGGTTTTAGTGTATTTCTTTACATCTCGTAGTTTTAAAACATTTTTGTGTGATTTTAATCGACAGTTCTTTGAGAAAATCAATGTTTTTCCTGTAAACACTAACTTAGGCCAAGTTAGTATGATTGCAAATGATATGTTTTTTCAGAAAAACTAGCAGTAATTCAATGGAAAAATTGCTTGGTTTTATTGTATTTCTGTACATTACGTCGTTTTAAAGCATTTTCGTGTGAATTTAATCGACAGTTTATGAGAAAATCAATGTGTTTTCAGTAAACAATACTTTAAGCCAAGTTAGTATGATTGCAAATGATATGTCTTTTTAGAAAAACTAGCAGTAATTCAATGGAAAAAGTGCTTGGTTTTAGTGCATTTCTGTACATTATGTCGTTTTAAAACATTTTTGTGTGAATTTAATAGACAGTCTTTGAGAAAATCAATGTTTTTTCAGTAAACACTAATTTAGGCCAAGTTAGTATGATTGCAAATGATATGTTTTTTCAGAAAAACTAGCAGTAATTCAATGGAAAATGTGCTTTGCTTTAGTGTATTTCTGTACATTTCGTCGTTTTAAAACATTTTCGTGTGAATTTAATCGACCGTTCTTGAGAAAATCACTGTTTTTTTCAGTAAACTCTAATTTAGGCCAAGTTAGTATGATTGCAAATGATATGTTTTTTCAGAAAAACTAGCAGTAATTCAATAGAAAAAGTGCTTGGTTTTATTGTATTTCTGTACATTACGTCGTTTTAAAACCTTTTCGTGTGAATTTAATTGACGGTTCTTGAGAAAATCAATGTGTTTTCAGTAAACACTATTTTAGGCCTAGTTAGTATGATTGCAAATGATATGTTTTTTCAGAAAAACTAGCAGTAATTCAATGGAAAAAGTGCTTGGTTTTAGTGTATTTCTTTACATCTCGTAGTTTTAAAACATTTTTGTGTGATTTTAATTGACAGTTCTTTGAGAAAATCAATGTTTTTCCTGTAAACACTAACTTAGGCCAAGTTAGTATGATTGCAAATGATATGTTTTTTCAGAAAAACTAGCAGTAATTCAATGGAAAAATTGCTTGGTTTTATTGTATTTCTGTACATTACGTCGTTTTAAAGCATTTTCGTAAGAATTTAATCGACAGTTTATGAGAAAATCAATGTGTTTTCAGTAAACAATACTTTAAGCCAAGTTAGTATGATTGCAAATGATATGTCTTTTTAGAAAAACTAGCAGTAATTCAATGGAAAAAGTGCTTGGTTTTAGTGCATTTCTGTACATTACGTCGTTTTAAAACATTTTTGTGTGAATTTAATAGACAGTCTTTGAGAAAATCAATGTTTTTTCAGTAAACACTAATTTAGGCCAAGTTAGTATCATTGCAAATGATATGTTTTTTCAGAAAAACTAGCAGTAATTCAATGGAAAATGTGCTTTGCTTTAGTGTATTTCTGTACATTTTGTCATTTTAAAACATTTTCGTGTGAATTAAATCGACAGTTTTTGAGAAAATCAATGTTTTTTCAGTAAACACTAATTTAGGCCAAGTTAGTATGATTGCAAATGATATGTTTTTTCAGAAAAACTAGCAGTAATTCAATGGAAAATGTGCTTTGTTTTAGTGTATTTCTGTACATTTCGTCGTTTTAAAACATTTTTGTGTGATTTTAATCGACAGTTCTTGAGAAAGTCAATGTTTTTTCAGTAAACACTAATTAAGGCCAAGTAAGTATGATTGCAAATGATATGATTTTTCAGAAAAACTAGCAGTAATTCAATGGGAAAAGTGCTTGGTTTTATATTATTTCTGTGCATTACGTCGTTTTAAAACATTTTCGTGTAAATTTAATCGACAGTTTTTGAGAAAATCAATGTTTTTTCAGTAAACACTAATTTAGGCCAAGTTAGTATCATTGCATATGATATGTTTTTTCAGAAAAACTAGCAGTAATTCAATGGAAAAAGTGCTTGATTTTATTGTATTTCTGTACATTACGTCGTTTTAAATCATTTTCGTGTGAATTTAATCGAAAGTTCTTGAGAAAGTCAATGTTTTTTCAGTAAACACTAATTTAGGCCAAGTAAGTATGATTGCAAATGATATGATTTTTCAGAAAAACTAGCAGTAATTCAATGGGAAAAGTGCTTGGTTCTATTTTATTTCTGTGCATTACGTCGTTTTAAAACCTTTTCGTGTGAATTTAATAGACAGTTTTTGAGAAAATCAATGTTTTTTCAGTAAACACTAATTTAGGCCAAGTTAGTATGATTGCATATGATATGTTTTTTCAGAAAAACTAGCAGTAATTCAATGGAAAAAGTGCTTGGTTTTATTGTAGTTCTGTACATTACGTCGTTTAAAAACATTTTTGTGTGAATTTAATCGACAGTTTTTTGAGAAAATTAATGTGTTTTCAGTAAACAATACTTTAGGCCAAGTTAGTATGATTGCAAATAATGTTTTTTCAGAAAAACTAGCAGTAAGTCAATGGAAAATATGCTTGGTTTTATTGTATTTCTGTACATTAAGTCGTTTAAAACATTTTTGTGTGAATTTAATCGACAGTTTTTGAAAAAATCAATGTTTTTTCAGTAAACACTAATTTAGGCCAAGTTAGTATGATTGCAAATGATATGTTTTTTCAATAAAACTAGCAGTAATTCAATGGCAAAAGTGCTTGGTTTTATTGTATTTCTGTGCATTACGTCGTTTTAAAACATTTTCGCGTGAATTTAATCGACAGTTCTTGTGAAAATCAATGTTTTCCCAATAAACACTAATTTAGGCCAAGTAAGTATGATTTCAAATGATATGATTTTTCAGAAAAACTAGCAGTAATTCAATGGGAAAAGTGCTTGGTTCTATTTTATTTCTGTGCATTACGTCGTTTTAAAACATTTTCGTGTGAATTTAATAGACAGTTTTTGAGAAAATCAATGTTTTTTCAGTAAACACTAATTTAGGCCAAGTTAGTATGATTGCATATGATATGCTTTTTCAGAAAAACTAGCAGTAATTCAATGGAAAAAGTGCTTGGTTGTATTGTATTTCTGTACATTACGTCGTTTTAAAGCATTTTCGTAAGAATTTAATCGACAGTTTATGAGAAAATCAATGTGTTTTCAGTAAACAATACTTTAAGCCAAGTTAGTATGATTGCAAATGATATGTCTTTTTAGAAAAACTAGCAGTAATTCAATGGAAAAAGTGCTTGGTTTTAGTGCATTTCTGTACATTACGTCGTTTTAAAACATTTTTGTGTGAATTTAATAGACAGTCTTTGAGAAAATCAATGTTTTTTCAGTAAACACTAATTTAGGCCAAGTTAGTATGATTGCAAATGATATGTTTTTTCAGAAAAACTAGCAGTAATTCAATGGAAAATGTGCTTTGCTTTAGTGTATTTCTGTACATTTTGTCATTTTAAAACATTTTCGTGTGAATTAAATCGACAGTTTTTGAGAAAATCAATGTTTTTTCAGTAAACACTAATTTAGGCCAAGTTAGTATGATTGCAAATGATATGTTTTTTCAGAAAAACTAGCAGTAATTCAATGGGAAAAGTGCTTGGTTTTATTTTATTTCTGTGCATTACGTCGTTTTAAAACATTTTCGTGTAAATTTAATCGACAGTTTTTGAGAAAATCAATGTTTTTTCAGTAAACACTAATTTAGGCCAAGATAGTATCATTGCATATGATATGTTTTTTCAGAAAAACTAGCAGTAATTCAATGGAAAAAGTGCTTGATTTTATTGTATTTCTGTACATTACGTCGTTTAAAAACATTTTTGTGCGAATTTAATCGACAGTTTTTTGAGAAAATTAATGTGTTTTCAGTAAACAATACTTTAGGCCAAGTTAGTATGATTGCAAATAATATGTTTTTTCAGAAAAACTAGCAGTAAGTCAATGGAAAATATGCTTGGTTTTATTGTATTTCTGTACATTAAGTCGTTTAAAACATTTTTGTGTGAATTTAATCGACAGTTTTTGAAAAAATCAATGTTTTTTCAGTAAACAATAATTCAGGCCAAGTTAGTATGATTGCAAATGATATGTTTTTTCAATAAAACTTGGGGTGATTCAATGGCAAAAGTGCTTGGTTTTATTGTATTTCTGTGCATTACGTCGTTTTAAAACATTTTCGTGTGAATTTAATCGACAGTTCTTGTGAAAATCAATGTTTTTCAAATAAACACTAATTTAGGCCAAGTAAGTATGATTTCAAATGATATGTTTTTTCAGAAAAACTAGCGGTAATTCAATATAAAAATAGCTTGGTTTTAGTGTATTTCTGTACATTACGTCGTTTTAAAACATTTTCGTGTGAATTTAATCGACAGTTTTTGAGAAAATTAATGTTTTTTCAGTAAACACTAATTTAGGCCAAGTTAGTATGATTGCAAATGATATGTTTTTTCAGAAAAACTAGCAGTAATTCAATAGAAAAAGTGCTTGGTTTTATTGTATTTCTGTACATTACGTCGTTTTAAATCATTTTCGTGTGAATTTAATTGACAGTTCTTGAGAAAGTCAATGTTTTTTTCAGTAAACACTAATTTAGGCCAAGTAAGTATGATTGCAAATGATATGATTTTTCAGAAAAACTAGCAGTAATTCAATGGGAAAAGTGCTTGGTTTTATTTTATTTCTGTGCATTACGTCGTTTTAAAACATTTTCGTGTGAATTTAATAGACAGTTTTTGAGAACATCAATGTTTTGTCAGTAAACACTAATTTAGGCCAAGTTAGTATGATTGCATATGATATGTTTTTTCAGAAAAACTAGCAGTAATTCAATGGAAAAAGTGCTTGGTTTTATTGTATATCTGTACATTACGTCGTTTTAAAACATTTTCGTGTGAATTTAATCGATGGTTTTTGAGAAAATCAATGTTTTTTCAGTAAACAATACTTTAGGCCAAGTTAGTATGATTGCAAATAATATGTTTTTTTCAGAAAAACTAGCAGTAAGTCAATGGAAAATATGCTTGGTTTTATTGTATTTCTGTACATTAAGTCGTTTAAAACATTTTTGTGTGAATTTAATCGACAGTTTTTGAAAAAATCAATGTTTTTTCAGTAAACACTAATTTAGGCCAAGTTAGTATGATTGCAAATGATATGTTTTTTCAATAAAACTTGGGGTGATTCAATGGCAAAAGTGTTTGGTTTTATTGTATTTCTGTGCATTACGTCGTTTTAAAACATTTTCGTGTGAATTTAATCGACAGTTCTTGTGAAAATCAATGTTTTTCCAATAAACACTAATTTAGGCCAAGTTAGTATGATTGCATATGATATGTTTTTTCAGAAAAACTAGCAGTAATTCAATGGAAAAAGTGCTTGGTTTTATTGTAGTTCTGTACATTACGTCGTTTAAAAACATTTTTGTGTGAATTTAATCGACAGTTTTTTGAGAAAATTAATGTGTTTTCAGTAAACAATACTTTAGGCCAAGTTAGTATGATTGCAAATAATATGTTTTTTTCACAAAAACTAGCAGTAAGTCAATGGAAAATATGCTTGGTTTTATTGTATTTCTGTACATTAAGTCGTTTAAAACATTTTTGTGTGAATTTAATCGACAGTTTTTGAAAAAATCAATGTTTTTTCAGTAAACACTAATTTAGGCCAAGTTAGTATGATTGCAAATGATATGTTTTTTCAATAAAACTTGGGGTGATTCAATGGCAAAAGTGCTTGGTTTTATTGTATTTCTGTGCATTACGTCGTTTTAAAACATTTTCGTGTGAATTTAATCGACAGTTCTTGTGAAAATCAATGTTTTTCCAATAAACACTAATTTAGGCCAAGTAAGTATGATTTCAAATGATATGTTTTTTCAGAAAAACTAGCGGTAATTCAATATAAAAATAGCTTGGTTTTAGTGTATTTCTGTACATTACGTCGTTTTAAAACATTTTCGTGTGAATTTAATCGACAGTTTTTGAGAAAATTAATGTTTTTTCAGTAAACACTAATTTAGGCCAAGTTAGTATGATTGCAAATGATATGTTTTTTCAGAAAAACTAGCAGTAATTCAATAGAAAAAGTGCTTGGTTTTATTGTATTTCTGTACATTACGTCGTTTTAAATCATTTTCGTGTGAATTTAATTGACAGTTCTTGAGAAAGTCAATGTTTTTTTCAGTAAACACTAATTTAGGCCAAGTAAGTATGATTGCAAATGATATGATTTTTCAGAAAAACTAGCAGTAATTCAATGGGAAAAGTGCTTGGTTTTATTTTATTTCTGTGCATTACGTCGTTTTAAAACATTTTCGTGTGAATTTAATAGACAGTTTTTGAGAAAATCAATGTTTTGTCAGTAAACACTAATTTAGGCCAAGTTAGTATGATTGCATATGATATGTTTTTTCAGAAAAACTAGCAGTAATTCAATGGAAAAAGTGCTTGGTTTTATTGTATATCTGTACATTACGTCGTTTTAAAACATTTTCGTGTGAATTTAATCGATGGTTTTTGAGAAAATCAATGTTTTTTCAGTAAACACTAATTTAGGCCAAGTTAGTATGATTGCAAATGATATGTTTTTTCAGAACAACTAGCAGTAATTCAATGGAAAAAGTGCTTGGTTTTATTGTATTTCTGTACATTACGTCGTTTTAAATCATTTTCGTGTGAATTTAATCGACAGAACTTGAGAAAGTCAATGTTTTTTCAGTAAACACTAATTTAGGCCAAGTAAGTATGATTGCAAATGATATAATTTTTCAGAAAAACTAGCAGTAATTCAATGGGAAAAGTGCTTGGTTTTATTTTATTTCTGTGCATTACGTCGTTTTAAAACATTTTCGTGTAAATTTAATCGACAGTTTTTGAGAAAATCAATATTTTTTCAGTAAACACTAATTTAGGCCAAGTTAGTATCATTGAATATGATATGTTTTTTCAGAAAAACTAGCAGTAATTCAATGGAAAAAGTGCTTGGCTTTATTGTATTTCTGTTCATTACGTCGTTTTAAAACATTTTCGTGTGAATTTAATCGACAGTTCTTGAGAAAATCAATGTTTTTTCAGTAAACACTAATTTAGGCCAAGTTAGTATGATTGCAAATGATATGTGTTTTCAGAAAAACTGGCAGTAATTCAAAGGAAAAAGTGCTTGGTTTTATTTTATTTCTGTACATTACCTCGTTTTAAATCATTTTCGTGTGAATTTAATCGACAGTTCTTGAGAAAGTCAATGTTTTTTCAGTAAACACTAATTTAGGCCAAGTAAGTATGATTGCAAATGATATGATTTTTCAGAAAAATTAGCAGTAATTCAATGGGAAAAGTGCTTGGTTCTATTTTATTTCTGTGCATTACGTCGTTTTAAAACATTTTCGTGTGAATTTAATAGACAGTTTTTGAGAAAATCAATGTTTTTTCAGTAATTACTAATTTAGGCCAAGTTAGTATGATTGCATATGATATGTTTTTTCAGAAAAACTAGCAGTAATTCAATGGAAAAAGTGCTTGGTTTTATTGTAGTTCTGTACCTTACGTCGTTTAAAAACATTTTTGTGTGAATTTAATCGACAGTTTTTGAGAAAATTTCTGTGTTTTCAGTAAACAATACTTTAGGCCAAGTTAGTATGATTGCAAATAATATGTTTTTTCAGAAAAACTAGCAGTAAGTCAATGGAAAAATTGCTTGGTTTTATTGTATTTCTGTACATTACGTCGTTTTAAAACATTTTTGTGTGAATTTAATCGACAGTTTTTGAAAAAATCAATGTTTTTTCAGTAAACACTAATTTAGGCCAAGTTAGTATGATTGCAAATGATATGTTTTTTCAATAAAACTAGCAGTAATTCAATGGCAAAAGTGCTTGGTTTTATTGTATTTCTGTGCATTACGTCGTTTTAAAACATTTTCGTGTGAATTTAATCGACAGTTCGTGTGAAAATCAATGTTTTTCCAATAAACACTAATTTAGGCCAAGTAAGTATGATTTCAAATGATATGTTTTTTCAGAAAAACTAGCGGTAATTCAATATAAAAATAGCTTGGTTTTAGTGTATTTCTGTACATTACGTCGTTTTAAAAGATTTTCGTGTGAATTTAATCGACAGTTTTTGAGAAAATTAATGTTTTTTAAGTAAACACTAATTTAGGCCAAGTTAGTATGATTGCAAATGATATGCTTTTTCAAAAAAACTAGCAGTAATTCAATGGAAAAAGTGCTTGGTTTAATTGTATTTCGGTGCATTACGTCGTTTTAAAACATTTTCGTGTGAATTTAATCGACAGTTCTTGAGAAAATCAATGTTTTTTCAGTAATCACTAATTTACGCCAAGTCAGTATGATTGCAAATGATATGTTTTTTCAGAAAAACTAGCAGTAATTCAATATACAAATAGCTTGGTTTTAGTGTATTTCTGTACATTACGTCGTTTAAAAACATTTTTGTGTGAATTTAATCGACAGTTTTTGAGAAAATTAATGTTTTTTCAGTAAACACTAATTTAGGCCAAGTTAGTATGATTGTAAATGATATGTTATTTCAGAAAAACTAGCAGTAATTCAATGGAAAAAGTGCTTGGTTTTATTGTATTTCTGTACATTACTTCGTTTTAAAACATTTTCGTGTGAATTTAATCGATGGTTTTTGAGAAAATCAATGTTTTTTCAGTAAATACTACTTTAGGCCAAGATCCACTCCTAAAAACAAAAATTTTCTTAAGAAAACGCTTCGCAAAACAATTTTCACTCAAAATACAACAAACAATGTTCACAATCTAAGTGGTATAACCCTTTCTGATTCACAGGCCAGAGTCCTATCCAAGGGCCTCTCATTTATCTCTTCACCAAAACCGACTCCGAAATTAACAATTGCAAAATCTTTTTCAAACTTTCAAAGAAGAATTTACTTGAAACATTTTTTTCTGAATAAGGGTGATCTAAAGCCCAGTCAACTTGTCCGCATCTCTTCACGGTGGCAACCACCCATACCTGATAATAATGGTATACAAAACTATATCTCTAATATTTATAGGGACATTTTTTGTACCAAACAATCGCCCAAAACATTTCAAAACATCACTGACCTCGAACAACAGGCCCTACGGGATCTGCTAAAAACAACAAATATCATTATAAAACCAGCTGACAAGGGCGGCAAAATCGTGATCTGGGACCGCACAGACTATCTGAGCGAAGCCAACCGTCAACTCGGTGACTCCAAATATTACCAAGTGGTTGAATACAACCCCCTCCCGAAACTTATCATGGATATTTCCACCTTTCTCTCATTCCTAGAAAGTCAACTTCTAATTGAACATGATATTTTTTTTATTTCTCAACCCATTAAACAACTCCAGGACACCCTTGTTTTACATGTTACATAAGATCCACAAAGAGGGTACCCCTGGTAGACCTATCATATCAGGATGTGGTTCACCTACAGCTAACCTATCAGTTTTTTTCGACTATTACCTGAAACCTATAGTGCAAACAATTCCCTCCTTTATTAAAGATACCACTCACTTTCTTCGCATACTCAGGGAAAAGGCGGGCGTTGTTCCACCTGAATCCCTTATGTTGACTTTCGATGTAAAGTCACTTTACACTAACATACCGAATGAGGAGGGAATTCTTTGTTGCCTGAACGCAATAAGCAATTTCTATGGAGAAAACCTCCCCCTACCCCTTAAGCATATACGACAAATGTTATCCTTTATACTTGAACAAAATTACTTTTTCTTCAATGGCACTTACTATTTACAAATACACGGTACCGCAATGGGTTCCCCATTTGCCCCTAATTATGCCAACATCTTCATGGCAGACCTAGAAGAACGTATTCTTTCCTCCTACCCGAGGGGTGTAGCCCCCCTACTTTGGAAACGTTATATTGATGATATTTATGTCATTTGGAACCATGGACCAGACAAACTCCACGAGTTTTACACTCATATGAACTCGTTACATGATAGCATTAAATTTGAAATGTCTTTTTCCGATAAAAGAATACCTTTTCTTGATACAATGACGATGATCCTTCCAAACAACACGATTTCAACTTCTCTCTATAAGAAACCCTCCGATATTTATGGTGATAAAATGAAATTTTATCAGAGTTAATTTAACGAAGAAAACCTGTTATATGCGTCTCTCTCGAGTATTGAATGTAATGAAGCGGTTGGTGTATTGCCTTCTGGTACGTTTATTCCCGCCTTCTTGCTTATAAAGGTGTTTGTTAAGATTGAATGTGGATCTCGTTTCGTTTAACCAAATGATTCAGGGCCTAAACAGCTGGCTTGCCTAGTTTTTGCGTCCCTTGGGACAAGAGTACTATTTATATTCCCAGGCATGGGAGGGGCATCACTTGCTAATTTAAACGTGTTACGTCTTGCTTCCAATTTTTCGTTTTTGAAATGGCTGAACAGCGCGATAATTTGTCTGCTTCGGATGGGTCGTCAAACTCTGGTGTTCCATCTGTTCGAAGTGTTGATGTTTCTGAGCGAGTTTCTGCTCTTGAGATTTCGCTGTCCAGCATTCAAAGTAATTTACAACGTTTGGTTGGCATGCAAACGCATTCTGTCACTGCAGATAATTCAGGTATTAATTCGCAATTTTCTGAGGTTCCTGGACCCAGTTTAGGTTCAAGTGTGCCTCCTTTTATTACTGTTAGCTCAGGAATTTTGTCATCTACTAGCCAAAGTCAAGGTTTTTCTACTAATGCGGCAATTAATGCGTTGGATGTTAATTCTGCCTGTAGTTCGGCCACGCCGTCGTTAGTTTTGCCAAAGGACTGGCTAAGTTTATCTTCCCAATTGTTTTTGACTCAGTCATCTGCTCCAGGCCTCACTATTAATGGTTGCCTTTCTCTAGTCCCGAATTATATCGTGAAGATGATTTCAAAAGATTTATTTGTGGATTTCATTCTACTCAGGCCTTGCAATTTGAATTTTTTACCTCCAGTGGAGCCTGTGGGGGCTCAGTTACAAAAACTTGTCAAGTGTGACAAGAACTCTGATTTGCAGCCTATTCGGTCCTTTCTGGACTGGTCGGAGGCGTGGGGCGTATACTCCGCCGTTATGTCCAATGTTAGGAGAGAAAAATTGGGAGATCTCCTTTCCTATTTTTTGTTAATCGCTAAGATGAGCAGAGACACTAATCAACTGGGCTTGGGTTGGTTAGATTATGATCGTCTATTTCGTAAAAAAGCTGCTGGTAACCCGACTGTCTCCTGGGGCGAATATGACGTTTCGCTTTATGTTGGGCACGTTTTGAATAGAAGATATATTGGGAGTAATGGATCTTCAGTGTCCTTTCCAACAGAGAATAGAGTTTGTTTTCTTTGGAATAAAGCCTCTTGTGATTTGCCAAATTGTAAATTTCGCCATATTTGTATGCGTTGCCGTGGCAGCCACCCTTTGAAGTTCTGTAAACTTCCAAGTGAAGTTAAAGGTAATTCTGGGGATGACATTTTTCATAAAAGATCAAGATCTCCTTCTCCACCACCTTTTAAAACCAAGAAGCAAAAGTGACTAGCTGTGGATAATTTATCTGAACCTTATTGTGTATTGCCGCTGCCTTTAAGTATCACTCCGTTGAAATTGTGCGTGTGGTCTACCTTTTTGACTCGTTTTCCTCATGATAATAGCCAATGGCTTTTCCAGGGTCTTACGGATGGTTTTAAAATAGGCCTTGAGGGGGACCATCCTTTGTCTGCAGCTCGAAATTGCCCATCTGCTCTTAAACAACCTGACATTATTGATAGTTATTTACGGGAAGAGTTGGCTTACGGTTCTATCATCGGCCTTTTTGATAAACAACCTTTTCCGGATTTTGTTATGAATCGTTTTGGAGTTATACCTAAATCTGAACCTGGCAAATGGAGATTAATTACAGATCTGTCTTTTCCGTTTAAAAACAGTGTCAATAGTAAAATCCCCTATGAACACGCAACTGTCTCGTATTGCAGAATTACTGATGCTATTCCGAAGATTTTGGAACTTGGTCGGGGGACCTTTATGGCGAAGTTTGACATTAAGCGTGCGTATTTGATATTTGTTCCTTATTACACGCACTTTCCTTTCATCCCCTTAACTGTAATAAAGGCATTATCTATAGCCAGGCTCTTAGATACAGAAGAATTATATCTGACGACCAAGACCTTAGGTCTCATCTTAACAACCTACTAGAAACCCTGGTTGCTAGGGGCTATGACCCCCACCTTGTATCCTCTATTTTTCGGACTGTCCTGCCTATGTCACAGGACGATCTCTTGAAAGAGAAATCTGATAATACAAAAAACGTTATACCATTCATAGTTCCATATAACACTAATACTATGTCCATTAGCAAGATATTACACAGACACTGGCATTTCATAGAAGACGATGACGCACTTTGTTCCATCGCAGCGGCCATACCCATCACTGCATTCAAACGCAATAAGAACTTGAAAGACATTTTAGTCCACTCTAAATTTCCCTAATTCTGTACCTTGAATTAGCTATGACAACAACAATTTTTACATTTTACTCTTTCTGTCTTTTCATCTTCGATCCATTACGATGGTACTCCTTGTGGGTGTCGGGGGTCCTGTGATCTATAGCGTCCTGTTCTTAAACCCCCGAAACGCTGATCGCAGGTGGACAGCTGATGAATCGATTTTTTCCTTCTTTCATATTCCAAGTCATATGCTGTGTCTAATCCTACCACCCCTCTTAAACATAATACATAGTGCACTTACAATTGGGGTCCCGCCCCATTATTCACTATCTCAATCCAGCTTTTCATCTTTTGACCAATACACCGCATCAGTTCCCCTTAATAAATACTTCGGACAATTCAAGTTATTATTGTTATGGGGGTTGCTGTCACAGCGGTATTTTAACCGGGGGTCTGGCCCATCCTTTGTTGGGTGCTCCTGCGATTACTCCTTTTATTTCTTGGTTTTGATTCTTATTATGATTTCACTCAACAAGTTAGTCTGATTGCAAATGATATGTTTTTTAAGAAAAACTAGCAGTTATTCAATGGAGAAAGTGCTTGGTTTTATTGTATTTCTGTACATTACGTCGTTTTAAAAAATTTTTGTGTGAATTTAATCGACTGTCTTTGAGAAAATCAATGTTTTTTCAGTAAACACTACCTTAGGCCAAGTTAGTCTGTATGCAGATGATACGTTTTTTCAGAAAAACTAGCAGTAATTCAATGGAAAAAGTGCTTGGTTTTATTGTATATCTGTGCATTACGTCGTTTTAAAACATTTTCGTGTGAATTTAATCGACAGTTCTTGAGAAAATCAATGTTTTTTCAGTAAACACTAATTTAGGCCAAGTTAGTATGATTGCAAAAGATATGTTTTTTCAGAAAAACTTGCAGTAATTCAATGGAAAAAGTGCTTGGTTTTATTGTATTTCTGTACATTACGTCGTTTTAAAACATTTTCGTGTGAATTTAATCGATGGTTATTGAGAAAATCAATGTTTTTTCAGTAAACACTACTTTAGGCCAAGTTAGTATGATTGCAAAAGATATGTTTTTTCAGAAAAACTAGCAGTAATTCAATGGAGAAAGTGCTTGGTTTTATTGTATTTCTGTACAAAACGTCGTTTTAAAACATTTTCGTGTGAATTTAATCTATGGTTTTTGAGAAAATCAATGTATTTTCAGTAAACACTACTTTAGGCCAAGTTAGTATGATTGCAAATGATATGTTTTTACAGAAAAACTAGCAGTAATTCAATAGAAAAAGTGCTTGGTTTTAGTGTATCTTGTACATTACGTCGTTTTAAAACATTTTTGTGTGAATTTGATAGACAGTTTTTGAGAAAATCAATGTTTTTTCAGTAAACACTAATTTAGGCCAAGTTAGTATGATTGCAAATGATATGTTTTTTCAGAAAAACTAGCAGTAATTCAATGGAAAAAGTGCTTGGTTTTATTGTATTTCTGTACATTACGTCGTTTCAAAACATTTTCGTGTGAATTTAATCGACAGTTGTTGAAAAAATAAATGTTTTTTAAGTAAACACTAATTTAGGCCAAGTTAGTATGATTGCAAATGATATGTTTTTTCAGAAAAACTAGCAGTAATTCAATGGAAAAAGTGCTTGCTTTTATTGTATTTCGGTACTATACGCCGTTTTAAAAAATTTTTGTGTGAATTTAATCGACCGTTCTTGAGAAAATCAATGGTTTTTCACTAAACACTAATTTAGGCCAAGTTAGTCTAATTGCAAATGATATATTGTTCCAGAAAAACTAGCAGTAATTGAATAGAAAAAGTGCTTGGTTTTATTGTATTTCTGTGCATTACGTCGTTTTAAAACATTTTCGTGTGAATTTAATCGACAGTTCTTTAGAAAATCAATGTGTTTTCAGTTAACACTAATTTAGGCGAAGTTAGTATGATTGCAAAAGATATGTTTTTTCAGAAAAACTAGCAGTAATTCAATAGAAAAAGTGCTTGGTTTTATTGTATTTCTGTACATTACGTCGTTTTAAAACATTTTCGTGTGAATTTAATCGATGGTTTTTGAGAAAATCAATGTTTTTTCAGTAAACACTACTTTAGGCCAAGTTAGTATGATTGCAAATGATATGTTTTTACAGAAAAACTAGCAGTAATTCAATGGAAAAAGTGCTTGGTTTTATTGTATTTCTGTACATTACGTCGTTTTAAAACATTTTTGTGTGAATTTAATCGACAGTTGTTGAGAAAATCAATGTTTTTTAAGTAAACACTAATTTAGGCCAAGTTAGTATGATTGCAAATGATATGTTTTTTCAGAAAAACTAGCAGTAATTCAATAGAAAAAGTGCTTGGTTTTATTGTATTTCTGTACATTACGTCGTTTTAAAACATTTTCGTGTGAATTTAATCGACAGTTGTTGAGAAAATCAATGTTTTTTAAGTAAACACTAATTTAGGCCAAGTTAGTATGATTGCAAATGATATGTTTTTTCAGAAAAACTATCAGTAATTCAATAGAAAAAGTGCTTTGATTTTATTGTATTTCTGTACATTACGTCGTTTTAAAACCTTTTCGTCTGAATTTAATCGACAGTTTTTGAGAAAATAAATGTTTTCTCAGTAAACACTAATTTAGGCCAAGTTAGTATGATTGCAAATGATATGTTTTTTCAGAAAAACTGGCCGTAATTCAATGGAAAAAGTGCTTGGTTTTAGTGTATTTCTGTACATTACGTCGTTTTGAAACATTTTCGTGTGAATTTAATGGACAGTTTTTGAGAAAATTAATGTTTTTTCAGTAAACACTAATTTAGGCCAAGTTAGTCTGATTGCAAATGATATGTTTTTTCAGAAAAACTAGCAGTAATTCAATGGAAAAAGTGCTTGATTTTATTGTATTTCTGTACATTACGTCGTTTTAAAACATTTTCGTGTGAATTTAATCGACAGTCTTTGAGATAATCAATGTTTTGCCAGTAAATACTAATTTAGGCCAAGTTAGTCTGATTGCAAATGATATGTTTTTTCAGAAAAACTAGCAGTAATTCAATGGAAAAAGTGCTTGGTTTTATTTTATTTCTGTAATATACGCCGTTTTAAAACATTTTCGTGTGAATTTAATCGACAGTTGTTGAGAAAATCAATGTTTTTTAAGTAAACACTAATTAAGGCCAAGTTAGTATGATTGCAAATGATATGTTTTTTCAGAAAAACTAGCAGTAATTCAATAGAAAAAGTGCTTGATTTTATTGTATTTCTGTACATTACGTCGTTTTAAAACATTTTCGTGTGAATTTAATCGACCGTTCTTGAGAAAATCAATGTTTTTTCACTAAACACTTATTTAGGCCAAGTTAGTCTAATTGCAAATGATATGTTGTTGCAGAAAAACTAGCAGTAATTCAATAGAAAAAGTGCTTGATTTTATTGTATTTCTGTGCATTACGTCGTTTTAAAAGATTTTCGTGTGAATTTAATCGACAGTTTTTGAGAAAATCAATGTTTTTTCAGTAAACACTAGTTTAGGCTATGTTAGTATGATTGCAAATGATATATTTTTTCAGAAAAACTAGAAGTAATTCAATGGAAAAAGTGCTTGGTTTTAGTGTATTTTTGCACATTACGTCGTTTTGAAACATTTTCGTGTGAATTTAATCGACAGTTTTTGAGAAAATTAATGTTTTTCAGTAAACACTAATTTAGGACAAGTTAGTCTGATTGCAAATGATATGTTTTTTCAGAAAAACTAGCAGTAATTTAATGGAAAAAGTGCTTGATTTTATTGTATTTCTGTACTTTACGTCGTTTTAAAACATGTTCGTGTGAATTTAATCGACAGTCTTTGAGAAAATCAATGTTTTGTCAGTAAATACTAATTGAGGCCAAGTTAGTCTGATTGCAAATGATATGTTTTTCAGAAAAACTAGCAGTAATTCAATAGAAAAAGTGCTTGATTTTATTGTATTTCTGTACATTACGTCGTTTTAAAACATTTTCGTGTGAATTTAATCGACAGTCTTTGAGAAAATCAATGTTTTCTCAGTAAATACTAATTTAGGCCAAGTTAGTCTGATTGCAAATGATATGTTTTTTCAGAAAAACTAGCAGTAATTCAATGGAAAAAGAGCTTGGTTTTATTGTATTTCTGTACTATACGCCGTTTTAAAAAATTTTCGTGTGAATTTAATCGACCGTTTTTGAGAAAATCAATGTTTTTTCAGTAAACACTAGTTTAGGCTATGTTAGTATGATTGCAAATGATATATTTTTTCAGAGAAACTAGAAGTAATTCAATAGAAAAAGTGCTTGGTTTTAGTGTATTTCTGTACATTACGTCGTTTTGAAACATTTTTGTGTGAGTTTAATCGACAGTTTTTGAGAAAATTGATGTTTTTTCAGCAAACACTAATTTAGGCCAAGTTAGTCTGATTGCAAATAATCTGTTTTTTCAGAAAAACTAGCAGTAATTTAATGGAAAAAGTGCTTGATTTTATTGTATTTCTGTACTTTACGTCGTTTTAAAACATTTTCGTGTGAATTTAATCGACAGTCTTTGAGAAAATCAATGTTTTGTCAGTAAATACTAATTTAGGCCAAGTTAGTCTGATTGCAAATGATATGTTTTTTCAGAAAAACTAGCAGTAATGCAATAGAAAAAGTGCTTGATTTTATTGTAATTCTGTACATTACGTCGTTTTAAAACATTTTCGTGTGAATTTAATCGACAGTCTTTGAGAAAATCAATGTTTTCTCAGTAAATACTAATTTAGACCAAGTTAGTCTGATTGCAAATGATATGTTTTTTCAGAAAAACTAGCAGTAATTCAATGGAAAAAGTGCTTGGTTTTATTGTATTTCTGTACTATACGCCGTTTTAAAACATTTTCGTGTGAATTTAATCGACCGTTCTTGAGAAAATCAATGTTTTTTCAGTAAACACTAGTTTAGGCTATGTTAGTATGATTGCAAATGATATATTTTTTCAGAAAAACTAGCAGTAATTCAATAGAAAAAGTGGCTGGTTTTAGTGTATTTTTGTACATTACGTCGTTTTGAAACATTTTCGTGTGAATTTAATCGACAGTTGTTGAGAAAATCAATGTTTTTTCGGTAATCACTAATTTACGCCAAGTCAGTATGATTGCAAATGATATGTTTTTTCAGAAAAACTAGCAGTAATTCAATATACAAATAGCTTGGTTTTAGTGTATTTCTGTACATTACGTCGTTTTAAAACATTTTCGTGTGAATTTAATCGACAGTCTTTGAGAAAATCAATGTTTTGTCAGTAAATACTAATTTAGGCCAAGTTAGTCTGATTGCAAATGATATGTTTTTTCAGAAAAACTAGCAGTAATTCAATAGAAAAAATGCTTCATTTTATTGTAACTCTGTACATTACGTCGTTTTAAAACATTTTCGTGTGAATTTAATCGACAGTCTTTGAGAAAATCAATGTTTTCTCAGTAAATACTAATTTAAGCCAAGTTAGTCTGATTGCAAATGATATGTTTTTTCAGAAAAACTAGCAGTAATTCAATGGAAAAAGTGCTTGGTTTTATTGTATTTCTGTACTATACGCCGTTTTAAAACATTTTCGTGTGAATTTAATCGACCGTTCTTGAGAAAATCAATGTTTTTTCACTAAACACTAATTTAGGCCAAGTTAGCCTAATTGCAAATGATATGTTGTTGCAGAAAAACTAGCAGTAATTCAATAGAAAAATTGCTTGGTTTTATTGTATTTCTGTGCATTAAGTCGTTTTAAAAAATTTTCGTGTGAATTTAATCGACAGTTTTTGAGAAAATCAATGTTTTTTCAGTAAACACTAGTTTAGGCTATGTTAGTATGATTGCAAATGATATATTTTTTCAGAAAAACTAGCAGTAATTCAATAGAAAAAGTGCTTGGTTTTAGTGTATTTCTGTACATTACGTCGTTTTGAAACATTTTCGTGTGAATTTAATCGACAGTTTTTGAGAAAATTAATGTTTTTTCAGTAAACACTAATTTAGGCCAAGTTAGTCTGATTGCAAATTATATGTTTTTTCAGAAAAACTAGCAGTAATTCAATGGAAAAAGTGCTTGATTTTATTGTATTTCTGTACATTACGTCGTTTTAAAACATTTTCGTGTGAATTTAATCGACAGTCTTTGAGAAAATCAATGTTTTGTCAGTAAATACTAATTTAGGCCAAGATAGTCTGATTGCAAATGATATGTTTTTCCAGAAAAACTAGCAGTAATTCAATGGAAAAAGTGCTTGGTTTTATTGTAATTTGGTGCATTACGTCGTTTTAAAATATTTTCGTGTGAATTTAATCGACAGTTGTTGAGAAAATCAATGTTTTTTCAGTAATCACTAATTTACGCCAAGTCAGTATGATTGCAAATGATATGTTTTTTCAGAAAAACTAGCAGTAATTCAATATACAAATAGCTTGGTTTTAGTGTATTTCTGTACATTACGTCGTTTAAAAACATTTTTGTGTGAATTTAATCGACAGTTTTTTAGAAAATTGATGTTTTTTCAGTAAACACTAATTTAGGCCAAGTTAGTCTGATTGCAAATGATATGTTTTTTCAGAAAAACTAGGAGTGTTTCAATGAAAAAAGTGCTTGGTTTTGGTGTATTTCTGTACATTACGTTGTTTTAAAACATTTTCGTGTGAATTTAATTGACTGTTTTCGAGAAAATCAATGTTTTCTCAGTAAATACTAATTTAGGCCAAGTTAGTCTGATTGCAAATGATATGTTTTTTCAGAAAAACTAGCAGTAATTCAATTGAAAAAGTGCTTGGTTTTATTGTATTTCTGTACTATACGCCGTTTTAAAACATTTTCGTGTGAATTTAATCGACCGTTCTTGAGAAAATCAATGTTTTTTCACTAAACACTAATTTAGGCCAAGTTAGTCTAATTGCAAATGATATGTTGTTGCAGAAAAACTAGCAGTAATTCAATAAAAAAAGTGCTTGGTTTTAGTGTATTTCTGTACATTACGTCGTTTTAAAACATTTTTGTGTGAATTTAATCGACAGTTTTGAGAAAATCAATGTTTTCTCAGTAAACACTAAGTTAGGCCAAGTTAGTATGATTGGAAATGATATGTTTTTTCAGAAAAACTGGCCGTAATTCAATGGAAAAAGTGCTTGGTTTTAGTGTATTTCTGTACATTACGTCGTTTTGAAACATTTTCGTGTGAATTTAATCGACAGTTTTTGAGAAAATTAATGTTTTTTCAGTAAACACTAATTTAGGCCAAGTTAGTCTGATTGCAAATGATATGTTTTTTCAGAAAAACTAGCAGTAATTCAATGGAAAAAGTGCTTGATTTTATTGTATTTCTGTACATTACGTCGTTTTAAAACATTTTCGTGTGAATTTGATCGACAGTCTTTGAGAAAATCAATGTTTTGTCAGTAAATACTAATTTAGGCCAAATTAGTATGATTGCCAATGATATGTTTTTTCAGAAAAATTGGCAGTAATTCAATGGAAAAAGTGCTTGGTTTTATTGTATGTCTGTACATTACGTCGTTTTAAAACATTTTTGTGTGAATTTAATCGACAGTTTTTGAGAAAATCAATGTTTTGTCAGTAAATACTAATTTAGGCCAAGTTAGTCTGATTGCAAATGATATGTTTTTTCAGAAAAACTAGCAGTAATTCAATAGAAAAAATGCTTCATTTTATTGTAATTCTGTACATTACGTCGTTTTAAAACATTTTCGTGTGAATTTAATCGACAGTCTTTGAGAAAATCAATGTTTTCTCAGTAAATACTAATTTAGGCCAAGTTAGTCTGATTGCAAATGATATGTTTTTTCAGAAAAACTAGCAGTAATTCAATGGAAAAAGTGCTTGGTTTTATTGTATTTCTGTACTATACGCCGTTTTAAAACATTTTCGTGTGAATTTAATCGACCGTTCTTGAGAAAATCAATGTTTTTTCACTAAACACTAATTTAGGCCAAGTTAGCCTAATTGCAAATGATATGTTGTTGCAGAAAAACTAGCAGTAATTCAATAGAAAAATTGCTTGGTTTTATTGTATTTCTGTGCATTAAGTCGTTTTAAAAAATTTTCGTGTGAATTTAATCGACAGTTTTTGAGAAAATCAATGTTTTTTCAGTAAACACTAGTTTAGGCTATGTTAGTATGATTGCAAATGATATATTTTTTCAGAAAAACTAGCAGTAATTCAATAGAAAAAGTGCTTGGTTTTAGTGTATTTCTGTACATTACGTCGTTTTGAAACATTTTCGTGTGAATTTAATCGACAGTTTTTGAGAAAATTAATGTTTTTTCAGTAAACACTAATTTAGGCCAAGTTAGTCTGATTGCAAATTATATGTTTTTTCAGAAAAACTAGCAGTAATTCAATGGAAAAAGTGCTTGATTTTATTGTATTTCTGTACATTACGTCGTTTTAAAACATTTTCGTGTGAATTTAATCGACAGTCTTTGAGAAAATCAATGTTTTGTCAGTAAATACTAATTTAGGCCAAGATAGTCTGATTGCAAATGATATGTTTTTCCAGAAAAACTAGCAGTAATTCAATGGAAAAAGTGCTTGGTTTTATTGTAATTTGGTGCATTACGTCGTTTTAAAATATTTTCGTGTGAATTTAATCGACAGTTGTTGAGAAAATCAATGTTTTTTCAGTAATCACTAATTTACGCCAAGTCAGTATGATTGCAAATGATATGTTTTTTCAGAAAAACTAGCAGTAATTCAATATACAAATAGCTTGGTTTTAGTGTATTTCTGTACATTACGTCGTTTAAAAACATTTTTGTGTGAATTTAATCGACAGTTTTTTAGAAAATTAATGTTTTTTCAGTAAACACTAATTTAGGCCAAGTTAGTCTGATTGCAAATGATATGTTTTTTGAGAAAAACTAGCAGTAATTCAATGGAAAAAGTGCTTGGTTTTATTGTATTTCTGTACTATACGCCGTTTTAAAACATTTTCGTGTGAATTTAATCGACCGTTCTTGAGAAAATCAATGTTTTTTCACTAAACACTAATTTAGGCCAAGTTAGCCTAATTGCAAATGATATGTTGTTGCAGAAAAACTAGCAGTAATTCAATAGAAAAATTGCTTGGTTTTATTGTATTTCTGTGCATTAAGTCGTTTTAAAAAATTTTCGTGTGAATTTAATCGACAGTTTTTGAGAAAATCAATGTTTTTTCAGTAAACACTAGTTTAGGCTATGTTAGTATGATTGCAAATGATATATTTTTTCAGAAAAACTAGCAGTAATTCAATAGAAAAAGTGCTTGGTTTTAGTGTATTTCTGTACATTACGTCGTTTTGAAACATTTTCGTGTGAATTTAATCGACAGTTTTTGAGAAAATTAATGTTTTTTCAGTAAACACTAATTTAGGCCAAGTTAGTCTGATTGCAAATTATATGTTTTTTCAGAAAAACTAGCAGTAATTCAATGGAAAAAGTGCTTGATTTTATTGTATTTCTGTACATTACGTCGTTTTAAAACATTTTCGTGTGAATTTAATCGACAGTCTTTGAGAAAATCAATGTTTTGTCAGTAAATACTAATTTAGGCCAAGATAGTCTGATTGCAAATGATATGTTTTTCCAGAAAAACTAGCAGTAATTCAATGGAAAAAGTGCTTGGTTTTATTGTAATTTGGTGCATTACGTCGTTTTAAAATATTTTCGTGTGAATTTAATCGACAGTTGTTGAGAAAATCAATGTTTTTTCAGTAATCACTAATTTACGCCAAGTCAGTATGATTGCAAATGATATGTTTTTTCAGAAAAACTAGCAGTAATTCAATATACAAATAGCTTGGTTTTAGTGTATTTCTGTACATTACGTCGTTTAAAAACATTTTTGTGTGAATTTAATCGACAGTTTTTCAGAAAATTAATGTTTTTTCAGTAAACACTAATTTAGGCCAAGTTAGTCTGATTGCAAATGATATGTTTTTTCAGAAAAACTAGGAGTGTTTCAATGAAAAAAGTGCTTGGTTTTGGTGTATTTCTGTACATTACGTTGTTTTAAAACATTTTCGTGTGAATTTAATTGACTGTTTTCGAGAAAATCAATGTTTTCTCAGTAAATACTAATTTAGGCCAAGTTAGTCTGATTGCAAATGATATGTTTTTTCAGAAAAACTAGCAGTAATTCAATTGAAAAAGTGCTTGGTTTTATTGTATTTCTGTACTATACGCCGTTTTAAAACATTTTCGTGTGAATTTAATCGACCGTTCTTGAGAAAATCAATGTTTTTTCACTAAACACTAATTTAGGCCAAGTTAGCCTAATTGCAAATGATATGTTGTTGCAGAAAAACTAGCAGTAATTCAATAGAAAAATTGCTTGGTTTTATTGTATTTCTGTGCATTAAGTCGTTTTAAAAAATTTTCGTGTGAATTTAATCGACAGTTTTTGAGAAAATCAATGTTTTTTCAGTAAACACTAGTTTAGGCTATGTTAGTATGATTGCAAATGATATATTTTTTCAGAAAAACTAGCAGTAATTCAATAGAAAAAGTGCTTGGTTTTAGTGTATTTCTGTACATTACGTCGTTTTGAAACATTTTCGTGTGAATTTAATCGACACTTTTTGAGAAAATTAATGTTTTTTCAGTAAACACTAATTTAGGCCAAGTTAGTCTGATTGCAAATTATATGTTTTTTCAGAAAAACTAGCAGTAATTCAATGGAAAAAGTGCTTGATTTTATTGTATTTCTGTACATTACGTCGTTTTAAAACATTTTCGTGTGAATTTAATCGACAGTCTTTGAGAAAATCAATGTTTTGTCAGTAAATACTAATTTAGGCCAAGATAGTCTGATTGCAAATGATATGTTTTTCCAGAAAAACTAGCAGTAATTCAATGGAAAAAGTGCTTGGTTTTATTGTAATTTGGTGCATTACGTCGTTTTAAAATATTTTCGTGTGAATTTAATCGACAGTTGTTGAGAAAATCAATGTTTTTTCAGTAATCACTAATTTACGCCAAGTCAGTATGATTGCAAATGATATGTTTTTTCAGAAAAACTAGCAGTAATTCAATATACAAATAGCTTGGTTTTAGTGTATTTCTGTACATTACGTCGTTTAAAAACATTTTTGTGTGAATTTAATCGACAGTTTTTTAGAAAATTAATGTTTTTTCAGTAAACACTAATTTAGGCCAAGTTAGTCTGATTGCAAATGATATGTTTTTTGAGAAAAACTAGCAGTAATTCAATGGAAAAAGTGCTTGGTTTTATTGTATTTCTGTACTATACGCCGTTTTAAAACATTTTCGTGTGAATTTAATCGACCGTTCTTGAGAAAATCAATGTTTTTTCACTAAACACTAATTTAGGCCAAGTTAGCCTAATTGCAAATGATATGTTGTTGCAGAAAAACTAGCAGTAATTCAATAGAAAAATTGCTTGGTTTTATTGTATTTCTGTGCATTAAGTCGTTTTAAAAAATTTTCGTGTGAATTTAATCGACAGTTTTTGAGAAAATCAATGTTTTTTCAGTAAACACTAGTTTAGGCTATGTTAGTATGATTGCAAATGATATATTTTTTCAGAAAAACTAGCAGTAATTCAATAGAAAAAGTGCTTGGTTTTAGTGTATTTCTGTACATTACGTCGTTTTGAAACATTTTCGTGTGAATTTAATCGACAGTTTTTGAGAAAATTAATGTTTTTTCAGTAAACACTAATTTAGGCCAAGTTAGTCTGATTGCAAATTATATGTTTTTTCAGAAAAACTAGCAGTAATTCAATGGAAAAAGTGCTTGATTTTATTGTATTTCTGTACATTACGTCGTTTTAAAACATTTTCGTGTGAATTTAATCGACAGTCTTTGAGAAAATCAATGTTTTGTCAGTAAATACTAATTTAGGCCAAGATAGTCTGATTGCAAATGATATGTTTTTCCAGAAAAACTAGCAGTAATTCAATGGAAAAAGTGCTTGGTTTTATTGTAATTTGGTGCATTACGTCGTTTTAAAATATTTTCGTGTGAATTTAATCGACAGTTGTTGAGAAAATCAATGTTTTTTCAGTAATCACTAATTTACGCCAAGTCAGTATGATTGCAAATGATATGTTTTTTCAGAAAAACTAGCAGTAATTCAATATACAAATAGCTTGGTTTTAGTGTATTTCTGTACATTACGTCGTTTAAAAACATTTTTGTGTGAATTTAATCGACAGTTTTTCAGAAAATTAATGTTTTTTCAGTAAACACTAATTTAGGCCAAGTTAGTCTGATTGCAAATGATATGTTTTTTCAGAAAAACTAGGAGTGTTTCAATGAAAAAAGTGCTTGGTTTTGGTGTATTTCTGTACATTACGTTGTTTTAAAACATTTTCGTGTGAATTTAATTGACTGTTTTCGAGAAAATCAATGTTTTCTCAGTAAATACTAATTTAGGCCAAGTTAGTCTGATTGCAAATGATATGTTTTTTCAGAAAAACTAGCAGTAATTCAATTGAAAAAGTGCTTGGTTTTATTGTATTTCTGTACTATACGCCGTTTTAAAACATTTTCGTGTGAATTTAATCGACCGTTCTTGAGAAAATCAATGTTTTTTCACTAAACACTAATTTAGGCCAAGTTAGTCTAATTGCAAATGATATGTTGTTGCAGAAAAACTAGCAGTAATTCAATGGAAAAAGTGCTTGGTTTTATTGTATTTCTGTGCATTACGTCGTTTTAAAACATTTTCGTATGAATTTAATCGACAGTTTATGAGAAAATCAATGTGTTTTCAGTAAACAATACTTTAGGCCAAGTTAGTATGATTGCAAATAATATGTTTTTTCAGAAAAACTAGCAGTAAGTCAATGGAAAAATTGCTTGGTTTTATTGTATTTCTGTACATTACGTCATTTTAAAACATTTTTGTGTGATTTTAATCGACAGTTTTTGAAAAAATCAATGTTTTTTCAGTAAACACTAATTTAGGCCAAGTCAGTATGATTGCAAATGATATTTTTTTTCAATAAAACTAGCAGTAATTCAATGGCAAAAGTGCTTGGCTTTATTGTATTTCTGAGCATTACGTCGTTTTAAAACATCTTCGTGTGAATTTAATCGACAGTTTTTGAGAAAATTAATGTTTTTTCAGTAAACACTAATTTAGGCTAAGTTAGTATGATTGCAAATGATATGCTTTTTCAAAAAAACTAGCAGTAATTCAATGGAAAAATTGCTTGGTTTTATTGTATTTCGGTGCATTACGTCGTTTTAAAACATTTTCGTGTGAATTTAATCGACAGTCTTTGAGAAAATCAATGTTTTGTCAGTAAATACTAATTTAGGCCAAGTTAGTCTGATTGCAAATGATATGTTTTTTCAGAAAAACTAGCAGTAATTCAATAGAAAAAATGCTTCATTTTATTGTAACTCTGTACATTACGTCGTTTTAAAACATTTTCGTGTGAATTTAATCGACAGTCTTTGAGAAAATCAATGTTTTCTCAGTAAATACTAATTTAAGCCAAGTTAGTCTGATTGCAAATGATATGTTTTTTCAGAAAAACTAGCAGTAATTCAATGGAAAAAGTGCTTGGTTTTATTGTATTTCTGTACTATACGCCGTTTTAAAACATTTTCGTGTGAATTTAATCGACCGTTCTTGAGAAAATCAATGTTTTTTCACTAAACACTAATTTAGGCCAAGTTAGCCTAATTGCAAATGATATGTTGTTGCAGAAAAACTAGCAGTAATTCAATAGAAAAATTGCTTGGTTTTATTGTATTTCTGTGCATTAAGTCGTTTTAAAAAATTTTCGTGTGAATTTAATCGACAGTTTTTGAGAAAATCAATGTTTTTTCAGTAAACACTAGTTTAGGCTATGTTAGTATGATTGCAAATGATATATTTTTTCAGAAAAACTAGCAGTAATTCAATAGAAAAAGTGCTTGGTTTTAGTGTATTTCTGTACATTACGTCGTTTTGAAACATTTTCGTGTGAATTTAATCGACAGTTTTTGAGAAAATTAATGTTTTTTCAGTAAACACTAATTTAGGCCAAGTTAGTCTGATTGCAAATTATATGTTTTTTCAGAAAAACTAGCAGTAATTCAATGGAAAAAGTGCTTGATTTTATTGTATTTCTGTACATTACGTCGTTTTAAAACATTTTCGTGTGAATTTAATCGACAGTCTTTGAGAAAATCAATGTTTTGTCAGTAAATACTAATTTAGGCCAAGATAGTCTGATTGCAAATGATATGTTTTTCCAGAAAAACTAGCAGTAATTCAATGGAAAAAGTGCTTGGTTTTATTGTAATTTGGTGCATTACGTCGTTTTAAAATATTTTCGTGTGAATTTAATCGACAGTTGTTGAGAAAATCAATGTTTTTTCAGTAATCACTAATTTACGCCAAGTCAGTATGATTGCAAATGATATGTTTTTTCAGAAAAACTAGCAGTAATTCAATATACAAATAGCTTGGTTTTAGTGTATTTCTGTACATTACGTCGTTTAAAAACATTTTTGTGTGAATTTAATCGACAGTTTTTTAGAAAATTGATGTTTTTTCAGTAAACACTAATTTAGGCCAAGTTAGTCTGATTGCAAATGATATGTTTTTTCAGAAAAACTAGGAGTGTTTCAATGAAAAAAGTGCTTGGTTTTGGTGTATTTCTGTACATTACGTTGTTTTAAAACATTTTCGTGTGAATTTAATTGACTGTTTTCGAGAAAATCAATGTTTTCTCAGTAAATACTAATTTAGGCCAAGTTAGTCTGATTGCAAATGATATGTTTTTTCAGAAAAACTAGCAGTAATTCAATTGAAAAAGTGCTTGGTTTTATTGTATTTCTGTACTATACGCCGTTTTAAAACATTTTCGTGTGAATTTAATCGACCGTTCTTGAGAAAATCAATGTTTTTTCACTAAACACTAATTTAGGCCAAGTTAGTCTAATTGCAAATGATATGTTGTTGCAGAAAAACTAGCAGTAATTCAATAAAAAAAGTGCTTGGTTTTAGTGTATTTCTGTACATTACGTCGTTTTAAAACATTTTTGTGTGAATTTAATCGACAGTTTTGAGAAAATCAATGTTTTCTCAGTAAACACTAAGTTAGGCCAAGTTAGTATGATTGGAAATGATATGTTTTTTCAGAAAAACTGGCCGTAATTCAATGGAAAAAGTGCTTGGTTTTAGTGTATTTCTGTACATTACGTCGTTTTGAAACATTTTCGTGTGAATTTAATCGACAGTTTTTGAGAAAATTAATGTTTTTTCAGTAAACACTAATTTAGGCCAAGTTAGTCTGATTGCAAATGATATGTTTTTTCAGAAAAACTAGCAGTAATTCAATGGAAAAAGTGCTTGATTTTATTGTATTTCTGTACATTACGTCGTTTTAAAACATTTTCGTGTGAATTTGATCGACAGTCTTTGAGAAAATCAATGTTTTGTCAGTAAATACTAATTTAGGCCAAATTAGTATGATTGCCAATGATATGTTTTTTCAGAAAAATTGGCAGTAATTCAATGGAAAAAGTGCTTGGTTTTATTGTATGTCTGTACATTACGTCGTTTTAAAACATTTTTGTGTGAATTTAATCGACAGTTTTTGAGAAAATCAATGTTTTGTCAGTAAATACTAATTTAGGCCAAGTTAGTCTGATTGCAAATGATATGTTTTTTCAGAAAAACTAGCAGTAATTCAATAGAAAAAATGCTTCATTTTATTGTAATTCTGTACATTACGTCGTTTTAAAACATTTTCGTGTGAATTTAATCGACAGTCTTTGAGAAAATCAATGTTTTCTCAGTAAATACTAATTTAGGCCAAGTTAGTCTGATTGCAAATGATATGTTTTTTCAGAAAAACTAGCAGTAATTCAATGGAAAAAGTGCTTGGTTTTATTGTATTTCTGTACTATACGCCGTTTTAAAACATTTTCGTGTGAATTTAATCGACCGTTCTTGAGAAAATCAATGTTTTTTCACTAAACACTAATTTAGGCCAAGTTAGCCTAATTGCAAATGATATGTTGTTGCAGAAAAACTAGCAGTAATTCAATAGAAAAATTGCTTGGTTTTATTGTATTTCTGTGCATTAAGTCGTTTTAAAAAATTTTCGTGTGAATTTAATCGACAGTTTTTGAGAAAATCAATGTTTTTTCAGTAAACACTAGTTTAGGCTATGTTAGTATGATTGCAAATGATATATTTTTTCAGAAAAACTAGCAGTAATTCAATAGAAAAAGTGCTTGGTTTTAGTGTATTTCTGTACATTACGTCGTTTTGAAACATTTTCGTGTGAATTTAATCGACAGTTTTTGAGAAAATTAATGTTTTTTCAGTAAACACTAATTTAGGCCAAGTTAGTCTGATTGCAAATTATATGTTTTTTCAGAAAAACTAGCAGTAATTCAATGGAAAAAGTGCTTGATTTTATTGTATTTCTGTACATTACGTCGTTTTAAAACATTTTCGTGTGAATTTAATCGACAGTCTTTGAGAAAATCAATGTTTTGTCAGTAAATACTAATTTAGGCCAAGATAGTCTGATTGCAAATGATATGTTTTTCCAGAAAAACTAGCAGTAATTCAATGGAAAAAGTGCTTGGTTTTATTGTAATTTGGTGCATTACGTCGTTTTAAAATATTTTCGTGTGAATTTAATCGACAGTTGTTGAGAAAATCAATGTTTTTTCAGTAATCACTAATTTACGCCAAGTCAGTATGATTGCAAATGATATGTTTTTTCAGAAAAACTAGCAGTAATTCAATATACAAATAGCTTGGTTTTAGTGTATTTCTGTACATTACGTCGTTTAAAAACATTTTTGTGTGAATTTAATCGACAGTTTTTTAGAAAATTAATGTTTTTTCAGTAAACACTAATTTAGGCCAAGTTAGTCTGATTGCAAATGATATGTTTTTTGAGAAAAACTAGCAGTAATTCAATGGAAAAAGTGCTTGGTTTTATTGTATTTCTGTACTATACGCCGTTTTAAAACATTTTCGTGTGAATTTAATCGACCGTTCTTGAGAAAATCAATGTTTTTTCACTAAACACTAATTTAGGCCAAGTTAGCCTAATTGCAAATGATATGTTGTTGCAGAAAAACTAGCAGTAATTCAATAGAAAAATTGCTTGGTTTTATTGTATTTCTGTGCATTAAGTCGTTTTAAAAAATTTTCGTGTGAATTTAATCGACAGTTTTTGAGAAAATCAATGTTTTTTCAGTAAACACTAGTTTAGGCTATGTTAGTATGATTGCAAATGATATATTTTTTCAGAAAAACTAGCAGTAATTCAATAGAAAAAGTGCTTGGTTTTAGTGTATTTCTGTACATTACGTCGTTTTGAAACATTTTCGTGTGAATTTAATCGACAGTTTTTGAGAAAATTAATGTTTTTTCAGTAAACACTAATTTAGGCCAAGTTAGTCTGATTGCAAATTATATGTTTTTTCAGAAAAACTAGCAGTAATTCAATGGAAAAAGTGCTTGATTTTATTGTATTTCTGTACATTACGTCGTTTTAAAACATTTTCGTGTGAATTTAATCGACAGTCTTTGAGAAAATCAATGTTTTGTCAGTAAATACTAATTTAGGCCAAGATAGTCTGATTGCAAATGATATGTTTTTCCAGAAAAACTAGCAGTAATTCAATGGAAAAAGTGCTTGGTTTTATTGTAATTTGGTGCATTACGTCGTTTTAAAATATTTTCGTGTGAATTTAATCGACAGTTGTTGAGAAAATCAATGTTTTTTCAGTAATCACTAATTTACGCCAAGTCAGTATGATTGCAAATGATATGTTTTTTCAGAAAAACTAGCAGTAATTCAATATACAAATAGCTTGGTTTTAGTGTATTTCTGTACATTACGTCGTTTAAAAACATTTTTGTGTGAATTTAATCGACAGTTTTTCAGAAAATTAATGTTTTTTCAGTAAACACTAATTTAGGCCAAGTTAGTCTGATTGCAAATGATATGTTTTTTCAGAAAAACTAGGAGTGTTTCAATGAAAAAAGTGCTTGGTTTTGGTGTATTTCTGTACATTACGTTGTTTTAAAACATTTTCGTGTGAATTTAATTGACTGTTTTCGAGAAAATCAATGTTTTCTCAGTAAATACTAATTTAGGCCAAGTTAGTCTGATTGCAAATGATATGTTTTTTCAGAAAAACTAGCAGTAATTCAATTGAAAAAGTGCTTGGTTTTATTGTATTTCTGTACTATACGCCGTTTTAAAACATTTTCGTGTGAATTTAATCGACCGTTCTTGAGAAAATCAATGTTTTTTCACTAAACACTAATTTAGGCCAAGTTAGCCTAATTGCAAATGATATGTTGTTGCAGAAAAACTAGCAGTAATTCAATAGAAAAATTGCTTGGTTTTATTGTATTTCTGTGCATTAAGTCGTTTTAAAAAATTTTCGTGTGAATTTAATCGACAGTTTTTGAGAAAATCAATGTTTTTTCAGTAAACACTAGTTTAGGCTATGTTAGTATGATTGCAAATGATATATTTTTTCAGAAAAACTAGCAGTAATTCAATAGAAAAAGTGCTTGGTTTTAGTGTATTTCTGTACATTACGTCGTTTTGAAACATTTTCGTGTGAATTTAATCGACACTTTTTGAGAAAATTAATGTTTTTTCAGTAAACACTAATTTAGGCCAAGTTAGTCTGATTGCAAATTATATGTTTTTTCAGAAAAACTAGCAGTAATTCAATGGAAAAAGTGCTTGATTTTATTGTATTTCTGTACATTACGTCGTTTTAAAACATTTTCGTGTGAATTTAATCGACAGTCTTTGAGAAAATCAATGTTTTGTCAGTAAATACTAATTTAGGCCAAGATAGTCTGATTGCAAATGATATGTTTTTCCAGAAAAACTAGCAGTAATTCAATGGAAAAAGTGCTTGGTTTTATTGTAATTTGGTGCATTACGTCGTTTTAAAATATTTTCGTGTGAATTTAATCGACAGTTGTTGAGAAAATCAATGTTTTTTCAGCAATCACTAATTTACGCCAAGTCAGTATGATTGCAAATGATATGTTTTTTCAGAAAAACTAGCAGTAATTCAATATACAAATAGCTTGGTTTTAGTGTATTTCTGTACATTACGTCGTTTAAAAACATTTTTGTGTGAATTTAATCGACAGTTTTTTAGAAAATTAATGTTTTTTCAGTAAACACTAATTTAGGCCAAGTTAGTCTGATTGCAAATGATATGTTTTTTGAGAAAAACTAGCAGTAATTCAATGGAAAAAGTGCTTGGTTTTATTGTATTTCTGTACTATACGCCGTTTTAAAACATTTTCGTGTGAATTTAATCGACCGTTCTTGAGAAAATCAATGTTTTTTCACTAAACACTAATTTAGGCCAAGTTAGCCTAATTGCAAATGATATGTTGTTGCAGAAAAACTAGCAGTAATTCAATAGAAAAATTGCTTGGTTTTATTGTATTTCTGTGCATTAAGTCGTTTTAAAAAATTTTCGTGTGAATTTAATCGACAGTTTTTGAGAAAATCAATGTTTTTTCAGTAAACACTAGTTTAGGCTATGTTAGTATGATTGCAAATGATATATTTTTTCAGAAAAACTAGCAGTAATTCAATAGAAAAAGTGCTTGGTTTTAGTGTATTTCTGTACATTACGTCGTTTTGAAACATTTTCGTGTGAATTTAATCGACAGTTTTTGAGAAAATTAATGTTTTTTCAGTAAACACTAATTTAGGCCAAGTTAGTCTGATTGCAAATTATATGTTTTTTCAGAAAAACTAGCAGTAATTCAATGGAAAAAGTGCTTGATTTTATTGTATTTCTGTACATTACGTCGTTTTAAAACATTTTCGTGTGAATTTAATCGACAGTCTTTGAGAAAATCAATGTTTTGTCAGTAAATACTAATTTAGGCCAAGATAGTCTGATTGCAAATGATATGTTTTTCCAGAAAAACTAGCAGTAATTCAATGGAAAAAGTGCTTGGTTTTATTGTAATTTGGTGCATTACGTCGTTTTAAAATATTTTCGTGTGAATTTAATCGACAGTTGTTGAGAAAATCAATGTTTTTTCAGTAATCACTAATTTACGCCAAGTCAGTATGATTGCAAATGATATGTTTTTTCAGAAAAACTAGCAGTAATTCAATATACAAATAGCTTGGTTTTAGTGTATTTCTGTACATTACGTCGTTTAAAAACATTTTTGTGTGAATTTAATCGACAGTTTTTCAGAAAATTAATGTTTTTTCAGTAAACACTAATTTAGGCCAAGTTAGTCTGATTGCAAATGATATGTTTTTTCAGAAAAACTAGGAGTGTTTCAATGAAAAAAGTGCTTGGTTTTGGTGTATTTCTGTACATTACGTTGTTTTAAAACATTTTCGTGTGAATTTAATCGACAGTCTTTGAGAAAATCAATGTTTTGTCAGTAAATACTAATTTAGGCCAAGATAGTCTGATTGCAAATGATATGTTTTTCCAGAAAAACTAGCAGTAATTCAATGGAAAAAGTGCTTGGTTTTATTGTAATTTGGTGCATTACGTCGTTTTAAAATATTTTCGTGTGAATTTAATCGACAGTTGTTGAGAAAATCAATGTTTTTTCAGTAATCACTAATTTACGCCAAGTCAGTATGATTGCAAATGATATGTTTTTTCAGAAAAACTAGCAGTAATTCAATATACAAATAGCTTGGTTTTAGTGTATTTCTGTACATTACGTCGTTTAAAAACATTTTTGTGTGAATTTAATCGACAGTTTTTCAGAAAATTAATGTTTTTTCAGTAAACACTAATTTAGGCCAAGTTAGTCTGATTGCAAATGATATGTTTTTTCAGAAAAACTAGGAGTGTTTCAATGAAAAAAGTGCTTGGTTTTGGTGTATTTCTGTACATTACGTTGTTTTAAAACATTTTCGTGTGAATTTAATTGACTGTTTTCGAGAAAATCAATGTTTTCTCAGTAAATACTAATTTAGGCCAAGTTAGTCTGATTGCAAATGATATGTTTTTTCAGAAAAACTAGCAGTAATTCAATTGAAAAAGTGCTTGGTTTTATTGTATTTCTGTACTATACGCCGTTTTAAAACATTTTCGTGTGAATTTAATCGACCGTTCTTGAGAAAATCAATGTTTTTTCACTAAACACTAATTTAGGCCAAGTTAGTCTAATTGCAAATGATATGTTGTTGCAGAAAAACTAGCAGTAATTCAATGGAAAAAGTGCTTGGTTTTATTGTATTTCTGTGCATTACGTCGTTTTAAAACATTTTCGTATGAATTTAATCGACAGTTTATGAGAAAATCAATGTGTTTTCAGTAAACAATACTTTAGGCCAAGTTAGTATGATTGCAAATAATATGTTTTTTCAGAAAAACTAGCAGTAAGTCAATGGAAAAATTGCTTGGTTTTATTGTATTTCTGTACATTACGTCATTTTAAAACATTTTTGTGTGATTTTAATCGACAGTTTTTGAAAAAATCAATGTTTTTTCAGTAAACACTAATTTAGGCCAAGTCAGTATGATTGCAAATGATATTTTTTTTCAATAAAACTAGCAGTAATTCAATGGCAAAAGTGCTTGGCTTTATTGTATTTCTGAGCATTACGTCGTTTTAAAACATCTTCGTGTGAATTTAATCGACAGTTTTTGAGAAAATTAATGTTTTTTCAGTAAACACTAATTTAGGCTAAGTTAGTATGATTGCAAATGATATGCTTTTTCAAAAAAACTAGCAGTAATTCAATGGAAAAATTGCTTGGTTTTATTGTATTTCGGTGCATTACGTCGTTTTAAAACATTTTCGTGTGAATTTAATCGACAGTTTTTGAGAAAATCAATGTTTTCTCAGTAAACACTAATTTAGGCCAAGTTAGTATGATTGCAATTGATACGTGTTTTCAGAGAAACTAGCAATAATTCAATGGAAAAAGTGCTTGGTTTTATTGTATTTATGTGCATTACGTCGTTTTAAAACATTTTCGTGTGAATTTAATCGACAGTTTTTGAGAAAATCAATGTTCTTTCAGTAAACACTAATTTAGGCCAAGTTAGTATGATTGCAAATGATATGTTTTTTCAGAAAAACTAGCAGTAATTCAATGGAAAAAGGCTTGGTTTTATTGTATTTCTGTGCATTACGTCGTTTTAAAACATTTTCGTATGAATTTAATCGACAGTTTATGAGAAAATCAATGTGTTTTCAGTAAACAATACTTTAGGCCAAGTTAGTATGATTGCAAATAATATGTTTTTTCAGAAAAACTAGCAGTAAGTCAATGGAAAAATTGCTTGGTTTTATTGTATTTCTGTACATTACGTCATTTTAAAACATTTTTGTGTGATTTTAATCGACAGTTTTTGAAAAAATCAATGTTTTTTCAGTAAACACTAATTTAGGCCAAGTCAGTATGATTGCAAATGATATTTTTTTTCAATAAAACTAGCAGTAATTCAATGGCAAAAGTGCTTGGCTTTATTGTATTTCTGAGCATTACGTCGTTTTAAAACATCTTCGTGTGAATTTAATCGACAGTTTTTGAGAAAATTAATGTTTTTTCAGTAAACACTAATTTAGGCTAAGTTAGTATGATTGCAAATGATATGCTTTTTCAAAAAAACTAGCAGTAATTCAATGGAAAAATTGCTTGGTTTTATTGTATTTCGGTGCATTACGTCGTTTTAAAACATTTTCGTGTGAATTTAATCGACAGTTCTTGAGAAAATAAATGTTTTTTCAGTAATCACTAATTTACGCCAAGTCAGTATGATTGCAAATGATATGTTTTTTCAGAAAAACTAGCAGTAATTCAATGGAAAAATGGCTTGGTTTTATTGTATTTCTGTACATTACGTCGTTTAAGAACATTTTTGTGTGAATTTAATCGACAGTTTTTGAGAAAATTAATGTTTTTTCAGTAAACACTAATTTAGGCCAAGTTAGTATGATTGCAAATGATATGTTTTTTCAGAAAAACTAGCAGTAATTCAATGGAAAATGTTCTTGGTTTTATTGTATTTCTGTACATTACGTCGTTTTAAAACATTTTCGTGTGAATTTAATCGATGGTTTTTTAGAAAAGCAATGTTCTTTTCAGTAAATACTACTCTAGGCCAAGATCCACTCCTAAAAACAAAAATTCTCTTAAGAAAACGCTTCGCAAAACAATTTCAACTCAAAATACAACAAACAATGTTCACAATCTAAGTGGTATAACCCTTTCTGATTCACAGGCCAGAGTCCTATCCAAGGGCCTCTCATTTATCTCTTCACCAAAACCGACTCCGAAATTAACAATTGAAAAATCTTTTTCAAACTTTCAAAGAAGAATTTACTTGAAACATTTTTTTCTGAATAAGGGTGATCTAAAGCCCAGTCATCTTTTCCGCATCTCTTCACGGTGGCAACCACCCATACCTGATAATAATGGTATACAAAACTATATCTCTAATATATATAGGGACATTTTTTGTACCAAACAATCGCCCAAAACATTTCAAAACATCACTGACCTCGAACAACAGGCCCTACGGGATCTGCTAAAAACAACAAATATCATTATAAAACCAGCTGACAAGGGCGGCAAAATCGTGATCTTGGACCGCACAGACTATCTGAGCGAAGCCAACAGTCAACTCGGTGACTCCAAATATTACCAAGTGGTTGAATACAACCCCCTCCCGAAACTTATCATGGATATTTCCACCTTTCTCTCATTCCTAAAAAGTCAACTTCTAATTGAACATGATATTTTTTTTATTTCTCAACCCATTAAACAACTCCAGGACACCCTTGTTTTACATGTTACATAAGAGCCACAAAGAGGGTACCCCTGGTAGACCTATCATATCAGGATGTGGTTCACCTACAGCTAACCTGTCAGTTTTTCTCGACTATTACCTGAAACCTATAGTGCAAACAATTCCCTCCTTTATCAAAGATACCACTCACTTTCTTCGCATACTCAGGGAAAAGGCGGGCGTTGTTCCACCTGACTCCCTATTGGTGACTTTCGATGTAAAGTCACTTTACACTAACAAACCGAATGAGGAGGGACTTCTTTGTTGCCTGAAAGCAATAAGCAATTTCTATGGAGAAAACCTCCCCCTACCCCTTAAGCATATACGACAAATGTTGTCCTTTATACTTGAACAAAATTACTTTTTCTTCAATGGCACTTACTATTTACAAATACACGGTACCGCAATGGGTTCCCCATTTGCCCCTAATTATGCTAACTTCTTCATGGCAGACCTAGAAGAACGTATTCTTTCCTCCTACCCGAGGGGTGTAGCCCCCCTACTTTGGAAACGTTATATTGATGATATTTATGTCATTTGGAACCATGGACCAGACAAACTCCACGAGTTTTACACTCATATGAACTCGTTACATGATAGCATTAAATTTGAAATGTCTTTTTCCGATAAAAGAATACCTTTTCTTGATACAATGACGATGATCCTTCCAAACAACACGATTTCAACTTCTCTCTATAAGAAACCCTCCGATATTTGTTCCTTATTACACGCACTTTCCTTTCATCCCCTTAACTGTAAAAAAGGCATTATCTATAGCCAGGCTCTTAGATACAGAAGAATTATATCTGACGACCAAGACCTTAGGTCTCATCTTAACAACCTACTAGAAACCCTGGTTGCTAGGGGCTATGACCCCCACCTTGTATCCTCTATTTTTCGGACTGTCCTGCCTATGTCACAGGACGATCTCTTGAAAGAGAAATCTGATAATACAAAAAAACGTTATACCATTCATAGTTCCATATAACACTAATACTATGTCCATTAGCAAGATATTACACAGACACTGGCATTTCATAGAAGACGATGACGCACTTTGTTCCATCGCAGCGGCCAAACCCATCACTGCATTCAAACGCAATATAAACTTGAAAGACATTTTAGTCCACTCGAAATTTCCCTAATTCTGTACCTTGAATTAGCTATGACAACCACAATCTTTACATTTTACTCTTTCTGTCTTTTCATGTTCGATCCATTAGGATGGCACTCCTTGTGGGTGAAGGGGGTCCTGTGATCTATAGCGTCCTGTTCTTAAACCCCCGAAACGCTGATCACAGGTGGACAGCTGATGAATCGATTTTTTCCTTTTTTCATATTCCAAGTCATATGCTGCGTTTAATCCTACCTCCTCTCTTAAACATAATACATAGTGCACTTACGATTGGGGTCGCGCCCCATTATTCACTATCTTAATCCAGCTTTTCATCTTTTGACCATAATACACCGCATCAGTTTCCCTAAATAAATACTTCGGACAATTCAAGTTATTATTGTTATGGTGGGTGCTGTCATAGCGGTACTTCAACCGGGGGTCTGGCCCTTCCTTTGTTGGGTGCTCCTGCGATTACTCCTTTTATTTCTTGGTTATGATTCTTATTATGATTTCACTCAACCCATATTACCAGCACCTTAGCCTCCAGGCTGTTATAGGTTTTTTTTCCTTAAATACTCGGCACCTTGGCCCTCAGACTATGATCTACTGTAATTACCTAGATTTTGCTTAATTATTCGATACCTTAGCCTCTAGGCTGTACACAATGAACTATTACTCTAGCTCTTATCCTTCTCCGTTCTCCCAATCCCTTATCCATGAAATAGGTTCCGTTTTACAGCAGTTCCTATACCTTATTTTTATGTACTTATACCTCTGATAATTTCATTCTTTTATATAGCTATACACCGAATATAGCTATACGTTACTAGCACTAGCACTAGAAACTTGCTACCCTTCGTTATCCGAAATTAGGTTCACCCCTTTATTCTTATATACTACATATTATCTTATTATCACATTGTAATGGTTGATTTTCTGATGATTTTTTGAGTGAGTCAATACACATACATTCCTATTCTCGTGTCCACTCTCTAGAGACAAATAACCCCGATTTGATATACTCTGGTAAAATGAAGATTTTGAAAACAATAGCTGGTGCCAAGAGAAGGACAAAATCCACTCCTAAAAACAAAAATTCTCTAAAGAAAACGCTTCGCAAAACAATTTCCACTCAAAATACAACAAACAATATTCACAATCTAAGTGGTATAACCCTTTCTGATTCACATGCCAGAGTCCTATCAAAGGGCCTCTCATTTATCCCTTCACCAAAACCGACTCCGAAATTAACAATTGAAAAATCTTTTTCAAACTTTCAAAGAAGAATTTACTTGAAACATTTTTTTCTGAATAAGGGTGATCTAAAGCCCGGTCATCCTTTCCGCATCTCTTCGGGGTGGCAACCACCCATACCTGATAACAATGGTATACAAAACTATATCTCTAATATTTATAGGGACATTTTTTGTACCAAACAATCGCCCAAAACATTTCAAAACATCACTGACCTCGAACAACAGGCCCTACGGGATCTGCTAAAAACAACAAATATCATTATAAAACCAGCTGACAAGGGCGGCAAAATCGTGATCTGGGACCGCACAGACTATCCCAGCGAAGCCAACCGTCAACTCGGTGACTCCAAATATTACCAAGTGGTTGAATACAACCCCCTCCTGATACTTATCATGGATATTTTCACTTTTCACTCATTCCTAAAAAGTCAACTTCTAACTGAACATGATAATTTTTTATTTCTCAACCCATTAACCAACTCCAGGACACCCTTGTTTTACATGTTACCTAAGATCCACAAAGAGGGTACCCCTGGTAGACCTATCATATCAGGATGTGGTTCACCTACAGCTAACCTATCAATTTTTCTCGACTATTACCTAAAACCTATAGTGCAAACAATTCCCTCCTTTATCAAAGATACCACTCACTTTCTTCGCATACTCAGGGAAAAGGCGGGCGTTGTTCCACCTGAATCCCTAATGGTGACTTTCGATGTAAAGTCACTTTACACTAACATACCGAATGAGGAGGGAATTCTTTGTTGCCTGAACGCAATGAGCAATTTCTATGGAGAAAACCTCCCCCTACCCCTTAAGCATATACGACAAATGTTGTCCTTTATACTTGAACAAAATTACTTTTTCTTCAATGGCACTTACTATTTACAAATACACGGTACCGCAATGGGTTCCCCATTTGCCCCTAATTATGCCAACATCTTCATGGCAGACCTAGAAGAACGTATTCTTTCCTCCTACCCGAGGGGTGTAGCCCCCCTACTTTGGAAACGTTATATTGATGATATTTATGTCATTTGGAACCATGGACCAGACAAACTCCACGAGTTTTACACTCATATGAACTCGTTACATGATAGCATTAAATTTGAAATGTCTTTTTCCGATAAAAGAATACCTTTTCTTGATACAATGACGATGATCCTTCCAAACAACACGATTTCAACTTCTCTCTATAAGAAACCCTCCGATATTTGTTCCTTATTACACGCACTTTCCTTTCATCCCCTTAACTGTAAAAAAGGCATTATCTATAGCCAGGCTCTTAGATACAGAAGAATTATATCTGACGACCAAGACCTTAGGTCTCATCTTAACAACCTACTAGAAACCCTGGTTGCTAGGGGCTATGACCCCCACCTTGTATCCTCTATTTTTCGGACTGTCCTGCCTATGTCACAGGACGATCTCTTGAAAGAGAAATCTGATAATACAAAAAACGTTATACCATTCATAGTTCCATATAACACTAATACTATGTCCATTAGCAAGATATTACACAGACACTGGCATTTCATAGAAGACGATGACGCACTTTGTTCCATTGCAGTGGCCATACCCATCACTGCATTCAAACGCAATAAGAACTTGAAAGACATTTTAGTCCACTCTAAATTTCCCTAATTCTGTACCTTGAATTAGCTATGACAACCACAATTTTTACATTTTACTCTTTCTGTCTATTCATCTTCGATCCATTACGATGGTACTCCTTGTGGGTGTCGGGGGTCCTGTGATCTATAGCGTCCTGTTCTTAAACCCCCGAAACGCTGATCACAGGTGGACAGCTGATGAATCGATTTTTTCCTTCTTTCATATTCCAAGTCATATGCTGCGTCTAATCCTACCACCCCTCTTACACATAATACATAGTGCACTTACAATTGGGGTCGCGCCCCATTATTCACTATCTCAATCCAGCTTTTCATCTTTTGACCTAATACACCGCATCAGTTCCCCTTAATAAATACTTCGGACAATTCAAGTTATTATTGTTATGGGGGTTGCTGTCACAGCGGTATTTTAACCGGGGGTCTGGCCCATCCTTTGTTAGGTGCTCCTGCGATTACTCCTTTTATTTCTTGGTTTTGATTATTATTATGATTTCACTCAACAAGTTAGTCTGATTGCAAATGATATGTTTTTTAAGAAAAACTAGCTGTTATTCAATGGAGAAAGTGCTTGGTTTTAGTGTATTTCTGTACATTACGTCGTTTTAAAACATTTTTGTGTGAATGTAATAGACAGTTTTTGACAAAAACAATGTTTTTTCAGTAAACACTAATTTAGGCCAAGTTAGTATGATTGCAGATGATACGTTTTTTCAGAAAAACTCGCAGTAATTCAATGAAAAAAGTGCTTGGTTTTATTGTATTTCTGTGCATTACGTCGTTTTAAAACATTTTCGTGTGAATTTAATCGACAGTTTTTGAGAAAATCAATGTTTTTTCAGTAAACACTAGTTTAGGCTATGTTAGTATGATTGCAAATGATATATTTTTTCAGAAAAACTAGCAGTAATTCAATGGAAAAAGTGCTTGGTTTTATTGTATTTCTGTACATTACGTCGTTTTAAAACATTTTTGTTTGAATTTAATCGACATTTTTTGAGAAAATCAATGTTTTTTCAGTAAACACTAATTTAGGCCAAGTTAGTATGATTGCAAATGATATTTTTTTCAAAAAAGACTAGCAGTAAGTTAATGGAAAAAGTGCTTGGTTTTATTGTATTTCTGTACATTACGTCGTTTTAAAACATTTTGGTGTGAATTTAATCGATGGTTTTTGAGAAAATCAATGTTTTTTCAGTAAGCACTACTTTAGGCCAAGTTAATATGATTGCAAAAGATATGTTTTTACAGAAAAACTAGCAGTAATTCAATGGAAAAAGTGCTTGGTTTTATTGTATTTCTGTACATTACGTCGTTTTGAAACATTTTCGTGTGAATTTAATCGATGGTTTTTGAGAAAATCAATGTTTTTTCAGTAAACACTACTTTAGGCCAAGTTAGTATGATTGCATATGATATGTTTTTACAGAAAAACTAGCAGTAATTCAATGGAAAAAGTGCTTGGTTGTAGTGTATTTCTGTACATAACGTCGTTTCAAAACATTTTCGTGTGAATTTAATCGACAGTTGTTGAGAAAATCAATGTTTTTTAAGTAAACACTAATTTAGGCCAAGTTAGTATGATTGCAAATGATATGTTTTTTCAGAAAAACTAGCAGTAATTCAATAGAAAAAGTGCTTGATTTTATTGTATTTCTGTACATTACGTCGTTTTAAAACATTTTCGTGTGAATTTAATCGACAGTCTTTGAGAAAATCAATGTTTTGTCAGTAAATACGAATTTAGGCCAAGTTAGTCTGATTGCAAATGATATGTTTTTTCAGAAAAAGTAGCAGTAATTCAATGGAAAAAGTGCTTGCTTTTATTGTATTTCTGTACATTACGTCGTTTTAAAACATTTTCGTGTGAATTTAATCGACAGTTGTTGAGAAAATCAATGTTTTTTAAGTAGACACTAATTTAGGCCAAGTTAGTATGATTGCAAATGATATGTTTTTTCAGAAAAACTCGCAGTAATTCAATGGAAAAAGTGCTTGGTTTTATTGTATTTCTGTACATTACGTCGTTTTAAAACATTTTCGTGTGAGTTTAATCGACAGTTTTTGAGAAAATCAATGTTTTTTCAGTAAACACTAATTTAGGCCAAGTTAGTATGATTGCAAATGATATGTTTTTTCAGAAAAACTAGCGGTAATTCAATGGAAAAAGTGCTTGGTTTTATTGTATTTCTGTACTATACGCCGTTTTAAAACATTTTTGTGTGAAATTAATCGACAGTTTTTGAGAAAATCAATGTTTTTTCAGTAAACACTAATTTAGGCCAAGTTAGTATGATTGCAAATGATATGTTTTTTCAGAAAAACTAGCCATAATTCAATGGAAAAAGTGCTTGGTTTTATTGTATTTCTGTACATTACGTCGTTTTAAAACATTTTGGTGTGAATTTAATCGATGGTTTTTGAGAAAATCAATGTTTTTTCAGTAAGCACTACTTTAGGCCAAGTTAGTATGATTGCAAAAGATATGTTTTTACAGAAAAACTAGCAGTAATTCAATGGAAAAAGTGCTTGGTTTTATTGTATTTCTGTACATTACGTCGTTTTGAAACATTTTCGTTTGAATTTAATCGATGGTTTTTGAGAAAATCAATGTTTTTTCAGTAAACACTAATTTAGGCCAAGTTAGTATGATTGCATATGATATGTTTTTACAGAAAAACTAGCAGTAATTCAATGGAAAGAGTGCTTGGTTGTAGTGTATTTCTGTACATTACGTCGTTTCAAAACATTTTCGTGTGAATTTAATCGACAGTTGTTGAGAAAATCAATGTTTTTTAAGTAAACACTAATTTAGGCCAAGTTAGTATGATTGCAAATGATATGTTTTTTCAGAAAAACTAGCAGTAATTCAATAGAGAAAGTGCTTGATTTTATTGTATTTCTGTACATTACGTCGTTTTAAAACATTTTCGTGTGAATTTAATCGACAGTCTTTGAGAAAATCAATGTTTTGTCAGTAAATACGAACTTAGGCCAAGTTAGTCTGATTGCAAATGATATGTTTTTTCAGAAAAAGTAGCAGTAATTCAATGGAAAAAGTGCTTGCTTTTATTGTATTTCTGTACATTACGTCGTTTTAAAAAATTTTCGTGTGAATTTAATGGACAGTTGTTGAGAAAATCAATGTTTTTTAAGTAGACACTAATTTAGGCCAAGTTAGTATGATTGCAAATGATATGTTTTTTCAGAAAAACTCGCAGTAATTCAACGAAAAAAGTGCTTGGTTTTATTGTATTTCTGTGCATTACGTCGTTTTAAAACATTTTCGTGTGAATTTAATAGACAGTTTTTGAGAAAATCAATGTTTTTTCAGTAAACACTAATTTAGGCTATGTTAGTATGATTGCAAATGATATATTTTTTCAGAAAAAAAGGCAGTAATTCAATGGAAAAAGTGCTTGGTTTTATTTTATTTCTGTACATTACGTCGTTTTAAAACATTTTCGTGTGAATTTAATCGACAATTTTTGAGAAAATCAATGTTTTTTCAGTAAACACTAATTTAGGCCAAGTTAGTATGATTGCAAATGATATGTTTTTTCAGAAAAACTAGCAGTAATTCAATGGAAAAAATGCTTGGTTTTATTGTATTTCTGTACATTACGTCGTTTTAAAATATTTTCGTGTAAATTCAATAGACAGTTCTTGATAAAATCAATGTTTTTTCAGTGAACACTAATTTAGGCCAAGTTAGTATGATTGCAAATGATATTTTTTTCAGAAAAACTAGCAGTAATTCAATGGAAAAAGTGCTTGGTTTTATTGTATTTCTGTGCATTACGTCGTTTTAAAACATTTTCGTGTGAATTTAATCGACAGTTCTTGAGAAAATCAATGTTTTTTCAGTAAACACTAATTTAGGCCAAGTTAGTATGATTGCAAAAGATATGTTTTTTCAGAAAAACTAGCAGTAATTCAATGGAAAAAGTGCTTGGTTTTATTGTATTTCTGTACATTACGTCGTTTTAAAACATTTTCGTGTGAATTTAATCGATGGTCTTTGAGAAAATCAATGTTTTTTCAGTAAGCACTACTTCAGGCCAAGTTAGTATGATTGCAAAAGATATGTTTTTACAGAAAAACTAGCAGTAATTCAATGGAAAAAGTGCTTGGTTTTATTGTATTTCTGTACATTACGTCGTTTTAAAATATTTTCATGTGAATTCAATCGACAGTTTTTGATAAAATCAATGTTTTTTCAGTAAACACTAATTTAGGCCAAGCTAGTATGATTGCAAATGATATTTTTTTTCAGAAAAACTAGCAGTAATTCAATGAAAAAAGTGCTTGGTTTTATTGTATTTCTGTACATTACGTCGTTTTAAAACATTTTTGTTTGAATTTAATCGACATTTTTTGAGAAAATCAATGTTTTTTCAGTAAACACTAATTTAGGCCAAGTTAGTATGATTGCAAATGATATTTTTTTCCAAAAAGACTAGCAGTAAGTTGATGGAAAAAGTGCTTGGTTTTATTGTATTTCTGTACATTACGTCGTTTTAAAACATTTTGGTGTGAATTTAATCGATGGTTTTTGAGAAAATCAATGTTTTTTCAGTAAACACTACTTTAGGCCAAGTTAGTATGATTGCATATGATATGTTTTTACAGAAAAACTAGCAGTAATTCAATGGAAAAAGTGCTTGGTTGTAGTGTATTTCTGTACATAACGTCGTTTCAAAACATTTTCGTGTGAATTTAATCGACAGTTGTTGAGAAAATCAATGTTTTTTAAGTAAACACTAATTTAGGCCAAGTTAGTATGATTGCAAATGATATGTTTTTTCAGAAAAACTAGCAGTAATTCAATAGAAAAAGTGCTTAATTTTATTGTATTTCTGTACATTACGTCGTTTTAAAACATTTTTGTGTGAATTTAATCGACAGTCTTTGAGAAAATCAATGTTTTGTCAGTAAATACGAATTTAGGCCAAGTTAGTCTGATTGCAAATGATATGTTTTTTCAGAAAAAGTAGCAGTAATTCAATGGAAAAAGTGCTTGCTTTTATTGTATTTCTGTACATTACGTCGTTTTAAAACATTTTCGTGTGAATTTAATCGACAGTTGTTGAGAAAATCATTGTTTTTTAAGTAGACACTAATTTAGGCCAAGTTAGTATGATTGCAAATGATATGTTTTTTCAGAACAACTCGCAGTAATTCAATGGAAAAAGTGCTTGGTTTTATTGTATTTCTGTACATTACGTCGTTTTAAAACATTTTCGTGTGAATTTAATCGACAGTTGTTGAGAAAATCAATGTTTTTTCAGTAAACACTACTTTAGGCCAAGTTAGTCTAATTGCAAATGATATGTTTTTACAGAAAAACTAGCAGTAATTCAATAGAAAAAGTGCTTGGTTTTAGTGTATTTCTGTACATTACGTCGTTTTAAAACATTTTTGTGTGAATTTAATCGACAGTTTTTGAGAAAATCAATGTTTTCTCAGTAAACACTAATTTAGGCCAAGTTAGTATGATTGCAAATGATATGTTTTTTCAGAAAAACTAGCGGTAATTCAATGGAAAAAGTGCTTGGTTTTATTGTATTTCTGTACTATACGCCGTTTTAAAACATTTTTGTGTGAAATTAATCGACAGTTTTTGAGAAAATCAATGTTTTTTCAGTAAACACTAATTTAGGCCAAGTTAGTATGATTGCAAATGATATGTTTTTTTAGAAAAACTAGCCGTAATTCAATGGAAAAAGTGCTTGGTTTTATTGTATTTCTGTACATTACGTCGTTTTAAAACATTTTCGTGTGAATTTAATCGATGGTTTTTGAGAAAATCAATGTTTTTTCAGTAAGCACTACTTTAGGCCAAGTTAGTATGATTGCAAAAGATATGTTTTTACAGAAAAACTAGCAGTAATTCAATGGAAAAAGTGCTTGGTTTTATTGTATTTCTGTACATTACGTCGTTTTGAAACATTTTCGTGTGAATTTAATCGATGGTTTTTGAGAAAATCAATGTTTTTTCAGTAAACACTAATTTAAGCCAAGTTAGTATGATTGCATATGATATGTTTTTACAGAAAAACTAGCAGTAATTCAATGGAAAAAGTGCTTGGTTGTAGTGTATTTCTGTACATTACGTCGTTTCAAAACATTTTCGTGTGAATTTAATAGACAGTTCTTGAGAAAATCAATGTTTTTTAAGTAAACACTAATTTAGGCCAAGTTAGTATGATTGCAAATGATATGTTTTTTCAGAAAAACTAGCAGTAATTCAATAGAAAAAGTGCTTGATTTTATTGTATTTCTGTACATTACGTCGTTTTAAAACATTTTCGTGTGAATTTAATCGACAGTCTTTGAGAAAATCAATGTTTTGTCAGTAAATACGAACTTAGGCCAAGTTAGTCTGATTGCAAATGATATGTTTTTTCAGAAAAAGTAGCAGTAATTCAATGGAAAAAGTGCTTGCTTTTATTGTATTTCTGTACATTACGTCGTTTTAAAACATTTTCGTGTGAATTTAATAGACAGTTTTTGAGAAAATCAATGTTTTTTCAGTAAACACTAATTTAGGCTATGTTAGTATGATTGCAAATGATATATTTTTTCAGAAAAAAAAGCAGTAATTCAATGGAAAAAGTGCTTGGTTTTATTGTATTTCTGTACATTACGTCGTTTTAAAACATTTTCGTGTGAATTTAATCGACAATTTTTGAGAAAATCAATGTTTTTTCAGTAAACACTAATTTAGGCCAAGTTAGTATGATTGCAAATGATATGTTTTTTCAGAAAAACTAGCAGTAATTCAATGGAAAAAGTGCTTGGTTTTATTGTATTTCTGTACATTACGTCGTTTTATAACATTTTTGTGTGAATTTAATCGACAGTTTTTGAGAAAATCAATGTTTTCTCAGTAAATACTAATTTAGGCCAAGTTAGTATGATTGCAAATGATATGTTTTTTCAGAAAAACTAGCGGTAATTCAATGGAAAAAGTGCTTGGTTTTATTGTATTTCTGTACTATACGCCGTTTTAAAACATTTTTGTGTGAAATTAATCGACAGTTTTTGAGAAAATCAATGTTTTTTCAGTAAAAACTAATTTAGGCCAAGTTAGTATGATTGCAAATGATATGTTTTTTCAGAAAAACTAGCAGTAATTCAATGGAAAAAGTGCTTGGTTTTAGTGTATTTCTGTACATTACGTCGTTTTAAAACATTTTTGTGTGAATTTAATCGACAGTTTTTCATAAAATTAATGTTTTTTCAGTAAACACTAATTTAGGCCAAGTTAGTCTGATTGCAGATGATACGTTTTTTCAGAAAAACTAGCAGTAATTCAATGGAAAAAGTGCTTGGTTTTATTGTATTTCTGTGCATTACGTCGTTTTAAAACATTTTCGTGTGAATTTAATCGACAGTTCTTGAGAAAATCAATGTTTTTTCAGTAAACACTAATTTAGGCCAAGTTAGTATGATTGCAAAAGATATGTTTTTACAGAAAAACTAGGAGTAATTCAATGGAAAAAGTGCTTGGTTTTATTGTATTTCTGTACATTACGTCGTTTTGAAACATTTTCGTGTGAATTTAATCGATGGTTTTTGAGAAAATCAATGTTTTTTCAGTAAACACTACTTTAGGCCAAGTTAGTATGATTGCAAAAGATATGTTTTTACAGAAAAACTAGCAGTAATTCAATGGAAAAAGTGCTTGGTTTTATTGTATTTCTGTACATTACGTCGTTTTAAAATATTTTCGTGTGAATTCAATCAACAGTTTTTGATAAAATCAATGTTTTTTCAGTAAACACTAATTTAGGCCAAGTTAGTATGATTGCAAATGATATTTTTTTCCAAAAAAACTAGCAGTAATTCAATAGAAAAAGTGCTTGGTTTTATTGTATTTCTGTACATTACGTCGTCTTAAAACATTTTCGTGTGAATTTAATCGACTGTTTTTGAGAAAATTAATGTTTTTTCAGTAAACACTAATTTAGACCAAGTTAGTCTGATTGCAGATGATACGTTTTTTTCAGAAAAACTAGCAGTAATTCAATAGAAAAAGTGCTTGGTTTTATTGTATTTCTGTGCATTACGTCCTTTTAAAACATTTTCGTGTGAATTTAATCGACAGTTCTTGAGAAAATCAATGTTTTTTCAGTAAACACTAATTTAGGCCAGGTTAGTATGATTGCAAAAGATATGTTTTTTCAGAAAAACTAGCAGTAATTCAATGGAAAAAGTGCTTGGTTTTATTGTATTTCTGTACATTACGTCGTTTTAAAACATTCTCGTGTGAATTTAATCGATGGTTTTTGAGAAAATCAATGTTTTTTCAGTAAACACTACTTTAGGCCAAGTTAGTATGATTGCAAAAGATATGTTTTTACAGAAAAACTAGCAGTAATTCAATGGAAAAAGTGTTTGGTTTTATGGTATTTCTGTACATTACGTCGTTTTGAAACATTTTCGTGTGAATTTAATCGATGGTTTTTGAGAAAATCAATGTTTTTTCAGTAAACACTACTTTAGGCCAAGTTAGTATGATTGCATATGATATGTTTTTACAGAAAAACTAGCAGTAATTCAATGGAAAAAGTGCTTGGTTTTAGTGTATTTCTGTACATTACGTCGTTTCAAAACATTTTCGTGTGAATTTAATCGACAGTTGTTGAGAAAATCAATGTTTTCTCAGTAAACACTAATTTAGGCCAAGTTAGTATGATTGCAAATGATATGTTTTTTCAGAAAAACTGGCCATAATTCAATGAAAAAAGTGCTTGGTTTTAGTGTATTTCTGTACATTACGTCGTTTTGAAACATTTTCGTGTGAATTAAATCGACAGTTTTTGAGGAAATTAATGTTTTTTCAGTAAACACTAATTTAGGCCAAGTTAGTCTGATTGCAAATGATTTGTTTTTTAAGAAAAACTAGCAGTAATTCAATGGAAAAAGTGCTTGATTTTATTGTATTTCTGTACATTACGTCGTTTTAAAACATTTTCCTGTGAATTTGATAGACAGTCTTTGAGAAAATCAATGTTTTCTCAGTAAATACTAATTTAGGCCAAGTTAGTCTGATTGCAAATGATATGTTCTTTCAGAAAAACTAGCAGTAATTCAATGGAAGAAGTGCTTGGTTTTATTGTATTTCTGTACTATACGCCGTTTTAAAACATTTTCGTGTGAATTTAATCGACCGTTCTTGAGAAAATCAATGTTTTTTCACTAAACACTAATTTAGGCCAAGTTAGTCTAATTGCAAATGATATATTGTTTGAGAAAAACTAGCAGTAATTCAAGAGAAAAAGTGTTTGGTTTTATTGTATTTCTGTGCATTACGTCGTTTTAAAACATTTTCGTGTGAATTTAATCGACTGTTTTTGAGAAAATCAATGTTTTTTGAGTTAACACTAATTTAGGCCAAGTTAGTATGATTGCAAAAGATATGTTTTTACAGAAAAACTAGCAGTAATTCAATGGAGAAAGTGCTTGGTTTTATTGTATTTCTGTACATTACGTCGTTTTAAAATATTTTTGTGTGAATTCAATCGACAGTTTTTGATAAAATCAATGTTTTTTCAGTAAACACTAATTTAGGCCAAGTTAGTATGATTGCAAATGATATTTTTTTCCAAAAAAACTAGCAGTAATTCAATAGAAAAAGTGCTTGGTTTTATTGTATTTCTGTACATTACGTCGTTTTAAAACATTTTCGTGTGAATTTAATCGACAGTTGTTGAGAAAATCAATGTTTTTTTAGTAAACACTACTTTAGGCCAAGTTAGTCTAATTGCAAATATATGTTTTTACAGAAAAACTAGCAGTAATTCAATAGAAAAAGTGCTTGGTTTTAGTGTATTTCTGTACATTACGTCGTTTTAAAACATTTTTGTGTGAATTTAATCGACAGTTTTTGAGAAAATCAATGTTTTCTCAGTAAACACTAATTTAGGTCAAGTTAGTATGATTGCAAATGATATGTTTTTTCAGAAAAACTAGCGGTAATTCAATGGAAAAAGTGCTTGGTTTTATTGTATTTCTGTACTATACGCCGTTTTAAAACATTTTTGTGTGAATTTAATCGACAGTTTTTGAGAAAATCAATGTTTTTACAGTACACACTAATTTAGGCCAAGTTAGTATGATTGCAAATGATATGTTTTTTCAGAAAAACTAGCAGTAATTCAATGGAAAAAGTGCTTGGTTTTAGTGTATTTCTGTACATTACGTCGTTTTAAAACATTTTTGTTTGAATTTAATCGACAGTTTTTGAGAAAATTAATGTTTTTTCAATAAACACTAATTTAGGCCAAGTTAGTCTGATTGTGGATGATACGTTTTTTCAGAAAAACTAGCAGTAATTCAATGGAAAAAGTGCTTGGTTTTATTGTATTTCTGTGCATTACGTCGTTTTAAAACATTTTTGTGTGAATTTAATCGACAGTTTTTGAGAAAATCAATGTTTTTACAGTACACACTAATTTAGGCCAAGTTAGTATGATTGCAAATGATATGTTTTTTCAGAAAAACTAGCAGTAATTCATTGGAAAAAGTGCTTGGTTTTATTGTATTTCTGTACATTACGTCGCTTTAAAACATTTTCGTGTGAATTTAATCGATGGTTTTTGAGAAAATCAATGTTTTTTCAGTAAGCACTACTTTAGGCCAAGTTAGTATGATTGCAAAAGATATGTTTTTACAGAAAAACTAGCAGTAATTCAATGGAAAAAGTGCTTGGTTTTAGTGTATTTCTGTACATTACGTCGTTTCAAAACATTTTCGTGTGAATTTAATCGACAGTTCTTGAGAAAATCAATGTTTTTTCACTAAACACTAATTTAGGCCAAGTTAGTATGATTGCAAAAGATATGTTTTTTCAGAAAAACTAGCAGTAATTCAATGGAAAAAGTGCTTGGTTTTATTGTATTTCTGTACATTACGTCGTTTTAAAACATTCTCGTGTGAATTTAATCGATGGTTTTTGAGAAAATCAATGTTTTTTCAGTAAACACTACTTTAGGCCAAGTTAGTATGATTGCAAAAGATATGTTTTTACAGAAAAACTAGCAGTAATTCAATGGAAAAAGTGTTTGGTTTTATGGTATTTCTGTACATTACGTCGTTTTGAAACATTTTCGTGTGAATTTAATCGATGGTTTTTGAGAAAATCAATGTTTTTTCAGTAAACACTACTTTAGGCCAAGTTAGTATGATTGCATATGATATGTTTTTACAGAAAAACTAGCAGTAATTCAATGGAAAAAGTTCTTGGTTTTAGTGTATTTCTGTACATTACGTCGTTTCAAAACATTTTCGTATGAATTTAATCGACAGTTGTTGAGAAAATCAATGTTTTTTCAGTAAACACTAATTTAGGCCAAGTTAGTCTGATTGCAAATGATTTGTTTTTTAAGAAAAACTAGCAGTAATTCAATTGAAAAAGTGCTTGATTTTATTGTATTTCTGTACATTACGTCGTTTTAAAACATTTTCCTGTGAATTTGATAGACAGTCTTTGAGAAAATCAATGTTTTCTCAGTAAATACTAATTTAGGCCAAGTTAGTCTGATTGCAAATGATATGTTCTTTCAGAAAAACTAGCAGTAATTCAATGGAAGAAGTGCTTGGTTTTATTGTATTTCTGTACTATACGCCATTTTAAAACATTTTCGTGTGAATTTAATCGACCGTTCTTGAGAAAATCAATGTTTTTTCACTAAACACTAATTTAGGCCAAGTTAGTCTAATTGCAAATGATATATTGTTTCAGAAAAGCTAGCAGTAATTCAATAGAAAAAGTGTTTGGTTTTATTGTATTTCTGTGCATTACGTCGTTTTAAAACATTTTCGTGTGAATTTAATCGACTGTTTTTGAGAAAATCAATGTTTTTTCAGTTAACACTAATTTAGGCCAAGTTAGTATGATTGCAAAAGATATGTTTTTACAGAAAAACTAGCAGTAATTCAATGGAGAAAGTGCTTGGTTTTATTGTATTTCTGTACATTACGTCGTTTTAAAATATTTTTGTGTGAATTCAATCAACAGTTTTTGATAAAATCAATGTTTTTTCAGTAAACACTAATTTAGGCCAAGTTAGTATGATTGCAAATGATATTTTTTTCCAAAAAAACTAGCAGTAATTCAATAGAAAAAGTGCTTGGTTTTATTGTATTTCTGTACATTACGTCGTTTTAAAACATTTTCGTGTGAATTTAATCGACAGTTGTTGAGAAAATCAATGTTTTTTAGGTAAACACTACTTTAGGCCAAGTTAGTCTAATTGCAAATATATGTTTTTACAGAAAAACTAGCAGTAATTCAATAGAAAAAGTGCTTGGTTTTAGTGTATTTCTGTACATTACGTCGTTTTAAAACATTTTTGTCTGAATTTAATCGACAGTTTTTGAGAAAATCAATGTTTTCTCAGTAAACACTAATTTAGGTCAAGTTAGTATGATTGCAAATGATATGTTTTTTCAGAAAAACTAGCGGTAATTCAATGGAAAAAGTGCTTGGTTTTATTGTATTTCTGTACTATACGCCGTTTTAAAACATTCTTGTGTGAATTTAATCGACAGTTTTTGAGAAAATCAATGTTTTTACAGTACACACTAATTTAGGCCAAGTTAGTATGATTGCAAATGATATGTTTTTTCAGAAAAACTAGCAGTAATTCAATGGAAAAAGTGCTTGGTTTTAGTGTATTTCTGTACATTACGTCGTTTTAAAACATTTTTGTTTGAATTTAATGGACAGTTTTTGAGAAAATTAATGTTTTTTCAGTAAACACTAATTTAGGCCAAGTTAGTCTGATTGCAGATGATACGTTTTTTCAGAAAAACTAGCAGTAATTCAATGGAAAAAGTGCTTGGTTTTATTGTATTTCTGTGCATTACGTCGTTTTAAAACATTTTTGTGTGAATTTAATCGACAGTTTTTGAGAAAATCAATGTTTTTACAGTACACACTAATTTAGGCCAAGTTAGTATGATTGCAAATGATATGTTTTTTCAGAAAAACTAGCAGTAATTCAATGGAAAAAGTGCTTGGTTTTATTGTATTTCTGTACATTACGTCGCTTTAAAACATTTTCGTGTGAATTTAATCGATGGTTTTTGAGAAAATCAATGTTTTTTCAGTAAGCACTACTTTAGGCCAAGTTAGTATGATTGCAAAAGATATGTTTTTACAGAAAAACTAGCAGTAATTCAATGGAAAAAGTGCTTGGTTTTATTGTATTTCTGTACATTACGTCGTTTTAAAACATTTTCGTGTGAATTTAATCGACAGTTGTTGAGAAAATCAATGTTTTTTAAGTAAACACTAATTTAGGCCAAGTTAGTATGATTGCAAATGATATGTTTTTTCAGAAAAACTGGCCGTAATTCAATGGAAAAAGTGCTTGGTTTTAGTGTATTTCTGTACATTACGTCGTTTTGAAACATTTTCGTGTGAATGTAATCGACAGTTTTTGAGAAAATCAATGTTTTTTCAGTAAACACTAATTTAGGCCAAGTTAGTATGATTGCAAATGATATGTTTTTTCAGAAGAACTACCAGTAATTCAATGGAAAAAATGCTTGGTTTTAGTATATTTCTGTACATTACGTCGTTTTAATACATTTTTGTGTGAATTTAATCGACAGTTTTTGAGAAAATTAATGTTTTTTCAGTAAACACTAATTTAGGCCAAGTTAGTCTGATTGCAGATGATACGTTTTTTCAGAAAAACTAGCAGTAATTCAATGGAAAAAGTGCTTGGTTTTATTGTATTTCTGTGCATTACGTCGTTTTAAAACATTTTTGTGTGAATTTAATCGACAGTTTTTGAGAAAATCAATGTTTTTACAGTACACACTAATTTAGGCCAAGCTAGTATGATTGCAAATGGTATGTTTTTTCAGAAAAACTAGCAGTAATTCAATGGAAAAAGTGCTTGGTTTTATTGTATTTCTGTACATTACGTCGCTTTAAAACATTTTCGTGTGAATTTAATCGATGGTTTTTGAGAAAATCAATGTTTTTTCAGTAAGCACTACTTTAGGCCAAGTTAGTATGATTGCAAAAGATATGTTTTTACAGAAAAACTAGCAGTAATTCAATGGAAAAAGTGCTTGGTTTTAGTGTATTTCTGTACATTACGTCGTTTCAAAACATTTTCGTGTGAATTTAATCGACAGTTGTTGAGAAAATCAATGTTTTCTCAGTAAACACTAATTTAGGCCAAGTTAGTATGATTGCAAATGATATGTTTTTTCAGAAAAACTGGCCATAATTCAATGGAAAAAGTGCTTGGTTTTAGTGTATTTCTGTACATTACGTCGTTTTGAAACATTTTCGTGTGAATTAAATCGACAGTTTTTGAGAAAATTAATGTTTTTTCAGTAAACACTAATTTAGGCCAAGTTAGTCTGATTGCAAATGATATGTTTTTTCAGAAAAACTAGCAGTAATTCAATGGAAGAAGTGCTTGGTTTTATTGTATTTTTGTACTATACGCCGTTTTAAAACATTTTCGTGTGAATTTAATCGACAGTTCTTGAGAAAATCAATGTTTTTTCACTAAACACTAATTTAGGCCAAGTTAGTCTAATTGCAAATGATATATTGTTTCAGAAAAACTAGCAGTAATTCAATAGACAAAGTGTTTGGTTTTATTATATTTCTGTGCATTACGTCGTTTTAAACATTTTCGTGTGAATTTAATCGACAGTTCTTGAGAAAATCAATGTTTTTTCAGTTAACACTAATTTAGGCCAAGTTAGTATGATTGCAAAAGATATGTTTTTTCAGAAAAACTACAAGTAATTCAATGGAAAAAGTGCTTGGTTTTATTGTATTTCTGTACATTACGTCGTTTTAAAACATTTTTGTGTGAATTTAATCGACAATTTTTGAGAAAATCAATGTTTTTTCAGCAAACTCTAATTTAGGCCAAGTTAGTTAGATTGCAAATGATATGTTTTTTCAGAAAAACTAGCAGTAATTCAATGGAAAAAGTGCTTGGTTTTATTGTATTTCTGTACATTACGTCGTTTTAAAACATTTTCGTGTGAGTTTAATCGACAGTTGTTGAGAAAATCAATGTTTTTTAAGTAAACACTAATTTAGGCCAAGTTAGTATGATTGCAAATGATATGTTTTTTCAGAAAAACTGGCCGTAATTCAATGGAAAAAGTGCTTGGTTTTAGTGTATTTCTGTACATTACGTCGTTTTGAAACATTTTCGTGTGAATGTAATCGACAGTTTTTGAGAAAATCAATGTTTTTTCAGTAAACACTAATTTAGGCCAAGTTAGTATGATTGCAAATGATATGTTTTTTCAGAAGAACTACCAGTAATTCAATGGAAAAAATGCTTGGTTTTAGTATATTTCTGTACATTACGTCGTTTTAATACATTTTTGTGTGAATTTCATCGACAGTTTTTGAGAAAATTAATGTTTTTTCAGTAAACACTAATTTAGGCCAAGTTAGTCTAATTGCAGATGATACGTTTTTTCAGAAAAACTAGCAGTAATTCAATGGAAAAAGTGCTTGCTTTTATTGTATTTCTGTGCATTACGTCGTTTTCAAACATTTTCGTGTGAATTTAATCGACAGTTCTTGAGAAAATCAATGTTTTTTCAGTAAACACTAATTTAGGCCAAGTTAGTATGATTGCAAAAGATATGATTTTTCAGAAAAACTAGCAGTAATTCAATGGAAAAAGTGCTTGGTTTTATTGTATTTCTTTACATTACGTCGTTTTAAAACATTTTTGTGTGAATTTAATCTACAGTTTTTGAGAAAATCAATGTTTTTTCAGTAAACACTAATTTAGGCCAAGTTAGTTAGATTGCAAATGATATGTTTTTTCAGAAAAACTAGCAGTAATTCAATGGAAAAAATGCTTGGTTTTAGTATATTTCTGTACATTACGTCGTTTTGATACATTTTTGTGTGAATTTAATCGACAGTTTTTGAGAAAATTAATGTTTTTTCAGTAAACACTAATTTAGGCCAAGTTAGTCTAATTGCAGATGATACGTTTTTTCAGAAAAACTAGCAGTAATTCAATGGAAAAAGTGCTTGCTTTTATTGTATTTCTGTGCATTACGTCGTTTTAAAACATTTTCGTGTGAATTTAATCGACAGTTTTTGAGAAAATCAATGTTTTTTCAGTAAACAGTAATTTAGGCCAAGTTAGTTAGATTGCAAATGATATGTCTTTTCAGAAAAACTAGCAGTAATTCAATGGAAAAAGTGCTTGGTTTTATTGTATTTCTGTACATTATGTCGTTTTAAAACATTTTCGAGTGAATTTAATGGACAGTTGTTAAGAAAATCAATGTTTTTTAAGTAAACACTAATTAAGGCCAAGTTAGTATGATTGCAAATGATATGTTTTTTCAGAAAAACTGGCCGTAATTCAATGGAAAAAGTGCTTGGTTTTAGTGTATTTCTGTACATTACGTCGTTTTGAAACATTTTCGTGTGAATGTAATCGACATATTTGAGAAAATCAATGTTTTTTCAGTAAACACTAATCTAGGCCAAGTTAGTATGAATGCAAATGATATGTTTTTTCAGAACAACTAGCAGTAATTCAATGGAAAAAATGCATGGTTTTAGTATATTTCTGTACATTACGTCGTTTTAAAACATTTTTGTGTGAATTTAATCGACAGTTTTTGAGAAAATTAATGTTTTTTCAGTAAATACTAATTTAGGCCAAGTTAGTCTAATGGCAGATGATACGTTTTTTCAGAAAAACTAGCAGTAATTCAATGGAAAAAGTGCTTGCTTTTATTGTATTTCTTTGCTTTACGTCGTTTTAAAACATTTTCGTGTGAATTTAATCGACAGTTCTTGAGAAAATCAATGTTTTTTCAGTAAAAACTAATTTAGGCCAAGGTAGTATGATTGCAAAAGATATGATTTTTCAGAAAAACTAGCAGTAATTCAATGGAAAAAGTGCTTGGTTTTATTGTATTTCTGTACATTACGTCGTTCTAAAACATTTTCGTGTGAATTTAATCGATGGTTTTTGAGAAAATCAATGTTTTTTCAGTAAACACTACTCTAGGCCAAGTTAGTATGATTGCAAATGATATGTTTTTACAGAAAAACTAGCGGTAATTCAATGGAGAAAGTGCTTGGTTTTAGTGTATTTCTGTACATTACGTCGTTTTAAAACATTTTTGTGTGAATTTAATAGGCAGTTTTTGAGAAAATCAATGTTTTTTCAGTAAACACTAATTTAGGCCAAGTTAGTATGATTGCAAATGATATGTTTTTTCAGAAAAACTAGCAGTAATTCAATGGAAAAGGTGCTTGGTTTTATTGTATTTCTGTACATTACGTCGTTTCAAAACATTTTCGTGTGAATTTAATCGACAGTCTTTGAGAAAATCAATGTTTTGTCCGTAAATACTAATTTAGGCCAAGTTAGTCTGATTGCAAATGATATGTTTTTTCAGAAAAACTAGCAGTAATTCAATAGAAAAAGTGCTTGGTTTTAGTGTATTTCTGTACATTACGTCGTTTTAAAACATTTTCGTGTGAATTTAATCGACAGTTTTTGAGAAAATCAATGTTTTGTCAGTAAATACTAATTTAGGCCAAATTAGTCTAATTGCAAATGATATGTTTTTTCAGAGAAACTAGCAGTAATCCAATGGAAAAAATGCTTGCTTTTATTGTATTTCTGTACTATACGCCGTTTTAAAACATTTTCGTGTGAATTTAATCGACCATTCTTGAGAAAATCAATGTTTTTTCACTAAACACTAATTTAGGCCAAGTTAGTATGATTGCAAATGATATATTGTTTCAGAAAAACTAGCAGTAATTCAATGGAAAAAGTGCTTGGTTTTAGTGTATTTCTGTGCATTACGTCGTTTTAAAACATTTTCGTGTGAATTTAATCGACAGTTCTTGAGAAAATCAATGTCTTTTCAGTTAACACTAAGTTAGGCCAATTAGTATGATTGCAAAAGATATGTTTTTTCAGAAAAACTAGCAGTAATTCAATGGGAAAAGTGCTTGGTTTTAGTGTATTTCTGTACATTACGTCGTTTTAAAACATTTTTGTGTGAATTTAATCGACAGTTTTTGAGAAAATCAATGTTTTTTCAGTAAACACTAATTTAGGCCAAGTTAGTATGATTGCAAATGATATGTTGTTTCAGAAAAACTAGCAGTAATTCAATGGAAAAAGTGCTTGATTTTATTGTATCTCTGTACATTACGTCGTTTTAAAACATTTTCGTGTGAATTTAATCGACAGTTGTTGAGAAAATCAATGTTTTTTAAGTAAACACTAATTTAGGCCAAGTTAGTATGATTGCAAATGATATGTTTTTTCAGAAAAACTAGCAGTAATTCAATAGAAATAGTGGTTTGATTTTATTGTATTTCTGTACATTACGTCGTTTTAAAACTTTTTGGTGTGAATTTAATCGACAGTCTTTGAGAAAATCAATGTTTTCTCAGTAAATACTAATTTAGGCCAAGTTAGTCTGATTGCAAATGATATGTCTTTTCAGAAAAACTAGCAGTAATTCAATGGAAAAAGTGCTTGGTTGTATTGTATTTCTGTGCATTACGTCGTTTTCAAACATTTTCGTGTGAATTTAATCGACAGTTCTTGAGAAAATCAATGTTTTTTCAGTAAACACTAATTTAGGCCAAGTTAGTATGATTGCAAAAGATATGATTTTTCAGAAAAACTAGCAGTAATTCAATGGAAAAAGTGCTTGGTTTTATTGTATTTCTTTACATTACGTCGTTTTAAAACATTTTTGTGTGAATTTAATCTACAGTTTTTGAGAAAATCAATGTTTTTTCAGTAAACACTAATTTAGGCCAAGTTAGTTAGATTGCAAATGATATGTTTTTTCAGAAAAACTAGCAGTAATTCAATAGAAAAAATGCTTGGTTTTAGTATATTTCTGTACATTACGTCGTTTTGATACATTTTTGTGTGAATTTAATCGACAGTTTTTGAGAAAATTAATGTTTTTTCAGTAAACACTAATTTAGGCCAAGTTAGTCTAATTGCAGATGATACGTTTTTTCAGAAAAACTAGCAGTAATTCAATGGAAAAAGTGCTTGCTTTTATTGTATTTCTGTGCATTACGTCGTTTTAAAACATTTTCGTGTGAATTTAATCGACAGTTTTTGAGAAAATCAATGTTTTTTCAGTAAACAGTAATTTAGGCCAAGTTAGTTAGATTGCAAATGATATGTCTTTTCAGAAAAACTAGCAGTAATTCAATGGAAAAAGTGCTTGGTTTTATTGTATTTCTGTACATTATGTCGTTTTAAAACATTTTCGTGTGAATTTAATGGACAGTTGTTAAGAAAATCAATGTTTTTTAAGTAAACACTAATTAAGGCCAAGTTAGTATGATTGCAAATGATATGTTTTTTCAGAAAAACTGGCCGTAATTCAATGGAAAAAGTGCTTGGTTTTAGTGTATTTCTGTACATTACGTCGTTTTGAAACATTTTCGTGTGAATGTAATCGACATATTTGAGAAAATCAATGTTTTTTCAGTAAACACTAATCTAGGCCAAGTTAGTATGAATGCAAATGATATGTTTTTTCAGAACAACTAGCAGTAATTCAATGGAAAAAATGCATGGTTTTAGTATATTTCTGTACATTACGTCGTTTTAAAACATTTTTGTGTGAATTTAATCGACAGTTTTTGAGAAAATTAATGTTTTTTCAGTAAATACTAATTTAGGCCAAGTTAGTCTAATGGCAGATGATACGTTTTTTCAGAAAAACTAGCAGTAATTCAATAGAAAAAGTGCTTGCTTTTATTGTATTTCTTTGCTTTACGTCGTTTTAAAACATTTTCGTGTGAATTTAATCGACAGTTCTTGAGAAAATCAATGTTTTTTCAGTAAAAACTAATTTAGGCCAAGGTAGTATGATTGCAAAAGATATGATTTTTCAGAAAAACTAGCAGTAATTCAATGGAAAAAGTGCTTGGTTTTATTGTATTTCTGTACATTACGTCGTTCTAAAACATTTTCGTGTGAATTTAATCGATGGTTTTTGAGAAAATCAATGTTTTTTCAGTAAACACTACTCTAGGCCAAGTTAGTATGATTGCAAATGATATGTTTTTACAGAAAAACTAGCGGTAATTCAATGGAGAAAGTGCTTGGTTTTAGTGTATTTCTGTACATTACGTCGTTTTAAAACATTTTTGTGTGAATTTAATAGGCAGTTTTTGAGAAAATCAATGTTTTTTCAGTAAACACTAATTTAGGCCAAGTTAGTATGATTGCAAATGATATGTTTTTTCAGAAAAACTAGCAGTAATTCAATGGAAAAGGTGCTTGGTTTTATTGTATTTCTGTACATTACGTCGTTTCAAAACATTTTCGTGTGAATTTAATCGACAGTCTTTGAGAAAATCAATGTTTTGTCCGTAAATACTAATTTAGGCCAAGTTAGTCTGATTGCAAATGATATGTTTTTTCAGAAAAACTAGCAGTAATTCAATAGAAAAAGTGCTTGGTTTTAGTGTATTTCTGTACATTACGTCGTTTTAAAACATTTTCGTGTGAATTTAATCGACAGTTTTTGAGAAAATCAATGTTTTGTCAGTAAATACTAATTTAGGCGAAATTAGTCTAATTGCAAATGATATGTTTTTTCAGAGAAACTAGCAGTAATCCAATGGAAAAAATGCTTGCTTTTATTGTATTTCTGTACTATACGCCGTTTTAAAACATTTTCGTGTGAATTTAATCGACCATTCTTGAGAAAATCAATGTTTTTTCACTAAACACTAATTTAGGCCAAGTTAGTATGATTGCAAATGATATATTGTTTCAGAAAAACTAGCAGTAATTCAATGGAAAAAGTGCTTGGTTTTAGTGTATTTCTGTGCATTACGTCGTTTTAAAACATTTTCGTGTGAATTTAATCGACAGTTCTTGAGAAAATCAATGTCTTTTCAGTTAACACTAAGTTAGGCCAATTAGTATGATTGCAAAAGATATGTTTTTTCAGAAAAACTAGCAGTAATTTAATTGGGAAAAGTGCTTGGTTTTAGTGTATTTCTGTACATTACGTCGTTTTAAAACATTTTTGTGTGAATTTAATCGACAGTTTTTGAGAAAATCAATGTTTTTTCAGTAAACACTAATTTAGGCCAAGTTAGTATGATTGCAAATGATATGTTGTTTCAGAAAAACTAGCAGTAATTCAATGGAAAAAGTGCTTGATTTTATTGTATCTCTGTACATTACGTCGTTTTAAAACATTTTCGTGTGAATTTAATCGACAGTTGTTGAGAAAATCAATGTTTTTTAAGTAAACACTAATTTAGGCCAAGTTAGTATGATTGCAAATGATATGTTTTTTCAGAAAAACTAGCAGTAATTCAATAGAAATAGTGGTTTGATTTTATTGTATTTCTGTACATTACGTCGTTTTAAAACTTTTTGGTGTGAATTTAATCGACAGTCTTTGAGAAAATCAATGTTTTCTCAGTAAATACTAATTTAGGCCAAGTTAGTCTGATTGCAAATGATATGTCTTTTCAGAAAAACTAGCAGTAATTCAATGGAAAAAGTGCTTGGTTGTATTGTATTTCTGTACTATACGCCGTTTTAAAACATTTTCGTGTGAATTTAATCGACCGTTCTTGAGAAAATCAATGTTTTTTCACTAAATACTAATTTAGGCCAAGTTAGTCTAATTGCAAATGATATGTTGTTGCAGAAAAACTAGCAGTAATTCAATAGAAAAAGTGCTTGGTTTTAGTGTATTTCTGTACATTACGTCGTTTTAAAACATTTTTGTGTGAATTTAATCGACAGATTTTGAGAAAATCAATGTTTTCTCAGTTAACACTAAGTTAGGCCAAGTTAGTATGATTGCAAAAGATATGTTTTTTCAGAAAAACTAGCAGTAATTCAATGGAAACGGTGCTTGGTTTTATTGTATTTCTGTACATTACGTCGTTTTAAAACATTTTCGTGTGAATTTATTCGATGGTTTTTGAGAAAATCAATGATTTTTCAGTAAACACTAATTTAGGCCAAGTTAGTATGATTGCAAATGATATGTTTTTACAGAAAAACTAGCAGTAATTCAATGGAAAAAGTGCTTGGTTTTAGTGTATTTCTGTACATTACGTCGTTTTAAAACATTTTTGTGTGAATTTAATCGACAGTCTTTGAGAAAATCAATGTTTTTTCAGTAAACACTAATTTAGGCCAAGTTAGTATGATTGCAAATGATATGTTTTTTCAGAAAAACTAGCAGTAATTCAATGGAAAAAGTGCTTGGTTTTATTGTATTTCTGTACATTACGTCGTTTTAAAACATTTTCGTGTGAATTTAATCGACAGTTGTTGAGAAAATTAATGTTTTTTCAGTAAACACTAATTTAGGCCAAGTTAGTCTGATTGCAAATGATATGTTTTTTCAGAAAAACTAGCAGTAATTCAATGGAAAAAGTGGTTTGATTTCATTGTATTTCTGTACATTACGTCGTTTTAAAACCTTTTCGTGTGAATTTAATCGACAGTCTTTGAGAAAATCAATGTTTTTTCAGTAAAAACTAATTTAGGCCAAGTTAGTCTGATTGCAAATGATATGTTTTTTCAGAAAAACTAGCAGTAATTTAATGGAAAAAGTGCTTGGTTTTAGTGTATTTCTGTACATTACGTCGTTTTAAAACATTTTTGTGCGAATTTAATCGACAGTTTTTGAGAAAATCAATGTTTTCTCAGTAAACACTAATTTAGGCCAAGTTAGTATGATTGCAAATGATATGTTTTTTCAAAAAAACTGGCAGTAATTCAATGGAAAAAGTGCTTGGTTTTAGTGTATTTCTGTACATTACGTCGTTTTGAAACATTTTCGTGTGAATTTAATCGACAGTTCTTGAGAAAATTAATGTTTTTTCAGTAAACACTAATTTAGGCCAAGTTAGTCTGATTGCAAATGATATGTTTTTTCAGAAAAACTAGCAGTAATTCAATGGAAAAAGTGCTTGGTTTTAGTGTATTTCTGTACATTACGTCGTTTTAAAACATTTTAGTGTGAATTTAATCGACAGTCTTTGAGAAAATCAATGTTTTTTCAGTAAACACTAATTTAGGCCAAGTTAGTATGATTGCAAATGATATGTTTTTTCAGAAAAACTAGCAGTAATTCAATGGAAAAAGTGCTTGGTTTTATTGTATTTCTGTACATTACGTCGTTTTAAAACATTTTCGTGTGAATTTAATCGACAGTTGTTGAGAAAATCAATGTTTTTTAAGTAAACACTAATTTAGGCCAAATTAGTATGATTGCAAATGATATGTTTTTTCAGAAAAACTAGCAGTAATTCAATAGAAAAAGTGGTTTGATTTTATTGTATTTCTGTACATTAGGTCGTTTTAAAACCTTTTCGTGTGAATTTAATCGACAGTCTTTGAGAAAATCAATGTTTTCTCAGTAAATACTAATTTAGGCCAAGTTAGTCTGATTGCAAATGATATGTTATTTCAGAAAAACTAGCAGTAAATCAATAGAAAAAGTGCTTGGTTTTATTGTATATCTGTACTTTACGTCGTTTTAAAACATTTTTGTGTGAATTTAATCGACAGTCTTTGAGAAAATCAATGTTTTTTCAGTAAAAACTAATTTAGGCCAAGTTAGTCTGATTGCAAATGATATGTTTTTTCAGAAAAACTAGCAGTAATTTAATGGAAAAAGTGCTTGGTTTTAGTGTATTTCTGTACATTACGTCGTTTTAAAACATTTTTGTGCGAATTTAATCGACAGTTTTTGAGAAAATCAATGTTTTCTCAGTAAACACTAATTTAGGCCAAGTTAGTATGATTGCAAATGATATGTTTTTTCAGAAAAACTGGCCGTAATTCAATGGAAAAAGTGCTTGGTTTTAGTGTATTTCTGTACATTACGTCGTTTTGAAACATTTTCGTGTGAATTTAATCGACAGTTCTTGAGAAAATTAATGTTTTTTCAGTAAACACTAATTTAGGCCAAGTTAGTCTGATTGCAAATGATATGTTTTTTCAGAAAAACTAGCAGTAATTCAATGGAAAAAGTGCTTGATTTTATTGTATTTCTGTACATTACGTCGTTTTAAAACATTTTCGTGTGAATTTAATCGACAGTCTTTGAGAAAATCAATGTTTTGTCAGTAAATACTAATTTAGGCCAAGTTAGTCTGATTGCAAATGATATGTTTTTTCAGAAAAATTAGCAGTAATTCAATGGAAAAAGTGCTTGGTTTTATTGTATATCTGTACTATACGCCGTTTTAAAACATTTTCGTGTGAATTTAATCGACCGTTCTTGAGAAAATCAATGTTTTTTCACTAAACACTAATTTAGGCCAAGTTAGTCTAATTGCAAATGATATGTTGTTGCAGAAAAACTAGCAGTAATTCAATAGAAAAAGTGCTTGGTTTTAGTGTATTTCTGTACATTACGTCGTTTTAAAACATTTTCGTGTGAATTTAATCGACAGTTCTTGAGAAAATCAATGTCTTTTCAGTTAACACTAAGTTAGGCCAAGTTAGTATGATTGCAAAAGATATGTTTTTTCAGAAAAACTGGCCGTAATTCAATGGAAAAAGTGCTTGGTTTTAGTGTATTTCTGTACATTACGTCGTTTTGAAACATTTTCGTGTGAATTTAATCGACAGTTCTTGAGAAAATTAATGTTTTTTCAGTAAACACTAATTTAGGCCAAGTTAGTCTGATTGCAAATGATATGTTTTTTCAGAAAAACTGGCCGTAATTCAATGGAAAAAGTGCTTGGTTTTAGTGTATTTCTGTACATTACGTCGTTTTGAAACATTTTCGTGTGAATTTAATCGACAGTTCTTGAGAAAATTAATGTTTTTTCAGTAAACAGTAATTTAGGCCAAGTTAGTCTGATTGCAAATGATATGTTTTTTCAGAAAAACTAGCAGTAATTCAATGGAAAAAGTGCTTGATTTTATTGTATTTCTGTACATTACGTCGTTTTAAAACATTTTCGTGTGAATTTAATCGACAGTCTTTGAGAAAATCAATGTTTTGTCAGTAAATACTAATTTAGGCCAAGTTAGTCTGATTGCAAATGATATGTTTTTTCAGAAAAATTAGCAGTAATTCAATGGAAAAAGTGCTTGGTTTTATTGTATATCTGTACTATACGCCGTTTTAAAACATTTTCGTGTGAATTTAATCGACCGTTCTTGAGAAAATCAATGTTTTTTCACTAAACACTAATTTAGGCCAAGTTAGTCTAATTGCAAATGATATGTTGTTGCAGAAAAACTAGCAGTAATTCAATAGAAAAAGTGCTTGGTTTTAGTGTATTTCGGTACATTACGTCGTTTTAAAACATTTTCGTGTGAATTTAATCGACAGTTTTTGAGAAAATCAATGTTTTGTCAGTAAACACTAATTTAGGCCAAATTAGTCTAATTGCAAATGATATGTTTTTTCAGAGAAACTAGCAGTAATTCAATGGAAAAAGTGCTTGCTTTTATTGTATTTCTGTACTATACGCCGTTTTAAAACATTTTCGTGTGAATTTAATCGACCATTCTTGAGAAAATCAATGTTTTTTCACTAAACACTAATTTAGGCCAAGTTAGTATGATTGCAAATGATATATTGTTTCAGAAAAACTAGCAGTAATTCAATGGAAAAAGTGCTTGGTTTTAGTGTATTTCTGTGCATTACGTCGTTTTAAAACATTTTCGTGTGAATTTAATCGACAGTTCTTGAGAAAATCAATGTCTTTTCAGTTAACACTAAGTTAGGCCAAGTTAGTATGATTGCAAAAGATATGTTTTTTCAGAAAAACTAGCAGTAATTCAATGGGAAAAGTGCTTGGTTTTAGTGTATTTCTGTACATTACGTCGTTTTAAAACATTTTTGTGTGAATTTAATCGACAGTTTTTGAGAAAATCAATGTTTTTTCAGTAAACACTAATTTAGGCCAAGTTAGTATGATTGCAAATGATATGTTTTTTCAGAAAAACTAGCAGTAATTCAATGGAAAAAGTGCTTGATTTTATTGTATTTCTGTACATTACGTCGTTTTAAAACATTTTCGTTTGAATTTAATCGACAGTTGTTGAGAAAATCAATGTTTTTTAAGTAAACACTAATTTAGGCCAAGTTAGTATGATTGCAAATGATATGTTTTTTCAGAAAAACTAGCAGTAATTCAATAGAAAAAGTGGTTTGATTTTATTGTATTTCTGTACATTACGTCGTTTTAAAACTTTTTCGTGTGAATTTAATCGACAGTCTTTGAGAAAATCAATGTTTTCTCAGTAAATACTAATTTAGGCCAAGTTAGTCTGATTGCAAATGATATGTATTTTCAGAAAAACTAGCAGTAATTCAATGGAAAAAGTGCTTGGTTGTATTGTATTTCTGTACATTACGTCGTTTTAAAACATTTTTGTGTGAATTTAATCGACAGTCTTTGAGAAAATCAATGTTTTTTCAGTAAACACTAATTTAGGCCAAGTTAGTATGATTGCAAATGATATGTTTTTTCAGAAAAACTAGCAGTAATTCAATGGAAAAAGTGCTTGGTTTTATTGTATTTCTGTACATTACGTCGTTTTAAAACATTTTCGTGTGAATTTATTCGATGGTTTTTGAGAAAATCAATGATTTTTCAGTAAACACTAATTTAGGCCAAGTTAGTATGATTGCAAATGATATGTTTTCACAGAAAAACTAGCAGTAATTCAATGGAAAAAGTGCTTGGTTTTAGTGTATTTCTGTACATTACGTCGTTTTAAAACATTTTTGTGTGAATTTAATCGACAGTCTTTGAGAAAATCAATGTTTTTTCAGTAAACACTAATTTAGGCCAAGTTAGTATGATTGCAAATGATATGTTTTTTCAGAAAAACTAGCAGTAATTCAATGGAAAAAGTGCTTGGTTTTATTGTATTTCTGTACATTACGTCGTTTTAAAACATTTTCGTGTGAATTTAATCGACAGTTGTTGAGAAAATCAATGTTTTTTAAGTAAACACTAATTTAGGCCAAGTTAGTATGATTGCAAATGATATGTTTTTTCAGAAAAACTAGCAGTAATTCAATAGAAAAGGTGGTTTGATTTTATTGTATTTCTGTACATTACGTCGTTTTAAAACCTTTTCGTGTGAATTTAATCGACAGTCTTTGAGAAAATCAATGTTTTCTCAGTAAATACTAATTTAGGCCAAGTTAGTCTGATTGCAAATGATATGTTTTTTCAGAAAAACTAGCAGTAAATCAATGGAAAAAGTGCTTGGTTTTATTGTATTTCTGTACTATACGCCGATTTAAAACATTTTCGTGTGAATTTAATCGACCGTTCTTGAGAAAATCAATGCTTTTTCACTAAACACTAATTTAGGCCAATTAGTCTAATTGCAAATGATATGTTGTTGCAGAAAAACTAGCAGTAATTCAATAGAAAAAGTACTTGGTTTTAGTGTATTTCTGTACATTACGTCGTTTTAAAACATTTTTGTGTGAATTTAATCGACAGTTTTTGAGAAAATCAATGTTTTCTCAGTTAACACTAAGTTAGGCCAAGTTAGTATGATTGCAAAAGATATGTTTTTTCAGAAAAACTAGCAGTAATTCAATGGAAAAGGTGCTTGGTTTTATTGTATTTCTGTACATTACGTCGTTTTAAAACATTTTCGTGTGAATTTATTCGATGGTTTTTGAGAAAATCAATGATTTTTCAGTAAACACTAATTTAGGCCAAGTTAGTATGATTGCAAATGATATGTTTTTACAGAAAAACTAGCAGTAATTCAATGGAAAAAGTGCTTGGTTTTAGTGTATTTCTGTACATTACGTCGTTTTAAAACATTTTTGTGTGAATTTAATCGACAGTCTTTGAGAAAATCAATGTTTTTTCAGTAAAAACTAATTTAGGCCAAGTTAGTATGATTGCAAATGATATGTTTTTTCAGAAAAACTAGCAGTAATTCAATAGAAAAAGTGGTTTGATTTTATTGTATTTCTGTACATTACGTCGTTTTAAAACTTTTTCGTGTGAATTTAATCGACAGTCTTTGAGAAAATCAATGTTTTCTCAGTAAATACTAATTTAGGCCAAGTTAGTCTGATTGCAAATGATATGTCTTTTCAGAAAAACTAGCAGTAATTCAATGGAAAAAGTGCTTGATTTTATTGTATTTCTGTACATTACGTCGTTTTAAAACTTTTTCGTGTGAATTTAATCGACAGTCTTTGAGAAAATCAATGTTTTCTCAGTAAATACTAATTTAGGCCAAGTTAGTCTGATTGCAAATGATATGTCTTTTCAGAAAAACTAGCAGTAATTCAATGGAAAAAGTGCTTGGTTGTATTGTATTTCTGTACATTACGTCGTTTTAAAACATTTTTGTGTGAATTTAATCGACAGTCTTTGAGAAAATCAATGTTTTTTCAGTAAACACTAATTTAGGCCAAGTTAGTATGATTGCAAATGATATGTTTTTTCAGAAAAACTAGCAGTAATTTAATGGAAAAAGTGCTTGGTTTTATTGTATTTCTGTATATTACGTCGTTTTAAAACATTTTCGTGTGAATTTAATCGACAGTTGTTGAGAAAATCAATGTTTTTTAAGTAAACACTAATTTAGGCCAAGTTAGTATGATTGCAAATGATATGTTTTTTCAGAAAAACTAGCAGTAATTCAATAGAAAAAGTGCTTGGTTTTAGTGTATTTCTGTACATTACGTCGTTTTAAAAAATTTTTGTTTGAATTTAATCGACAGATTTTGAGAAAATCAATGTTTTCTCAGTTAACACTAAGTTAGGCCAAGTTAGTATGATTGCAAAAGATATGTTTTTTCAGAAAAACTAGCAGTAATTCAATGGAAAAGGTGCTTGGTTTTATTGTATTTCTGTACATTACGTCGTTTTAAAACATTTTCGTGTGAATTTATTCGATGGTTTTTGAGAAAATCAATGTTTTTTCAGTAATTACTAATTTAGGCCAAGTTAGTATGATTGCAAATGATATGTTTTTACAGAAAAACTAGCAGTAATTCAATGGAAAAAGTGCTTGGTTTTAGTGTATTTCTGTACATTACGTCGTTTTAAAACATTTTTGTGTGAATTTAATCGACAGTCTTTGAGAAAATCAATGTTTTTTCAGTAAACACTAATTTAGGCCAAGTTAGTATGATTGCAAATGATATGTTTTTTCAGAAAAACTAGCAGTAATTCAATGGAAAAAGTGCTTGGTTTTATTGTATTTCTGTACATTACGTCGTTTTAAAACATTTTCGTGTGAATTTAATCGACAGTTGTTGAGAAAATCAATGTTTTTTAAGTAAACACTAATTTAGGCCAAGTTAGTATGATTGCAAATGATATGTTTTTTCAGAAAAACTAGCAGTAATTCAATAGAAAAAGTGGTTTGATTTTATTGTATTTCTGTACATTACGTCGTTTTAAAACCTTTTCGTGTGAATTTAATCGACAGTCTTTGAGAAAATCAATGTTTTCTCAGTAAATACTAATTTAGGCCAAGTTAGTCTGACTGCAAATGATATGTTTTTTCAGAAAAACTAGCAGTAAATCAATGGAAAAAGTGCTTGGTTTTATTGTATTTCTGTACTATACGCCGTTTTAAAACATTTTCGTGTGAATTTAATCGACCGTTCTTGAGAAAATCAATGTTTTTTCACTAAACACTAATTTAGGCCAATTAGTCTAATTGCAAATGATATGTTGTTGCAGAAAAACTAGCAGTAATTCAATAGAAAAAGTGCTTGGTTTTAGTGTATTTCTGTACATTACGTCGTTTTAAAACATTTTTGTGTGAATTTAATCGACAGTTTTTGAGAAAATCAATGTTTTCTCAGTTAACACTAAGTTAGGCCAAGTTAGTATGATTGCAAAAGATATGTTTTTTCAGAAAAACTAGCAGTAATTCAATGGAAAAGGTGCTCGGTTTTATTGTATTTCTGTACATTACGTCGTTTTAAAACATTTTCGTGTGAATTTATTCGATGGTTTTTGAGAAAATCAATGATTTTTCAGTAAACACTAATTTAGGTCAAGTTAGTATGATTGCAAATGATATGTTTTTACAGAAAAACTAGCAGTAATTCAATGGAAAAAGTGCTTGGTTTTAGTGTATTTCTGTACATTACGTCGTTTTAAAACATTTTTGTGTGAATTTAATCGACAGTCTTTGAGAAAATCAATGTTTTTTCAGTAAAAACTAATTTAGGCCAAGTTAGTATGATTGCAAATGATATGTTTTTTCAGAAAAGCTAGCAGTAATTCAATAGAAAAAGTGGTTTGATTTTATTGTATTTCTGTACATTACGTCGTTTTAAAACTTTTTCGTGTGAATTTAATCGACAGTCTTTGAGAAAATCAATGTTTTCTCAGTAAATACTAATTTAGGCCAAGTTAGTCTGATTGCAAATGATATGTCTTTTCAGAAAAACTAGCAGTAATTCAATGGAAAAAGTGCTTGGTTGTATTGTATTTCTGTACATTACGTCGTTTTAAAACATTTTTGTGTGAATTTAATCGACAGTTTTTGAGAAAATCAATGTTTTTTCAGTAAACACTAATTTAGGCCAAGTTAGTATGATTGCAAATGATATGTTTTTTCAGAAAAACTAGCAGTAATTTAATGGAAAAAGTGCTTGGTTTTATTGTATTTCTGTATATTACGTCGTTTTAAAACATTTTCGTGTGAATTTAATCGACAGTTGTTGAGAAAATCAATGTTTTTTAAGTAAACACTAATTTAGGCCAAGTTAGTATGATTGCAAATGATATGTTTTTTCAGAAAAACTAGCAGTAATTCAATAGAAAAAGTGCTTGGTTTTAGTGTATTTCTGTACATTACGTCGTTTTAAAAAATTTTTGTTTGAATTTAATCGACAGATTTTGAGAAAATCAATGTTTTCTCAGTTAACACTAAGTTAGGCCAAGTTAGTATGATTGCAAAAGATATGTTTTTTCAGAAAAACTAGCAGTAATTCAATGGAAAAGGTGCTTGGTTTTATTGTATTTCTGTACATTACGTCGTTTTAAAACATTTTCGTGTGAATTTATTCGATGGTTTTTGAGAAAATCAATGTTTTTTCAGTAATTACTAATTTAGGCCAAGTTAGTATGATTGCAAATGATATGTTTTTACAGAAAAACTAGCAGTAATTCAATGGAAAAAGTGCTTGGTTTTAGTGTATTTCTGTACATTACGTCGTTTTAAAACATTTTTGTGTGAATTTAATCGACAGTGTTTGAGAAAATCAATGTTTTTTCAATAAACACTAATTTAGGCCAAGTTAGTATGATTGCAAATGATATGTTTTTTCAGAAAAACTAGCAGTAATTCAATGGAAAAAGTGCTTGGTTTTATTGTATTTCTGTACATTACGTCGTTCTAAAACATTTTCGTGTGAATTTAATCGACAGTTGTTGAGAAAATCAATGTTTTTTAAGTAAACACTAATTTAGGCCAAGTTAGTATGATTGCAAATGATATGTTTTTTCAGAAAAACTAGCAGTAATTCAATAGAAAAAGTGGTTTGATTTTATTGTATTTCTGTACATTACGTCGTTTTAAAACCTTTTCGTGTGAATTTAATCGACAGTCTTTGAGAAAATCAATGTTTTCTCAGTAAATACTAATTTAGGCCAAGTTAGTCTGACTGCAAATGATATGTTTTTTCAGAAAAACTAGCAGTAAATCAATGGAAAAAGTGCTTGGTTTTATTGTATTTCTGTACTATACGCCGTTTTAAAACATTTTCGTGTGAATTTAATCGACCGTTCTTGAGAAAATCAATGTTTTTTCACTAAACACTAATTTAGGCCAATTAGTCTAATTGCAAATGATATGTTGTTGCAGAAAAACTAGCAGTAATTCAATAGAAAAAGTGCTTGGTTTTAGTGTATTTCTGTACATTACGTCGTTTTAAAACATTTTTGTGTGAATTTAATCGACAGTTTTTGAGAAAATCAATGTTTTCTCAGTTAACACTAAGTTAGGCCAAGTTAGTATGATTGCAAAAGATATGTTTTTTCAGAAAAACTAGCAGTAATTCAATGGAAAAGGTGCTTGGTTTTATTGTATTTCTGTACATTACGTCGTTTTAAAACATTTTCGTGTGAATTTATTCGATGGTTTTTGAGAAAATCATTGATTTTTCAGTAAACACTAATTTAGGCCAAGTTAGTATGATTGCAAATGATATGTTTTTACAGAAAAACTAGCAGTAATTCAATGGAAAAAGTGCTTGGTTTTAGTGTATTTCTGTACATTACGTCGTTTTAAAACATTTTTGTGTGAATCTAATCGACAGTCTTTGAGAAAATCAATGTTTTTTCAGTAAACACTAATTTAGGCCAAGTTAGTATGATTGCAAATGATATGTTTTTTCAGAAAAACTAGCAGTAATTCAATGGAAAAAGTGCTTGGTTTTATTGTATTTCTGTACATTACGTCGTTTTAAAACATTTTCGTGTGAATTTAATCGACAGTTGTTGAGAAAATCAATGTTTTTTAAGTAAACACTAATTTAGGCCAAGTTAGTATGATTGCAAATGATATGTTTTTTCAGAAAAACTAGCAGTAATTCAATAGAAAAAGTGGTTTGATTTTATTGTATTTCTGTACATTACGTCGTTTTAAAACCTTTTCGTGTGAATTTAATCGACAGTCTTTGAGAAAATCAATGTTTTCTCAGTAAATACTAATTTAGGCCAAGTTAGTCTGATTGCAAATGATATGTTTTTTCAGAAAAACTAGCAGTAAATCAATGGAAAAAGTGCTTGGTTTTATTGTATTTCTGTACTATACGCCGTTTTAAAACATTTTCGTGTGAATTTAATCGACCGTTCTTGAGAAAATCAATGTTTTTTCACTAAACACTAATTTAGGCCAAGTTAGTCTAATTGCAAATGATATGTTGTTGCAGAAAAACTAGCAGTAATTCAATAGAAAAAGTGCTTGGTTTTAGTGTATTTCTGTACATTACGTCGTTTTAAAACATTTTTGTGTGAATTTAATCGACAGTTTTTGAGAAAATCAATGTTTTCTCAGTAAACACTAATTTAGGCCAAGTTAGTATGATTGCAAATGATATGTTTTTTCAGAAAAACTAGCAGTAATTCAATGGAAAAAGTGCTTGGTTTTAGTGTATTTCTGTACATTACGTCGTTTTAAAACATTTTTGTGTGAATTTAATCGACAGTCTTTGAGAAAATCAATGTTTTTTCAGTAAACACTAATTTAGGCCAAGTTAGTATGATTGCAAATGATATGTTTTTTCAGAAAAACTAGCAGTAATTCAATGGAAAAAGTGCTTGGTTTTATTGTATTTCTGTACATTACGTCGTTTTAAAACATTTTCGTGTGAATTTAATCGACAGTTGTTGAGAAAATCAATGTTTTTTAAGTAAACACTAATTTAGGCCAAGTTAGTCTGACTGCAAATGATATGTTTTTTCAGAAAAACTAGCAGTAAATCAATGGAAAAAGTGCTTGGTTTTATTGTATTTCTGTACTATACGCCGTTTTAAAACATTTTCGTGTGAATTTAATCGACCGTTCTTGAGAAAATCAATGTTTTTTCACTAAACACTAATTTAGGCCAATTAGTCTAATTGCAAATGATATGTTGTTGCAGAAAAACTAGCAGTAATTCAATAGAAAAAGTGCTTGGTTTTAGTGTATTTCTGTACATTACGTCGTTTTAAAACATTTTTGTGTGAATTTAATCGACAGTTTTTGAGAAAATCAATGTTTTCTCAGTTAACACTAAGTTAGGCCAAGTTAGTATGATTGCAAAAGATATGTTTTTTCAGAAAAACTAGCAGTAATTCAATGGAAAAGGTGCTTGGTTTTATTGTATTTCTGTACATTACGTCGTTTTAAAACATTTTCGTGTGAATTTATTCGATGGTTTTTGAGAAAATCATTGATTTTTCAGTAAACACTAATTTAGGCCAAGTTAGTATGATTGCAAATGATATGTTTTTACAGAAAAACTAGCAGTAATTCAATGGAAAAAGTGCTTGGTTTTAGTGTATTTCTGTACATTACGTCGTTTTAAAACATTTTTGTGTGAATTTAATCGACAGTCTTTGAGAAAATCAATGTTTTTTCAGTAAACACTAATTTAGGCCAAGTTAGTATGATTGCAAATGATATGTTTTTTCAGAAAAACTAGCAGTAATTCAATGGAAAAAGTGCTTGGTTTTATTGTATTTCTGTACATTACGTCGTTTTAAAACATTTTCGTGTGAATTTAATCGACAGTTGTTGAGAAAATCAATGTTTTTTAAGTAAACACTAATTTAGGCCAAGTTAGTATGATTGCAAATGATATGTTTTTTCAGAAAAACTAGCAGTAATTCAATAGAAAAAGTGGTTTGATTTTATTGTATTTCTGTACATTACGTCGTTTTAAAACCTTTTCGTGTGAATTTAATCGACAGTCTTTGAGAAAATCAATGTTTTCTCAGTAAATACTAATTTAGGCCAAGTTAGTCTGATTGCAAATGATATGTTTTTTCAGAAAAACTAGCAGTAAATCAATGGAAAAAGTGCTTGGTTTTATTGTATTTCTGTACTATACGCCGTTTTAAAACATTTTCGTGTGAATTTAATCGACCGTTCTTGAGAAAATCAATGTTTTTTCACTAAACACTAATTTAGGCCAAGTTAGTCTAATTGCAAATGATATGTTGTTGCAGAAAAACTAGCAGTAATTCAATAGAAAAAGTGCTTGGTTTTAGTGTATTTCTGTACATTACGTCGTTTTAAAACATTTTCGTGTGAATTTATTCGATGGTTTTTGAGAAAATCAATGTTTTCTCAGTAAACACTAATTTAGGCCAAGTTAGTATGATTGCAAATGATATGTTTTTACAGAAAAACTAGCAGTAATTCAATGGAAAAAGTGCTTGGTTTTAGTGTATTTCTGTACATTACGTCGTTTTAAAACATTTTTGTGTGAATTTAATCGACAGTCTTTGAGAAAATCAATGTTTTTTCAGTAAACACTAATTTAGGCCAAGTTAGTATGATTGCAAATGATATGTTTTTTCAGAAAAACTAGCAGTAATTCAATGGAAAAAGTGCTTGGTTTTATTGTATTTCTGTACATTACGTCGTTTTAAAACATTTTCGTGTGAATTTAATCGACAGTTGTTGAGAAAATCAATGTTTTTTAAGTAAACACTAATTTAGGCCAAGTTAGTATGATTGCAAATGATATGTTTTTTCAGAAAAACTAGCAGTAATTCAATAGAAAAAGTGGTTTGATTTTATTGTATTTCTGTACATTACGTCGTTTTAAAACCTTTTCGTGTGAATTTAATCGACAGTCTTTGAGAAAATCAATGTTTTCTCAGTAAATACTAATTTAGGCCAAGTTAGTCTAATTGCAAATGATATGTTGTTGCAGAAAAACTAGCAGTAATTCAATAGAAAAAGTGCTTGGTTTTAGTGTATTTCTGTACATTACGTCGTTTTAAAACATTTTTGTGTGAATTTAATCGACAGTTTTTGAGAAAATCAATGTTTTCTCAGTAAACACTAATTTAGGCCAAGTTAGTATGATTGCAAATGATATGTTTTTTCAGAAAAACCGGCCGTAATTCAATGGAAAAAGTGCTTGGTTTTTTTAGTGTATTTCTGTACATTACGTCGTTTTGAAACCTTTTCGTGTGAATTTAATCGACAGTCTTTGGGAAATCAATGTTTTCTCAGTAAATACTAATTTAGGCCAAGTTAGTCTGATTGCAAATGATATGTTTTTTCAGAAAAACTAGCAGTAATTTAATGGAAAAAGTGCTTGGTTTTAGTGTATTTCTGTCGATTACGTCGTTTTAAAACATTTTTGTGCGAATTTAATCGACAGTTTTTGAGAAAATCAATGTTTTCTCAGTAAACACTAATTTAGGCCAAGTTAGTATGATTGCAAATGATATGTTTTTTCAGAAAAACTGGCCGTAATTCAATGGAAAAAGTGCTTGGTTTTAGTGTATTTCTGTACATTACGTCGTTTTGAAACATTTTCGTGTGAATTTAATCGACAGTTTTTGAGAAAATTAATGTTTTTTCAGTAAACACTAATTTAGGCCAAGTTAGTCTGATTGCAAATGATATGTTTTTTCAGAAAAACTAGCAGTAATTCAATGGAAAAAGTGCTTGATTTTATTGTATTTCTGTACATTACGTCGTTTTAAAACATTTTCGTGTGAATTTAATCGACAGTCTTTGAGAAAATCAATGTTTTGTCAGTAAATACTAATTTAGGCCAAGTTAGTCTGATTGCAAATGATATGTTTTTTCAGAAAAATTAGCAGTAATTTAATGGAAAAAGTGCTTGGTTTTATTGTATTTCTGTACTATACGCCGTTTTAAAACATTTTCGTGTGAATTTAATCGACCGTTCTTGAGAAAATCAATGTTTTTTCACTAAACACTAATTTAGGCCAAGTTAGTCTAATTGCAAATGATATGTTGTTGCAGAAAAACTAGCAGTAATTCAATAGAAAAAGTGCTTGGTTTTAGTGTATTACTGTACATTACGTCGTTTTAAAACATTTTTGTGTGAATTTAATCGACAGTTTTTGAGAAAATCAATGTTTTCTCAGTAAACACTAATTTAGGCCAAGTTAGTATGATTGCAAATGATATGTTTTTTCAGAAAAACTGGCCGTAATTCAATGGAAAAAGTGCTTGGTTTTTTTAGTGTGTTTCTGTACATTACGTCGTTTTGAAACATTTTCGTGTGAATTTAATCGACAGTTTTTGAGAAAATTAATGTTTTTTCAGTAAACACTAATTTAGGCCAAGTTAGTATGATTTTAAATGATATGTTTTTTCAGAAAAACTAGCAGTAATTCAATGGAAAAAGTGGTTTGATTTTATTTTATTTCTGTACATTATGTCGTTTTAAAACCTTTTCGTGTGAATTTAATCGACAGTCTTTGAGAAAATCAATGTTTTCTCAGTAAATACAAATTTAGGCCAAGTTAGTCTGATTGCAAATGATATGTTTTTTCAGAAAAACTAGCAGTAATTTAATGGGAAAAGTGCTTGGTTTTATTGTATTTCTGTACTATACGCCGTTTTAAAACATTTTCGTGTGAATTTAATCGACCGTTCTTGAGAAAATCAATGTTTTTCCACTAAACACTAATTTAGGCCAAGTTAATCTAATTGCAAATGATATGTTGTTGCAGAAAAACTAGCAGTAATTCAATAGAAAAAGTGCTTGGTTTTAGTGTATTTCTGTACATTACGTCGTTTTAAAACACTTTTGTGCGAATTTAATCGACAGTTTTTGAGAAAATCAATGTTTTCTCAGTAAACACTAATTTAGGCCAAGTTAGTATGATTGCAAATGATATGTATTTTCAGAAAAACTGGCCGTAATTCAATGGAAAAAGTGCTTGGTTTTAGTGTATTTCTGTACATTACGTCGTTTTGAAACATTTTCGTGTGAATTTAATCGACCGTTCTTGAGAAAATCAATGTTTTTTCACTAAACACTAATTTAGGCCAAGTTAGTCTAATTGCAAATGATATATTTTTTCAGAAAAACTAGCAGTAATTCAATAGAAAAAGTGTTTCGTTTTATTGTATTTCTGTACATTATGTCGTTTTAAAACATTTTCGTGTGAATTTAATCGACAGTCTTTGAGAAAATCAATGTTTTGTCAGTAAATACTAATTTAGGCCAAGTTAGTCTGATTGCAAATGATATGTTTTTTCAGAAAAACTAGCAGTAATTTAATGGAAAAAGTGCTTGGTTTTATTGTATTTCTGTACTATACGCCGTTTTAAAACATTTTCGTGTGAATTTAATCGACCGTTCTTGAGAAAATCAATGTTTTTTCACTAAACACTAATTTAGGCCAAGTTAATCTAAATGCAAATGATATGTTGTTGCAGAAAAACTAGCAGTAATTCAATGGAAAAAGTGCTTGGTTTTAGTGTATTTCTGTACATTACGTCGTTTTGAAACATTTTCGTGTGAATTTAATCGACTGTTCTTGAGAAAATCAATGTTTTTTCACTAAACACTAATTTAGGCCTAGTTAGTCTAATTGCAAATGATATATTTTTTCAGAAAAACTAGCAGTAATTCAATAGAAAAAGTGTTTGGTTTTATTGTATTTCTGTGCATTACGTCGTTTTAAAACATTTTCGTGTGAATTTAATCGACCGTTCTTGAGAAAATCAATGTTTTTTCAGTTAACACTAAGTTAGTCCAAGTTAGTATGATTGCAAAAGATATGTTTTTTCAGAAAAACTAGCAGTAATTCAATGGAAAAAGTGCTTGGTTTCAGTGTATTTCTGTACATTACGTCGTTTTAAAACATTTTCGTGTGAATTTAATCGATGGTTTTTGAGAAAATCAACGTTTTTTCAGTAAACACTACTTTAGGCCAAGTTAGTATGATTGCAAATGATATGTTTTTACCGAAAAACTAGCAGTAATTCAATGGAAAAAGTGCTTGGTTTTAGTGTATTTCTGTACATTACGTCGTTTTAAAACATTTTCGTGTGAATTTAATCGATGGTTTTTGAGAAAATCAACGTTTTTTCAGTAAACACTACTTTAGGCCAAGTTAGTATGATTGCAAATGATATGTTTTTACCGAAAAACTAGCAGTAATTCAATGGAAAAAGTGCTTGGTTTTAGTGTATTTCTGTACATTACGTCGTTTTAAAACATTTTCGTGTGAATTTAATCGACTGTTCTTGAGAAAATCAATGTTTTTTCACTAAACACTAATTTAGGACAAGTTAGTCTAATTGCAACTGATATGTTTTTTCAGAAAAACTGGCCGTAATTCAATGGAAAAAGTGCTTGGTTTTAGTGTATTTCTGTACATTACGTCGTTTTGAAACATTTTCGTGTGAATTTATTCGACAGTTTTTAAAAAAATTAATGTTTTTTCAGTAAACACTAATTTAGGCCAAGTTAGTCTGATTGCAAATGATATGTTTTTTCAGAAAAAATAGCAGTAATTCAATGGAAAAAGTGCTTGGCTTATTGTATTTCTGTACTATACGCCGTTTTAAAACATTTTCGTGTGAATTTAATCGACCGTTCTTGAGAGAATCAATGTTTTTTCACTAAACACTAATTTAGGCCAAGTTAGTCTAATTGCAAATGATATATTGTTTCAGAGAAAGTAGCAGTAATTCAATAGAAAAAGTGCTTGCTTTTATTGTATTTCTGTACATTACATCGTTTTAAAACATTTTCGTGTGAATTTAATCGATGGTTTTTGAGAAAATCACTGTTTTTTCAGTAAACACTACTTTAGGCCAAGTTAGTATGATTGCAAATGATATGTTTTTACAGAAAAACTAGCAGTAATTCAATAGAAAAAGTGCTTGATTTTATTGTATTTCTGTACATTACGTCGTTTTAAAACATATTCCTGGAATTTAATCGACAGTCTTTGAGAAAATCAATGTTTTCTCAGTAACTACTAATTTAGGCCAAGTTAGTCTGATTGCAAATGATATGTTTTTTCAGAAAAACTAGCAGTAATTCAATGGAATAAGTGCTTGGTTTTATTGTATTTCTGTACATTACGTCGTTTGAAAACATTTTTGTGTGAATTTAATCGACAGTTTTTGAGAAAATCAATGTTTTCTCAGTAAACACTAATTTAGGCCAAGTTAGTATGATTGCAAATGATATGTTTTTTCAGAAAAACTGGCCATAATTCAATGGAAAAAGTGCTTGGTTTTAGTGTATTTCTGTACATTACGTCGTTTTGAAACATTTTCGTGTGAATTTAATCGACAGTTTTTGAGAAAATTAATGTTTTTTCAGTAAACACTAATTTAGGCCAAGTTAGTCTGATTGCAAATGATATCTTTTTTCAGAAAAACTAGCAGTAATTCAATGGAAAAAGTGCTTGGTTTTAGTGTATTTCTATACATTACCTCGTTTTAAAACATTTTTGTGTGAATGTAATAGATAGTTTTTGAGAAAATCATTTTTTTTTCAGTAAACACTAATTTAGGCCAAGTTAGTATGATTGCAGATGATACGTTTTTTCAGAAAAACTAGCAGTAATTCAATGAAAAAAGTGCTTGGTTTTATTGTATTTCTGTGCATTACGTCGTTTTAAAACATTTTCGTGTGAATTTAATTGATGGTTTTTGAGACAATCAATGTTTTTTCAGTAAACACTACTTTAGGCCAAGTTAGTATGATTGCAAATGATATGTTTTTACAGAAAAACTAGCAGTAATTCAATGGAAAAAGTGCTTTGTTTTAGTTTATTTCTGTACATTACGTCGTTTTAAAACATTTTTGTGTGAATTTAATCGACAGTTTTTGAGAAAATCAATGTTTTCTCAGTAAACACTAATTTAGGCCAAGTTAGTCTGATTGCAAATGATATGTTTTTTCAGAAAAACTAGCCGTAATTCAATGGAATAAGTGCTTGGTTTTATTGTGTATCTGTAGTATAAGCCGTTTTAAAACATTTTCGTGTGAATTTAATCGACCGTTCTTGAGAAAATCAATGTTTTTTCACTAAAAACTAATTTAGGCCAAGTTAGTCTAATTGCAAATGATATGTTGTCGCAGAGAAACTAGCAGTAATTCAATAGAAAAAGTGCTTGGTTTTAGTGTATTTCTGTACATTCCGTCGTTTTAAAACATTTTTGTGTGAATTTAATCGATGGTTTTTGAGAAAATCAATGTTTTCTCAGTAAACACTAATTTAGGCCAAGTTAGTATGATTGCAAATGATATGTTTTTTCAGAAAAACTGGCCGTAATTCAATAGAAAAAGTGCTTGGATTTAGTGTATTTCTGTACATTACGTCGTTTTAAAACATTTTTGTGTGAATTTAATCGACAGTTTTTGAGAAAATCAATGTTTTCTCAGTAAACACTAATTTAGGCCAAGTTAGTATGATTGCAAATGATATGTTTTTTCAGAAAAACTAGCAGTAATTCAATAGAAAAAGTGCTTGATTTTATTGTATTTCTGTACATTACGTCGTTTTAAAACATATTCGTGTGAATTTAATCGACAGTCTTTGAGAAAATCAATGTTTTCTCAGTAACTACTAATTTAGGCCAAGTTAGTCTGATTGCAAATGATATGTTTTTTCAGAAAAACTAGCAGTAATTCAATGGAATAAGTGCTTGGTTTTATTGTATTTCTGTACATTACGTCGTTTGAAAACATTTTTGTGTGAATTTAATCGACAGTTTTTGAGAAAATCAATGTTTTCTCAGTAAACACTAATTTAGGCCAAGTTAGTATGATTGCAAATGATATGTTTTTTCAGAAAAACTGGCCATAATTCAATGGAAAAAGTGCTTGGTTTTAGTGTATTTCTGTACATTACGTCGTTTTGAAACATTTTCGTGTGAATTTAATCGACAGTTTTTGAGAAAATTAATGTTTTTTCAGTAAACACTAATTTAGGCCAAGTTAGTCTGATTGCAAATGATATGTTTTTTCAGAAAAACTAGCAGTAATTCAATGGAAAAAGTGCTTGGTTTTAGTGTATTTCTATACATTACCTCGTTTTAAAACATTTTTGTGTGAATGTAATAGACAGTTTTTGAGAAAATCAATTTTTTTTCAGTAAACACTAATTTAGGCCAAGTTAGTATGATTGCAGATGATACGTTTTTTCAGAAAAACTAGCAGTAATTCAATGAAAAAAGTGCTTGGTTTTATTGTATTTCTGTGCATTACGTCGTTTTAAAACATTTTCGTGTGAATTTAAGTGATGGTTTTTGAGACAATCAATGTTTTTTCAGTAAACACTACTTTAGGCCAAGTTAGTATGATTGCAAATGATATGTTTTTACCGAAAAACTAGCAGTAATTCAATGGAAAAAGTGCTTGGTTTTAGTGTATTTCTGTACATTACGTCGTTTTAAAACATTTTTGTGTGAATTTAATCGACAGTCTTTGAGAAAATCAATGTTTTGTCAGTAAATACTAATTTAGGCCAAGTTAGTCTGATTGCAAATGATATGTTTTTTTAAGATAAACTAGCAGTAATTCAATGGAAAAAGTGCTTGGTTTATTGTATTTCTGTACTATACGCCGTTTTAAAACATTTTCGTGTGAATTTAATCGACTGTTCTTGAGAAAATCAATGTTTTTTCACTAAACACTAATTTAGGACAAGTTAGTCTAATTGCAACTGATATGTTTTTTCAGAAAAACTGGCCGTAATTCAATGGAAAAAGTGCTTGGTTTTAGTGTATTTCTGTACATTACGTCGTTTTGAAACATTTTCGTGTGAATTTATTCGACAGTTTTTAAAAAAATTAATGTTTTTTCAGTAAACACTAAGTTAGGCCAAGTTAGTCTGATTGCAAATGATATGTTTTTTCAGAAAAAATAGCAGTAATTCAATGGAAAAAGTGCTTGGCTTATTGTATTTCTGTACTATACGCCGTTTTAAAACATTTTCGTGTGAATTTAATCGACCGTTCTTGAGAGAATCAATGTTTTTTCACTAAACACTAATTTAGGCCAAGTTAGTCTAATTGCAAATGATATATTGTTTCAGAGAAACTAGCAGTAATTCAATAGAAAAAGTGCTTGCTTTTATTGTATTTCTGTACATTACATCGTTTTAAAACATTTTCGTGTGAATTTAATCGATGGTTTTTGAGAAAATCACTGTTTTTTCAGTAAACACTACTTTAGGCCAAGTTAGTATGATTGCAAATGATATGTTTTTACAGAAAAACTAGCAGTAATTCAATGGAAAAAGTGCTTGGTTTTAGTGTATTTCTGTACATTACGTCGTTTTAAAACATTTTTGTATGAATTTAATCGACAGTTTTTGAGAAAATCAATGTTTTTTCAGTAAACACTAATTTAGGCCAAGTTAGTATTATTGCAAATGATATGTTTTTTCAGAAAAACTAGCAGTAATTCAATAGAAAAAGTGCTTGGTTTTAGTGTATTTTTGTACATTACGTCGTTTTAAAACATTTTTGTGTGAATTTAATTGACAGTTTTTGAGAAAATCAATGTTTTCTCAGTAAACACTAATTTAGGCCAAGTTAGTATGATTGCAAATGATATGTTTTTTCAGAAAAACTGGCCGTAATTCAATAGAAAAAGTGCTTGGTTTTAGTGTATTTCTGTACATTAAGTCGTTTTGAAACATTTTCGTGTGAATTTATTCGACCGTTCTTGAGAAAATCAATGTTTTTTCACTAAACACTAATTTAGGTAAAGTTAGTCTAATTGCAAATGATATATTGTTTCAGAAAAACTAGCAGTAATTCAATAGAAAAAGTGCTTGCTTTTATTGTATTTCTGTGCATTACGTCGTTTTAAAACATTTTCGTGTGAATTTAATCGACAGTTCTTGAGAAAATCAATGTTTTTTCAGTTAACACTAATTTAGGCCAAGTTAGTATGATTGCAAAAGATATGTTTTTTCAGAAAAACTAGCAGTAATTCAATAGAAAAAGTGCTTGGTTTTATTATATTTCTGTACATTACGTCGTTTTAAAACATTTTCGTGTGAATTTAAACGACAGTTGTTGAGAAAATCAATGTTTTTTAAGTAAACACTAATTTAGGCCAAGTTAGTATGATTGCAAATGATATGTTTGTTCAGAAAAACTAGCAGTAATTCAATAGAAAAAGTGCTTGATTTTATTGTATTTCTGTACATTACGTCGTTTTAAAACATTTTCGTTTGAATTTAATCGACAGTCTTTGAGAAAATCAATGTTTTCTCAGTAAATACTAATTTAGGCCAACTTAGTCTGATTGCAAATGATATGTTTTTTCAGAAAAACTAGCAGTAATTCAATGGAATAAGTGCTTGGTTTTATTGTATTTCTGTACTATACGCCGTTTTAAAACATTTTCGTGTGAATTTAATCGACCGTTCTTGAGAAAATCAATGTTTTTTCACTAAACACTAATTTAGGCCAAGTTAGTCTAATTGCAAATGATATGTTGTCGCAGAAATACTAGCAGTAATTCAATTGAAAAAGTGCTTGGTTTTAGTGTATTTCTGTACATTACGTCGTTTTAAAACATTTTTGTGTGAATTTAATCGACAGTTTTTGAGAAAATCAATGTTTTCTCAGCAAACACTAATTTAGGCCAAGTTAGTATGATTGCAAATGATATGTTTTTTCAGAAAAACTAGCAGTAATTCAATAGAAAAAGTGCTTGATTTTATTGTATTTCTGTACATTACGTCGTTTTAAAACATTTTCGTGTGAATTTAATCGACAGTCTTTGAGAAAATCAATGTTTTCTCAGTAAATACTAATTTAGGCCAAGTTAGTCTGATTGCAAATGATATGTTTTTTCAGAAAAACTAGCCGTAATTCAATGGAATAAGTGCTTGGTTTTATTGTGTATCTGTAGTATACGCCGTTTTAAAACATTTTCGTGTGAATTTAATCGACCGTTCTTGAGAAAATCAATGTTTTTTCACTAAAAACTAATTTAGGCCAAGTTAGTCTAATTGCAAATGATATGTTGTCGCAGAAAAACTAGCAGTAATTCAATAGAAAAAGTGCTTGGTTTTAGTGTATTTCTGTACATTCCGTCGTTTTAAAACATTTTTGTGTGAATTTAATCGACAGTTTTTGAGAAAATTAATGTTTTTTCAGTAAACACTAATTTAGGCCAAGTTAGTCTGATTGCAAATGATATGTTTTTTCAGAAAAACTAGCAGTAATTCAATGGAAAAAGTGCTTGGTTTTAGTGTATTTCTATACATTACCTCGTTTTAAAACATTTTTGTGTGAATGTAATAGACAGTTTTTGAGAAAATCAATTTTTTTTCAGTAAACACTAATTTAGGCCAAGTTAGTATGATTGCAGATGATACGTTTTTTCAGAAAAACTAGCAGTAATTCAATGAAAAAAGTGCTTGGTTTTATTGTATTTCTGTGCATTACGTCGTTTTAAAACATTTTCGTGTGAATTTAATTGATGGTTTTTGAGACAATCAATGTTTTTTCAGTAAACACTACTTTAGGCCAAGTTAGCATGATTGCAAATGATATGTTTTTACAGAAAAACTAGCAGTAATTCAATGGAAAAAGTGCTTGGTTTTAGTTTATTTCTGTACATTACGTCGTTTTAAAACATTTTTGTGTGAATTTAATCGACAGTTTTTGAGAAAATCAATGTTTTCTCAGTAAACACTAATTTAGGCCAAGTTAGTATGATTGCAAATGATATGTTTTTTCAGAAAAACTGGCCGTAATTCAATAGAAAAAGTGCTTGGTTTTAGTGTATTTCTGTACATTACGTCGTTTTAAAACATTTTTGTGTGAATTTAATCGACAGTTTTTGAGAAAATCAATGTTTTCTCAGTAAACACTAATTTAGGCCAAGTTAGTATGATTGCAAATGATATGTTTTTTCAGAAAAACTAGCAGTAATTCAATAGAAAAAGTGCTTGATTTTATTGTATTTCTGTACATTACGTCGTTTTAAAACATTTTCGTGTGAATTTAATCGACAGTCTTTGAGAAAATCAATGTTTTCTCAGTAACTACTAATTTAGGCCAAGTTAGTCTGATTGCAAATGATATGTTTTTTCAGAAAAACTGGCCATAATTCAATGGAAAAAGTGCTTGGTTTTAGTGTATTTCTGTTCATTACGTCGTTTTGAAACATTTTCGTGTGAATTTAATCGACAGTTTTTGCGAAAATTAATGTTTTTTCAGTAAACACTAATTTAGGCCAAGTTAGTCTGATTGCAAATGATATGTTTTTTGAGAAAAACTAGCAGTAATTCAATGGAAAAAGTGCTTGGTTTTAGTGTATTTCTATACATTTCCTCGTTTTAAAACATTTTTGTGTGAATGTAATAGACAGTTTTTGAGAAAATCAATTTTTTTTCAGTAAACACTAATTTAGGCCAAGTTAGTATGATTGCAGATGATACGTTTTTTCAGAAAAACTAGCAGTAATTCAATGAAAAAAGTGCTTGGTTTTATTGTATTTCTGTGCATTACGTCGTTTTAAAACATTTTCGTGTGAATTTAATTGATGGTTTTTGAGACAATCAATGTTTTTTCAGTAAACACTACTTTAGGCCAAGTTAGTATGATTGCAAATGATATGTTTTTACAGAAAAACTAGCAGTAATTCAATGGAAAAAGTGCTTGGTTTTAGTTTATTTCTGTACATTACGTCGTTTTAAAACATTTTTGTGTGAATTTAATCGACAGTTTTTGAGAAAATCAATGTTTTCTCAGTAAACACTAATTTAGGCCAAGTTCGTATGATTGCAAATGATATGTTTTTTCAGAAAAACTGGCCGTAATTCAATAGAAAAAGTGCTTGGTTTTAGTGTATTTCTGTACATTACGTCGTTTTAAAACATTTTTGTGTGAATTTAATCGACAGTTTTTGAGAAAATCAATGTTTTCTCAGTAAACACTAAATTAGGCCAAGTTAGTATGATTGCAAATGATATGTTTTTTCAGAAAAACTGGCCGTAATTCAATAGAAAAAGTGCTTGGATTTAGTGTATTTCTGTACATTACGTCGTTTTAAAACATTTTTGTGTGAATTTAATCGACAGTTTTTGAGAAAATCAATGTTTTCTCAGTAAACACTAATTTAGGCCAAGTTAGTATGATTGCAAATGATATGTTTTTTCAGAAAAACTAGCAGTAATTCAATAGAAAAAGTGCTTGATTTTATTGTATTTCTGTACATTACGTCGTTTTAAAACATATTCGTGTGAATTTAATCGACAGTCTTTGAGAAAATCAATGTTTTCTCAGTAACTACTAATTTAGGCCAAGTTAGTCTGATTGCAAATGATATGTTTTTTCAGAAAAACTAGCAGTAATTCAATGGAATAAGTGCTTGGTTTTATTGTATTTCTGTACATTACGTCGTTTGAAAACATTTTTGTGTGAATTTAATCGACAGTTTTTGAGAAAATCAATGTTTTCTCAGTAAACACTAATTTAGGCCAAGTTAGTATGATTGCAAATGATATGTTTTTTCAGAAAAACTGGCCATAATTCAATGGAAAAAGTGCTTGGTTTTAGTGTATTTCTGTACATTACGTCGTTTTGAAACATTTTCGTGTGAATTTAATCGACAGTTTTTGAGAAAATTAATGTTTTTTCAGTAAACACTAATTTAGGCCAAGTTAGTCTGATTGCAAATGATATGTTTTTTCAGAAAAACTAGCAGTAATTCAATGGAAAAAGTGCTTGGTTTTAGTGTATTTCTATACATTACCTCGTTTTAAAACATTTTTGTGTGAATGTAATAGACAGTTTTTGAGAAAATCAATTTTTTTTCAGTAAACACTAATTTAGGCCAAGTTAGTATGATTCCAGATGATACGTTTTTTCAGAAAAACTAGCAGTAATTCAATGAAAAAAGTGCTTGGTTTTATTGTATTTCTGTGCATTACGTCGTTTTAAAACATTTTCGTGTGAATTTAAGTGATGGTTTTTGAGACAATCAATGTTTTTTCAGTAAACACTACTTTAGGCCAAGTTAGTATGATTGCAAATGATATGTTTTTACCGAAAAACTAGCAGTAATTCAATGGAAAAAGTGCTTGGTTTTAGTGTATTTCTGTACATTACGTCGTTTTAAAACATTTTTGTGTGAATTTAATCGACAGTCTTTGAGAAAATCAATGTTTTGTCAGTAAATACTAATTTAGGCCAAGTTAGTCTGATTGCAAATGATATGTTTTTTTAAGAAAAACTAGCAGTATATCAATGGAAAAAGTGCTTGGTTTATTGTATTTCTGTACTATACGCCGTTTTAAAACATTTTCGTGTGAATTTAATCGACTGTTCTTGAGAAAATCAATGTTTTTTCACTAAACACTAATTTAGGACAAGTTAGTCTAATTGCAACTGATATGTTTTTTCAGAAAAACTGGCCGTAATTCAATGGAAAAAGTGCTTGGTTTTAGTGTATTTCTGTACATTACGTCGTTTTGAAACATTTTCGTGTGAATTTATTCGACAGTTTTTAAAAAAATTAATGTTTTTTCAGTAAACACTAATTTAGGCCAAGTTAGTCTGATTGCAAATGATATGTTTTTTCAGAAAAAATAGCAGTAATTCAATGGAAAAAGTGCTTGGCTTATTGTATTTCTGTACTATACGCCGTTTTAAAACATTTTCGTGTGAATTTAATCGACCGTTCTTGAGAGAATCAATGTTTTTTCACTAAACACTAATTTAGGCCAAGTTAGTCTAATTGCAAATGATATATTGTTTCAGAGAAACTAGCAGTAATTCAATAGAAAAAGTGCTTGCTTTTATTGTATTTCTGTACATTAGATCGTTTTAAAACATTTTCGTGTGAATTTAATCGATGGTTTTTGAGAAAATCACTGTTTTTTCAGTAAACACTACTTTAGGCCAAGTTAGTATGATTGCAAATGATATGTTTTTACAGAAAAACTAGCAGTAATTCAATGGAAAAAGTGCTTGGTTTTAGTGTATTTCTGTACATTACGTCGTTTTAAAACATTTTTGTATGAATTTAATCGACAGTTTTTGAGAAAATCAATGTTTTTTCAGTAAACACTAATTTAGGCCAAGTTAGTATTATTGCAAATGATATGTTTTTTCAGAAAAACTAGCAGTAATTCAATAGAAAAAGTGCTTGGTTTTAGTGTATTTTTGTACATTACGTCGTTTTAAAACATTTTTGTGTGAATTTAATTGACAGTTTTTGAGAAAATCAATGTTTTCTCAGTAAACACTAATTTAGGCCAAGTTAGTATGATTGCAAATGATATGTTTTTTCAGAAAAACTGGCCGTAATTCAATAGAAAAAGTGCTTGGTTTTAGTGTATTTCTGTACATTAAGTCGTTTTGAAACATTTTCGTGTGAATTTATTCGACCGTTCTTGAGAAAATCAATGTTTTTTCACTAAACACTAATTTAGGTAAAGTTAGTCTAATTGCAAATGATATATTGTTTCAGAAAAACTAGCAGTAATTCAATAGAAAAAGTGCTTGCTTTTATTGTATTTCTGTGCATTACGTCGTTTTAAAACATTTTCGTGTGAATTTAATCGACAGTTCTTGAGAAAATCAATGTTTTTTCAGTTAACACTAATTTAGGCCAAGTTAGTATGATTGCAAAAGATATGTTTTTTCAGAAAAACTAGCAGTAATTCAATGGAAAAAGTGCTTGGTTTTATTATATTTCTGTACATTACGTCGTTTTAAAACATTTTCGTGTGAATTTAAACGACAGTTGTTGAGAAAATCAATGTTTTTTAAGTAAACACTAATTTAGGCCAAGTTAGTATGATTGCAAATGATATGTTTGTTCAGAAAAACTAGCAGTAATTCAATAGAAATAGTGCTTGATTTTATTGTATTTCTGTACATTACGTCGTTTTAAAACATTTTCGTGTGAATTTAATCGACAGTCTTTGAGAAAATCAATGTTTTCTCAGTAAATACTAATTTAGGCCAACTTAGTCTGATTGCAAATGATATAATTTTTCAGAAAAACTAGCAGTAATTCAATGGAATAAGTGCTTGGTTTTATTGTATTTCTGTACTATACGCCGTTTTAAAACATTTTCGTGTGAATTTAATCGACCGTTCTTGAGAAAATCAATGTTTTTTCACCAAACACTAATTTAGGCCAAGTTAGTCTAATTGCAAATGATATGTTGTCGCAGAAATACTAGCAGTAATTCAATTGAAAAAGTGCTTGGTTTTAGTGTATTTCTGTACATTACGTCGTTTTAAAACATTTTTGTGTGAATTTAATCGACAGTTTTTGAGAAAATCAATGTTTTCTCAGCAAACACTAATTTAGGCCAAGTTAGTATGATTGCAAATGATATGTTTTTCAGAAAAACTAGCAGTAATTCAATAGAAAAAGTGCTTGATTTTATTGTATTTCTGTACATTACGTCGTTTTAAAACATTTTCGTGTGAATTTAATCGACAGTCTTTGAGAAAATCAATGTTTTCTCAGTAAATACTAATTTAAGCCAAGTTAGTCTGATTGCAAATGATATGTTTTTTCAGAAAAACTAGCCGTAATTCAATGGAATAAGTGCTTGGTTTTATTGTGTATCTGTAGTATACGCCGTTTTAAAACATTTTCGTGTGAATTTAATCGACCGTTCTTGAGAAAATCAATGTTTTTTCACTAAAAACTAATTTAGGCCAAGTTAGTCTAATTGCAAATGATATGTTGTCGCAGAAAAACTAGCAGTAATTCAATAGAAAAAGTGCTTGGTTTTAGTGTATTTCTGTACATTCCGTCGTTTTAAAACATTTTTGTGTGAATTTAATCGATGGTTTTTGAGAAAATCAATGTTTTCTCAGTAAACACTAATTTAGGCCAAGTTAGTATGATTGCAAATGATATGTTTGTTCAGAAAAACTAGCAGTAATTCAATAGAAAAAGTGCTTGATTTTATTGTATTTCTGTACATTACGTCGTTTTAAAACATTTTCGTGTGAATTTAATCGACAGTCTTTGAGAAAATCAATGTTTTCTCAGTAAATACTAATTTAGGCCAACTTAGTCTGATTGCAAATGATATGTTTTTTCAGAAAAACTAGCAGTAATTCAATGGAATAAGTGCTTGGTTTTATTGTATTTCTGTACTATACGCCGTTTTAAAACATTTTCGTGTGAATTTAATCGACCGTTCTTGAGAAAATCAATGTTTTTTCACTAAACACTAATTTAGGCCAAGTTAGTCTAATTGCAAATGATATGTTGTCGCAGAAATACTAGCAGTAAGTCAATTGAAAAAGTGCTTGGTTTTAGTGTATTTCTGTACATTACGTCGTTTTAAAACATTTTTGTGTGAATTTAATCGACAGTTTTTGAGAAAATCAATGTTTTCTCAGCAAACACTAATTTAGGCCAAGTTAGTATGATTGCAAATGATATGTTTTTTCAGAAAAACTAGCAGTAATTCAATAGAAAAAGTGCTTGATTTTATTGTATTTCTGTACATTACGTCGTTTTAAAACATTTTCGTGTGAATTTAATCGACAGTCTTTGAGAAAATCAATGTTTTCTCAGTAAATACTAATTTAGGCCAAGTTAGTCTGATTGCAAATGATATGTTTTTTCAGAAAAACTAGCCGTAATTCAATGGAATAAGTGCTTGGTTTTATTGTGTATCTGTAGTATACGCCGTTTTAAAACATTTTCGTGTGAATTTAATCGACCGTTCTTGAGAAAATCAATGTTTTTTCACTAAAAACTAATTTAGGCCAAGTTAGTCTAATTGCAAATGATATGTTGTCGCAGAAAAACTAGCAGTAATTCAATAGAAAAAGTGCTTGGTTTTAGTGTATTTCTGTACATTCCGTCGTTTTAAAACATTTTTGTGTGAATTTAATCGATGGTTTTTGAGAAAATCAATGTTTTCTCAGTAAACACTAATTTAGGCCAAGTTAGTATGATTGCAAATGATATGTTTTTTCAGAAAAACTGGCCGTAATTCAATAGAAAAAGTGCTTGGATTTAGTGTATTTCTGTACATTACGTCGTTTTAAAACATTTTTGTGTGAATTTAATCGACAGTTTTTGAGAAAATCAATGTTTTCTCAGTAAACACTAATTTAGGCCAAGTTAGTATGATTGCAAATGATATGTTTTTTCAGAAAAACTAGCAGTAATTCAATAGAAAAAGTGCTTGATTTTATTGTATTTCTGTACATTACGTCGTTTTAAAACATATTCGTGTGAATTTAATCGACAGTCTTTGAGAAAATCAATGTTTTCTCAGTAACTACTAATTTAGGCCAAGTTAGTCTGATTGCAAATGATATGTTTTTTCAGAAAAACTAGCAGTAATTCAATGGAATAAGTGCTTGGTTTTATTGTATTTCTGTACATTACGTCGTTTGAAAACATTTTTGTGTGAATTTAATCGACAGTTTTTGAGAAAATCAATGTTTTCTCAGTAAACACTAATTTAGGCCAAGTTAGTATGATTGCAAATGATATGTTTTTTCAGAAAAACTGGCCATAATTCAATGGAAAAAGTGCTTGGTTTTAGTGTATTTCTGTACATTACGTCGTTTTGAAACATTTTCGTGTGAATTTAATCGACAGTTTTTGAGAAAATTAATGTTTTTTCAGTAAACACTAATTTAGGCCAAGTTAGTCTGATTGCAAATGATATGTTTTTTCAGAAAAACTAGCAGTAATTCAATGGAAAAAGTGCTTGGTTTTAGTGTATTTCTATACATTACCTCGTTTTAAAACATTTTTGTGTGAATGTAATAGACAGTTTTTGAGAAAATCAATTTTTTTTCAGTAAACACTAATTTAGGCCAAGTTAGTATGATTGCAGATGATACGTTTTTTCAGAAAAACTAGCAGTAATTCAATGAAAAAAGTGCTTGGTTTTATTGTATTTCTGTGCATTACGTCGTTTTAAAACATTTTCGTGTGAATTTAATTGATGGTTTTTGAGACAATCAATGTTTTTTCAGTAAACACTACTTTAGGCCAAGTTAGCATGATTGCAAATGATATGTTTTTACAGAAAAACTAGCAGTAATTCAATGGAAAAAGTGCTTGGTTTTAGTTTATTTCTGTACATTACGTCGTTTTAAAACATTTTTGTGTGAATTTAATCGACAGTTTTTGAGAAAATCAATGTTTTCTCAGTAAACACTAATTTAGGCCAAGTTAGTATGATTGCAAATGATATGTTTTTTCAGAAAAACTGGCCGTAATTCAATAGAAAAAGTGCTTGGTTTTAGTGTATTTCTGTACATTACGTCGTTTTAAAACATTTTTGTGTGAATTTAATCGACAGTTTTTGAGAAAATCAATGTTTTCTCAGTAAACACTAATTTAGGCCAAGTTAGTATGATTGCAAATGATATGTTTTTTCAGAAAAACTAGCAGTAATTCAATAGAAAAAGTGCTTGATTTTATTGTATTTCTGTACATTACGTCGTTTTAAAACATTTTCGTGTGAATTTAATCGACAGTCTTTGAGAAAATCAATGTTTTCTCAGTAACTACTAATTTAGGCCAAGTTAGTCTGATTGCAAATGATATGTTTTTTCAGAAAAACTGGCCATAATTCAATGGAAAAAGTGCTTGGTTTTAGTGTATTTCTGTTCATTACGTCGTTTTGAAACATTTTCGTGTGAATTTAATCGACAGTTTTTGCGAAAATTAATGTTTTTTCAGTAAACACTAATTTAGGCCAAGTTAGTCTGATTGCAAATGATATGTTTTTTCAGAAAAACTAGCAGTAATTCAATGGAAAAAGTGCTTGGTTTTAGTGTATTTCTATACATTTCCTCGTTTTAAAACATTTTTGTGTGAATGTAATAGACAGTTTTTGAGAAAATCAATTTTTTTTCAGTAAACACTAATTTAGGCCAAGTTAGTATGATTGCAGATGATACGTTTTTTCAGAAAAACTAGCAGTAATTCAATGAAAAAAGTGCTTGGTTTTATTGTATTTCTGTGCATTACGTCGTTTTAAAACATTTTCGTGTGAATTTAATCGACAGTCTTTGAGAAAATCAATGTTTTCTCAGTAACTACTAATTTAGGCCAAGTTAGTCTGATTGCAAATGATATGTTTTTTCAGAAAAACTAGCAGTAATTCAATGGAAAAAGTGCTTGGTTTTAGTGTATTTCTATACATTACCTCGTTTTAAAACATTTTTGTGTGAATGTAATAGACAGTTTTTGAGAAAATCAATTTTTTTTCAGTAAACACTAATTTAGGCCAAGTTAGTATGATTGCAGATGATACGTTTTTTCAGAAAGACTAGCAGTAATTCAATGAAAAAAGTGCTTGGTTTTATTGTATTTCTGTGCATTACGTCGTTTTAAAACATTTTCGTGTGAATTCAATTGATGGTTTTTGAGACAATCAATGTTTTTTCAGTAAACACTACTTTAGGCCAAGTTAGTATGATTGCAAATGATATGTTTTTACAGAAAAACTAGCAGTAATTCAATGGAAAAAGTGCTTGGTTTTAGTTTATTTCTGTACATTACGTCGTTTTAAAACATTTTTGTGTGAATTTAATCGACAGTTTTTGAGAAAATCAATGTTTTCTCAGTAAACACTAATTTAGGCCAAGTTAGTATGATTGCAAATGATATGTTTTTTCAGAAAAACTGGCCGTAATTCAATAGAAAAAGTGCTTGGTTTTAGTGTATTTCTGTACATTACGTCGTTTTAAAACACTTTTGTGTGAATTTAATCGACAGTTTTTGAGAAAATCAATGTTTTCTCAGTAAACACTAATTTAGGCCAAGTTAGTATGATTGCAAATGATATGTTTTTTCAGAAAAACTAGCAGTAATTCAATAGAAAAAGTGCTTGATTTTATTGTATTTCTGTACATTACGTCGTTTTAAAACATTTTCGTGTGAATTTAATCGACAGTCTTTGAGAAAATCAATGTTTTCTCAGTAACTACTAATTTAGGCCAAGTTAGTCTGATTGCAAATGATATGTTTTTTCAGAAAAACTAGCAGTAATTCAATGGAATAAGTGCTTGGTTTTATTGTATTTCTGTACATTACGTCGTTTGAAAACATTTTTGTGTGAATTTAATCGACAGTTTTTGAGAAAATCAATGTTTTCTCAGTAAACACTAATTTAGGCCAAGTTAGTATGATTGCAAATGATATGTTTTTTCAGAAAAACTGGCCATAATTCAATGGAAAAAGTGCTTGGTTTTAGTGTATTTCTGTTCATTACGTCGTTTTGAAACATTTTCGTGTGAATTTAATCGACAGTTTTTGCGAAAATTAATGTTTTTTCAGTAAACACTAATTTAGGCCAAGTTAGTCTGATTGCAAATGATATGTTTTTTCAGAAAAACTAGCAGTAATTCAATGAAAAAAGTGCTTGGTTTTAGTGTATTTCTATACATTTCCTCGTTTTAAAACATTTTTGTGTGAATGTAATAGACAGTTTTTGAGAAAATCAATTTTTTTTCAGTAAACACTAATTTAGGCCAAGTTAGTATGATTGCAGATGATACGTTTTTTCAGAAAAACTAGCAGTAATTCAATGAAAAAAGTGCTTGGTTTTATTGTATTTCTGTGCATTACGTCGTTTTAAAACATTTTCGTGTGAATTTAATCGACAGTCTTTGAGAAAATCAATGTTATCTCAGTAACTACTAATTTAGGCCAAGTTAGTCTGATTGCAAATGATATGTTTTTTCAGAAAAACTAGCAGTAATTCAATGGAATAAGTGCTTGGTTTTATTGTATTTCTGTACATTACGTCGTTTGAAAACATTTTTGTGTGAATTTAATCGACAGTTTTTGAGAAAATCAATGTTTTCTCAGTAAACACTAATTTAGGCCAAGTTAGTCTGATTGCAAATGATATGTTTTTTCAGAAAAACTAGCAGTAATTCAATGGAAAAAGTGCTTGGTTTTAGTGTATTTCTATACATTACCTCGTTTTAAAACATTTTTGTGTGAATGTAATAGACAGTTTTTGAGAAAATCAATTTTTTTTCAGTAAACACTAATTTAGGCCAAGTTAGTATGATTGCAGATGATACGTTTTTTCAGAAAAACTAGCAGTAATTCAATGAAAAAAGTGCTTGGTTTTATTGTATTTCTGTGCATTACGTCGTTTTAAAACATTTTCGTGTGAATTTAATTGATGGTTTTTGAGACAATCAATGTTTTTTCAGTAAACACTACTTTAGGCCAAGTTAGTATGATTGCAAATGATATGTTTTTACAGAAAAACTAGCAGTAATTCAATGCAAAAAGTGCTTGGTTTTATTGTATTTCTGTGCATAACGTCGTTTTAAAACATTTTCGTGTGAATTTAATTGATGGTTTTTGAGACAATCAATGTTTTTTCACTAAACACTACTTTAGGCCAAGTTAGTATGATTGCAAATGATATGTTTTTTCAGAAAAACTGGCCGTAATTCAATAGAAAAAGTGCTTGGTTTTAGTGTATTTCTGTACATTACGTCGTTTTAAAACATTTTTGTGTGAATTTAATCGACAGTTTTTGAGAAAATCAATGTTTTCTCAGTAAACACTAATTTAGGCCAAGTTAGTATGATTGCAAATGATATGTTTTTTCTGAAAAACTAGCAGTAATTCAATAGAAAAAGTGCTTGATTTTATTGTATTTCTGTACATTACGTCGTTTTAAAACATTTTCGTGTGAATTTAATCGACAGTCTTTGAGAAAATCAATGTTTTCTCAGTAACTACTAATTTAGGCCAAGTTAGTCTGATTGCAAATGATATGTTTTTTCAGAAAAACTAGCAGTAATTCAATGGAATAAGTGCTTGGTTTTATTGTATTTCTGTACATTACGTCGTTTGAAAACATTTTTGTGTGAATGTAATCGACAGTTTTTGAGAAAATCAATGTTTTCTCAGTAAACACTAATTTAGGCCAAGTTAGTATGATTGCAAATGATATGTTTTTTCAGAAAAACTGGCCATAATTCAATGGAAAAAGTGCTTGGTTTTAGTGTATTTCTGTACATTACCTCGTTTTGAAACATTTTCGTGTGAATTTAATCGACAGTTTTTGAGAAAATCAATTTTTTTTCAGTAAACACTAATTTAGGCCAAGTTAGTATGATTGCAGATGATACGTTTTTTCAGAAAAACTAGCAGTAATTCAATGAAAAAAGTGCTTGGTTTTATTGTATTCTTGTGCATTACGTCGTTTTAAAACATTTTCGTGTGAATTTAATTGATGGTTTTTGAGACAATCAATGTTTTTTCAGTAAACACTACTTTAGGCCAAGTTAGTATGATTGCAAATGATATGTTTTTACAGAAAAACTAGCAGTAATTCAATGGAAAAAGTGCTTGGTTTTAGTTTATTTCTGTACATTACGTCGTTGTAAAACATTTTTGTGTGAATTTAATCGACAGTTTTTGAGAAAATCAATGTTTTTTCACTAAACACTAATTTAGGCCAAGTTAGTCTAATTGCAAATGATATGTTGTCGCAGAAAAACTAGCAGTAATTCAATAGCAAAAGTGCTTGGTTTTAGTGTATTTCTGTACATTACGTCGTTTTAAAACATTTTTGTGTGAATTTAATCGACAGTTTTTGAGAAAATCAATGTTTTCTCAGTAAACACTAATTTAGGCCAAGTTAGTATGATTGCAAATGATATGTTTTTTCAGAAAAACTAGCAGTAATTCAATAGAAAAAGTGCTTGATTCTATTGTATTTCTGTACATTACGTCGTTTTAAAACATTTTCGTCTGAATTTAATCGACAGTCTTTGAGAAAATCAATGTTTTCTCAGTAAATACTAATTTAGGCCAAGTTAGTCTGATTGCAAATGATATTTTTTTTCAGAAAAACTAGCAGCAATTCAATGGAATAAGTGCTTGGTTTTATTGTATTTCTGTACTATACGCCGTTTTAAAACATTTTCGTCTGAATTTAATCGACAGTCTTTGAGAAAATCAATGTTTTCTCAGTAAATACTAATTTAGGCCAAATTAGTCTAATTGCAAATGATATGTTGTCGCAGAAAAACTAGCAGTAATTCAATAGAAAAAGTGCTTGGTTTTAGTGTATTTCTGTACATTACGTCGTTTTAAAACATTTTTGTGTGAATTTAATCGACAGTTTTTGAGAAAATCAATGTTTTCTCAATAAACACTAATTTAGGCCAAGTTAGTATGATTGCAAATGATATGTTTTTTCAGAAAAACTGGCCGTAATTCAATGGAAAAAGTGCTTGGTTTTAGTGTATTTCTGTACATTACGTCGTTTTGAAACATTTTCGTGTGAATTTAATAGACAGTTTTTGAGAAAATTAATGTTTTTTCAGTAAACACTAATTTAGGCCAAGTTAGTATGATTGCAAATGATATGTTTTTTCAGAAAAACTAGCAGTAATTCAATGGAAAAAGTGCTTGGTTTTAGTGTATTTCTGTAAATTACCTCGTTTTAAAACATTTTTGTGTGAATGTAATAGACAGTTTTTGAGAAAATCAATGTTTTTTCAGTAGTTACTAATTTAGGCCTAGTTAGTATGATTGCAGATGATACGTTCATTCAGAAAAACTAGCAGTAATTCAATGGAAAAAGTGCTTGGTTTTATTGTATTTCTGTGCATTACGTCGTTTTAAAACATTTTCGTGTGAATTTAATTGATGGTTTTTGAGACAATCAATGTTTTTTCAGTAAACACTACTTTAGGCCAAGTTGGTATGATTGCAAATGATAGGTTTTTACAGAAAAACTAGCCGTAATTCAATGGAAAAAGTGCTTGGTTTTAGTGTATTTCTGTACATTACGTCGTTTTAAAACATTTTTGTGCGAATTTAATCGACAGTTTTTGAGAAAATCAATGTTTTTTCAGTAAACACTAATTTAGGCCAAGTTAGTATGATTGCAAATGATATGTTTTTGCAGAAAAACTAGCAGTAATTCAATGAAAAAGGGCTTGGTTTTATTGTATTTCTGTACATTACGTCGTTTTAAAACATTTTTGTGTGAATTTAATCGACAGTTTTTGAGAAAATCAATGTTTTCTCAATAAACACTAATTTAGGCCAAGTTAGTATGATTGCAAATGATATGTTTTTTCAGAAAAACTGGCCGTAATTCAATGGAAAAAGTGCTTGGTTTTAGTGTATTTCTGTACATTACGTCGTTTTGAAACATTTTCGTGTGAATTTAATCGACAGTTTTTGAGAAAATTAATGTTTTTTCAGTAAACACTAATTTAGGCCAAGTTAGTATGAATGCAAATGATATGTTTTTTCAGAAAAACTAGCAGTAATTCAATGGAAAAAGTGCTTGGTTTTAGTGTATTTCTGTAAATTACCTCGTTTTAAAACATTTTTGTGTGAATGTAATAGACAGTTTTTGAGAAAATCAATGTTTTTTCAGTAGTTACTAATTTAGGCCTAGTTAGTATGATTGCAGATGATACGTTCATTCAGAAAAACTAGCAGTAATTCAATGGAAAAAGTGCTTGGTTTTATTGTATTTCTGTGCATTACGTCGTTTTAAAACATTTTCGTGTGAATTTAATTGATGGTTTTTGAGACAATCAATGTTTTTTCAGTAAACACTACTTTAGGCCAAGTTGGTATGATTGCAAATGATAGGTTTTTACAGAAAAACTAGCCGTAATTCAATGGAAAAAGTGCTTGGTTTTAGTGTATTTCTGTACATTACGTCGTTTTAAAACATTTTTGTGCGAATTTAATCGACAGTTTTTGAGAAAATCAATGTTTTTTCAGTAAACACTAATTTAGGCCAAGTTAGTATGATTGCAAATGATATGTTTTTGCAGAAAAACTAGCAGTAATTCAATGAAAAAGGGCTTGGTTTTATTGTATTTCTGTACATAACGTCGTTTTAAAATATTTTCGTGTGAATTTAATCGACATTTTTTGAGAAAATGACTGTTTTTTCAGTAAACACTAATTTAGGCCAAGTTGGTATGATCGCAAATGATATGTTTTTCAGAAAAACTAGCAGTAATTCAATAAAAAAAGTGCTTGGTTTTATTGTATTTCTGTACATTACGTCGTTTTAAAACATTTTCGTGTGAATTTAATCGACAGTTGTTGAGAAAATCAATGTTTTTTAAGTAAGCACTAATTTAGGCCAAGTTAGTATGATTGCAAATGATATGTTTTTTCAGAAAAACTAGCAGTAATTCAATACAAAAAGGGCTTGGTTTTATTGTATTTCTGTACATTACGTCGTTTTAAAACATTTTCGTGTGAATTTAATCGACAGTTTTTGAGAAAATCAATGTGTTGTCAATAAACACTAATTTAGGCCAAGTTAGTATGATTGCAAATGACATGTTTTTGCAGAAAAACTAGCAGTAATTCAATGAAAAAGGGCTTGGTTTTATTTTATTTCTGTCCATTACGTCGTTTTAAAACATTTTCGAGTGAATTTAATCGACAGTTGTTGAGAAAATCAATGTTTTTTAAGTAAGCACTAATTTAGGCCAAGTTAGTATGATTGCAAATGATATGTTTTCTCAGAAAAACTAGCAGTAATTCAATACAAAAAGGGCTTGGTTTTATTGTATTTCTGTACATTACGTCGTTTTAAAACATTTTCGTGTGAATTTAATCGACAGTTTTTGAGAAAATCAATGTTTTTTCAGTAAACACTAATTTAGGCCAAGTTAGTATGATTGCAAATGATATGTTTTTGCAGAAAAACTAGCAGTAATTCAATGAAAAAGGGCTTGGTTTTATTGTATTTCTGTACATTACGTCGTTTTAAAATATTTTCGTGTGAATTTAATCGACAGTTCTTGAGAACATCAATGTTTTCTCAGTAAACACTAATATAGGCCAAGTTAGTATGATTGCAAATGATATGTTGTTTCAGAAAAATTAGCAGTAATTCAATAGAAAAAGTGCTTGGTTTTAGTGTATTTTTGTACATTACGTCGTTTTAAAACATTTTCGTGTGAATTTAATGGACAGTTGTTGAGAAAATCAATGTTTTTTCAGTAAACACTAATTTAGACCAAGTTAGTATGATTGCAAATGATATGTTTTTTCAGAAAAATTAGAAGTAATTCAATGGAAAAAGTGCTTGGTTTTATTGTATTTCTGTACATTACGTCGTTTTAAAATATTTTCGTGTGAATTTAATCGACAGTTTTGAGAAAATCAATTTTTTTTCAGTAAACACTATCTTAGGCTAAGTTAGTATGATTGCAAATGATATGTTTTTGCAGAAAAACAAGCAGTAATTCAATGAAAAAGGGCTTGGTTTTATTGTATTTCTGTACATTACGTCTTTTTAAAATATTTTCGTGTGAATTTAATCGACAGTTCTTGAGAAAATCAATGTTTTTTCAGTAAACACTAATTTAGGCCAAGTTAGTATGATTGCAAATGATATGCTTTTTCAGAAAACCAAGCAGTAATTGAATGGAAAATGTGCTTGGTTTTATTGTATTTCGGTACATTACGTCGTTTTAAAACATTTTTGTTTGAATTTAATCGACATTTTTTGAGAAAATGACTGTTTTTTCAGTAAACACTAATTTAGGCCAAGTTGGTATGATTGCAAATGATATGTTTTCTCAGAAAAACTAGCAGTAATTCAATACAAAAAGGGGCTTGGTTTTATTGTATTTCTGTACATTACGTCGTTTTAAAACATTTTCGTGTGAATTTAATCGACAGTTTTTGAGAAAATCAATGTTTTTTCAGTAAACACTAATTTAGGCCAAGTTAGTATGATTGCAAATGATATGTTTTTGCAGAAAAACTAGCAGTAATTCAATGAAAAAGGGCTTGGTTTTATTGTATTTCTGTACATTACGTCGTTTTAAAATATTTTCGTGTGAATTTAATCGACAGTTCTTGAGAACATCAATGTTTTCTCAGTAAACACTAATATTGGCCAAGTTAGTATGATTGCAAATGATATGTTGTTTCAGAAAAATTAGCAGTAATTCAATAGAAAAAGTGCTTGGTTTTAGTGTATTTTTGTACATTACGTTGTTTTAAAACATTTTCGTGTGAATTTAATGGACAGTTGTTGAGAAAATCAATGTTTTTTCAGTAAACACTAATTTAGACCAAGTTAGTATGATTGCAAATGATATGTTTTTTCAGAAAAATTAGAAGTAATTCAATGGAAAAAGTGCTTGGTTTTATTGTATTTCTGTACATTACGTCGTTTTAAAATATTTTCGTGTGAATTTAATCGACAGTTTTGAGAAAATCAATTTTTTTTCAGTAAACACTATCTTAGGCTAAGTTAGTATGATTGCAAATGATATGTTTTTGCAGAAAAACAAGCAGTAATTCAATGAAAAAGGGCTTGGTTTTATTGTATTTCTGTACATTACGTCGTTTTAAAATATTTTCGTGTGAATTTAATCGACAGTTCTTGAGAAAATCAATGTTTTTTCAGTAAACACTAATTTAGGCCAAGTTAGTATGATTGCAAATGATATGCTTTTTCAGAAAACCAAGCAGTAATTGAATGGAAAATGTGCTTGGTTTTATTGTATTTCGGTACATTACGTCGTTTTAAAACATTTTTGTTTGAATTTAATCGACATTTTTTGAGAAAATGACTGTTTTTTCAGTAAACACTAATTTAGGCCAAGTTGGTATGATTGCAAATGATATGTTTTTTCAGAAAAACTACCAGTAATTCAATGGAAAAAGTGCTTGGTTTTAGTGTATTTCTGTACATTACGTCGTTTTAAAATATTTTGTGTGAATTTAATCGACAGTTTTTGAGAAAATCAATTTTTTTTCAGTAAACACTATCTTAGGCTAAGTTAATATGATTGCAAATGATATGTTTTTGCAGAAAAACTAGCAGTAATTCAATGAAAAAGGGCTTGGTTTTATTGTATTTCTGTACATTACGTCGTTTTAAAATATTTTCGTGTGAATTTAATCGACAGTTCTTGAGAAAATCAATGTTTTTTCAGTAAACACTAATTTAGGCCAAGTTAGTATGATTGCAAATGATATGCTTTTTCAGAAAACCAAGCAGTAATTGAATGGAAAATGTGCTTGGTTTTATTGTATTTCGGTACATTACGTCGTTTTAAAACATTTTTGTTTGAATTTAATCGACATTTTTTGAGAAAATGACTGTTTTTTCAGTAAACACTAATTTAGGCCAAGTTGGTATGATTGCAAATGATATGTTTTTTCAGAAAAACTACCAGTAATTCAATGGAAAAAGTGTTTGGTTTTAGTGTATTTCTGTACATTACGTCCTTTTAAAACATTTTCGTGTGAATTTAATCGACAGTTTTTGAGAAAATCAATGTTTTTTCAGTAAACACTAATTTAGGCCAAGTTAGTATGATTGCAAATGATATGTTTTTGCAGAAAAACTAGCAGTAATTCAATGAAAAAGGGCTTGGTTTTATTGTATTTCTGTACATTACGTCGTTTTAAAATATTTTCTTGTGAATTTAATCGACAGTTCTTGAGAAAATCAATGTTTTTTCAGTAAACACTAATTTAGGCCAAGTTAGTATGATTGCAAATGATCTGCTTTTTCAGAAAACCAAGCAGTAATTGAATGGAAAATGTGCTTGGTTTTATTGTATTTCGGTACATTACGTCGTTTTAATACATTTTTGTTTGAATTTAATCGACATTTTTTGAGAAAATGACTCTTTTTTCAGTAAACACTAATTTAGGCCAAGTTAGTATGATTGCAAATGATATGTTTTTGCAGAAAAACTAGCAGTAATTCAATGAAAAAGGGCTTGGTTTTATTGTATTTCTGTACATTACGTCGTTTTAAAATATTTTCTTGTGAATTTAATCGACAGTTCTTGAGAAAATCAATGTTTTTTCAGTAAACACTAATTTAGGCCAAGTTAGTATGATTGCAAATGATCTGCTTTTTCAGAAAACCAAGCAGTAATTGAATGGAAAATGTGCTTGGTTTTATTGTATTTCGGTACATTACGTCGTTTTAATACATTTTTGTTTGAATTTAATCGACATTTTTTGAGAAAATGACTCTTTTTTCAGTAAACACTAATTTAGGCCAAGTTGGTATGATCGCAAATGATATGTTTTTCAGAAAAACTAGCAGTAATTCAATAAAAAAAGTGCTTGGTTTTATTGTATTTCTGTACATTACGTCGTTTTAAAATATTTTCGTGTGAATTTAATCGACAGTTGTTGAGAAAATCAATGTTTTTTAAGTAAGCACTAATTTAGGCCAAGTTAGTATGATTGCAAATGATATGTTTTTTCAGAAAAACTAGCAGTAATTCAATACAAAAAGGGCTTGGTTTTATTGTATTTCTGTACATTACGTCGTTTTAAAACATTTTCGTGTGAATTTAATCGACAGTTTTTGAGAAAATCAATGTGTTGTCAATAAACACTAATTTAGGCCAAGTTAGTATGATTGCAAATGATATGTTTTCTCAGAAAAACTAGCAGTAATTCAATACAAAATGGGCTTGGTTTTATTGTATTTCTGTACATTACGTCGTTTTAAAACATTTTCGTGTGAATTTAATTGACAGTTTTTGAGAAAATCAATGTTTTTTCAGTAAACACTAATTTAGGCCAAGTTAGTATGATTGCAAATGATATGTTTTTGCAGAAAAACTAGCAGTAATTCAATGAAAAAGGGCTTGGTTTTATTGTATTTCTGTACATTACGTCGTTTTAAAATATTTTCGTGTGAATTTAATCGACAGTTCTTGAGAACATCAATGTTTTTTCAGTAAACACTAATTTAGGCCAAGTTAGTCTGATTGCAAATGATATGTTTTTTCAGAAAAACTAGCAGCAATTCAATGGAATAAGTGCTTGGTTTTATTGTATTTCTGTACATTACGTCGTTTTGAAACATTTTCGTGTGAATTTAATCGACAGTTTTTGAGAAAATTAATGTTTTTTCAGTAAACACTAATTTAGGCCAAGTTAGTATGATTGCAAATGATATGTTTTTTCAGAAAAACTAGCAGTAATTCAATGGAAAAAGTGCTTGGTTTTAGTGTATTTCTGTAAATTACCTCGTTTTAAAACATTTTTGTGTGAATGTAATAGACAGTTTTTGAGAAAATCAATGTTTTTTCAGTAGTTACTAATTTAGGCCTAGTTAGTATGATTGCAGATGATACGTTCATTCAGAAAAACTAGCAGTAATTCAATGGAAAAAGTGCTTGGTTTTATTGTATTTCTGTGCATTACGTCGTTTTAAAACATTTTCGTGTGAATTTAATTGATGGTTTTTGAGAAAATCAATGTTTTTTCAGTAAACACAAATTTAGGACAAGTTAGTATGATTGCAAATGATCTGCTTTTTCAGAAAACCAAGCAGTAATTGAATGGAAAATGTGCTTGGTTTTATTGTATTTCGGTACATTACGTCGTTTTAATACATTTTTGTTTGAATTTAATCGATATTTTTTGAGAAAATGACTGTTTTTTCAGTAAACACTAATTTAGGCCAAGTTGGTATGATCGCAAATGATATGTTTTTCAGAAAAACTAGCAGTAATTCAATAAAAAAAGTGCTTGGTTTTATTGTATTTCTGTACATTACGTCGTTTTAAAACATTTTCGTGTGAATTTAATCGACAGTTGTTGAGAAAATCAATGTTTTTTAAGTAAGCACTAATTTAGGCCAAGTTAGTATGATTGCAAATGATATGTTTTTTCAGAAAAACTAGCAGTAATTCAATACAAAAAGGACTTGGTTTTACTGTATTTCTGTACATTACGTCGTTTTAAAACATTTTCCTGTGAATTTAATCGACAGTTTTTGAGAAAATCAATGTGTTGTCAATAAACACTAATTTAGGCCAAGTTAGTATGATTGCAAATGACATGTTTTTGCAGAAAAACTAGCAGTAATTCAATGAAAAAGGGCTTGGTTTTATTGTATTTCTGTCCATTACGTCGTTTTAAAACATTTTCGAGTGAATTTAATCGACAGTTGTTGAGAAAATCAATGTTTTTTAAGTAAGCACTAATTTAGGCCAAGTTAGTATGATTGCAAATGATATGTTTTCTCAGAAAAACTAGCAGTAATTCAATACAAAAAGGGCTTGGTTTTATTGTATTTCTGTACATTACGTCGTTTTAAAACATTTTCGTGTGAATTTAATCGACAGTTTTTGAGAAAATCAAATTTTTTTCAGTAAACACTAATTTAGGCCAAGTTAGTATGATTGCAAATGATATGTTTTTGCAGAAAAACTAGCGGTAATTCAATGAAAAAGGGCTTGGTTTTATTGTATTTCTGTACATTACGTCGTTTTAAAATATTTTCGTGTGAATTTAATCGACAGTTCTTGAGAACATCAATGTTTTCTCAGTAAACACTAATTTAGGCCAAGTTAGTATGATTGCAAATGATATGTTGTTTCAGAAAAATTAGCAGTAATTCAATAGAAAAAGTGCTTGGTTTTAGTGTATTTTTGTACATTACGTCGTTTTAAAATATTTTCGTGTGAATTTAATGGACAGTTGTTGAGAAAATCAATGTTTTTTCAGTAAACACTAATTTAGGCCAAGTTAGTATGATTGCAAATGATATGTTTTTTCAGAAAAATTAGAAGTAATTCAATGGAAAAAGTGCTTGGTTTTATTGTATTTCTGTACATTACGTCGTTTTAAAATATTTTCGTGTGAATTTAATCGACAGTTTTGAGAAAATCAATTTTTTTTCAGTAAACACTATCTTAGGCTAAGTTAGTATGATTGCAAATGATATGTTTTTGCAGAAAAACTAGCAGTAATTCAATGAAAAAGGGCTTGGTTTTATTGTATTTCTGTACATTACGTCGTTTTAAAATATTTTCGTGTGAATTTAATCGACAGTTCTTGAGAAAATCAATGTTTTTTCAGTAAACACTAATTTAGGCCAAGTTAGTATGATTGCAAATGATATGCTTTTTCAGAAAACCAAGCAGTAATTGAATGGAAAATGTGCTTGGTTTTATTGTATTTCGGTACATTACGTCGTTTTAAAACATTTTTGTTTGAATTTAATCGACATTTTTTGAGAAAATGACTGTTTTTTCAGTAAACACTAATTTAGGCCAAGTTGGTATGATTGCAAATGATATGTTTTTTCAGAAAAACTACCAGTAATTCAATGGAAAAAGTGCTTGGTTTTATTGTATTTCTGTACATTACGTCGTTTTAAAATATTTTCGTGTGAATTTAATCGACAGTTTTTGAGAAAATCAATTTTTTTTCAGTAAACACTATCTTAGGCTAAGTTAGTATGATTGCAAATGATATATTTTTGCAGAAAAACTAGCAGTAATTCAATGAAAAAGGGCTTGGTTTTATTGTATTTCTGTACATTACGTCGTTTTAAAATATTTTCGTGTGAATTTAATCGACAGTTCTTGAGAAAATCAATGTTTTTTCAGTAAACACTAATTTAGGCCAAGTTAGTATGATTGCAAATGATATGCTTTTTCAGAAAACCAAGCAGTAATTGAATGGAAAAAGTGCTTGGTTTTATTGTATTTCGGTACATTACGTCGTTTTAAAACATTTTTGTTTGAATTTAATCGACATTTTTTGAGAAAATGACTGTTTTTTTCAGTAAACACTAATTTAGGCCAAGTTGGTATGATTGCAAATGATATGTTTTTTCAGAAAAACTACCAGTAATTCAATGGAAAAAGTGTTTGGTTTTAGTGTATTTCTGTACATTACGTCCTTTTAAAACATTTTCGTGTGAATTTAATCGACAGTTTTTGAGAAAATCAATGTTTTTTCAGTAAACACTAATTTAGGCCAAGTTAGTATGATTGCAAATGATATGTTTTTGCAGAAAAACTAGCAGTAATTCAATGAGAAAGGGCTTGGTTTTATTGTATTTCTGTACATTACGTCGTTTTAAAATATTTTGTTGTGAATTTAATCGACAGTTCTTGAGAAAATCAATGTTTTTTCAGTAAACACTAATTTAGGCCAAGTTAGTATGATTGCAAATGATCTGCTTTTTCAGAAAACCAAGCAGTAATTGAATGGAAAATGTGCTTGGTTTTATTGTATTTCGGTACATTACGTCGTTTTAATACATTTTTGTTTGAATTTAATCGACAATTTTTGAAAAAAATGACTGTTTTTTCAGTAAACACTAATTTAGGCGAAGTTGGTATGATCGCAAATGATATGTTTTTCAGAAAAACTAGCAGTAATTCAATAAAAAAAGTGCTTGGTTTTATTGTATTTCTGTACATTACGTCGTTTTAAAATATTTTCGTGTGAATTTAATCGACAGTTGTTGAGAAAATCAATGTTTTTTAAGTAAGCACTAATTTAGGCCAAGTTAGTATGATTGCAAATGATATGTTTTTTCAGAAAAACTAGCAGTAATTCAATAGAAAAAGGGCTTGGTTTTATTGTATTTCTGTACATTACGTCGTTTTAAAACATTTTCGTGTGAATTTAATCGACAGTTTTTGAGAAAATCAATGTGTTGTCAATAAACACTAATTTAGGCCAAGTTAGTATGATTGCAAATGATATGTTTTCTCAGAAAAACTAGCAGTAATTCAATACAAAATGGGCTTGGTTTTATTGTATTTCTGTACATTACGTCGTTTTAAAACATTTTCGTGTGAATTTAATTGACAGTTTTTGAGAAAATCAATGTTTTTTCAGTAAACACTAATTTAGGCCAAGTTAGTATGATTGCAAATGATATGTTTTTGCAGAAAAACTAGCAGTAATTCAATGAAAAAGGGCTTGGTTTTATTGTATTTCTGTACATTACGTCGTTTTAAAATATTTTCGTGTGAATTTAATCGACAGTTCTTGAGAACATCAATGTTTTCTCAGTAAACACTAATTTAGGCCAAGTTAGTATGATTGCAAATGATATGTTGTTTCAGAAAAACTAGCAGTAATTCAATAGAAAAAGTGCTTGGTTTTAGTGTATTTTTGTACATTACGTCGTTTTAAAACATTTTCGTGTGAATTTAATGGACAGTTGTTGAGAAAATCAATGTTTTTTCAGTAAACACTAATTCAGGCCAAGTTAGTATGATTGCAAATGATATGTTTTTTCAGAAAAATTAGAAGTAATTCAATGGAAAAAGTGCTTGGTTTTATTGTATTTCTGTACATTACGTCGTTTTAAAACATTTTCGTGTGAATTTAATCGACAGTTTTTGAGAAAATCAATTTTTTTTCAGTAAATACTATCTTAGGCCAAGTTAGTATGATTGCAAATGATATGTTTTTGCAGAAAAACTAGCAGTAATTCAATGAAAAAGGGCTTGGTTTTATTGTATTTCTGTACATTACGTCGTTTTAAAATATTTTCGTGTGAATTTAATCGACAGTTCTTGAGAAAATCAATGTTTTTTCAGTAAACACTAATTTAGGCCAAGTTAGTATGATTGCAAATGATATGTTTTTGCAGAAAAACTAGCAGTAATTCAATGAAAAAGGGCTTGGTTTTATTGTATTTCTGTACATTACGTCGTTTTAAAACATTTTCGAGTGAATTTAATCGACAGTTGTTGAGAAAATCAATGTTTTTTCAGTAAACACTAATTTAGGCCAAGTTAGTATGATTGCAAATGATATGTTTTTGCAGAAAAACTAGCAGTAATTCAATAAAAAAGGGCTTGGTTTTATTGTATTTCTGTACATTACGTCGTTTTAAAATATTTTCGTGTGAATTTAATCGACAGTTCTTGAGAACATCAATGTTTTCTCAGTAAACACTAATTTAGGCCAAGTTAGTATGATTGCAAATGATATGTTGTTTCAGAAAAATTAGCAGTAATTCAATAGAAAAAGTGCTTGGTTTTAGTGTATTTTTGTACATTACGTCGTTTTAAAACATTTTCGTGTGAATTTAATGGACAGTTGTTGAGAAAATCAATGTTTTTTCAGTAAACACTAATTTAGGCCAAGTTAGTATGATTGCAAATGATATGTTTTTTCAGAAAAATTAGAAGTAATTCAATGGAAAAAGTGCTTGGTTTTATTGTATTTCTGTACATTACGTCGTTTTAAAATATTTTCGTGTGAATTTAATCGACAGTTTTGAGAAAATCAATTTTTTTTCAGTAAACACTATCTTAGGCTAAGTTAGTATGATTGCAAATGATATGTTTTTGCAGAAAAACTAGCAGTAATTCAATGAAAAAGGGCTTGGTTTTATTGTATTTCTGTACATTACGTCGTTTTAAAATATTTTCGTGTGAATTTAATCGACAGTTCTTGAGAAAATCAATGTTTTTTCAGTAAACACTAATTTAGGCCAAGTTAGTATGATTGCAAATGATATGCTTTTTCAGAAAACCAAGCAGTAATTGAATGGAAAATGTGCTTGGTTTTATTGTATTTCGGTACATTACGTCGTTTTAAAACATTTTTGTTTGAATTTAATCGACATTTTTTGAGAAAATGACTGTTTTTTCAGTAAACACTAATTTAGGCCAAGTTGGTATGATTGCAAATGATATGTTTTTTCAGAAAAACTACCAGTAATTCAATGGAAAAAGTGCTTGGTTTTATTATATTTCTGTACATTACGTCGTTTTAAAATATTTTCGTGTGAATTTAATCGACAGTTTTTGAGAAAATCAATTTTTTTTTAGTAAACACTATCTTAGGCTAAGTTAGTATGATTGCAAATGATATGTTTTTGCAGAAAAACTAGCAGTAATTCAATGAAAAAGGGCTTGGTTTTATTGTATTTCTGTACATTACGTCGTTTTAAAATATTTTCGTGTGAATTTAATCGACAGTTCTTGAGAAAATCAATGTTTTTTAAGTAAACACTAATTTAGGCCAAGTTAGTATGATTGCAAATGATATGCTTTTTCAGAAAACCAAGCAGTAATTGAATGGAAAATTGGCTTGGTTTTATTGTATTTCGGTACATTACGTCGTTTTAAAACATTTTTGTTTGAATTTAATCGACATTTTTTGAGAAAATGACTGTTTTTTCAGTAAACACTAATTTAGGCCAAGTTGGTATGATTGCAAATGATAAGTTTTTTCAGAAAAACTACCAGTAATTCAATGGAAAAAGTGTTTGGTTTTAGTGTATTTCTGTACATTACGTCCTTTTAAAACATTTTCGTGTGAATTTAATCGACAGTTTTTGAGAAAATCAATGTTTTTTCAGTAAACACTAATTTAGGCCAAGTTAGTATGATTGCAAATGATATGTTTTTGCAGAAAAACTAGCAGTAATTCAATGAAAAAGGGCTTGGTTTTATTGTATTTCTGTACATTACGTCGTTTTAAAATATTTTCTTGTGAATTTAATCGACAGTTCTTGAGAAAATCAATGTTTTTTCAGTAAACACTAATTTAGGCCAAGTTAGTATGATTGCAAATGATCTGCTTTTTCAGAAAACCAAGCAGTAATTGAATGGAAAATGTGCTTGGTTTTATGGTATTTCGGTACATTACGTCGTTTTAATACATTTTTGTTTGAATTTAATCGACATTTTTTGAAAAAAATGACTGTTTTTTCAGTAAACACTAATTTAGGCCAAGTTGGTATGATCGCAAATGATATGTTTTTCAGAAAAACTAGCAGTAATTCAATAAAAAAAGTGCTTGGTTTTATTATATTTCTGTACATTACGTCGTTTTAAAATATTTTCGTGTGAATTTAATCGACAGTTGTTGAGAAAATCAATGTTTTTTAAGTAAGCACTAATTTAGGCCAAGTTAGTATGATTGCAAATGATATGTTTTTTCAGAAAAACTAGCAGTAATTCAATACAAAAAGGGCTTGGTTTTATTGTATTTCTGTACATTACGTCGTTTTAAAACATTTTCGTGTGAATTTAATCGACAGTTTTTGAGAAAATCAATGTGTTGTCAATAAACACTAATTTAGGCCAAGTTAGTATGATTGCAAATGATATGTTTTCTCAGAAAAACTAGCAGTAATTCAATACAAAATGGGCTTGGTTTTATTGTATTTCTGTACATTACGTCGTTTTAAAACATTTTCGTGTGAATTTAATCGACATTTTTTGAGAAAATGACTGTTTTTTCAGTAAACACTAATTTAGGCCAAGTTGGTATGATTGCAAATGATATGTTTTTTCAGAAAAACTACCAGTAATTCAATGGAAAAAGTGCTTGGTTTTATTATATTTCTGTACATTACGTCGTTTTAAAATATTTTCGTGTGAATTTAATCGACAGTTTTTGAGAAAATCAATTTTTTTTCAGTAAACACTATCTTAGGCTAAGTTAGTATGATTGCAAATGATATGTTTTTGCAGAAAAACTAGCAGTAATTCAATGAAAAAGGGCTTGGTTTTATTGTATTTCTGTACATTACGTCGTTTTAAAATATTTTCGTGTGAATTTAATCGACAGTTCTTGAGAAAATCAATGTTTTTTCAGTAAACACTAATTTAGGCCAAGTTAGTATGACTGCAAATGATATGCTTTTTCAGAAAACCAAGCAGTAATTGAATGGAAAATTGGCTTGGTTTTATTGTATTTCGGTACATTACGTCGTTTTAAAACATTTTTGTTTGAATTTAATCGACATTTTTTGAGAAAATGACTGTTTTTTCAGTAAACACTAATTTAGGCCAAGTTGGTATGATTGCAAATGATAAGTTTTTTCAGAAAAACTACCAGTAATTCAATGGAAAAAGTGTTTGGTTTTAGTGTATTTCTGTACATTACGTCCTTTTAAAACATTTTCGTGTGAATTTAATCGACAGTTTTTGAGAAAATCAATGTTTTTTCAGTAAACACTAATTTAGGCCAAGTTAGTATGATTGCAAATGATATGTTTTTGCAGAAAAACTAGCAGTAATTCAATGAAAAAGGGCTTGGTTTTATTGTATTTCTGTACATTACGTCGTTTTAAAATATTTTCTTGTGAATTTAATCGACAGTTCTTGAGAAAATCAATGTTTTTTCAGTAAACACTAATTTAGGCCAAGTTAGTATGATTGCAAATGATCTGCTTTTTCAGAAAACCAAGCAGTAATTGAATGGAAAATGTGCTTGGTTTTATGGTATTTCGGTACATTACGTCGTTTTAATACATTTTTGTTTGAATTTAATCGACATTTTTTGAAAAAAATGACTGTTTTTTCAGTAAACACTAATTTAGGCCAAGTTGGTATGATCGCAAATGATATGTTTTTCAGAAAAACTAGCAGTAATTCAATAAAAAAAGTGCTTGGTTTTATTGTATTTCTGTACATTACGTCGTTTTAAAATATTTTCGTGTGAATTTAATCGACAGTTGTTGAGAAAATCAATGTTTTTTAAGTAAGCACTAATTTAGGCCAAGTTAGTATGATTGCAAATGATATGTTTTTTCAGAAAAACTAGCAGTAATTCAATACAAAAAGGGCTTGGTTTTATTGTATTTCTGTACATTACGTCGTTTTAAAACATTTTCGTGTGAATTTAATCGACAGTTTTTGAGAAAATCAATGTGTTGTCAATAAACACTAATTTAGGCCAAGTTAGTATGATTCCAAATGATATGTTTTCTCAGAAAAACTAGCAGTAATTCAATACAAAATGGGCTTGGTTTTATTGTATTTCTGTACATTACGTCGTTTTAAAACATTTTCGTGTGAATTTAATTGACAGTTTTTGAGAAAATCAATGTTTTTTCAGTAAACACTAATTTAGGCCAAGTTAGTATGATTGCAAATGATATGTTTTTGCAGAAAAACTAGCAGTAATTCAATGAAAAAGGGCTTGGTTTTATTGTATTTCTGTACATTACGTCGTTTTAAAATATTTTCATGTGAATTTAATCGACAGTTCTTGAGAACATCAATGTTTTCTCAGTAAACACTAATTTAGGCCAAGTTAGTATGATTGCAAATGATATGTTGTTTCAGAAAAACTAGCAGTAATTCAATAGGAAAAGTGCTTGGTTTTAGTGTATTTTTGTACATTACGTCGTTTTAAAACATTTTCGTGTGAATTTAATGGACAGTTGTTGAGAAAATCAATGTTTTTTCAGTAAACACTAATTTAGGCCAAGTTAGTATGATTGCAAATGATATGTTTTTTCAGAAAAATTAGAAGTAATTCAATGGAAAAAGTGCTTGGTTTTATTGTATTTCTGTACATTACGTCGTTTTAAAACATTTTCGTGTGAATTTAATCGACAGTTTTTGAGAAAATCAATTTTTTTTCAGTAAACACTATCTTAGGCTAAGTTAGTATGATTGCAAATGATATGTTTTTGCAGAAAAACTAGCAGTAATTCAATGAAAAAGGGCTTGGTTTTATTGTATTTCTGTACATTACGTCGTTTTAAAATATTTTCAAGTGAATTTAATCGACAGTTGTTGAGAAAATCAATGTTTTTTCAGTAAACACTAATTTAGGCCAAGTTAGTATGATTGCAAATGATATGTTTTTGCAGAAAAACTAGCAGTAATTCAATGAAAAAGGGCTTGGTTTTATTGTATTTCTGTACATTACGTCGTTTTAAAACATTTTCGTGTGAATTTAATCGACAGTTCTTGAGAAAATCAATGTTTTTTCGGTAAACACTAATTTAGGCCAAGTTAGTATGATTGCAAATGATCTGCTTTTTCAGAAAACCAAGCAGTAATTGAATGGAAAATGTGCTTGGTTTTATTGTATTTCGGTACATTACGTCGTTTTAATACATTTTTGTTTGAATATAATCGACATTTTTTGAAAAAAATGACTGTTTTTTCAGTAAACACTAATTTAGGCCAAGTTGGTATGATCGCAAATGATATGTTTTTCAGAAAAACTAGCAGTAATTCAATAAAAAAAGTGCTTGGTTTTATTGTATTTCTGTACATTACGTCGTTTTAAAATATTTTCGTGTGAATTTAATCGACAGTTGTTGAGAAAATCAATGTTTTTTAAGTAAGCACTAATTTAGGCCAAGTTAGTATGATTGCAAATGATATGTTTTTTCAGAAAAACTAGCAGTAATTCAATACAAAAAGGGCTTGGTTTTATTGTATTTCTGTACATTACGTCGTTTTAAAACATTTTCGTGTGAATTTAATCGACAGTTTTTGAGAAAATCAATGTGTTGTCAATAAACACTAATTTAGGCCAAGTTAGTATGATTGCAAATGATATGTTTTCTCAGAAAAACTAGCAGTAATTCAATACAAAATGGGCTTGGTTTTATTGTATTTATGTACATTACGTCGTTTTAAAACATTTTCGTGTGAATTTAATTGACAGTTTTTGAGAAAATCAATGTTTTTTCAGTAAACACTAATTTAGGCCAAGTTAGTATGATTGCAAATGATATGCTTTTGCAGAAAAACTAGCAGTAATTCAATGAAAAAGGGCTTGGTTTTATTGTATTTCTGTACATTACGTCGTTTTAAAATATTTTCGAGTGAAGTTAATCGACAGTTCTTGAGAACATCAATGTTTTTTCGGTAAACACTAATTTAGGCCAAGTTAGTATGATTGCAAATGATATGTTGTTTCAGAAAAACTAGCAGTAATTCAATAGAAAAAGTGCTTGGTTTTAGTGTATTTTTGTACATTACGTCGTTTTAAAACATTTTCGTGTGAATTTAATGGACAGTTGTTGAGAAAATCAATGTTTTCTCAGTAAACACTAATTTAGGCCAAGTTAGTATGATTGCAAATGATATGTTTTTTCAGAAAAATTAGAAGTAATTCAATGGAAAAAGTGCTTGGTTTTATTGTATTTCTGTACATTACGTCGTTTTAAAATATTTTCGTGTGAATTTAATCGACAGTTTTTGAGAAAATCAATATTTTTTCAGTAAACACTAATTTAGGCCAAGTTAGTATGATTGCAAATGATATGTTTTTGCAGAAAAACTAGCAGTAATTCAATGAAAAAGGGCTTGGTTTTATTGTATTTCTGTACATTACGTCGTTTTAAAACATTTTCGAGTGAATTTAATCGACAGTTGTTGAGAAAATCAATGTTTTTTAAGTAAGCACTAATTTAGGCCAAGTTAGAATGATTGCAAATGATATGTTTTTTTCAGAAAAACTAGCAGTAATTCAATACAAAAAGGGCTTGGTTTTATTGTATTTCTGTACATTACGTCGTTTTAAAACATTTTCGTGTGAATTTAATCGACAGTTTTTGAGAAAATCAATGTTTTTTCAGTAAACACTAATTTAGGCCAAGTTAGTATGATTGCAAATGATATGTTTTTGCAGAAAAACTAGCAGTAATTCAATGAAAAAGGGCTTGGTTTTATTGTATTTCTGTACATTACGTCGTTTTAAAACATTTTCGTGTGAATTTAATCGACAGTTCTTGAGAAAATCAATGTTTTTTCGGTAAACACTAATTTAGGCCAAGTTAGTATGATTGCAAATGATATGTTTTTTCAGAAAAACTAGCCGTAATTCAATACAAAAAGGGCTTGGTTTTATTGTATTTCTGTACATTACGTCGTTTTAAACCATTTTCGTGTGAATTTAATCGACAGTTTTTGAGAACATCAATGTTTTCTCAGTAAACACTAATTTAGGCCAAGTTAGTATGATTGCAAATGATATGTTGTTTCAGAAAAACTAGCAGTAATTCAATAGAAAAAGTGCTTGGTTTTAGTGTATTTTGGTACATTACGTCGTTTTAAAACATTTTTGTGTGAATTTAATGGACAGTTGTTGAGAAAATCAATGTTTTTTAAGTAAACACTAATTTAGGCCAAGTTAGTATCATTGCAAATGATATGTTTTTTCAGAAAAACTAGCAGTAATTCAATACAAGAAGGGCTTGGTTTTATTGTATTTCTGTACATTACGTCGTTTTAAAACATTTTCGTGTGAATTTAATCGACAGTTTTTGATAAAATCAATGTTTTTTCAGTAAACACTATTTTAGGCCAAGTTAGTATGATTGCAAATGATATGTTTTTTCAGAAAAATTAGCAGTAATTCCATGGAAAAAGTGCTTGGTTTTAGTGTATTTCTGTACATTACGTCGTTTTAAAACATTTTCGTGTGAATTCAATCGACAGTTTTTGATAAAATCAATGTTTTTTCAGTAAACACTATTTTAGGCCAAGTTAGTATGATTGCAAATGATATGTTTTTTCAGAAAAATTAGCAGTAATTCCATAGAAAAAGTGCTTGGTTTTAGTGTATTCCTGTACATTACGTTGTTTTAAAACATTTTTGTTTGAATTTAATCGACATTTTTTGAGAAAATCAATGTTTTTTCAGTAAACACTAATTTAGGCCAAGTTAGTATGATTGCAAATGATATTTTTTTCCAAAAAAACTAGCAGTAATTCAATAGAAAAAGTGCTTGGTTTTATTGTATTTCTGTACATTACGTCGTTTTAAAACATTTTCGTATGAATTTAATCGACAGTTGTTGAGAAAATCAATGTTTTTTAAGTAAACACTAATTTAGGCCAAGTTAGTATGATTGCAAATGATATGTCTTTTCAGAAAAACTAGCAGTAATTCAATGGAATAAGTGCTTGGTTTTATTGTATTTCTGTACTATACGCCGTTTTGAAACATTTTCGTGTGAATTTAATCGACCGTTCTTGAGAAAATCAATGTTTTTTCACTAAACACTAATTTAGGCCAAGTTCGTCTGATTGCAAATGATATGTTTTTTCAGAAAAACTAGCAGTAATTCAATGGAAAAAGTGCTTGGTTTTAGTGTATTTCTGTACATTACCTCGTTTTAAAACATTTTTGTGTGAATGTAATATACAGTTTTTGAGAAAATCAATGTTTTTGCAGTAAACACTAATTTAGGCCAAGTTAGTATGATTGCAAATGATATGTTTTTGCAGAAAAACTAGGAGTAATTCAATGAAAAAAGGCTTGGTTTTATTGTATTTCTGTACATTACGTCGTTTTAAAACATTTTCGTGTGAATTTAATGGACAGTTGTTGAGAAAATCAATGTTTTTTAAGTAAACACTAATTTAGGCCAAGTTAGTATGATTGCAAATGATATGTTTTTTCAGAAAAACTAGCAGTAATTCAATACAAAAAGGGTTTGGTTTTATTGTAATTCTGTACATTACGTCGTTTTAAAACATTTTCGTGTGAATTTAATCGACAGTTTTTGAGAACATCAATGTTTTCTCAGTAAACACTAATTGAGGCCAAGTTAGTATGATTGCAAATGATATGTTTTTTCACAAAAATTAGCAGTAATTCAATGGAAAAAGTGCTTGGTTTTATTGTATTCGTGTACATTACGTCGTTTTAAAACATTTTTGTTTGAATTTAATAGACATTTTTTGAGAAAATCAATGTTTTTTCAGTAAACACTAATTTAGGCCAAGTTAGTTTGATTGCAAAGGATATCTTTTTCCAAAAAAACTAGCAGTAATTCAATAGAAAAAGTGCGTGGTTTTATTGTATTTCTGTACATTACGTCGTTTTAAAACATTTTCGTGTGAATTTAATCGACAGTTGTTGAGAAAATCAATGTTTTTTAAGTAAACACTAATTTAGGCCAAGTTAGTATGATTGCAAATGATATGTTTTTTCAGAAAAACTAGCAGTAATTCAATGGAAAAAGTGTTTGGTTTTATTGTATTTCTGTACTATACGCCGTTTTAAAACATTTTCTTGTGAATTTAATCGACCGTTCTTGGGAAAATCAATGTTTTTTCAGTAAACACTGATTTAGGCCAAGTTAGTCTAATTGCAAATGATATGTTGTTTCAGAAAAACTAGCAGTAATTCAATAGAAAAAGTTCTTGGTTTTAGTGTATTTCTATACATTACCTCGTTTTAAAACATTTTCGTGTGAATTTAATGGACAGTTGTTGAGAAAATCAATGTTTTCTCAGTAAACACTAATTTAGGCCAAGTTAGTATGATTGCAAATGATACGTGTTTTCAGAAAAACTAGCAGTAATTCAATAGAAAAAGTGCTTGGTTTTATTGTATTTCTGTACATTACGTCGTTTTAAAACATTTTCGTGTGAATTTAATCGACAGTTGTTGAGAAAATCAATGTTTTTTAAGTAAACACTAATTTAGGCCAAGTTAGTATGATTGCAAATGATATGTTTTTTCAGAAGAATTAGCAGTAATTCCATGGAAAAAGTGTTTGGTTTTATTGTATTTCTGTACTATACGCCGTTTTAAAACATTTTCGTGTGAATTTAATCGACCGTTCTTGGGAAAATCAATGTTTTTTCAGTAAACACTGATTTAGGCCAAGTTAGTCTAATTGCAAATGATATGTTGTTTCAGAAAAACTAGCAGTAATTCAATAGAAAAAGTTCTTGGTTTTAGTGTATTTCTATACATTACGTCGTTTTAAAACATTTTCGTGTGAATTTAATGGACAGTTGTTGAGAAAATCAATGTTTTCTCAGTAAACACTAATTTAGGCCAAGTTAGTATGATTGCAAATGATACGTGTTTTCAGAAAAACTAGCAGTAATTCAATAGAAAAAGTGCTTGGTTTTATTGTATTTCTGTACATTACGTCGTTTTAAAACATTTTCGTGTGAATTTAATCGACAGTTGTTGAGAAAATCAATGTTTTTTAAGTAAACACTAATTTAGGCCAAGTTAGTATGATTGCAAATGATATGTTTTTTCAGAAGAATTAGCAGTAATTCCATGGAAAAAGTGTTTGGTTTTATTGTATTTCTGTACTATACGCCGTTTTAAAACATTTTCGTGTGAATTTAATCGACCGTTCTTGGGAAAATCAATGTTTTTTCAGTAAACACTGATTTAGGCCAAGTTAGTCTAATTGCAAATGATATGTTGTTTCAAAAAAACTAGCAGTAATTCAATAGAAAAAGTTCTTGGTTTTAGTGTATTTCTGTACATTACGTCGTTTTAAAACATTTTCGTGTGAATTTAATGGACAGTTGTTGAGAAAATCAATGTTTTCTCAGTAAACACTAATTTAGGCCAAGTTAGTATGATTGCAAATGATACGTGTTTTCAGAAAAACTAGCAGTAATTCAATAGAAAAAGTGCTTGGTTTTATTGCATTTCTGTACATTACGTCGTTTTAAAACATTTTCGTAGGAATTCAATCGACAGTTTTTGATAAAATCAATGTGTTTTCAGTAAACACTATTTTAGGGCAAGTTAGTATGTTTGCAAATGATATGATTTTTCAGAAGAATTAGCAGTAATTCCATGGAAAAAGTGCTTGGTTTTAGTGTATTCCTGTACATTACGTTGTTTTCAAACACTTTTTTTTGAATTCAATCGACATTTTTTGAGAAAATCAATGTTTTTTCAGTAAACACTAATTTAGGCCAAGTTAGTATGATTGCAAATGATATTTTTTTCCAAAAAAACTAGCAGTAATTCAATAGAAAATGTGCTTGGTTTTATTGTATTTCTGTACATTACGTCGTTTTAAAACATTTTCGTGTGAATTTAATCGACAGTTGTTGAGAAAATCAATGTTTTTTAAGTAAACACTAATTCAGGCCAAGTTAGTATGATTGCAAATGATATGTCTTTTCAGAAAAGCTAGCAGTAATTCAATGGAAAAAGTGCTTGGTTTTATTGTATTTCTGTACATTACGTCGTTTTAAAACATTTTCGTGTGAATTTAATCGACAGTTTTTGAGAAAATCAATGTTTTTTCAGTAAACACTACTTTGGGCCAAGTTAGTATGATTGCAAATGATATGTTTTTCAGACAAACTAGCAGTAATTCAATGGAAAAAGTGCTTGGTTTTATTGTATTTCTGTGCATTACGTCGTTTTAAAACATTTTCGTGTGAATTTAATCGACAGTTGTTGAGAAAATCAATGTTTTTTAAGTAAACACTAATTTAGGCCAAGTTAGTATGATTGCAAATGATATGTTTTTTCAGAAAAACTAGCAGTAATTCAATACAAAAAGGGCTTGGTTTTATTGTATTTCTGTACATTACTTCGTTTTAAAACATTTTCGTGTGAATTTAATCGACAGTTTTTGAGAAAATCGATGTTTTTTCAGTAAACACTAATTTAGGCCAAGTTAGTATGATTGCAAATGATATGTTTTTCAGACAAACTAGCAGTAATTCAATGGAAAAAGTGCTTGGTTTTATTGTATTTCTGTGCATTACGTCGTTTTAAAACATTTCTGTGTGAATTTAATCGACAGTTCTTGAGAAAATCAATGTTTTTTCAGTAAACACTAAGTTAGGCCAAGTTAGTATGATTGCAAATGATATGTTTTTTCAGAAAAACTAGCAGTAATTCAATGGAAAAATTGCTTGGTTTTATTGTATTTTTGTACATTACGTCGTTTTAAAACATTTTCGTGTGAATTTAATCGATGGTTTTTGAGAAAATCAATGTTTTTTCAGTCAACACTAATTTAGGCCAAGTTAGTCTGATTGCAAATGATATGTTTTTCCAGAAAAACTAGCAGTAATTCAATGGAAAAAGTCCTTGGTTTTAGTGTATTTCTGTACATTACGTCGTTTTAAAATATTTTTGTGTGAATTTAATCGAAATTTTTTGAGAAAATCAATGTTCTTTCAGTAAACACTAATTTAGGCCAAGTTAGTATGGTTGCAAATGATATGTTTTTTCAGAAGAACTAGCAGTAATTCAATGGAAAAAGTGCTTGGTTTTATTGTATTTCTGTGCATTACGTCGTTTTAAAACATTTTCGTGTGAATTTAATCGACAGTTGTTGAGAAAATCAATGTTTTTTTAAGTAAACACTAATTTAGGCCAAGTTAGTATGATTGCAAATGATATGTTTTTTCAGAAAAACTAGCAGTAATTCAATACAAAAAGGGCTTGGTTTTATTGTATTTCTGTACATTACTTCGTTTTAAAACATTTTCGTGTGAATTTAATCGACAGTTTTTGAGAAAATCGATGTTTTTTCAGTAAACACTAATTTAGGCCAAGTTAGTATGATTGCAAATGATATGTTTTTCAGACATACTAGCAGTAATTCAATGGAAAAAGTGCTTGGTTTTATTGTATTTCTGTGCATTACGTCGTTTTAAAACATTTTCGTGTGAATTTAATTGACAGTTCTTGAGAAAATCAATGTTTTTTCAGTAAACACTAAGTTAGGCCAAGTTAGTATGATTGCAAATGATATGTTTTTTCAGAAGAACTAGCAGTAATTCAATGGAAAAAGTGCTTGGTTTTATTGTATTTTTGTACATTACGTCGTTTTAAAACATTTTCGTGTGAATTTAATCGATGGTTTTTGAGAAAATCAATGTTTTTTCAGTAAACACTAATTTAGGCCAAGTTAGTATGATTGCAAATTATATGTTTTTTCAGAAAAACTAGCAGTAATTCAATGGAAAAAGTGCTTGGTTTTATTGTTCTTCTGTACATTACGTCGTTTTAAAACATTTTCGTGTGAAATTAATCGACAGTTTTTGAGAAAATCAATGTTTTTTCAGTAAACACTATCTTAGGCTAAGTTAGTATGATTGCAAATGATATGTTTTTTCAGAAAAACTAACAGTAATTCAATGGAAAAAGTCCTTGGTTTTAGTGTATTTCTGTACATTACGTCCTTTTAAAACATTTTCGTGTGAATTTAATCGACAGTTTTTGAGAAAATCAATGTTTTTTCAGTAAACACTAATTTAGGCCAAGTTAGTATGATTGCAAATGATATGTTTTTTCAGAAAAACTAGCAGTAATTCAATACTAAAAGGGCTTGGTTTTCTTGTATTTCTGTGCATTACGTCGTTTTAAAACATTTTCGTGTGAATTTAATCGACAGTTTTTGAGAAAATCAATGTTTTCTCAGTAAACACTAATTTAGGCCAAGTTAGTATGATTGCAATTGATACGTGTTTTCAGAAAAACTAGCAATAATTCAATGGAAAAAGTGCTTGGTTTTATAGTATTTCTGTGCATTACGTCGTTTTAAAACATTTTCGTGTGAATTTAATCGACAGTTTTTGAGAAAATCAATGTTCTTTCAGTAAACACTAATTTAGGCCAAGTTAGTATGATTGCAAATGATATGTTTTTTCAGAAAAACTAGCAGTAATTCAATGGAAAAAGTGCTTGGTTCTATTGTATTTCTGTACATTACGTCGTTTTAAAACATTTTCGTGTGAATTTAATCGACAGTTTTTGAGAAAATCAATGTTTTCTCAGTAAACACTAATTTAGGCCAAGTTAGTATGATTGCAATTGATACGTGTTTTCAGAGAAACTAGCAATAATTCAATGGAAAAAGTGCTTGGTTTTATTGTATTTCTGTGCATTACGTCGTTTTAAAACATTTTCGTGTGAATTTAATCGACAGTTTTTGAGAAAATCAATGTTCTTTCAGTAAACACTAATTTAGGCCAAGTTAGTATGATTGCAAATGATATGTTTTTTCAGAAAAACTAGCAGTAATTCAATGGAAAAAGTGCTTGGTTTTAGTGTATTTCTGTACATTACGTCGTTTTAAAACATTTTCGTGTGAATTTAATCGACAGTTTTTGAGAAAATCAATGTTTTCTCAGTAAACACTAATTTAGGCCAAGTTAGTATGATTGCAATTGATACGTGTTTTCAGAGAAACTAGCAATAATTCAATGGAAAAAGTGCTTGGTTTTATTGTATTTCTGTGCATTACGTCGTTTTAAAACATTTTCGTGTGAATTTAATCGACAGTTTTTGAGAAAATCAATGTTCTTTCAGTAAACACTAATTTAGGCCAAGTTAGTATGATTGCAAATGATATGTTTTTTCAGAAAAACTAGCAGTAATTCAATGGAAAAAGTGCTTGGTTTTAGTGTATTTCTGTACATTACGTCGTTTTAAAACATTTTCGTGTGAATTTAATGGATGGTCTTTGAGAAAATCAATGTTTTTTCAGTAAACACTACTTTAGGCCAAGTTAGTCTAATTGCAAATGATATGTTTTTTCAGAAAAACTAGCGGTAATTCAATGGAAAAAAGGCTTGGTTTTAGTGTATTTCTGTACATTACGTCGTTTTGAAACATTTTCGTTTGAATTTATTCGACAGTTTTTGAGAAAATTAATGTTTTTTCAGTAAACACTAATTTAGGCCAAGTTGGTATGATTGCAAATGATAAGTTTTTTCAGAAAAACTAGCAGTAATTCAATGGAAAAAGTGCTTGGTTTTAGTGAATTTCTGTACATTACGTCGTTTTAAAACATTTTTGTGTGAATTTAATCGACAGTTTTTGACAAAATCAATGTTTTTTCAGTAAACACTAATTTAGGCCAAGTTAGTATGATTGCAAATGATATGTTTTTGCAGAAAAACTAGCAGTAATTCAATACAAAAAGTGCTTGGTTTTATTGTATTTCTGTGCATTACGTCGTTTTAAAACATTTTCGTGTGAATTTAATCGACAGTTGTTGAGAAAATCAATGTTTTTTAAGTAAACACTAATTTAGGCCAAGTTAGTATGATTGCAAATGATATGTTTTTTCAGAAAAACTAGCAGTAATTCAATACAAAAAGGGCTTGGTTTTATTGTATTTCTGTACATTACTTCGTTTTAAAACATTTTCGTGTGAATTTAATCGACAGTTTTTGAGAAAATCGATGTTTTTTCAGTAAACACTAATTTAGGCCAAGTTAGTATGATTGCAAATGATATGTTTTTCAGACAAACTAGCAGTAATTCAATGGAAAAAGTGCTTGGTTTTATTGTATTTCTGTGCATTACGTCGTTTTAAAACATTTTCGTGTGAATTTAATCGACAGTTCTTGAGAAAATGAATGTTTTTTCAGTAAACACTAAGTTAGGCCAAGTTAGTATGATTGCAAATGATATGTTTTTTCAGAAAAACTAGCAGTAATTCAATGGAAAAAGTGCTTGGTTTTATTGTATTTTTGTACATTACGTCGTTTTAAAACATTTTCGTGTGAATTTAATCGATGGTTTTTGAGAAAATCAATGTTTTTTCAGTAAACACTAATTTAGGCCAAGTTAGTATGATTGCAAGTTATATGTTTTTTCAGAAAAACTAGCAGTAATTCAATGGAAAAAGTGCTTGGTTTTATTGTACTTCTGTACATTACGTCGTTTTAAAACATTTTCGTGTGAATTTAATCGACAGTTTTTGAGAAAATCAATGTTTTTTCAGTAAACACTATCTTAGGCTAAGTTAGTATGATTGCAAATGATATGTTTTTCCAGAAAAACTAACAGTAATTCAATGGAAAAAGTGCTTGGTTTTAGTGTATTTCTGTACATTACGTCCTTTTTAAACATTTTCGTGTGAATTTAATCGACAGTTTTTGAGAAAATCAATGTTTTTTCAGTAAACACTAATTTAGGCCAAGTTAGTATGATTGCAAATGATATGTTTTTTCAGAAAAACTAGCAGTAATTCAATACTAAAAGGGCTTGGTTTTCTTGTATTTCTGTGCATTACGTCGTTTTAAAACATTTCCGTGTGAATTTGATCGACAGTTTTTGAGAAAATCAATGTTTTCTCAGTAAACACTAATTTAGGCCAAGTTAGTATGATTGCAAATGATATGTTTTTTCAGAAAAACTAGCGGTGATTCAATGGAAAAAGTGCTTCGTTTTAGTGTATTTCTGTACATTACGTCGTTGTGAAACATTTTCGTGTGAATTTAATTGACAGTTTTTGAGAAAATTAATGTTTTTTCAGTCAACACTAAGTTAGGCCAAGTTAGTCTGATTGCAAATGATATGTTTTTCCAGAAAAACTAGCAGTAATTCAATACTAAAAGGGCTTGGTTTTCTTGTATTTCTGTGCATTACGTCGTTTTAAAACATTTCCGTGTGAATTTGATCGACAGTTTTTGAGAAAATCAATGTTTTCTCAGTAAACACTAATTTAGGCCAAGTTAGTATGATTGCAAATGATATGTTTTTTCAGAAAAACTAGCGGTGATTCAATGGAAAAAGTGCTTGGTTTTAGTGTATTTCTGTACATTACGTCGTTGTAAAACATTTTCGTGTGAATTTAATTGACAGTTTTTGAGAAAATTAATGTTTTTTCAGTCAACACTAATTTAGGCCAAGTTAGTCTGATTGCAAATGATATGTTTTTTCAGAAAAACTAGCAGTAATTCAATGGAAAAAGTCCTTGGTTTTAGTGTATTTCTGTACATTACGTCGTTTTAAAATATTTTTGTGTGAATTTAATCGAAATTTTTTGAGAAAATCAATGTTCTTTCAGTAAACACTAATTTAGGCCAAGTTAGTATGGTTGCAAATGATATGTTTTTTCAGAAGAACTAGCAGTAATTCAATGGTTCAATGGAAAAAGTGCTTGGTTTTATTGTATTTCTGTGCATTACGTCGTTTTAAAACATTTTCGTGTGAATTTAATCGACAGTTGTTGAGAAGATCAATGTTTTTTTAAGTAAACACTAATTTAGGCCAAGTTAGTATGATTGCAAATGATATGTTTTTTCAGAAAAACTAGCAGTAATTCAATACAAAAAGGGCTTGGTTTTATTGTATTTCTGTACATTACTTCGTTTTAAAACATTTTCGTGTGAATTTAATCGACAGTTTTTGAGAAAATCGATGTTTTTTCAGTAAACACTAATTTAGGGCAAGTTAGTATGATTGCAAATTATGTGTTTTTTCAGAAAAACTAGCAGTAATTCAATGGAAAAAGAGCTTGGTTTTATTGTACTTCTGTACATTACGTCGTTTTAAAACATTTTCGTGTGAATTTAATCGACAGTTTTTGAGAAAATCAATGTTTTTTCAGTAAACACTATCTTAGGCTAAGTTAGTATGATTGCAAATGATATGTTTTTTCAGAAAAACTAACAGTAATTCAATGGAAAAAGTGCTTGGTTTTAGTGTATTTCTGTACATTACGTCCTTTTAAAACATTTTCGTGTGAATTTAATCGACAGTTTTTGAGAAAATCAATGTTTTTTCAGTAAACACTAATTTAGGCCAAGTTAGTATGATTGCAAATGATATGTTTTTTCAGAAAAACTAGCAGTAATTCAATACTAAAAGGGTTTGGTTTTCTTGTATTTCTGTGCATTACGTCGTTTTAAAACATTTCCGTGTGAATTTGATCGACAGTTTTGGAGAAAATCAATGTTTTCTCAGTAAACACTAATTTAGGCCAAGTTAGTATGATTGCAAATGATATGTTTTTTCAGAAAAAATAGCGGTGATTCAACGGAAAAAGTGCTTGGTTTTAGTGTATTTCTGTACATTACGTCGTTGTGAAACATTTTCGTGTGAATTTAATTGACAGTTTTTGAGAAAATTAATGTTTTTTCAGTCAACACTAAGTTAGGCCAAGTTAGTCTGATTGCAAATGATATGTTTTCCAGAAAAACTAGCAGTAATTCAATGGAAAAAGTGCTTGGTTTTAGTGTATTTCTGTACATTACGTCGTTTTAAAATATTTTGTGTGAATTTAATCGACATTTTTTGAGAAAATCAATGTTTTTTCAGTAAACACTATCTTAGGCTAAGTTAGTATGATTGAAAATGATATGTTTTTTCAGAAAAACTAGCAGTAATTCAATACTAAAAGGGCTTGGTTTTATTGTATTTCTGTACATTACGTCGTTTTAAAACATTTCCGTGTGAATTTGATCGACAGTTTTTGAGAAAATCAATGTTTTCTCAGTAAACACTAATTTAGGCCAAGTTAGTATGATTGCAAATGATATGTTTTTTCAGAAAAACTAGCGGTGATTGAACGGAAAAAGTCCTTGGTTTTAGTGTATTTCTGTACATTACGTCGTTTTAAAATATTTTTGTGTGAATTTAATCGAAATTTTTTGAGAAAATCAATGTTCTTTCAGTAAACACTAATTTAGGCCAAGTTAGTATGGTTGCAAATGATATGTTTTTTCAGAAAAACTAGCAGTAATTCAATGGAAAAGGTGCTTGGTTTTATTGTATTTCTGTACATTACGTCGTTTTAAAACATTTTCGTGTGAATTTAATCAACAGTTTTTGAGAAAATCAATGTGTTTTCAGTAAACACTAATCTAGGCCAAGTTAGTATGATTGCAAATGATATGTTTTTTCAGAAAAACTAGCAGTAATTCAATGGAAAAAGGGCTTGGTCTTATTGTATTTCTGTGCATTACGTCGTTTTAAAACATTTTCGTGTGAATTTAATCGACAGTTCTTGAGAAAATCAATGTTTTTTCTGTAAACACTAATTTAGGCCAAGTTAGTATGATTGCAAATGATAAGGTTTTTCAGAAAAACTAGCAGTAATTCAATAGAAAAAGTGCTTCGTTTTATTGTATTTCTGTTTATTACGTCGTTTTAAACCATTTTCGTGTGAATTTAATCGACAGTTCTTGAGAAAATCAATGTTTTTTCAGTAAACACTAATTTAGGCCAAGTTAGTATGATTGACAATGATATGTTTTTTCAGAAAAACTAGTAGTAATTCAGTGGAAAAAGTGCTTGGTTTTAGTGTATTTCTGTGTATTACGTCGTTTTAAAAGATTTCCGTGTGAATTTGATCGACAGTTTTTGAGGAAATCAATGTTTTTTCAGTAAACAGTAATTTAGGCCAAGTTAGTATGATTGCAAATGATATGTTTTTTCAGAAAAACTAGCAGTAATTCAATACAAAATGGGCTTGGTTTTATTGTATTTCTGTACATTACGTCGTTTTAAAACATTTTCGTGTGAATTTAATCGACAGTTTTTGAGAAAATCAATGTTTTTTCAGTAAACACTAATTTAGGCCAAGTTAGTATGATTGCAAATGATATGTTTTTGCAGAAAAACTAGCAGTAATTCAATGAAAAAGGGCTTGGTTTTATTGTATTTCTGTACATTACGTCGTTTTAAAATATTTTCGTGTGAATTTAATCGACAGTTCTTGAGAACATCAATGTTTTCTCAGTAAACACTAATTTAGGCCAAGTTAGTATGATTGCAAATGATATGTTGCTTCAGAAAAACTAGGAGTAATTCAATAGAAAAAGTGCTTGGTTTTAGTGTATTTTTGTACATTACGTCGTTTTAAAACATTTTCGTGTGAATTTAATGGACAGTTGTTGAGAAAATCAATGTTTTTTCAGTAAACACAAATTTAGGCCAAGTTAGTATGATTGCAAATGATATGTTGTTTCAGAAAAACTAGCAGTAATTCAATAGAAAAAGTGCTTGGTTTTAGTGTATTTTGGTACATTACGTCGTTTTAAAACATTTTTGTGTGAATTTAATGGACAGTTGTTGAGAAAATCAATGTTATTTAAGTAAACACTAATTTAGGTCAAGTTAGTATCATTGCAAATGATATGTTTTTTCAGAAAAACTAGCAGTAATTCAATACAAAAAGGGCTTGGTTTTATTGTATTTCTGTACATTACGTCGTTTTAAAACATTTTCGTGTGAATTTAATCGACAGTTTTTGAGAAAATCAATGTTTTCTCAGTAAACACTAATTTAGGCCAAGTTAGTATGATTGCAAATGATACGTGTTTTCAGAAAAACTAGCAGTAATTCAATAGAAAAAGTGCTTGGTTTTATTGCATTTCTGTACATTACGTCGTTTTAAAACATTTTCGTGTGAATTCAATCGACAGTTTTTGATAAAATCAATGTGTTTTCAGTAAACACTATTTTAGGGCAAGTTAGTATGATTGCAAATGATATGTTTTTTTCAGAAGAATTAGCAGTAATTCCATGGAAAAAGTGCTTGGTTTTAGTGTATTCCTGTACATTACGTTGTTTTAAAACATTTTTGTTTGAATTTAATCGACATTTTTTGAGAAAATCAATGTTTTTTCAGTAAACACTAATTTAGGCCAAGTTAGTATGATTGCAAATGATATTTTTTTCCAAAAAAACTAGCAGTAATTCAATAGAAAAAGTGCTTGGTTTTATTGTATTTCTGTACATTACGTCGTTTTAAAACATTTTCGTGTGAATTTAATCGACAGTTGTTGAGAAAATCAATGTTTTTTAAGTAAACACTAATTTAGGCCAAGTTAGTATGATTGCAAATGATATGTTTTTTCAGAAAAACTAGCAGTAATTCAATACAAAAAGGGCTTGGTTTTATTACATTTCTGTACATTACGTCGTTTTAAATCATTTTCGTGTGAATTTAATCGACAGTTTTTGAGAACATCAATGTTTTCTCAGTAAACACTAATTTAGGCCAAGTTAGTATGATTGCAAATGATACGTGTTTTCAGAAAAACTAGCAGTAATTCAATAGAAAAAGTGCTTGGTTTTATTGTATTTCTGTACATTACGTCGTTTTAAAACATTTTCGTGTGAATTCAATCGACAGTTTTTGATAAAATCAATGTTTTTTCAGTAAACACTATTTTAGGCCAAGTTAGTATGATTGCAAATGATATGTTTTTTCAGAAAAATTAGCAGTAATTCCATGGAAAAAGTGCTTGGTTTTAGTGTATTCCTGTACATTACGTTGGTTTAAAACATTTTTGTTTGAATTTAATCGACATCTTTTGAGAAAATCAATGTTTTTTCAGTAAACACTAATTTAGGCCAAGTTAGTATGATTGCAACTGATATTTTTTTCCAAAAAAACTAGCAGTAATTCAATAGAAAAAGTGCTTGGTTTTATTGTATTTCTGTACATTACGTCGTTTTAAAACATTTTCGTGTGAATTTAATCGACAGTTGTTGAGAAAATCAATGTTTTTTAAGTAAACACTAATTTAGGCCAAGTTAGTATGATTGCAAATGATATCTCTTTTCAGAAAAAGTAGCAGTAATTCAATGGAATAAGTGCTTGGTTTTATTGTATTTCTGTACTATACGCCGTTTTGAAACATTTTCGTGTGAATTTCATCGACCGTTCTTGAGAAAATCAATGTTTTTTCACTAAACACTAATTTAGGCCAAGTTAGTCTGATTGCAAATGATATGTTTTTTCAGAAAAACTAGCAGTAATTTAAATGGAAAAAGTGCTTGGTTTTAGTCTATTTCTGTACATTACCTCGTTTTAAAACATTTTTGTGTGAATGTAATATACAGTTTTTGAGAAAATCAATGTTTTTTCAGTAAACACTAATTTAGGCCAAGTTAGTATGATTGCAGATGATACGTTTTTTCAGAAAAACTAGCAGTAATTCAATGGAAAAAGTGCTTGGTTTTATTGTATTTCTGTGCATTACGTCGTTTTAAAACATTTTCGTGTGAATTTAATTGATGGTTTTTGAGACAATCAATGTTTTTTCAGTAAACACTAATTTAGGCCAAGTTAGTATGATTGACAATGATATGTTTTTTCAGAAAAACTAGTAGTAATTCAGTGGAAAAAGTGCTTGGTTTTAGTGTATTTCTGTGTATTACGTCGTTTTAAAAGATTTCCGTGTGAATTTGATCGACAGTTTTTGAGGAAATCAATGTTTTTTCAGTAAACAGTAATTTAGGCCAAGTTAGTATGATTGCAAATGATATGTTTTTTCAGAAAAACTAGCAGTAATTCAATACAAAAAGGGCTTGGTTTTATTGTATTTCTGTACATTACGTCGTTTTAAAACATTTTCGTGTGAATTTAATCGACAGTTTTTGAGAAAATCAATGTGTTGTCAATAAACACTAATTTAGGCCAAGTTAGTATGATTGCAAATGATATGTTTTCTTAGAAAAACTAGCAGTAATTCAATACAAAATGGGCTTGGTTTTATTGTATTTCTGTACATTACGTCGTTTTAAAACATTTTCGTGTGAATTTAATCGACAGTTTTTGAGAAAATCAATGTTTTTTCAGTAAACACTAATTTAGGCCAAGTTAGTATGATTGCAAATGATATGTTTTTGCAGAAAAACTAGCAGTAATTCAATGAAAAAGGGCTTGGTTTTATTGTATTTCTGTACATTACGTCGTTTTAAAATATTTTCGTGTGAATTTAATCGACAGTTCTTGAGAACATCAATGTTTTCTCAGTAAACACTAATTTAGGCCAAGTTAGTATGATTGCAAATGATATGTTGCTTCAGAAAAACTAGGAGTAATTCAATAGAAAAAGTGCTTGGTTTTAGTGTATTTTTGTACATTACGTCGTTTTAAAACATTTTCGTGTGAATTTAATGGACAGTTGTTGAGAAAATCAATGTTTTTTCAGTAAACACTAATTTAGGCCAAGTTAGTATGATTGCAAATGATATGTTGTTTCAGAAAAACTAGCAGTAATTCAATAGAAAAAGTGCTTGGTTTTAGTGTATTTTGGTACATTACGTCGTTTTAAAACATTTTTGTGTGAATTTAATGGACAGTTGTTGAGAAAATCAATGTTTTTTAAGTAAACACTAATTTAGGTCAAGTTAGTATCATTGCAAATGATATGTTTTTTCAGAAAAACTAGCAGTAATTCAATACAAAAAGGGCTTGGTTTTATTGTATTTCTGTACATTACGTCGTTTTAAAACATTTTCGTGTGAATTTAATCGACAGTTTTTGAGAAAATCAATGTTTTCTCAGTAAACACTAATTTAGGCCAAGTTAGTATGATTGCAAATGATACGTGTTTTCAGAAAAACTAGCAGTAATTCAATAGAAAAAGTGCTTGGTTTTATTGCATTTCTGTACATTACGTCGTTTTAAAACATTTTCGTGTGAATTCAATCGACAGTTTTTGATAAAATCAATGTGTTTTCAGTAAACACTATTTTAGGGCAAGTTAGTATGATTGCAAATGATATGTTTTTTTCAGAAGAATTAGCAGTAATTCCATGGAAAAAGTGCTTGGTTTTAGTGTATTCCTGTACATTACGTTGTTTTAAAACATTTTTGTTTGAATTTAATCGACATTTTTTGAGAAAATCAATGTTTTTTCAGTAAACACTAATTTAGGCCAAGTTAGTATGATTGCAAATGATATTTTTTTCCAAAAAAACTAGCAGTAATTCAATAGAAAAAGTGCTTGGTTTTATTGTATTTCTGTACATTACGTCGTTTTAAAACATTTTCGTGTGAATTTAATCGACAGTTGTTGAGAAAATCAATGTTTTTTAAGTAAACACAAATTTAGGCCAAGTTAGTATGATTGCAAATGATATGTTTTTTCAGAAAAACTAGCAGTAATTCAATACAAAAAGGGCTTGGTTTTATTACATTTCTGTACATTACGTCGTTTTAAACCATTTTCGTGTGAATTTAATCGACAGTTTTTGAGAACATCAATGTTTTCTCAGTAAACACTAATTTAGGCCAAGTTAGTATGATTGCAAATGATACGTGTTTTCAGAAAAACTAGCAGTAATTCAATAGAAAAAGTGCTTGGTTTTATTGTATTTCTGTACATTACGTCGTTTTAAAACATTTTCGTGTGAATTCAATCGACAGTTTTTGATAAAATCAATGTTTTTTCAGTAAACACTATTTTAGGCCAAGTTAGTATGATTGCAAATGATATGTTTTTTCAGAAAAATTAGCAGTAATTCCATGGAAAAAGTGCTTGGTTTTAGTGTATTCCTGTACATTACGTTGGTTTAAAACATTTTTGTTTGAATTTAATCGACATCTTTTGAGAAAATCAATGTTTTTTCAGTAAACACTAATTTAGGCCAAGTTAGTATGATTGCAACTGATATTTTTTTCCAAAAAAACTAGCAGTAATTCAATAGAAAAAGTGCTTGGTTTTATTGTATTTCTGTACATTACGTCGTTTTAAAACATTTTCGTGTGAATTTAATCGACAGTTGTTGAGAAAATCAATGTTTTTTAAGTAAACACTAATTTAGGCCAAGTTAGTATGATTGCAAATGATATCTCTTTTCAGAAAAAGTAGCAGTAATTCAATGGAATAAGTGCTTGGTTTTATTGTATTTCTGTACTATAAGCCGTTTTGAAACATTTTCGTGTGAATTTAATCGACCGTTCTTGAGAAAATCAATGTTTTTTCACTAAACACTAATTTAGGCCAAGTTAGTCTGATTGCAAATGATATGTTTTTTCAGAAAAACTAGCAGTAATTTAAATGGAAAAAGTGCTTGGTTTTAGTCTATTTCTGTACATTACCTCGTTTTAAAACATTTTTGTGTGAATGTAATATACAGTTTTTGAGAAAATCAATGTTTTTTCAGTAAACACTAATTTAGGCCAAGTTAGTATGATTGCAGATGATACGTTTTTTCAGAAAAACTAGCAGTAATTCAATGGAAAAAGTGCTTGGTTTTATTGTATTTCTGTGCATTACGTCGTTTTAAAACATTTTCGTGTGAATTTAATTGATGGTTTTTGAGACAATCAATGTTTTTTCAGTAAACACTACTTTAGGCCAAGTTAGTATGATTGCAAATGATATGTTTTTACAGAAAAACTAGCAGTAATTCAATGGAAAAAGTGCTTGGTTTTAGTATATTTCTGTACATTACGTCGTTTTAAATCATTTTAGTGTGAATTTAATCGACAGTTTTTGAGAAAATCAATGTTTTTTCAGTAAACACTAATTTAGGCCAAGTTAGTATGATTGCAAATGATATGTTTTTTCAGAAAAATTAGAAGTAATTCAATGGAAAAAGTGCTTGGTTTTATTGTATTTCTGTACATTACGTCGTTTTAAAATATTTTCGTGTGAATTTAATCGACAGTTTTTGAGAAAATCAATTTTTTTTCAGTAAACACTATCTTAGGCTAAGTTAGTATGATTGCAAATGATATGTTTTTTCAGAAAAAGTAACAGTAATTCAATGGAAAAAGTGCTTGGTTTTAGTGTATTTCTGTACATTACGTCGTTTTAAAACATTTTCGTGTGAATTTAATCGACAGTTTTTGAGAAAATCAATGTTTTTTCAGTAAACACTAATTTAGGCCAAGTTAGTATGATTGCAAATGATATGTTTTTGCAAAAAAACTAGCAGTAATTCAATGAAAAAGGGCTTGGTTTTATTGTATTTCTGTACATTACGTCGTTTTAAAATATTTTCGTGTGAATTTAATCGACAGTTCTTGAGAAAATCAATGTTTTTTCAGTAAACACTAATTTAGGCCAAGTTAGTATGATTGCAAATGATATGCTTTTTCAGAAAACCTAGCAGTAATTGAATGGAAAATGTGCTTGGTTTTATTGTATTTCTGTACATTACGTCGTATTAAAACATTTTGTTTGAATTTAATCAACATTTTTTGAGAAAATGACTGTTTTTTCAGTAAACTCTAATTTAGGCCAAGTTGGTATGATTGCAAATGATATTTTTTTCAGAAAAACTAGCAGTAATTCAATAAAAAAAGTGCTTGGTTTTATTGTATTTCTGTACATTACGTCGTTTTAAAACATTTTCGTGTGAATTTAATCGACAGTTGTTGAGAAAATCAATGTTTTTTAAGTAAGCACTAATTTAGGCCAAGTTAGTATGATTGCAAATGATATGTCTTTTCAGAAAAACTAGCAGTAATTCACTACAAAAAGGGCTTGGTTTTATTGTATTTCTGTACATTACGTCGTTTTAAAACATTTTCGTGTGAATTTAATCGACAGTTTTTGAGAAAATCAATGTTTTTTCAGTAAACACTAATTTAGGCCAAGTTAGTATGATTGCAAATGATATGTTTTTTCAGAAAAATTAGAAGTAATTCAATGGAAAAAGTGCTTGGTTTTATTGTATTTCTGTACATTACGTCGTTTTAAAATATTTTCGTGTGAATTTAATCGACAGTTTTTGAGAAAATCAATTTTTTTTCAGTAAACACTATCTTAGGCTAAGTTAGTATGATTGCAAATGATATGTTTTTTCAGAAAAAGTAACAGTAATTCAATGGAAAAAGTGCTTCGTTTTAGTGTATTTCTGTACATTACGTCGTTTTAAAACATTTTCGTGTGAATTTAATCGACAGTTTTTGAGAAAATCAATGTTTTTTCAGTAAACACTAATTTAGGCCAAGTTAGTATGATTGCAAATGATATGTTTTTGCAGAAAAACTAGCAGTAATTCAATGAAAAAGGGCTTGGTTTTATTGTATTTCTGTACATTACGTCGTTTTAAAATATTTTCGTGTGAATTTAATCGACAGTTCTTGAGAAAATCAATGTTTTTTCAGTAAACACTAATTTAGGCCAAGTTAGTATGATTGCAAATGATATGCTTTTTCAGAAAACCTAGCAGTAATTGAATGGAAAATGTGCTTGGTTTTATTGTATTTCTGTACATTACGTCGTATTAAAACATTTTGTTTGAATTTAATCAACATTTTTTGAGAAAATGACTGTTTTTTCAGTAAACTCTAATTTAGGCCAAGTTGGTATGATTGCAAATGATATTTTTTTCAGAAAAACTAGCAGTAATTCAATAAAAAAAGTGCTTGGTTTTATTGTATTTCTGTACATTACGTCGTTTTAAAACATTTTCGTGTGAATTTAATCGACAGTTGTTGAGAAAATCAATGTTTTTTAAGTAAGCACTAATTTAGGCCAAGTTAGTATGATTGCAAATGATATGTTTTTTCAGAAAAACTAGCAGTAATTCACTACAAAAAGGGCTTGGTTTTATTGTATTTCTGTACATTACGTCGTTTTAAAACATTTTCGTGTGAATTTAATCGACAGTTTTTGAGAAAATCAATGTTTTTTCAGTAAACACTAATTTAGGCCAAGTTAGTATGATTGCAAATGATATGTTTTTTCAGAAAAACTAGCAGTAATTCAATGAAAAAGGGCTTGGTTTTATTGTATTTCTGTACATTACGTCGTTTTAAAATATTTTCGTGTGAATTTAATCGACAGTTCTTGAGAAAATCAATGTTTTTTCGGTAAACACTAATTTAGGCCAAGTTAGTATGATTGCAAATGATATGTTTTTGCAGAAAAACTAGCAGTAATTCAATGAAAAAAGGCTTGGTTTTATTGTATTTCTGTACATTACGTCGTTTTAAAACATTTTCGTGTGAATTTAATGGACAGTTGTTGAGAAAATCAATGTTTTTTAAGTAAACACTAATTTAGGCCAAGTTAGTATGATTGCAAATGATATGTTTTTTCAGAAAAACTAGCAGTAATTCAATACAAAAAGGGCTTGGTTTTATTGTAATTCTGTACATTACGTCGTTTTAAAACATTTTCGTGTGAATTTAATCGACAGTTTTTGAGAACATCAATGTTTTCTCAGTAAACACTAATTGAGGCCAAGCTAGTATGATTGCAAATGATATGTTTTTTCAGAAAAATTAGCAGTAATTCAATGGAAAAAGTGCTTGGTTTTATTGTATTCCTGTACATTACGTCGTTTTAAAACATTTTTGTTTGAATTAAATCGACATTTTTTGAGAAAATCAATGTTTTTTCAGTAAACACTAATTTAGGCCAAGTTAGTTTGATTGCAAATGATATTTTTTTCCAAAAAAACTAGCAGTAATTCAATAGAAAAGGTGCTTGGTTTTATTGTATTTCTGTACATTACGTCGTTTTAAAACATTTTCGTGTGAATTTAATCGACAGTTGTTGAGAAAATCAATGTTTTTTAAGTAAACACTAATTTAGGCCAAGTTAGTATGATTGCAAATGATATGTTTTTTCAGAAAAACTAGCAGTAATTCAATGGAAAAAGTGTTTGGTTTTATTGTATTTCTGTACTATACGCCGTTTTAAAAAATTTTCGTGTGAATTTAATCGACCGTTCTTGGGAAAATCAATGTTTTTTCAGTAAACACTGATTTAGGCCAAGTTAGTCTAATTGCAAATGATATGTTGTTTCAGAAAAACTAGCAGTAATTCAATAGAAAAAGTTCTTGGTTTTAGTGTATTTCTGTACATTACGTCGTTTTAAAACATTTTTGTGTGAATCTAATGGACAGTTTTTGAGAAAATCAATGTTTTCTCAGTAAACACTAATTTAGGCCAAGTTAGTATGATTGCAATTGATACGTGTTTTCAGAAAAACTAGCAGTAATTCAATAGAAAAAGTGCTTGGTTTTATTGCATTTCTGTACATTACGTCGTTTTAAAACATTTTCGTGTGAATTCAATCGACAGTTTTTGATAAAATCAATGTGTTTTCAGTAAACACTATTTTAGGGCAAGTTAGTATGATTGCAAATGATATGTTTTTTTCAGAAGAATTAGCAGTAATTCCATGGAAAAAGTGCTTGGTTTTAGTGTATTCCTGTACATTACGTTGTTTTCAAACATTTTTGTTTGAATTCAATCGACATTTTTTGAGAAAATCAATGTTTTTTCAGTAAACACTAATTTAGGCCAAGTTAGTATGATTGCAAATGATATTTTTTTCCAAAAAAACTAGCAGTAATTCAATAGAAAATGTGCTTGGTTTTATTGTATTTCTGTACATTACGTCGTTTTAAAACATTTTCGTGTGAATTTAATCGACAGTTGTTGAGAAAATCAATGTTTTTTAAGTAAACACTAATTCAGGCCAAGTTAGTATGATTGCAAATGATATGTCTTTTCAGAAAAGCTAGCAGTAATTCAATGGAAAAAGTGTTTAGTTTTATTGTATTTCTGTACTATACGCCGTTTTAAAACATTTTCGTGTGAATTTAATCGACCGTTCTTGAGAAAATCAATGTTTTTTCACTAAACACTAATTTAGGCCAAGTTAGTCTAATTGCAAATGATATGTTGTTTCAGAAAAACTAGCAGTAATTCAATAGAAAAAGTGCTTGGTATTAGTGTATCTCTGTACATTACGTCGTTTTAAAACATTTTTGTGTGAATTTAATCGACAGTTTTTGAGAAAATCAATGTTTTATCAGTAAACACTAATTTAGGCCAAGTTAGTATGATTGCAAATGATATGTTTTTTCAGAAAAACTGGCCGTAATTCAATGGAAAAAGTGCTTGGTTTTAGTGTATTTCTGTACATTACGTCGTTTTGAAACATTTTCGTGTGAATTTAATCGACAGTTGTTGAGAAAATCAATGTTTTTTAAGTAAACACTAATTCAGGCCAAGTTAGTATGATTGCAAATGATATGTCTTTTCAGAAAAGCTAGCAGTAATTCAATGGAAAAAGTGTTTAGTTTTATTGTATTTCTGTACTATACGCCGTTTTAAAACATTTTCGTGTGAATTTAATCGACCGTTCTTGAGAAAATCAATGTTTTTTCACTAAACACTAATTTAGGCCAAGTTAGTCTAATTGCAAATGATAGGTTGTTTCAGAAAAACTAGCAGTAATTCCATGGAAAAAGTGCTTGGTTTTAGTGTACTCCTGTATATTACGTTGTTTTCAAACATTTTTGTTTGAATTCAATCGACATTTTTTAAGAAAATCAATGTTTTTTCAGTAAACACTAATTTAGGCCAAGTTAGTATGATTGCAAATGATATTTTTTTCCAAAAAAACTAGCACTAATTCAATAGAAAATGTGCTTGGTTTTATTGTATTTCTGTACATTACGTCGTTTTAAAACATTTTCGTGTGAATTTAATCGACAGTTGTTGAGAAAATCAATGTTTTTTAAGTAAACACTAATTCAGGCCAAGTTAGTATGATTGCAAATGATATGTCTTTTCAGAAAAGCTAGCAGTAATTCAATGGAAAAAGTGTTTAGTTTTATTGTATTTCTGTACTATACGCCGTTTTAAAACATTTTCGTGTGAATTTAATCGACCGTTCTTGAGAAAATCAATGTTTTTTCACTAAACACTAATTTAGGCCAAGCTAGTCTAATTGCAAATGATATGTTGTTTCAGAAGAACTAGCAGTAATTCAATGAAAAAGGGCTTGGTTTTATTGTATTTCTGTACATTACGTCGTTTTAAAATATTTTCGTGTGAATTTAATCGACAGTTCTTGAGAAAATCAATGTTTTTTCGGTAAACACTAATTTAGGCCAAGTTAGTATGATTGCAAATGATATGTTTTTGCAGAAAAACTAGCAGTAATTCAATAAAAAAAGGCTTGGTTTTATTGTATTTCTGTACATTACGTCGTTTTAAAACATTTTCGTGTGAATTTAATGGACAGTTGTTGAGAAAATCAATGTTTTTTAAGTAAACACTAATTCAGGCCAAGTTAGTATGATTGCAAATGATATGTCTTTTCAGAAAAGCTAGCAGTAATTCAATGGAAAAAGTGTTTAGTTTTATTGTATTTCTGTACTATACGCCGTTTTAAAACATTTTCGTGTGAATTTAATCGACCGTTCTTGAGAAAATCAATGTTTTTTCACTAAACACTAATTTAGGCCAAGTTAGTCTAATTGCAAATGATATGTTGTTTCAGAAAAACTAGCAGTAATTCAATAGAAAAAGTGCTTGGTATTAGTGTATCTCTGTACATTACGTCGTTTTAAAACATTTTTGTGTGAATTTAATCGACAGTTTTTGAGAAAATCAATGTTTTATCAGTAAACACTAATTTAGGCCAAGTTAGTATGATTGCAAATGATATGTTTTTTCAGAAAAACTGGCCGTAATTCAATGGAAAAAGTGCTTGGTTTTAGTGTATTTCTGTACATTACGTCGTTTTGAAACATTTTCGTGTGAATTTAATCGACAGTTGTTGAGAAAATCAATGTTTTTTAAGTAAACACTAATTCAGGCCAAGTTAGTATGATTGCAAATGATATGTCTTTTCAGAAAAGCTAGCAGTAATTCAATGGAAAAAGTGTTTAGTTTTATTGTATTTCTGTACTATACGCCGTTTTAAAACATTTTCGTGTGAATTTAATCGACCGTTCTTGAGAAAATCAATGTTTTTTCACTAAACACTAATTTAGGCCAAGTTAGTCTAATTGCAAATGATATGTTGTTTCAGAAAAACTAGCAGTAATTCCATGGAAAAAGTGCTTGGTTTTAGTGTACTCCTGTATATTACGTTGTTTTCAAACATTTTTGTTTGAATTCAATCGACATTTTTTAAGAAAATCAATGTTTTTTCAGTAAACACTAATTTAGGCCAAGTTAGTATGATTGCAAATGATATTTTTTTCCAAAAAAACTAGCACTAATTCAATAGAAAATGTGCTTGGTTTTATTGTATTTCTGTACATTACGTCGTTTTAAAACATTTTCGTGTGAATTTAATCGACAGTTGTTGAGAAAATCAATGTTTTTTAAGTAAACACTAATTCAGGCCAAGTTAGTATGATTGCAAATGATATGTCTTTTCAGAAAAGCTAGCAGTAATTCAATGGAAAAAGTGTTTAGTTTTATTGTATTTCTGTACTATACGCCGTTTTAAAACATTTTCGTGTGAATTTAATCGACCGTTCTTGAGAAAATCAATGTTTTTTCACTAAACACTAATTTAGGCCAAGTTAGTCTAATTGCAAATGATATGTTGTTTCAGAAGAACTAGCAGTAATTCAATAGAAAAAGTGCTTGGTATTAGTGTATTTCTGTACATTACGTCGTTTTAAAACATTTTTGTGTGAATTTAATCGACAGTTTTTGAGAAAATCAATGTTTTATCAGTAAACACTAATTTAGGCCAAGTTAGTATGATTGCAAATGATATGTTTTTTCAGAAAAACTGGCCGTAATTCAATGGAAAAAGTGCTTGGTTTTAGTGTATTTCTGTACATTACGTCGTTTTGAAACATTTTCGTGTGAATTTATTCGACAGTTTTTAAAAAAATTAATGTTTTTTCAGTAAACACTAATTTAGGCCAAGTTAGTCTGATTGCAAATGATATGTTTTTTCAGAAAAACTAGCAGTAATTCAATGGAAAAAGTGCTTGGTTTTAGTGTATTTCTGTACATTACGTCGTTTAAAAACATTTTTGTGTGAATCTAATAGACAGTTTTTGAGAAAATCAATGTTTTCTCAGTAAACACTAATTTAGGCCAAGTTAGTATGATTGCAAATGATACGTGTTTTCAGAAAAACTAGCAGTAATTCAATAGAAAAAGTGCTTGGTTTTATTGCATTTCTGTACATTACGTCGTTTTAAAACATTTTCGTGTGAATTCAATCGACAGTTTTTGATAAAATCAATGTGTTTTCAGTAAACACTATTTTAGGGCAAGTTAGTATGATTGCAAATGATATGTTTTTTTCAGAAGAATTAGCAGTAATTCCATGGAAAAAGTGCTTGGTTTTAGTGTATTCCTGTACATTACGTTGTTTTCAAACATTTTTGTTTGAATTCAATCGATATTTTTTGAGAAAATCAATGTTTTTTCAGTAAACACTAATTTAGGCCAAGTTAGTATGATTGCAAATGATATTTTTTTCCAAAAAAACTAGCAGTAATTCAATAGAAAATGTGCTTGGTTTTATCGTATTTCTGTACATTACGTCGTTTTAAAACATTTTCGTGTGAATTTAATCGACAGTTGTTGAGAGAATCAATGTTTTTTAAGTAAACACTAATTCAGGCCAAGTTAGTATGATTGCAAATGATATGTCTTTTCAGAAAAGCTAGCAGTAATTCCATGGAAAAAGTGTTTAGTTTTATTGTATTTCTGTACTATACGCCGTTTTAAAACATTTTCGTGTGAATTTAATCGACCGTTCTTGAGAAAATCAATGTTTTTTCACTAAACACTAATTTAGGCCAAGTTAGTCTAATTGCAAATGATATGTTGTTTCAGAAAAACTAGCAGTAATTCAATAGAAAAAGTGCTTGGTATTAGTGTATTTCTGTACATTACGTCGTTTTAAAACATTTTTGTGTGAATTTAATCGACAGTTTTTGAGAAAATCAATGTTTTATCAGTAAACACTAATTTAGGCCAAGTTAGTATGATTGCAAATGATATGTTTTTTCAGAAAAACTGGCCGTAATTCAATGGAAAAAGTGCTTGGTTTTAGTGTATTTCTGTACATTACGTCGTTTTGAAACATTTTCGTGTGAATTTATTCGACAGTTTTTAAAAAAATTAATGTTTTTTCAGTAAACACTAATTTAGGCCAAGTTAGTCTGATTGCAAATGATATGTTTTTTCAGAAAAGCTAGCAGTAATTCAATGGAAAAAATGCTTGGTTTTAGTGTATTTCTGTACATTACGTCGTTTTAAAACATTTTTGTGTGAATCTAATAGACAGTTTTTGAGAAAATCAATGTTTTTTCAGTAAACACTAATTTAGGCCAAGTTAGTATGATTGCAAATGATATGTTTTTTCAGAAAAACTAGCAGTAATTCAATAGAAAAAGTGCTTGGTTTTAGTGTATTTCTGTACATTACGTCGTTTTAAAACATTTTTGTGTGAATTTAATCGACAGTTTTTGAGAAAATTAATGTTTTTTCAGTAAACACTAATTTAGGCCAAGTTAGTCTGATTGCAGATGATACGTTTTTTCAGAAACACTAGCAGTAATTCCATGGAAAAAATGCTTGGTTTTATTGTATTTCTGTGCATTACGTCGTTTTAAAACATTTTCGAGTGAAGTTAATCGACAGTTCTTGAGAAAATCAATGTTTTTTCAGTAAACACTAATTTAGGCCAAGTTAGTATGATTGCAAATGATATGTTTTTTCAGAAAAACTAGCAGTAATTCAATGGAAAAAGTGCTTGGTTTTATTGTATTTCTGTAGATTACGTCGTTTTAAAACATTTTTGTGTGAATTTAATCGACAGTTTTTTAGAAAATCAATGTTTTTTCAGTAAACACTAATTTAGGCCAAGTTGGTATGATTGCAAATGATATGTTTTTTCAGAAAAACTGGCCGTAATTCAATGGAAAAAGTGCTTGGTTTTAGTGTATTTCTGTACATTACGTCGTTTTAAAACATTTTCGTGTGAATTTAATCGACAGTTCTTGAGAAAATTAATGTTTTTTCAGTAAACACTAATTTAGGCCAAATTAGTCTGATTGCAAATGATATGTTTTTTCAGAAAAGCTAGCAGTAATTCAATGGAAAAAGTGCTTGGTTTTATTGTATTTCTGTGCATTACGTCGTTTTAAAACATTTTCGTGTGAATTTAATCGACAGTTCTTGAGAAAATTAATGTTTTTTCAGTAAACACTAATTTAGGCCAAATTAGTCTGATTGCAAATGATATGTTTTTTCAGAAAAGCTAGCAGTAATTCAATGGAAAAAGTGCTTGGTTTTATTGTATTTCTGTACTATACGCCGTTTTAAAAAATTTTCGTGTGAATTTAATCGACCGTTCTTGGGAAAATCAATGTTTTTTCAGTAAACACTGATTTAGGCCAAGTTAGTCTAATTGCAAATGATATGTTGTTTCAGAAAAACTAGCAGTAATTCAATAGAAAAAGTTCTTGGTTTTAGTGTATTTCTGTACATTACGTCGTTTTAAAACATTTTTGTGTGAATCTAATGGACAGCTTTTGAGAAAATCAATGTTTTCTCAGTAAACACTAATTTAGGCCAAGTTAGTATGATTGCAATTGATACGTGTTTTCAGAAAAACTAGCAGTAATTCAATAGAAAAAGTGCTTGGTTTTATTGCATTTCTGTACATTACGTCGTTTTAAAACATTTTCGTGTGAATTCAATCGACAGTTTTTGATAAAATCAATGTGTTTTCAGTAAACACTATTTTAGGGCAAGTTAGTATGATTGCAAATGATATGTTTTTTTCAGAAGAATTAGCAGTAATTCCATGGAAAAAGTGCTTGGTTTTAGTGTATTCCTGTACATTACGTTGTTTTCAAACATTTTTGTTTGAATTCAATCGACATTTTTTGAGAAAATCAATGTTTTTTCAGTAAACACTAATTTAGGCCAAGTTAGTATGATTGCAAATGATATTTTTTTCCAAAAAAACTAGCAGTAATTCAATAGAAAATGTGCTTGGTTTTATTGTATTTCTGTACATTACGTCGTTTTAAAACATTTTCGTGTGAATTTAATCGACAGTTGTTGAGAAAATCAATGTTTTTTAAGTAAACACTAATTCAGGCCAAGTTAGTATGATTGCAAATGATATGTCTTTTCAGAAAAGCTAGCAGTAATTCAATGGAAAAAGTGTTTAGTTTTATTGTATTTCTGTACTATACGCCGTTTTAAAACATTTTCGTGTGAATTTAATCGACCGTTCTTGAGAAAATCAATGTTTTTTCACTAAACACTAATTTAGGCCAAGTTAGTCTAATTGCAAATGATATGTTGTTTCAGAAAAACTAGCAGTAATTCAATAGAAAAAGTGCTTGGTATTAGTGTATCTCTGTACATTACGTCGTTTTAAAACATTTTTGTGTGAATTTAATCGACAGTTTTTGAGAAAATCAATGTTTTATCAGTAAACACTAATTTAGGCCAAGTTAGTATGATTGCAAATGATATGTTTTTTCAGAAAAACTGGCCGTAATTCAATGGAAAAAGTGCTTGGTTTTAGTGTATTTCTGTACATTACGTCGTTTTGAAACATTTTCGTGTGAATTTAATCGACAGTTGTTGAGAAAATCAATGTTTTTTAAGTAAACACTAATTCAGGCCAAGTTAGTATGATTGCAAATGATATGTCTTTTCAGAAAAGCTAGCAGTAATTCAATGGAAAAAGTGTTTAGTTTTATTGTATTTCTGTACTATACGCCGTTTTAAAACATTTTCGTGTGAATTTAATCGACCGTTCTTGAGAAAATCAATGTTTTTTCACTAAACACTAATTTAGGCCAAGTTAGTCTAATTGCAAATGATAGGTTGTTTCAGAAAAACTAGCAGTAATTCCATGGAAAAAGTGCTTGGTTTTAGTGTACTCCTGTATATTACGTTGTTTTCAAACATTTTTGTTTGAATTCAATCGACATTTTTTAAGAAAATCAATGTTTTTTCAGTAAACACTAATTTAGGCCAAGTTAGTATGATTGCAAATGATATTTTTTTCCAAAAAAACTAGCACTAATTCAATAGAAAATGTGCTTGGTTTTATTGTATTTCTGTACATTACGTCGTTTTAAAACATTTTCGTGTGAATTTAATCGACAGTTGTTGAGAAAATCAATGTTTTTTAAGTAAACACTAATTCAGGCCAAGTTAGTATGATTGCAAATGATATGTCTTTTCAGAAAAGCTAGCAGTAATTCAATGGAAAAAGTGTTTAGTTTTATTGTATTTCTGTACTATACGCCGTTTTAAAACATTTTCGTGTGAATTTAATCGACCGTTCTTGAGAAAATCAATGTTTTTTCACTAAACACTAATTTAGGCCAAGCTAGTCTAATTGCAAATGATATGTTGTTTCAGAAGAACTAGCAGTAATTCAATGAAAAAGGGCTTGGTTTTATTGTATTTCTGTACATTACGTCGTTTTAAAATATTTTCGTGTGAATTTAATCGACAGTTCTTGAGAAAATCAATGTTTTTTCGGTAAACACTAATTTAGGCCAAGTTAGTATGATTGCAAATGATATGTTTTTGCAGAAAAACTAGCAGTAATTCAATAAAAAAAGGCTTGGTTTTATTGTATTTCTGTACATTACGTCGTTTTAAAACATTTTCGTGTGAATTTAATGGACAGTTGTTGAGAAAATCAATGTTTTTTAAGTAAACACTAATTCAGGCCAAGTTAGTATGATTGCAAATGATATGTCTTTTCAGAAAAGCTAGCAGTAATTCAATGGAAAAAGTGTTTAGTTTTATTGTATTTCTGTACTATACGCCGTTTTAAAACATTTTCGTGTGAATTTAATCGACCGTTCTTGAGAAAATCAATGTTTTTTCACTAAACACTAATTTAGGCCAAGTTAGTCTAATTGCAAATGATATGTTGTTTCAGAAAAACTAGCAGTAATTCAATAGAAAAAGTGCTTGGTATTAGTGTATCTCTGTACATTACGTCGTTTTAAAACATTTTTGTGTGAATTTAATCGACAGTTTTTGAGAAAATCAATGTTTTATCAGTAAACACTAATTTAGGCCAAGTTAGTATGATTGCAAATGATATGTTTTTTCAGAAAAACTGGCCGTAATTCAATGGAAAAAGTGCTTGGTTTTAGTGTATTTCTGTACATTACGTCGTTTTGAAACATTTTCGTGTGAATTTAATCGACAGTTGTTGAGAAAATCAATGTTTTTTAAGTAAACACTAATTCAGGCCAAGTTAGTATGATTGCAAATGATATGTCTTTTCAGAAAAGCTAGCAGTAATTCAATGGAAAAAGTGTTTAGTTTTATTGTATTTCTGTACTATACGCCGTTTTAAAACATTTTCGTGTGAATTTAATCGACCGTTCTTGAGAAAATCAATGTTTTTTCACTAAACACTAATTTAGGCCAAGTTAGTCTAATTGCAAATGATATGTTGTTTCAGAAAAACTAGCAGTAATTCCATGGAAAAAGTGCTTGGTTTTAGTGTACTCCTGTATATTACGTTGTTTTCAAACATTTTTGTTTGAATTCAATCGACATTTTTTAAGAAAATCAATGTTTTTTCAGTAAACACTAATTTAGGCCAAGTTAGTATGATTGCAAATGATATTTTTTTCCAAAAAAACTAGCACTAATTCAATAGAAAATGTGCTTGGTTTTATTGTATTTCTGTACATTACGTCGTTTTAAAACATTTTCGTGTGAATTTAATCGACAGTTGTTGAGAAAATCAATGTTTTTTAAGTAAACACTAATTCAGGCCAAGTTAGTATGATTGCAAATGATATGTCTTTTCAGAAAAGCTAGCAGTAATTCAATGGAAAAAGTGTTTAGTTTTATTGTATTTCTGTACTATACGCCGTTTTAAAACATTTTCGTGTGAATTTAATCGACCGTTCTTGAGAAAATCAATGTTTTTTCACTAAACACTAATTTAGGCCAAGTTAGTCTAATTGCAAATGATATGTTGTTTCAGAAGAACTAGCAGTAATTCAATAGAAAAAGTGCTTGGTATTAGTGTATTTCTGTACATTACGTCGTTTTAAAACATTTTTGTGTGAATTTAATCGACAGTTTTTGAGAAAATCAATGTTTTATCAGTAAACACTAATTTAGGCCAAGTTAGTATGATTGCAAATGATATGTTTTTTCAGAAAAACTGGCCGTAATTCAATGGAAAAAGTGCTTGGTTTTAGTGTATTTCTGTACATTACGTCGTTTTGAAACATTTTCGTGTGAATTTATTCGACAGTTTTTAAAAAAATTAATGTTTTTTCAGTAAACACTAATTTAGGCCAAGTTAGTCTGATTGCAAATGATATGTTTTTTCAGAAAAACTAGCAGTAATTCAATGGAAAAAGTGCTTGGTTTTATTGTATTTCTGTACATTACGTCGTTTTAAAACATTTTCGTGTGAATTTAATCGACAGTTGTTGAGAGAATCAATGTTTTTTAAGTAAACACTAATTCAGGCCAAGTTAGTATGATTGCAAATGATATGTCTTTTCAGAAAAGCTAGCAGTAATTCCATGGAAAAAGTGTTTAGTTTTATTGTATTTCTGTACTATACGCCGTTTTAAAACATTTTCGTGTGAATTTAATCGACCGTTCTTGAGAAAATCAATGTTTTTTCACTAAACACTAATTTAGGCCAAGTTAGTCTAATTGCAAATGATATGTTGTTTCAGAAAAACTAGCAGTAATTCAATAAAAAAAGTGCTTGGTATTAGTGTATTTCTGTACATTACGTCGTTTTAAAACATTTTTGTGTGAATTTAATCGACAGTTTTTGAGAAAATCAATGTTTTATCAGTAAACACTAATTTAGGCCAAGTTAGTATGATTGCAAATGATATGTTTTTTCAGAAAAACTGGCCGTAATTCAATGGAAAAAGTGCTTGGTTTTAGTGTATTTCTGTACATTACGTCGTTTTGAAACATTTTCGTGTGAATTTATTCGACAGTTTTTAAAAAAATTAATGTTTTTTCAGTAAACACTAATTTAGGCCAAGTTAGTCTGATTGCAAATGATATGTTTTTTCAGAAAAGCTAGCAGTAATTCAATGGAAAAAGTGCTTGGTTTTAGTGTATTTCTGTACATTACGTCGTTTTAAAACATTTTTGTGTGAATCTAATAGACAGTTTTTGAGAAAATCAATGTTTTTTCAGTAAACACTAATTTAGGCCAAGTTAGTATGATTGCAAATGATATGTTTTTTCAGAAAAACTAGCAGTAATTCAATGGAAAAAGTGCTTGGTTTTAGTGTATTTCTGTACATTACGTCGTTTTAAAACATTTTTGTGTGAATTTAATCGACAGTTTTTGAGAAAATTAATGTTTTTTCAGTAAACACTAATTTAGGCCAAGTTAGTCTGATTGCAGATGATACGTTTTTTCAGAAAAACTAGCAGTAATTCAATGGAAAAAGTGCTTGGTTTTATTGTATTTCTGTAGATTACGTCGTTTTAAAACATTTTTGTGTGAATTTAATCGACAGTTTTTTAGAAAATCAATGTTTTTTCAGTAAACACTAATTTAGGCCAAGTTGGTATGATTGCAAATGATATGTTTTTTCAGAAAAACTGGCCGTAATTCAATGGAAAAAGTGCTTGGTTTTAGTGTATTTCTGTACATTACGTCGTTTTAAAACATTTTCGTGTGAATTTAATCGACAGTTCTTGAGAAAATTAATGTTTTTTCAGTAAACACTAATTTAGGCCAAATTAGTCTGATTGCAAATGATATGTTTTTTCAGAAAAGCTAGCAGTAATTCAATGGAAAAAGTGCTTGGTTTTATTGTATTTCTGTGCATTACGTCGTTTTAAAACATTTTTGTGTGAATTTAATCGACAGTTCTTGAGAAAATCTTTCTGTAAACACTAATTTAGGCCAAGTTAGTATGATTGCAAATGATATTTTTTTTCAGAAAAACTAGCAGTAATTCAATAAAAAAAGTGCTTGGTTTTATTGTATTTCTGTACATTACGTCGTTTTAAAACATTTTCGTGTGAATTTAATCGACAGTTGTTGAGAAAATCAATGTTTTTTAAGTAAACACTAATTTAGGCCAAGTTAGTATGATTGCAAATGATATGTTTTTTCAGAAAAACTAGCAGTAATTCAATGGAAAAAGTGCTTGGTTTTATTGTATTTCTGTACATTACGTCGTTTTAAAACATTTTCGTGTGAATTTAATCGACAGTTTTTGAGAAAATCAATGTTTTCTCAGTAAACACTAATTTAGGCCAAGTTAGTATGATTGCAATTGATACGTGTTTTCAGAAAAACTAGCAATAATTCAATGGAAAAAGTGCTTGGTTTTATTGTATTTCTGTGCATTACGTCGTTTTAAAACATTCTCGTGTGAATTTAATCGACAGTTTTTGAGAAAATCAATGTTTTTTCAGTAAACACTAATTTAGGCCAAGTTAGTATGATTGCAAATGATATGTTTTTTCAGAAAAACTAGCAATAATTCAATGGAAAAAGTGCTTGGTTTTATTGTATTTCTGTGCATTACGTCGTTTTAAAACATTTTCGTGTGAATTTAATCGACAGTTTTTGAGAAAATCAATGTTCTTTCAGTAAACACTAATTTAGGCCAAGTTAGTATGATTGCAAATGATATGTTTTTTCAGAAAAACTAGCAGTAATTCAATGGAAAAAGTGCTTGGTTTTAGTGTATTTCTGTACATTACGTCGTTTTAAAACATTTTCGTGTGAATTTAATCGACAGTTTTTGAGAAAGTCAATGTTTTCTCAGTAAACACTAATTTAGGCCAAGTTAGTATGATTGCAATTGATACGTGTTTTCATAGAAACTAGCAATAATTCAATGGTTAAAGTGCTTGGTTTTATTGTATTTCTGTGCATTACGTCGTTTTAAAACATTTTCGTGTGAATTTAATCGACAGTTTTTGAGAAAATCAATGTTCTTTCAGTAAACACTAATTTAGGCCAAGTTAGTATGATTGCAAATGATATGTTTTTTCAGAAAAACTAGCAGTAATTCAATGGAAAAAGTGCTTGGTTTTAGTGTATTTCTGTACATTACGTCGTTTTAAAACATTTTCGTGTGAATTTAATGGATGGTTTTTGAGAAAATCAATGTTTTTTCAGTAAACACTACTTTAGGCCAAGTTAGTCTAATTGCAAATGATATGTTGTTTCAGAAGAACTAGCAGTAATTCAATAGAAGAAGTGCTTGGTTTTAGTGTATTTCTGTACATTACGTCGTTTTAAAACATTTTTGTGTGAATTTAATCGACAGTTGTTGGGAAAATCAATGCTTTTTAAGTAAACACTAATTTAGGCCAAGTTAGTATGATTGCAAATGATATGTTTTTTCAGAAAAACTAGCGGTAATTCAATGGAAAAAAGGCTTTGTTTTAGTGTATTTCTGTACATTACGTCGTTTTGAAACATTTTCGTTTGAATTTAATCGATAGTTTTTGAGAAAATTAATGTTTTTTCAGTAAACACTAATTTAGGCCAAGTTAGTCTGATTGCAAATGATATGTTTTCTTCAGAAAAACTAGCAGTAATTCAATGGAAAAAGTGCTTGGTTTTAGTGAATTTCTGTACATTACGTCGTTTTAAAAAATTTTTGTGTGAATTTAATCGACAGTTTTTGAGAAAATCAATGTTTTTTCAGTAAACACTAATTTAGGCCAAGTTAGTATGATTGCAAATGATATGTTTTTGCAGAAAAACTAGCAGTAATTCAATACAAAAAGGGCTTGGTTTTATTGTATTTCTGTACATTACGTCGTTTTAAAACATTTTCGTGTGAATTTAATCCACAGTTTTTGAGAAAATCAATGTTTTTTCAGTAAACACTAATTTAGGCCAAGTTAGTATGATTGCAAATGATATGTTTTTCAGACAAACTAGCAGTAATTCAATGGACAAAGTGCTTGGTTTTATTGTATTTCTGTGCATTACGTCGTTTTAAAACATTTTCGTGTGAATTTAATCGACAGTTGTTGAGAAAATCAATGTTTTTTAAGTAAACACTAATTTAGGCCAAGTTAGTATGATTGCAAATGATATGTTTTTTCAGAAAAACTAGCAGTAATTCAATACAAAAAGGGCTTGGTTTTATTGTATTTCTGTACATTACTTCGTTTTAAAACATTTTCGTGTGAATTTAATCGACAGTTTTTGAGAAAATCGATGTTTTTTCAGTAAACACTAATTTAGGCCAAGTTAGTATGATTGCAAATGATATGTTTTTCAGACAAACTAGCAGTAATTCAATGGAAAAAGTGCTTGGTTTTATTGTATTTCTGTGCATTACGTCGTTTTAAAACATTTTCGTGTGAATTTAATCGACAGTTCTTGAGAAAATCAATGTTTTTTCAGTAAACACTAAGTTAGGCCAAGTTAGTATGATTGCAAATGATATGTTTTTTCAGAAAAACTAGCAGTAATTCAATGGAAAAAGTGCTTGGTTTTATTGTATTTTTGTACATTACGTCGTTTTAAAACATTTTCGTGTGAATTTAATCGATGGTTTTTGAGAAAATCAATGTTTTTTTAGTCAACACTAATTTAGGCCAAGTTAGTCTGATTGCAAATGATATGTTTTTCCAGAAAAACTAGCAGTAATTCAATGGAAAAAGTCCTTGGTTTTAGTGTATTTCTGTACATTACGTCATTTTAAAATATTTTTGTGTGAATTTAATCGAAATTTTTTGAGAAAATCAATGTTCTTTCAGTAAACACTAATTTAGGCCAAGTTAGTATGGTTGCAAATGATATGTTTTTTCAGAAGAACTAGCAGTAATTCAATGGAAAAAGTGCTTGGTTTTATTCTTTTTCTGTGCATTACGTCGTTTTAAAACATTTTCGTGTGAATTTAATTGACAGTTCTTGAGAAAATCAATGTTTTTTCAGTAAACACTAAGTTAGGCCAAGTTAGTATGATTGCAAATGATATGTTTTTTCAGAAAAACTAGCAGTAATTCAATACTAAAAGGGCTTGGTTTTCTTGTATTTCTGTGCATTACGTCGTTTTAAAACATTTTCGTGTGAATTTAATCGACAGTTTTTGAGAAAATCAATGTTTTCTCAGTAAACACTAATTTAGGCCAAGTTAGTATGATTGCAATTGATACGTGTTTTCAGAAAAACTAGCAATAATTCAATGGAAAAAGTGCTTGGTTTTATTGTATTTCTGTGCATTACGTCGTTTTAAAACATTTTCGTGTGAATTTAATTGACAGTTTTTGAGAAAATCAATGTTCTTTCAGTAAACACTAATTTAGGCCAAGTTAGTATGATTGCAAATGATATGTTTTTTCAGAAAAACTAGCAGTAATTCAATGGAAAAAGTGCTTGGTTTTAGTGTATTTCTGTACATTACGTCGTTTTAAAACATTTTCGTGTGAATTTAATGGATGGTTTTTGAGAAAATCAATGTTTTTTCAGTAAACACTACTTTAGGCCAAGTTTGTCTAATTGCAAATGATATGTTTTTTCAGAAAAACTAGCGGTAATTCAATGGAAAAAGTGCTTGGTTTTATTGTATTTCTGTACATTACGTCGTTTTGAAACATTTTCGTTTGAATTTAATCGACAGTTTTTGAGAAAATTAATGTTTTTTCAGTAAACACTAATTTAGGCCAAGTTAGTCTGATTGCAAATGATATGTTTTTTCAGAAAAACTAGCAGTAATTCAATGGAAAAAGTGCGTGGTTTTAGTGAATTTCTGTACATTACGTCATTTTAAAACATTTTTGTGTGAATTTAATCGACAGTTTTTGAGAAAATCAATGTTTTTTCAGTAAACACTAATTTAGGCCAAGTTAGTATGATTGCAAATGATATGTTTTTGCAGAAAAACTAGCAGTAATTCAATACAAAAAGGGCTTGGTTTTATTGTATTTCTGTACATTACGTCGTTTTAAAACATTTTCGTGTGAATTTAATCGACAGTTTTTGAGAAAATCAATGTTTTTTCAGTAAACACTAATTTAGGCCAAGTTAGTATGATTGCAAATGATATGTTTTTCAGACAAACTAGCAGTAATTCAATGGAAAAAGTGCTTGGTTTTATTGTATTTCTGTGCATTACGTCGTTTTAAAACATTTTCGTGTGAATTTAATCGACAGTTGTTGAGAAAATCAATGTTTTTTAAGTAAACACTAATTTAGGCCAAGTTAGTATGATTGCAAATGATATGTTTTTTCAGAAAAACTAGCAGTAATTCAATACAAAAAGGGCTTGGTTTTATTGTATTTCTGTACATTACTTCGTTTTAAAACATTTTCGTGTGAATTTAATCGACAGTTTTTGAGAAAATCGATGTTTTTTCAGTAAACACTAATTTAGGCCAAGTTAGTATGATTGCAAATGATATGTTTTTCAGACAAACTAGCAGTAATTCAATGGAAAAAGTGCTTGGTTTTATTGTATTTCTGTGCATTACGTCGTTTTAAAATATTTTCGTGTGAATTTAATCGACAGTTCTTGAGAAAATCAATGTTTTTTCAGTAAACACTAAGTTAGGCCAAGTTAGTATGATTGCAAATGATATGTTTTTTCAGAAAAACTAGCAGTAATTCAATGGAAAAAGTGCTTGGTTTTATTGTATTTTTGTACATTACGTCGTTTTAAAACATTTTCGTGTGAATTTAATCGATGGTTTTCGAGAAAATCAATGTTTTTTCAGTAAACACTAATTTAGGCCAAGTTAGTATGATTGCAAGTTATATGTTTTTTCAGAAAAACTAGCAGTAATTCAATGGAAAAAGTGCTTGGTTTTATTGTACTTCTGTACATTACCTCGTTTTAAAACATTTTCGTGTGAATTTAATCGACAGTTTTTGAGAAAATCAATGTTTTTTCAGTAAACACTATCTTAGGCTAAGTTAGTATGATTGCAAATGATATGTTTTTCCAGAAAAACTAACAGTAATTCAATGGAAAAAGTGCTTGGTTTTAGTGTATTTCTGTACATTACGTCCTTTTAAAACATTTTCGTGTGAATTTAATCGACAGTTTTTGAGAAAATCAATGTTTTTTCAGTAAACACTAATTTAGGCCAAGTTAGTATGATTGCAAATGATATGTTTTTTCAGAAAAACTAGCGGTGATTCAATGGAAAAAGTGCTTGGTTTTAGTGTATTTCTGTACATTACGTCGTTGTAAAACATTTTCATGTGAATTTAATTGACAGTTTTTGAGAAAATTAATGTTTTTTCAGTCAACACTAATTTAGGCCAAGTTAGTCTGATTGCAAATGATATGTTTTTTCAGAAAAACTAGCAGTAATTCAATGGAAAAAGTCCTTGGTTTTAGTGTATTTCTGTACATTACGTCGTTTTAAAATATTTTTGTGTGAATTTAATCGAAATTTTTTGAGAAAATCAATGTTCTTTCAGTAAACACTAATTTAGGCCAAGTTAGTATGGTTGCAAATGATATGTTTTTTCAGAAGAACGAGCAGTAATTCAATGGAAAAAGTGCTTGGTTTCATTGTATTTCTGTGCATTACGTCGTTTTAAAACATTTTCGTGTGAATTTGATCGACAGTTTTTGAGAAAATCAATGTTTTCTCAGTAAACACTAATTTAGGCCAAGTTAGTATGATTGCAAATGATATGTTTTTTCAGAAAAACTAGCGGTGATTCAATGGAAAAAGTGCTTGGTTTTAGTGTATTTCTGTACATTACGTCGTTGTAAAACATTTTCATGTGAATTTAATTGACAGTTTTTGAGAAAATTAATGTTTTTTCAGTCAACACTAATTTAGGCCAAGTTAGTCTGATTGCAAATGATATGTTTTTTCAGAAAAACTAGCAGTAATTCAATGGAAAAAGTCCTTGGTTTTAGTGTATTTCTGTACATTACGTCGTTTTAAAATATTTTTGTGTGAATTTAATCGAAATTTTTTGAGAAAATCAATGTTCTTTCAGTAAACACTAATTTAGGCCAAGTTAGTATGGTTGCAAATGATATGTTTTTTCAGAAGAACTAGCAGTAATTCAATGGAAAAAGTGCTTGGTTTCATTGTATTTCTGTGCATTACGTCGTTTTAAAACATTTTCGTGTGAATTTAATTGACAGTTCTTGAGAAAATCAATGTTTTTTCAGTAAACACTAAGTTAGGCCAAGTTAGTATGATTGCAAATGATATGTTTTTTCAGAAAAACTAGCAGTAATTCAATGGAAAAAGTGCTTGGTTTTATTGTATTTTTGTACATTACGTCGTTTTAAAACATTTTCGTGTGAATTTAATCGATGGTGATTAAGAAAATCAATGTTTTTTCAGTAAACACTAATTTAGGCCAAGTTAGTATGATTGCAAATTATATGTTCTTTCAGAAAAACTAGCAGTAATTCAATGGAAAAAGAGCTTGGTTTTATTGTACTTCTGTACATTACGTCGTTTTAAAACATTTTCGTGTGAATTTAATCGACAGTTTTTGAGAAAATCAATGTTTTTTCAGTAAACACTATCTTAGGCTAAGTTAGTATGATTGCAAATGATATGTTTTTTCAGAAAAACTAGCGGTGATTCAACGGAAAAAGTGCTTGGTTTTAGTGTATTTCTGTACATTACGTCGTTGTGAAACATTTTCGTGTGAATTTAATTGACAGTTTTTGAGAAAATTAATGTTTATTCAGTCAACACTAAGTTAGGCCAAGTTAGTCTGATTGCAAATGATATGTTTTTCCAGAAAAACTAGCAGTAATTCAATGGAAAAAGTCCTTGGTTTTAGTGTATTTCTGTACATTACGTCGTTTTAAAATATTTTTGTGTGAATTTAATCGAAATTTTTTGAGAAAATCAATGTTCTTTCAGTAAACACTAATTTAGGCCAAGTTAGTATGGTTGCAAATGATATGTTTTTTCAGAAGAACTAGCAGTAATTCAATGGAAAAAGTGCTTGGTTTCATTGTATTTCTGTGCATTACGTCGTTTTAAAACATTTTCGTGTGAATTTAATTGACAGTTCTTGAGAAAATCAATGTTTTTTCAGTAAACACTAAGTTAGGCCAAGTTAGTATGATTGCAAATGATATGTTTTTTCAGAAAAACTAGCAGTAATTCAATGGAAAAAGTGCTTGGTTTTATTGTATTTTTGTACATTACGTCGTTTTAAAACATTTTCGTGTGAATTTAATCGATGGTGATTAAGAAAATCAATGTTTTTTCAGTAAACACTAATTTAGGCCAAGTTAGTATGATTGCAAATTATATGTTCTTTCAGAAAAACTAGCAGTAATTCAATGGAAAAAGAGCTTGGTTTTATTGTACTTCTGTACATTACGTCGTTTTAAAACATTTTCGTGTGAATTTAATCGACAGTTTTTGAGAAAATCAATGTTTTTTCAGTAAACACTATCTTAGGCTAAGTTAGTATGATTGCAAATGATATGTTTTTTCAGAAAAACTAGCGGTGATTCAACGGAAAAAGTGCTTGGTTTTAGTGTATTTCTGTACATTACGTCGTTGTGAAACATTTTCGTGTGAATTTAATTGACAGTTTTTGAGAAAATTAATGTTTTTTCAGTCAACACTAAGTTAGGCCAAGTTAGTCTGATTGCAAATGATATGTTTTTCCAGAAAAACTAGCAGTAATTCAATGGAAAAAGTGCTTGGTTTTAGTGTATTTCTGTACATTACGTCCTTTTAAAACATTTTCGTGTGATTTTAATCGACAGTTTTTGAGAAAATCAATGTTTTTTCAGTAAACACTAATTTAGGCCAAGTTAGTATGATTGCAAATGATATGTTTTTTCAGAAAAACTAGCAGTAATTCAATACTAAAAGGGCTTGGTTTTATTGTATTTCTGTGCATTACGTCGTTTTAAAACATTTCCGTGTGAATTTGATCGACAGTTTTTGAGAAAATCAATGTTTTCTCAGTAAACACTAATTTAGGCCAAGTTAGTATGATTGCAAATGATATGTTTTTTCAGAAAAACTAGCGATGATTCAACGGAAAAAGTCCTTGGTTTTAGTGTATTTCTGTACATTACGTCGTTTTAAAATATTTTTGTGTGAATTTAATCGAAATTTTTTGAGAAAATCAATGTTCTTTCAGTAAACACTAATTTAGGCCAAGTTAGTATGGTTGCAAATGATATGCTTTTTCAGAAGAACTAGCAGTAATTCAATGGAAAAGGTGCTTGTTTTTATTGTATTTCTGTGCATTACGTCGTTTTGAAACATTTTTGTGTGAATTTAATCGACAGTTTTTGAGAAAATCAATGTTTTTTCAGTAAACACTAATTTAGGCCAAGTTAGTATGATTGCAAATGATATGTTTTTTCAGAAAAACTAGCAATAATTCAATGGAAAAAGTAGTTGGTTTTATTGTATTTCTGTACATTACGTCGTTTTAAAACATTTTCGTGTGAATTTAATCAACAGTTTTTGAGAAAATCAATGTGTTTTCAGTAAACACTAATCTAGGCCAAGTTAGTATGATTGCAAATGATATGTTTTTTCAGAAAAACTAGCAGTAATTCAATGGAAAAAGTGCTTGGTCTTATTGTATTTCTGTGCATTACGTCGTTTTAAAACATTTTCGTGTGAATTTAATCGACAGTTCTTGAGAAAATCAATGTTTTTTCAGTAAACACTAATTTAGGCCAAGTTAGTATGATTGCAAATGATAAGGTTTTTCAGAAAAACTAGCAGTGATTCAATGGAAAAAATGCTTGGTTTTATTGTATTTCTGTACATTACGTCGTTTTAAAACAATTTTGTTTGAATTTAATGGACATTTTTTGAGAAAATCACTGTTTTTTCAGTAAACACTAATTTAGGCCAAGTTAGTATGATTGCAAATTATATGTTTTTTTTAGAAAAACTAGCAGTAATTCAATAGAAAAAGTGCTTGGTTTTATTGTATTTCTGTACATTACGTCGTTTTAAACCATTTTCGTGTGAATTTAATCGACAGTTCTTGAGAAAATCAATGTTTTTTCAGTAAACACTAATTTAGGCCAAGTTAGTATGATTGACAATGATATGTTTTTTCAGAAAAACTAGTAGTAATTCAGTGGAAAAAGTGCTTGGTTTTAGTGTATTTCTGTGCATTACGTCGTTTTAAAACATTTCCGTGTGAATTTGATCGACAGTTTTTGAGGAAATCAATGTTCTTTCAGTAAACACTAATTTAGGCCAAGTTAGTATGATTGCAAAGGATATGTTTTTTCAGAAAAACTAGCAGTAATTCAATGGAAAAAGTGCTTGGTTGTATTGTAATTCTGTACATTACGTCGTTTTAAAACATTTTCGTGTGAATTTAATCGACAGTTTTTGAGAAAATCAATGTTTTTTCAGTAAACACTAATTTAGGCCAAGTTAGTATGATTGCAAATGATATGTTTGTTCAGAGAAACTACCAGTAATTCAATGGAAAAAGTGCTTGGTTTTATTTTATTTCTGTGCATTACGTCGTTTTAAACCATTTTCGTGTGAATTTAATCGACAGTTCTTGAGAAAATCAATGTTTTTTCAGTAAACACTAAATTAGGCCAAGTTAGTATGATTGCAAATGATATGTTTTTTCAGAAAAACTAGCAGTAATTCAATGGGAAAAGTGCTTGGTTTTATTGTATTTCTGTACATTACGTCGTTTTAAAACATTTTCGTGTGAATTTTATCGACAGTTCCTGTGAAACTCAATGTTTTTTTCAGTAAACACTAATTTAGGCCAACTAGTATGATTGCAAATGATATGTTTTTTCAGAAAAACTAGCAGTAATTCAATGGAAAAAGTGCTTGGTTTTCTTGTATTTCTGTACATTACGTCTTTTTGAAACATTTTCTTGTGAATTTTATAGACAGTTCTTGAGAAAATCAATGTTTTTTTCAGTAAATACTATTTTAGGCCACGTTAGTATGATTCCAACTGATATGTTTTTTCAGAAAAACTAGCAGTAATTCAATGGAAAAGTGCTTGGTTTTAGTGTATTTCTGTGCATTACGTCGTTTTAAAACATTTCCGTGTGAATTTGATCGACAGTTTTTGAGAAAATCAATGTTTTCTCAGTAAACACTAATTTAGGCCAAGTTAGTATGATTGCAAATGATATGTTTTTTCAGAAAAACTAGCGGTGATTCAATGGAAAAAGTGCTTCGTTTTAGTGTATTTCTGTACATTACGTCGTTGTGAAACATTTTCGTGTGAATTTAATTGACAGTTTTTGAGAAAATTAATGTTTTTTCAGTCAACACTAAGTTAGGCCAAGTTAGTCTGATTGCAAATGATATGTTTTTCCAGAAAAACTAGCAGTAATTCAATACTAAAAGGGCTTGGTTTTCTTGTATTTCTGTGCATTACGTCGTTTTAAAACATTTTCGTGTGAATTTAATTGACAGTTTTTGAGAAAATTAATGTTTTTTCAGTCAACACTAATTTAGGCCAAGTTAGTCTGATTGCAAATAATATGTTTTTTCAGAAAAACTAGCAGTAATTCAATGGAAAAAGTCCTTGGTTTTAGTGTATTTCTGTACATTACGTCGTTTTAAAATATTTTTGTGTGAATTTAATCGAAATTTTTTGAGAAAATCAATGTTCTTTCAGTAAACACTAATTTAGGCCAAGTTAGTATGGTTGCAAATGATATGTTTTTTCAGAAGAACTAGCAGTAATTCAATGGTTCAATGGAAAAAGTGCTTGGTTTTATTGTATTTCTGTGCATTACGTCGTTTTAAAACATTTTCGTGTGAATTTAATCGACAGTTGTTGAGAAGATCAATGTTTTTTTAAGTAAACACTAATTTAGGCCAAGTTAGTATGATTGCAAATGATATGTTTTTTCAGAAAAACTAGCAGTAATTCAATACAAAAAGGGCTTGGTTTTATTGTATTTCTGTACATTACTTCGTTTTAAAACATTTTCGTGTGAATTTAATCGACAGTTTTTGAGAAAATCGATGTTTTTTCAGTAAACACTAATTTAGGGCAAGTTAGTATGATTGCAAATTATATGTTTTTTCAGAAAAACTAGCAGTAATTCAATGGAAAAAGAGCTTGGTTTTATTGTACTTCTGTACATTACGTCGTTTTAAAACATTTTCGTGTGAATTTAATCGACAGTTTTTGAGAAAATCAATGTTTTTTCAGTAAACACTATCTTAGGCTAAGTTAGTATGATTGCAAATGATATGTTTTTTCAGAAAAACTAACAGTAATTCAATGGAAAAAGTGCTTGGTTTTAGTGTATTTCTGTACATTACGTCCTTTTAAAACATTTTCGTGTGAATTTAATCGACAGTTTTTGAGAAAATCAATGTTTTTTCAGTAAACACTAATTTAGGCCAAGTTAGTATGATTGCAAATGATATGTTTTTTCAGAAAAACTAGCAGTAATTCAATACTAAAAGGGCTTGGTTTTCTTGTATTTCTGTGCATTACGTCGTTTTAAAACATTTCCGTGTGAATTTGATCGACAGTTTTGGAGAAAATCAATGTTTTCTCAGTAAACACTAATTTAGGCCAAGTTAGTATGATTGCAAATGATATGTTTTTTCAGAAAAAATAGCGGTGATTCAACGGAAAAAGTGCTTGGTTTTAGTGTATTTCTGTACATTACGTCGTTGTGAAACATTTTCGTGTGAATTTAATTGACAGTTTTTGAGAAAATTAATGTTTTTTCAGTCAACACTAAGTTAGGCCAAGTTAGTCTGATTGCAAATGATATGTTTTCCAGAAAAACTAGCAGTAATTCAATGGAAAAAGTGCTTGGTTTTAGTGTATTTCTGTACATTACGTCGTTTTAAAATATTTTTGTGTGAATTTAATCGACATTTTTTGAGAAAATCAATGTTTTTTCAGTAAACACTATCTTAGGCTAAGTTAGTATGATTGCAAATGATATGTTTTTTCAGAAAAACTAACAGTAATTCAATGGAAAAAGTGCTTGGTTTTAGTGTATTTCTGTACATTACGTCCTTTTAAAACATTTTCGTGTGAATTTAATCGACAGTTTTTGAGAAAATCAATGTTTTTTCAGTAAACACTAATTTAGGCCAAGTTAGTATGATTGCAAATGATATGTTTTTTCAGAAAAACTAGCAGTAATTCAATACTAAAAGGGCTTGGTTTTATTGTATTTCTGTACATTACGTCGTTTTAAAACATTTCCGTGTGAATTTGATCGACAGTTTTTGAGAAAATCAATGTTTTCTCAGTAAACACTAATTTAGGCCAAGTTAGTATGATTGCAAATGATATGTTTTTTCAGAAAAACTAGCGGTGATTCAACGGAAAAAGTCCTTGGTTTTAGTGTATTTCTGTACATTACGTCGTTTTAAAATATTTTTGTGTGAATTTAATCGAAATTTTTTGAGAAAATCAATGTTCTTTCAGTAAACACTAATCTAGGCCAAGTTAGTATGATTGCAAATGATATGTTTTTTCAGAAAAACTAGCAGTAATTCAATGGAAAAAGTGCTTGGTCTTATTGTATTTCTGTGCATTACGTCGTTTTAAAACATTTTCGTGTGAATTTAATCGACAGTTCTTGAGAAAATCAATGTTTTTTCAGTAAACACTAATTTAGGCCAAGTTAGTATGATTGCAAATGATAAGGTTTTTCAGAAAAACTAGCAGTGATTCAATGGAAAAAATGCTTGGTTTTATTGTATTTCTGTACATTACGTCGTTTTAAAACATTTTTGTTTGAATTTAATGGACATTTTTTGAGAAAATCACTGTTTTTTCAGTAAACACTAATTTAGGCCAAGTTAGTATGATTGCAAATGATATGTTTTTTTTAGAAAAACTAGCAGTAATTCAATAGAAAAAGTGCTTGGTTTTATTGTATTTCTGTACATTACGTCGTTTTAAACCATTTTCGTGTGAATTTAATCGACAGTTCTTGAGAAAATCAATGTTTTTTCAGTAAACACTAATTTAGGCCAAGTTAGTATGATTGACAATGATATGTTTTTTCAGAAAAACTAGTAGTAATTCAGTGGAAAAAGTGCTTGGTTTTAGTGTATTTCTTTGCATTACGTCGTTTTAAAACATTTCCGTGTGAATTTGATCGACAGTTTTTGAGGAAATCAATGTTCTTTCAGTAAACACTAATTTAGGCCAAGTTAGTATGATTGCAAAGGATATGTTTTTTCAGAAAAACTAGCAGTAATTGAATGGAAAAAGTGCTTGGTTGTATTGTAATTCTGTACATTACGTCGTTTTAAAACATTTTCGTGTGAATTTAATCGACAGTTTTTGAGAAAATCAATGTTTTTTCAGTAAACACTAATTTAGGCCAAGTTAGTATGATTGCAAATGATATGTTTGTTCAGAGAAACTACCAGTAATTCAATGGAAAAAGTGCTTGGTTTTATTTTATTTCTGTGCATTACGTCGTTTTAAACCATTTTCGTGTGAATTTAATCGACAGTTCTTGAGAAAATCAATGTTTTTTCAGTAAACACTAAATTAGGCCAAGTTAGTATGATTGCAAATGATATGTTTTTTCAGAAAAACTAGCAGTAATTCAATGGGAAAAGTGCTTGGTTTTATTGTATTTCTGTACATTACGTCGTTTTAAAACATTTTCGTGTGAATTTTATCGACAGTTCCTGTGAAACTCAATGTTTTTTTCAGTAAACACTAATTTAGGCCAACTAGTATGATTGCAAATGATATGTTTTTTCAGAAAAACTAGCAGTAATTCAATGGAAAAAGTGCTTGGTTTTCTTGTATTTCTGTACATTACGTCTTTTTAAAACATTTTCTTGTGAATTTTATAGACAGTTCTTGAGAAAATCAATGTTTTTTTCAGTAAATACTATTTTAGGCCACGTTAGTATGATTGCAACTGATATGTTTTTTCAGAAAAACTAGCAGTAATTCAATGGAAAAGTGCTTGGTTTTAGTGTATTTCTGTGCATTACGTCGTTTTAAAACATTTCCGTGTGAATTTGATCGACAGTTTTTGAGAAAATCAATGTTTTCTCAGTAAACACTAATTTAGGCCAAGTTAGTATGATTGCAAATGATATGTTTTTTCAGAAAAACTAGCGGTGATTCAATGGAAAAAGTGCTTCGTTTTAGTGTATTTCTGTACATTACGTCGTTGTGAAACATTTTCGTGTGAATTTAATTGACAGTTTTTGAGAAAATTAATGTTTTTTCAGTCAACACTAAGTTAGGCCAAGTTAGTCTGATTGCAAATGATATGTTTTTCCAGAAAAACTAGCAGTAATTCAATACTAAAAGGGCTTGGTTTTCTTGTATTTCTGTGCATTACGTCGTTTTAAAACATTTTCGTGTGAATTTAATTGACAGTTTTTGAGAAAATTAATGTTTTTTCAGTCAACACTAATTTAGGCCAAGTTAGTCTGATTGCAAATGATATGTTTTTTCAGAAAAACTAGCAGTAATTCAATGGAAAAAGTCCTTGGTTTTAGTGTATTTCTGTACATTACGTCGTTTTAAAATATTTTTGTGTGAATTTAATCGAAATTTTTTGAGAAAATCAATGTTCTTTCAGTAAACACTAATTTAGGCCAAGTTAGTATGGTTGCAAATGATATGTTTTTTCAGAAGAACTAGCAGTAATTCAATGGTTCAATGGAAAAAGTGCTTGGTTTTATTGTATTTCTGTGCATTACGTCGTTTTAAAACATTTTCGTGTGAATTTAATCGACAGTTGTTGAGAAGATCAATGTTTTTTTAAGTAAACACTAATTTAGGCCAAGTTAGTATGATTGCAAATGATATGTTTTTTCAGAAAAACTAGCAGTAATTCAATACAAAAAGGGCTTGGTTTTATTGTATTTCTGTACATTACTTCGTTTTAAAACATTTTCGTGTGAATTTAATCGACAGTTTTTGAGAAAATCGATGTTTTTTCAGTAAACACTAATTTAGGGCAAGTTAGTATGATTGCAAATTATATGTTTTTTCAGAAAAACTAGCAGTAATTCAATGGAAAAAGAGCTTGGTTTTATTGTACTTCTGTACATTACGTCGTTTTAAAACATTTTCGTGTGAATTTAATCGACAGTTTTTGAGAAAATCAATGTTTTTTCAGTAAACACTATCTTAGGCTAAGTTAGTATGATTGCAAATGATATGTTTTTTCAGAAAAACTAACAGTAATTCAATGGAAAAAGTGCTTGGTTTTAGTGTATTTCTGTACATTACGTCCTTTTAAAACATTTTCGTGTGAATTTAATCGACAGTTTTTGAGAAAATCAATGTTTTTTCAGTAAACACTAATTTAGGTCAAGTTAGTATGATTGCAAATGATATGTTTTTTCAGAAAAACTAGCAGTAATTCAATACTAAAAGGGCTTGGTTTTCTTGTATTTCTGTGCATTACGTCGTTTTAAAACATTTCCGTGTGAATTTGATCGACAGTTTTGGAGAAAATCAATGTTTTCTCAGTAAACACTAATTTAGGCCAAGTTAGTATGATTGCAAATGATATGTTTTTTCAGAAAAAATAGCGGTGATTCAACGGAAAAAGTGCTTGGTTTTAGTGTATTTCTGTACATTACGTCGTTGTGAAACATTTTCGTGTGAATTTAATTGACAGTTTTTGAGAAAATTAATGTTTTTTCAGTCAACACTAAGTTAGGCCAAGTTAGTCTGATTGCAAATGATATGTTTTCCAGAAAAACTAGCAGTAATTCAATGGAAAAAGTGCTTGGTTTTAGTGTATTTCTGTACATTACGTCGTTTTAAAATATTTTTGTGTGAATTTAATCGACATTTTTTGAGAAAATCAATGTTTTTTCAGTAAACACTATCTTAGGCTAAGTTAGTATGATTGCAAATGATATGTTTTTTCAGAAAAACTAACAGTAATTCAATGGAAAAAGTGCTTGGTTTTAGTGTATTTCTGTGCATTACGTCGTTTTAAAACATTTTCGTGTGAATTTAATCGACAGTTCTTGAGAAAATCAATGTTTTTTCAGTAAACACTAATTTAGGCCAAGTTAGTATGATTGCAAATGATAAGGTTTTTCAGAAAAACTAGCAGTGATTCAATGGAAAAAATGCTTGGTTTTATTGTATTTCTGTACATTACGTCGTTTTAAAACATTTTTGTTTGAATTTAATGGACATTTTTTGAGAAAATCACTGTTTTTTCAGTAAACACTAATTTAGGCCAAGTTAGTATGATTGCAAATGATATGTTTTTTCAGAAAAACTAGCAGTAATTCAATAGAAAAAGTGCTTGGTTTTATTGTATTTCTGTACATTACGTCGTTTTAAACCATTTTCGTGTGAATTTAATCGACAGTTGTTGAGAAAATCAATGTTTTTTCTGTAAACACTAATTTAGGCCAAGTTAGTATGATTGACAATGATATGTTTTTTCAGAAAAACTAGTAGTAATTCAGTGGAAAAAGTGCTTGGTTTTAGTGTATTTCTGTGTATTACGTCGTTTTAAAACATTTCCGTGTGAATTTGATCGACAGTTTTTGAGGAAATCAATGTTTTTTCAGTAAACAGTAATTTAGGCCAAGTTAGTATGATTGCAAATGATATGTTTTTTCAGAAAAACTAGCAGTAATTCAATACAAAAAGGGCTTGGTTTTATTGTATTTCTGTACATTACGTCGTTTTAAAACATTTTCGTGTGAATTTAATCGACAGTTTTTGAGAAAATCAATGTGTTGTCAATAAACACTAATTTAGGCCAAGTTAGTATGATTGCAAATGATATGTTTTCTTAGAAAAACTAGCAGTAATTCAATACAAAATGGGCTTGGTTTTATTGTATTTCTGTACATTACGTCGTTTTAAAACATTTTCGTGTGAATTTAATCGACAGTTTTTGAGAAAATCAATGTTTTTTCAGTAAACACTAATTTAGGCCAAGTTAGTATCATTGCAAATGATATGTTTTTGCAGAAAAACTAGCAGTAATTCAATGAAAAAGGGCTTGGTTTTATTGTATTTCTGTACATTACGTCGTTTTAAAATATTTTCGTGTGAATTTAATCGACAGTTCTTGAGAACATCAATGTTTTCTCAGTAAACACTAATTTAGGCCAAGTTAGTATGATTGCAAATGATATGTTGCTTCAGAAAAACTAGCAGTAATTCAATAGAAAAAGTGCTTGGTTTTAGTGTATTTTTGTACATTACGTCGTTTTAAAACATTTTCGTGTGAATTTAATGGACAGTTGTTGAGAAAATCAATGTTTTTTCAGTAAACACTAATTTAGGCCAAGTTAGTATGATTGCAAATGATATGTATTTTCAGAAAAATTAGAAGTAATTCAATGGAAAAAGTGCTTGGTTTTATTGTATTTCTGTACATTACGTCGTTTTAAAACATTTTCGTGTGAATTTAATCGACAGTTTTTGAGAAAATCAATTTTTTTTTAGTAAACACTATCTTAGGCTAAGTTAGTATGATTGCAAATGATATGTTTTTGCAGAAAAATTAGCAGTAATTCAATGAAAAAGGGCTTGGTTTTATTGTATTTCTGTACATTACGTCGTTTTAAAATATTTTCGTGTGAATTTAATCGACAGTTCTTGAGAAAATCAATGTTTTTTCAGTAAACACTAATTTAGGCCAAGTTAGTATGATTGCAAATGATATGTTTTTGCAGAAAAACTAGCAGTAATTCAATGAAAAAGGGCTTGGTTTTATTGTATTTCTGTACATTACGTCGTTTTAAAACATTTTCGAGTGAATTTAATCGACAGTTGTTGAGAAAATCAATGTTTTTCAAGTAAGCACTAATTTAGGCCAAGTTAGTATGATTGCAAATGATATGTTTTTTCAGAAAAACTAGCAGTAATTCAAAACAAAAAGGGCTTGGTTTTATTGTATTTCTGTACATTACGTCGTTTTAAAACATTTTCGTGTGAATTTAATCGACAGTTTTTGAGAAAATCAATGTTTTTTCAGTAAACACTAATTTAGGCCAAGTTAGTATGATTTCAAATGATATGTTTTTGCAGAAAAACTAGCAGTAATTCAATGAAAAAGGGCTTGGTTTTATTGTATTTTGGTACATTACGTCGTTTTAAAACATTTTTGTGTGAATTTAATGGACAGTTGTTGAGAAAATCAATGTTTTTTAAGTAAACACTAATTTAGGTCAAGTTAGTATCATTGCAAATGATATGTTTTTTCAGAAAAACTAGCAGTAATTCAATACAAAAAGGGCTTGGTTTTATTGTATTTCTGTACATTACGTCGTTTTAAAACATTTTCGTGTGAATTTAATCGACAGTTTTTGAGAAAATCAATGTTTTCTCAGTAAACACTAATTTAGGCCAAGTTAGTATGATTGCAAATGATACGTGTTTTCAGAAAAACTAGCAGTAATTCAATAGAAAAAGTGCTTGGTTTTATTGTATTTTTGTACATTTCGTCGTTTTAAAACATTTTCGTGTGAATTCAATCGACAGTTTTTGATAAAATCAATGTTTTTTCAGTAAACACTATTTTAGGCCAAGTTAGTATGATTGCAAATGATATGTTTTTTTCAGAAAAATTAGCAGTAATTCCATGGAAAAAGTGCTTGGTTTTAGTGTATTCCTGTACATTACGTTGTTTTAAAACATTTTTGTTTGAATTTAATCGACATTTTTTGAGAAAATCAATGTTTTTTCAGTAAACACTAATTTAGGCCAAGTTAGTATGATTGCAAATGATATTTTTTTCCAAAAAAACTAGCAGTAATTCAATAGAAAAAGTGCTTGGTTTTATTGTATTTCTGTACATTACGTCGTTTTAAAACATTTTCGTGTGAATTTAATCGACAGTTGTTGAGAAAATCAATGTTTTTTAAGTAAACACTAATTTAGGCCAAGTTAGTATGATTGCAAATGATATGTTTTTTCAGAAAAACTAGCAGTAATTCAATACAAAAAGGGCTTGGTTTTATTACATTTCTGTACATTACGTCGTTTTAAACCATTTTCGTGTGAATTTAATCGACAGTTTTTGAGAACATCAATGTTTTCTCAGTAAACACTAATTTAGGCCAAGTTAGTATGATTGCAAATGATATGTTGTTTCAGAAAAACTAGCAGTAATTCAATAGAAAAAGTGCTTGGTTTTAGTGTATTTTGGTACATTACGTCGTTTTAAAACATTTTTGTGTGAGTTTAATGGACAGTTGTTGAGAAAATCAATGTTTTTTAAGTAAACACTAATTTAGGCCAAGTTAGTATCATTGCAAATGATATGTTTTTTCAGAAAAACTAGCAGTAATTCAATACAAAAAGGGCTTGCTTTTATTGTATTTCTGTACATTACGTCGTTTTGAAACATTTTCGTGTGAATTTAATCGACAGTTTTTGAGAAAATCAATGTTTTCTCAGTAAACACTAATTTAGGCCAAGTTAGTATGATTGCAAATGATACGTGTTTTCAGAAAAACTAGCAGTAATTCAATAGAAAAAGTGCTTGGTTTTATTGTATTTCTGTACATTACGTCGTTTTAAAACATTTTCGTGTGAATTTAATCGACAGTTTTTGATAAAATCAATGTTTTTTCAGTAAACACTATTTTAGGCCAAGTTAGTATGATTGCAAATGATATGTTTTTTCAGAAAAATTAGCAGTAATTCCATGGAAAAAGTGCTTGGTTTTAATGTATTCCTGTACATTACGTTGGTTTAAAACATTTTTGTTTGAATTTAATCGACATCTTTTGAGAAAATCAATGTTTTTTCAGTAAACACTAATTTAGGCCAAGTTAGTATGATTGCAAATGATATTTTTTTTCCAAAAAAACTAGCAGTAATTCAATAGAAAAAGTGCTTGGTTTTATTGTATTTCTGTACATTACGTCGTTTTAAAACATTTTCGTGTGAATTTAATCGACAGTTGTTGAGAAAATCAATGTTTTTTAAGTAAACACTAATTTAGGCCAAGTTAGTATGATTGCAAATGATATCTCTTTTCAGAAAAACTAGCAGTAATTCAATGGAATAAGTGCTTGGTTTTATTGTATTTCTGTACTATACGCCGTTTTGAAACATTTTCGTGTGAATTTAATCGACCGTTCTTGAGAAAATCAATGTTTTTTCACTAAACACTAATTTAGGCCAAGTTAGTCTGATTGCAAATGATATGTTTTTTCAGAAAAACTAGCAGTAATTTAAATGGAAAAAGTGCTTGGTTTTATTGTATTTCTGTACATTACGTCGTTTTAAAACATTTTCGTGTGAATTTAATCGACAGTTCTTGAGAAAATCAATGTTTTTTAAGTAAGCACTAATTTAGGCCAAGTTAGTATGATTGCAAATGATATGTTTTTTCAGAAAAACTAGCAGTAATTCACTACAAAAAGGGCTTGGTTTTATTGTATTTCTGTACATTACGTCGTTTTAAAACATTTTCGTGTGAATTTAATCGACAGTTTTTGAGAAAATCAATGTTTTTTCAGTAAACACTAATTTAGGCCAAGTTAGTATGATTGCAAATGATATGTTTTTTCAGAAAAACTAGCAGTAATTCAATGAAAAAGGGCTTGGTTTTATTGTATTTCTGTACATTACGTCGTTTTAAAATATTTTCGTGTGAATTTAATCGACAGTTCTTGAGAAAATCAATGTTTTTTCGGTAAACACTAATTTAGGCCAAGTTAGTATGATTGCAAATGATATGTTTTTGCAGAAAAACTAGCAGTAATTCAATAAAAAAAGGCTTGGTTTTATTGTATTTCTGTACATTACGTCGTTTTAAAACATTTTCGTGTGAATTTAATGGACAGTTGTTGAGAAAATCAATGTTTTTTAAGTAAACACTAATTTAGGCCAAGTTAGTATGATTGCAAATGATATGTTTTTTCAGAAAAACTAGCAGTAATTCAATACAAAAAGGGCTTGGTTTTATTGTAATTCTGTACATTACGTCGTTTTAAAACATTTTCGTGTGAATTTAATCGAAAGTTTTTGAGAACATCAATGTTTTCTCAGTAAACACTAATTGAGGCCAAGTTAGTATGATTGCAAATGATATGTTTTTTCAGAAAAATTAGCAGTAATTCATTGGAAAAAGTGCTTGGTTTTATTGTATTCCTGTACATTACGTCGTTTTAAAACATTTTTGTTTGAATTAAATCGACATTTTTTGAGAAAATCAATGTTTTTTCAGTAAACACTAATCTAGGCCAAGTTAGTTTGATTGCAAATGATATTTTTTTCCAAAAAAACTAGCAGTAATTCAATAGAAAAGGTGCTTGGTTTTTTTATATTTCTGTACATTACGTCGTTTTAAAACATTTTCGTGTGAATTTAATCGACAGTTGTTGAGAAAATCAATGTTTTTTAAGTAAACACTAATTTAGGCCAAGTTAGTATGATTGCAAATGATATGTTTTTTCAGAAAAACTAGCAGTAATTCAATGGAAAAAGTGTTTGGTTTTATTGTATTTCTGTACTATACGCCGTTTTAAAAAATTTTCGTGTGAATTTAATCGACCGTTCTTGGGAAAATCAATGTTTATTCAGTAAACACTGATTTAGGCCAAGTTAGTCTAATTGCAAATGATATGTTGTTTCAGAAAAACTAGCAGTAATTCAATAGAAAAAGTTGTTGGTTTTAGTGTATTTCTGTACATTACGTCGTTTTAAAACATTTTTGTGTGAATCTAATAGACAGTTTTTGAGAAAATCAATGTTTTCTCAGTAAACACTAATTTAGGCCAAGTTAGTATGATTGCAATTGATACGTGTTTTCAGAAAAACTAGCAGTAATTCAATAGAAAAAGTGCTTGGTTTTATTGCATTTCTGTACATTACGTCGTTTTGAAACATTTTCGTGTGAATTCAATCGACAGTTTTTAAAAAAATTAATGTTTTTTCAGTAAACACTAATTTAGGCCAAGTTAGTCTGATTGCAAATGATATGTTTTTTCAGAAAAACTAGCAGTAATTCAATAGAAAAAGTGCTTGGTTTTATTGCATTTCTGTACATTACGTCGTTTTAAAACATTTTCGTGTGAATTCAATCGACAGTTTTTGATAAAATCAATGTGTTTTCAGTAAACTCTATTTTAGGGCAAGTTAGTATGATTGCAAATGATATGTTTTTTTCAGAAGAATTAGCAGTAATTCCATGGAAAAAGTGCTTGGTTTTAGTGTATTCCTGTACATTACGTTGTTTTCAAACATTTTTGTTTGAATTCAATCGACATTTTTTGAGAAAATCAATGTTTTTTCAGTAAACACTAATTTAGGCCAAGTTAGTATGATTGCAAATGATATTTTTTTCCAAAAAAACTAGCAGTAATTCAATAGAAAATGTGCTTGGTTTTATTGTATTTCTGTACATTACGTCGTTTTAAAACATTTTCGTGTGAATTTAATCGACAGTTGTTGAGAAAATCAATGTTTTTTAAGTAAACACTAATTCAGGCCAAGTTAGTATGATTGCAAATGATATGTCTTTTCAGAAAAGCTAGCAGTAATTCAATGGAAAAAGTGTTTAGTTTTATTGTATTTCTGTACTATACGCCGTTTTAAAACATTTTCGTGTGAATTTAATCGACCGTTCTTGAGAAAATCAATGTTTTTTCACTAAACACTAATTTAGGCCAAGTTAGTCTAATTGCAAATGATATGTTGTTTCAGAAAAACTAGCAGTAATTCCATGGAAAAAGTGCTTGGTTTTAGTGTATTCCTGTACATTACGTTGTTTTCAAACATTTTTGTTTGAATTCAATCGACATTTTTTAAGAAAATCAATGTTTTTTCAGTAAACACTAATTTAGGCCAAGTTAGTATGATTGCAAATGATATTTTTTTCCAAAAAAACTAGCAGTAATTCAATAGAAAATGTGCTTGGTTTTATTGTATTTCTGTACATTACGTCGTTTTAAAACATTTTCGTGTGAATTTAATCGACAGTTGTTGAGAAAATCAATGTTTTTTAAGTAAACACTAATTCAGGCCAAGTTAGTATGATTGCAAATGATATGTCTTTTCAGAAAAGCTAGCAGTAATTCAATGGAAAAAGTGTTTAGTTTTATTGTATTTCTGTACTATACGCCGTTTTAAAACATTTTCGTGTGAATTTAATAGACAGTTTTTGAGAAAATCAATGTTTTCTCAGTAAACACTAATTTAGGCCAAGTTAGTATGATTGCAAATGATACGTGTTTTCAGAAAAACTAGCAGTAATTCAATAGAAAAAGTGCTTGGTTTTATTGCATTTCTGTACATTACGTCGTTTTAAAACATTTTCGTGTGAATTCAATCGACAGTTTTTGATAAAATCAATGTGTTTTCAGTAAACACTATTTTAGGGCAAGTTAGTATGATTGCAAATGATATGTTTTTTTCAGAAGAATTAGCAGTAATTCCATGGAAAAAGTGCTTGGTTTTAGTGTATTCCTGTACATTACGTTGTTTTCAAACATTTTTGTTTGAATTCAATCGACAGTTGTTGAGAGAATCAATGTTTTTTAAGTAAACACTAATTCAGGCCAAGTTAGTATGATTGCAAATGATATGTCTTTTCAGAAAAGCTAGCAGTAATTCAATGGAAAAAGTGTTTAGTTTTATTGTATTTCTGTACTATACGCCGTTTTAAAACATTTTCGTGTGAATTTAATCGACCGTTCTTGAGAAAATCAATGTTTTTTCACTAAACACTAATTTAGGCCAAGTTAGTCTAATTGCAAATGATATGTTGTTTCAGAAAAACTAGCAGTAATTCAATAGAAAAAGTGCTTGGTATTAGTGTATTTCTGTACATTACGTCGTTTTAAAACATTTTTGTGTGAATTTAATCGACAGTTTTTGAGAAAATCAATGTTTTATCAGTAAACACTAATTTAGGCCAAGTTAGTATGATTGCAAATGATATGTTTTTTCACAAAAACTGGCCGTAATTCAATGGAAAAAGTGCTTGGTTTTAGTGTATTTCTGTACATTACGTCGTTTTGAAACATTTTCGTGTGAATTTATTCGACAGTTTTTAAAAAAATTAATGTTTTTTCAGTAAACACTAATTTAGGCCAAGTTAGTCTGATTGCAAATGATATGTTTTTTCAGAAAAACTAGCAGTAATTCAATGGAAAAAGTGCTTGGTTTTAGTGTATTTCTGTACATTACGTCGTTTTAAAACATTTTTGTGTGAATCTAATAGACAGTTTTTGAGAAAATCAATGTTTTTTCAGTAAACACTAATTTAGGCCAAGTTAGTATGATTGCAAATGATATGTTTTTTCAGAAAAACTAGCGGTGATTCAACGGAAAAAGTGCTTGGTTTTAGTGTATTTCTGTACATTACGTCGTTTTAAAACATTTTTGTGTGAATTTAATCGACAGTTCTAGAGAAAATCAATGTTTTTTCAGTAAACACTAATTTAGGCCAAGTTAGTATGATTGCAAATGATATGTTTTTTCAGAAAAACTAGCAGTAATTCAATGGAAAAAGTGCTTGGTTTTATTGTATTTCTGTAGATTACGTCGTTTTAAAACATTTTTGTGTGAATTTAATCGACAGTTTTTTAGAAAATCAATGTTTTTTCAGTAAACACTAATTTAGGCCAAGTTAGTATGATTGCAAATGATATGTTTTTTCAGAAAAACTGGCCGTAATTCAATGGAAAAAGTGCTTGGTTTTAGTGTATTTCTGTACATTACGTCCTTTTAAAACATTTTCGTGTGAATTTAATCGACAGTTCTTGAGAAAATTAATGTTTTTTCAGTAAACACTAATTTAGGCCAAATTAGTCTGATTGCAAATGATATGTTTTTTCAGAAAAGCTAGCAGTAATTCAATGGAAAAAGTGCTTGGTTTTATTGTATTTCTGTGCATTACGTCGTTTTAAAACATTTTTGTGTGAATTTAATCGACAGTTCTTGAGAAAATCTTTCTGTAAACACTAATTTAGGCCAAGTTAGTATGATTGCAAATGATATTTTTTTTCAGAAAAACTAGCGGTAATTCAATGGAAAAAAGGCTTTGTTTTAGTGTATTTCTGTACATTACGTCGTTTTAAAACATTTTCGTGTGAATTTAATCGACAGTTTTTGAGAAAATCAATGTTTTCTCAGTAAACACTAATTTAGGCCAAGTTAGTATGATTGCAATTGATACGTGTTTTCAGAAAAACTAGCAATAATTCAAAGGAAAAAGTGCTTGGTTTTATTGTATTTCTGTGCATTACGTCGTTTTAAAACATTTTCGTGTGAATTTAATCGACAGTTTTTGAGAAAATCAATGTTTTTTCAGTAAACACTAATTTAGGCCAAGTTAGTATGATTGCAAATGATATGTTTTTTCAGAAAAACTAGCAATAATTCAATGGAAAAAGTGCTTGGTTTTATTGTATTTCTGTGCATTACGTCGTTTTAAAACATTTTCGTGTGAATTTAATCGACAGTTTTTGAGAAAATCAATGTTCTTTCAGTAAACACTAATTTAGGCCAAGTTAGTATGATTGCAAATGATATGTTTTTTCAGAAAAACTAGCAGTAATTCAATGGAAAAAGTGCTTGGTTTTAGTGTATTTCTGTACATTACGTCGTTTTAAAACATTTTCGTGTGAATTTAATCGACAGTTTTTGAGAAAATCAATGTTTTCTCAGTAAACACTAATTTAGGCCAAGTTAGTATGATTGCAATTCATACGTGTTTTCAGAGAAACTAGCAATAATTCAATGGAAAAAGTGCTTGGTTTTATTGTATTTCTGTGCATTACGTCGTTTTAAAACATTTTCGTGTGAATTTAATCGACAGTTTTTGAGAAAATCAATGTTCTTTCAGTAAACACTAATTTAGGCCAAGTTAGTATGATTGCAAATGATATGTTTTTTCAGAAAAACTAGCAGTAATTCAATGGAAAAAGTGCTTGGTTTTAGTGTATTTCTGTACATTACGTCGTTTTAAAACATTTTCGTGTGAATTTAATGGATGGTTTTTGAGAAAATCAATGTTTTTTCAGTAAACACTACTTTAGGCCAAGTTAGTCTAATTGCAAATGATATGTTGTTTCAGAAGAACTAGCAGTAATTCAATAGAAGAAGTGCTTGGTTTTAGTGTATTTCTGTACATTACGTCGTTTTAAAACATTTTTGTGTGAATTTAATCGACAGTTGTTGGGAAAATCAATGCTTTTTAAGTAAACACTAATTTAGGCCAAGTTAGTATGATTGCAAATGATATGTTTTTTCAGAAAAACTAGCGGTAATTCAATGGAAAAAAGGCTTTGTTTTAGTGTATTTCTGTACATTACGTCGTTTTGAAACATTTTCGTTTGAATTTAATCGATAGTTTTTGAGAAAATTAATGTTTTTTCAGTAAACACTAATTTAGGCCAAGTTAGTCTGATTGCAAATGATATGTTTTCTTCAGAAAAACTAGCAGTAATTCAATGGAAAAAGTGCTTGGTTTTAGTGAATTTCTGTACATTACGTCGTTTTAAAAAATTTTTGTGTGAATTTAATCGACAGTTTTTGAGAAAATCAATGTTCTTTCAGTAAACACTAATTTAGGCCAAGTTAGTATGGTTGCAAATGATATGTTTTTTCAGAAGAACTAGCAGTAATTCAATGGAAAAAGTGCTTGGTTTTATTGTATTTTTGTGCATTACGTCGTTTTAAAACATTTTCGTGTGAATTTAATTGACAGTTCTTGAGAAAATCAATGTTTTTTCAGTAAACACTAAGTTAGGCCAAGTTAGTATGATTGCAAATGATATGTTTTTTCAGAAAAACTAGCAGTAATTCAATACTAAAAGGGCTTGGTTTTCTTGTATTTCTGTGCATTACGTCGTTTTAAAACATTTTCGTGTGAATTTAATCGACAGTTTTTGAGAAAATCAATGTTTTCTCAGTAAACACTAATTTAGGCCAAGTTAGTATGATTGCAATTGATACGTGTTTTCAGAAAAACTAGCAATAATTCAATGGAAAAAGTGCTTGGTTTTATTGTATTTCTGTGCATTACGTCGTTTTAAAACATTTTCGTGTGAATTTAATCGACAGTTTTTGAGAAAATCAATATTCTTTCAGTCAACACTAATTTAGGCCAAGTTAGTATGATTGCAAATGATATGTTTTTTCAGAAAAACTAGCAGTAATTCAATGGAAAAAGTGCTTGCTTCTATTGTATTTCTGTACATTACGTCGTTTTAAAACATTTTCGTGTGAATTTAATCGACAGTTTTTGAGAAAATCAATGTTTTCTCAGTAAACACTAATTTAGGCCAAGTTAGTATGATTGCAATTGATACGTGTTTTCAGAGAAACTAGCAATAATTCAATGGAAAAAGTGCTTGGTTTTATTGTATTTCTGTGCATTACGTCGTTTTAAAACATTTTCGTGTGAATTTAATTGACAGTTTTTGAGAAAATCAATGTTCTTTCAGTAAACACTAATTTAGGCCAAGTTAGTATGATTGCAAATGATATGTTTTTTCAGAAAAACTAGCAGTAATTCAATGGAAAAAGTGCTTGGTTTTAGTGTATTTCTGTACATTACGTCGTTTTAAAACATTTTCGTGTGAATTTAATGGATGGTTTTTGAGAAAATCAATGTTTTTTCAGTAAACACTACTTTAGGCCAAGTTTGTCTAATTGCAAATGATATGTTTTTTCAGAAAAACTAGCGGTAATTCAATGGAAAAAGTGCTTGGTTTTATTGTATTTCTGTACATTACGTCGTTTTGAAACATTTTCGTTTGAATTTAATCGACAGTTTTTGAGAAAATTAATGTTTTTTCAGTAAACACTAATTTAGGCCAAGTTAGTCTGATTGCAAATGATATGTTTTTTCAGAAAAACTAGCAGTAATTCAATGGAAAAAGTGCGTGGTTTTAGTGAATTTCTGTACATTACGTCGTTTTAAAACATTTTTGTGTGAATTTAATCGACAGTTTTTGAGAAAATCAATGTTTTTTCAGTAAACACTAATTTAGGCCAAGTTAGTATGATTGCAAATGATATGTTTTTCAGACAAACTAGCAGTAATTCAATGGAAAAAGTGCTTGGTTTTATTGTATTTCTGTGCATTACGTCGTTTTAAAACATTTTCGTGTGAATTTAATCGACAGTTGTTGAGAAAATCAATGTTTTTTAAGTAAACACTAATTTAGGCCAAGTTAGTATGATTGCAAATGATATGTTTTTTCAGAAAAACTAGCAGTAATTCAATACAAAAAGGGCTTGGTTTTATTGTATTTCTGTACATTACTTCGTTTTAAAACATTTTCGTGTGAATTTAATCGACAGTTTTTGAGAAAATCGATGTTTTTTCAGTAAACACTAATTTAGGCCAAGTTAGTATGATGGCAAATGATATGTTTTTCAGACAAACTAGCAGTAATTCAATGGAAAAAGTGCTTGGTTTTATTGTATTTCTGTGCATTACGTCGTTTTAAAACATTTTCGTGTGAATTTAATCGACAGTTCTTGAGAAAATCAATGTTTTTTCAGTAAACACTAAGTTAGGCCAAGTTAGTATGATTGCAAATGATATGTTTTTTCAGAAAAACTAGCAGTAATTCAATGGAAAAAGTGCTTGGTTTTATTGTATTTTTCCACATTACGTCGTTTTAAAACATTTTCGTGTGAATTTAATCGATGGTTTTCGAGAAAATCAATGTTTTTTCAGTAAACACTAATTTAGGCCAAGTTAGTATTATTGCAAGTTATATGTTTTTTCAGAAAAACTAGCAGTAATTCAATGGAAAAAGTGCTTGGTTTTATTGTACTTCTGTACATTACCTCGTTTTAAAACATTTTCGTGTGAATTTAATCGACAGTTTTGGAGAAAATCAATGTTTTTTCAGTAAACACTATCTTAGGCTAAGTTAGTATGATTGCAAATGATATGTTTTTCCAGAAAAACTAACAGTAATTCAATGGAAAAAGTGCTTGGTTTTAGTGTATTTCTGTACATTACGTCCTTTTAAAACATTTTCGTGTGAATTTAATCGACAGTTTTTGAGAAAATCAATGTTTTTTCCGTAAACACTAATTTAGGCCAAGTTAGTATGATTGCAAATGATATGTTTTTTCAGAAAAACTAGCAGTAATTCAATACTAAAAGGGCTTGGTTTTCTTGTATTTCTGTGCATTACGTCGTTTTAAAACATTTCCGTGTGAATTTGATCGACAGTTTTTGAGAAAATCAATGTTTTCTCAGTAAACACTGAATTAGGCCAAGTTAGTATGATTGCAAATGATATGTTTTTTCAGAAAAACTAGCGGTGATTCAACGGAAAAAGTGCTTGGTTTTAGTGTATTTCTGTACATTACGTCGTTTTAAAACATTTTCGTGTGAATTTAATGGATGGTTTTTGAGAAAATCAATGTTTTTTCAGTAAACACTACTTTAGGCCAAGTTTGTCTAATTGCAAATGATATGTTTTTTCAGAAAAACTAGCGGTAATTCAATGGAAAAAGTGCTTGGTTTTATTGTATTTCTGTACATTACGTCGTTTTGAAACATTTTCGTTTGAATTTAATCGACAGTTTTTGAGAAAATTAATGTTTTTTCAGTAAACACTAATTTAGGCCAAGTTAGTCTGATTGCAAATGATATGTTTTTTCAGAAAAACTAGCAGTAATTCAATGGAAAAAGTGCGTGGTTTTAGTGAATTTCTGTACATTACGTCGTTTTAAAACATTTTTGTGTGAATTTAATCGACAGTTTTTGAGAAAATCAATGTTTTTTCAGTAAACACTAATTTAGGCCAAGTTAGTATGATTGCAAATGATATGTTTTTCAGACAAACTAGCAGTAATTCAATGGAAAAAGTGCTTGGTTTTATTGTATTTCTGTGCATTACGTCGTTTTAAAACATTTTCGTGTGAATTTAATCGACAGTTGTTGAGAAAATCAACGTTTTTTAAGTAAACACTAATTTAGGCCAAGTTAGTATGATTGCAAATGATATGTTTTTTCAGAAAAACTAGCAGTAATTCAATACAAAAAGGGCTTGGTTTTATTGTATTTCTGTACATTACTTCGTTTTAAAACATTTTCGTGTGAATTTAATCGACAGTTTTTGAGAAAATCGATGTTTTTTCAGTAAACACTAATTTAGGCCAAGTTAGTATGATTGCAAATGATATGTTTTTCAGACAAACTAGCAGTAATTCAATGGAAAAAGTGCTTGGTTTTATTGTATTTCTGTGCATTACGTCGTTTTAAAACATTTTCGTGTGAATTTAATCGACAGTTCTTGAGAAAATCAATGTTTTTTCAGTAAACACTAAGTTAGGCCAAGTTAGTATGATTGCAAATGATATGTTTTTTCAGAAAAACTAGCAGTAATTCAATGGAAAAAGTGCTTGGTTTTATTGTATTTTTCCACATTACGTCGTTTTAAAACATTTTCGTGTGAATTTAATCGATGGTTTTCGAGAAAATCAATGTTTTTTCAGTAAACACTAATTTAGGCCAAGTTAGTATTATTGCAAGTTATATGTTTTTTCAGAAAAACTAGCAGTAATTCAATGGAAAAAGTGCTTGGTTTTATTGTACTTCTGTACATTACCTCGTTTTAAAACATTTTCGTGTGAATTTAATCGACAGTTTTTGAGAAAATTAATGTTTTTTCAGTAAACACTAATTTAGGCCAAGTTAGTCTGATTGCAAATGATATGTTTTTTCAGAAAAACTAGCAGTAATTCAATGGAAAAAGTGCGTGGTTTTAGTGAATTTCTGTACATTACGTCGTTTTAAAACATTTTTGTGTGAATTTAATCGACAGTTTTTGAGAAAATCAATGTTTTTTCAGTAAACACTAATTTAGGCCAAGTTAGTATGATTGCAAATGATATGTTTTTCAGACAAACTAGCAGTAATTCAATGGAAAAAGTGCTTGGTTTTATTGTATTTCTGTGCATTACGTCGTTTTAAAACATTTTCGTGTGAATTTAATCGACAGTTGTTGAGAAAATCAACGTTTTTTAAGTAAACACTAATTTAGGCCAAGTTAGTATGATTGCAAATGATATGTTTTTTCAGAAAAACTAGCAGTAATTCAATACAAAAAGGGCTTGGTTTTATTGTATTTCTGTACATTACTTCGTTTTAAAACATTTTCGTGTGAATTTAATCGACAGTTTTTGAGAAAATCGATGTTTTTTCAGTAAACACTAATTTAGGCCAAGTTAGTATGATTGCAAATGATATGTTTTTCAGACAAACTAGCAGTAATTCAATGGAAAAAGTGCTTGGTTTTATTGTATTTCTGTGCATTACGTCGTTTTAAAACATTTTCGTGTGAATTTAATCGACAGTTCTTGAGAAAATCAATGTTTTTTCAGTAAACACTAAGTTAGGCCAAGTTAGTATGATTGCAAATGATATGTTTTTTCAGAAAAACTAGCAGTAATTCAATGGAAAAAGTGCTTGGTTTTATTGTATTTTTCCACATTACGTCGTTTTAAAACATTTTCGTGTGAATTTAATCGATGGTTTTCGAGAAAATCAATGTTTTTTCAGTAAACACTAATTTAGGCCAAGTTAGTATTATTGCAAGTTATATGTTTTTTCAGAAAAACTAGCAGTAATTCAATGGAAAAAGTGCTTGGTTTTATTGTACTTCTGTACATTACCTCGTTTTAAAACATTTTCGTGTGAATTTAATCGACAGTTTTTGAGAAAATCAATGTTTTTTCAGTAAACACTATCTTAGGCTAAGTTAGTATGATTGCAAATGATATGTTTTTCCAGAAAAACTAACAGTAATTCAATGGAAAAAGTGCTTGGTTTTAGTGTATTTCTGTACATTACGTCCTTTTAAAACATTTTCGTGTGAATTTAATCGACAGTTTTTGAGAAAATCAATGTTTTTTCCGTAAACACTAATTTAGGCCAAGTTAGTATGATTGCAAATGATATGTTTTTTCAGAAAAACTAGCAGTAATTCAATACTAAAAGGGCTTGGTTTTCTTGTATTTCTGTGCATTACGTCGTTTTAAAACATTTCCGTGTGAATTTGATCGACAGTTTTTGAGAAAATCAATGTTTTCTCAGTAAACACTAATTTAGGCCAAGTTAGTATGATTGCAAATGATATGTTTTTTCAGAAAAACTAGCGGTGATTCAACGGAAAAAGTGCTTGGTTTTAGTGTATTTCTGTACATTACGTCGTTGTGAAACATTTTCGTGTGAATTTAATTGACAGTTTTTGAGAAAATTAATGTCTTTTCAGTCAACACTAAGTTAGGCCAAGTTAGTCTGATTGCAAATGATATGTTTTTCCAGAAAAACTAGCAGTAATTCAATACTAAAAGGGCTTGGTTTTCTTGTATTTCTGTGCATTACGTCGTTTTAAAACATTTCCGTGTGAATTTGATCGACAGTTTTTGAGAAAATCAATGTTTTCTCAGTAAACACTAATTTAGGCCAAGTTAGTATGATTGCAAATGATATGTTTTTCAGAAAAACTAGCGGTGATTCAATGGAAAAAGTGCTTGGTTTTAGTGTATTTCTGTACATTACGTCGTTGTAAAACATTTTCGTGTGAATTTAATTGACAGTTTTTGAGAAAATTAATGTTTTTTCAGTCAACACTAATTTAGGCCAAGTTAGTCTGATTGCAAATGATATGTTTTCTCAGAAAAACTAGCAGTAATTCAATGGAAAAAGTCCTTGGTTTTAGTGTATTTCTGTACATTACGTCGTTTTAAAATATTTTTGTGTGAATTTAATCGAAATTTTTTGAGAAAATCAATGTTCTTTAAGTAAACACTAATTTAGGCCAAGTTAGTATGGTTGCAAATGATATGCTTTTTCAGAAGAACTAGCAGTAATTCAATGGAAAAAGTGCTTGGTTTCATTGTATTTCTGTGCATTACGTCGTTTTAAAACATTTTCGTGTGAATTTAATTGACAGTTCTTGAGAAAATCAATGTTTTTTCAGTATACACTAAGTTAGGCCAAGTTAGTATGATTGCAAATGATATGTTTTTTCAGAAAAACTAGCAGTAATTCAATGGAAAAAGTGCTTGGTTTTATTGTATTTTTGTACATTACGTCGTTTTAAAACATTTTCGTGTGAATTTAATCGATGGTGATTAAGAAAATCGATGTTTTTTCAGTAAACACTAATTTAGGCCAAGTTAGTATGATTGCAAATTATATGTTCTTTCAGAAAAACTAGCAGTAATTCAATGGAAAAAGAGCTTGGTTTTATTGTACTTCTGTACATTACGTCGTTTTAAAACATTTTCGTGTGAATTTAATCGACAGTTTTTGAGAAAATCAATGTTTTTTCAGTAAACACTATCTTAGGCTAAGTTAGTATGATTGCAAATGATATGTTTTTTCAGAAAAACTAACAGTAATTCAATGGAAAAAGTGCTTGGTTTTAGTGTATTTCTGTACATTACGTCCTTTTAAAACATTTTTGTGTGAATTTAATCGACAGTTTTTGAGAAAATCAATGTTTTTTCAGTAAACACTAATTTAGGCCAAGTTAGTAGGATTGCAAATGATATGTTTTTTCAGAAAAACTAGCAGTAATTCAATACTAAAAGGGCTTGGTTTTCTTGTATTTCTGTGCATTACGTCGTTTTAAAACATTTCCGTGTGAATTTGATCGACAGTTTTGGAGAAAATCAATGTTTTCTCAGTAAACACTAATTTAGGCCAAGTTAGTATGATTGCAAATGATATGTTTTTTCAGAAAAACTAGCGGTGATTCAACGGAAAAAGTGCATGGTTTTAGTGTATTTCTGTACATTACGTCGTTGTGAAACATTTTCGTGTGAATTTAATTGACAGTTTTTGAGAAAATTAATGTTTTTTCAGTCAACACTAAGTTAGGCCAAGTTAGTCTGATTGCAAATGATATGTTTTTCCAGAAAAACTAGCAATAATTCAATGGAAAAAGTCCTTGGTTTTAGTGTATTTCTGTACATTACGTCGTTTTAAAATATTTTTGTGTGAATTTAATCGACATTTTTTGAGAAAATCAATGTTCTTTCAGTAAACACTATCTTAGGCTAAGTTAGTATGATTGCAAATGATATGTTTTTTCAGAAAAACTAACAGTAATTCAATGGAAAAAGTGCTTGGTTTTAGTGTATTTCTGTACATTACGTCCTTTTAAAACATTTTCGTGTGATTTTAATCGACAGTTTTTGAGAAAATCAATGTTTTTTCAGTAAACACTAATTTAGGCCAAGTTAGTATGATTGCAAATGATATGTTTTTTCAGAAAAACTAGCAGTAATTCAATACTAAAAGGGCTTGGTTTTATTGTATTTCTGTGCATTACGTCGTTTTAAAACATTTCCGTGTGAATTTGATCGACAGTTTTTGAGAAAATCAATGTTTTCTCAGTAAACACTAATTTAGGCCAAGTTAGTATGATTGCAAATGATATGTTTTTTCAGAAAAACTAGCGATGATTCAACGGAAAAAGTCCTTGGTTTTAGTGTATTTCTGTACATTACGTCGTTTTAAAATATTTTTGTGTGAATTTAATCGAAATTTTTTGAGAAAATCAATGTTCTTTCAGTAAACACTAATTTAGGCCAAGTTAGTATGGTTGCAAATGATATGCTTTTTCAGAAGAACTAGCAGTAATTCAATGGAAAAGGCGCTTGTTTTTATTGTATTTCTGTGCATTACGTCGTTTTGAAACATTTTTGTGTGAATTTAATCGACAGTTTTTGAGAAAATCAATGTTTTTTCAGTAAACACTAATTTAGGCCAAGTTAGTATGATTGCAAATGATATGTTTTTTCAGAAAAACTAGCAATAATTCAATCGAAAAAGTAAATGGTTTTATTGTATTTCTGTACATTACGTCGTTTTAAAACATTTTCGTGTGAATTTAATCAACAGTTTTTGAGAAAATCAATGTGTTTTCAGTAAACACTAATCTAGGCCAAGTTAGTATGATTGCAAATGATATGTTTTTTCAGAAAAACTAGCAGTAATTCAATGGAAAAAGTGCTTGGTCTTATTGTATTTCTGTGCATTACGTCGTTTTAAAACATTTTCGTGTGAATTTAATCGACAGTTCTTGAGAAAATCAATGTTTTTTCAGTAAACACTAATTTAGGCCAAGTTAGTATGATTGCAAATGATAAGGTTTTTCAGAAAAATTAGCAGTGATTCAATGGAAAAAGGCTTGGTTTTATTGTATTTCTGTACATTACGTCGTTTTAAAACATTTTTGTTTGAATTTAATGGACATTTTTTGAGAAAATCACTGTTTTTTCAGTAAACACTAATTTAGGCCAAGTTAGTATGATTGCAAATGATATGTTTTTTTTAGAAAAACTAGCAGTAATTCAATAGAAAAAGTGCTTGGTTTTATTGTATTTCTGTACATTACGTCGTTTTAAACCATTTTCGTGTGAATTTAATCGACAGTTCTTGAGAAAATCAATGTTTTTTCAGTAAACACTAATTTAGGCCAAGTTAGTATGATTGACAATGATATGTTTTTTCAGAAAAACTAGTAGTAATTCAGTGGAAAAAGTGCTTGGTTTTAGTGTATTTCTGTGCATTACGTCGTTTTAAAACATTTCTTTGTGAATTTGATCGACAGTTTTTGAGGAAATCAATGTTCTTTCAGTAAACACTAATTTAGGCCAAGTTAGTATGATTGCAAAGGATATGTTTTTTCAGAAAAACTAGCAGTAATTCAATGGAAAAAGTGCTTGGTTGTATTGTAATTCTGTACATTACGTCGTTTTAAAACATTTTCGTGTGAATTTAATCGACAGTTTTTGAGAAAATCAATGTTTTTTCAGTAAACACTAATTTAGGCCAAGTTAGTATGATTGCAAATGATATATTTGTTCAGAGAAACTACCAGTAATTCAATGGAAAAAGTGCTTGGTTTTATTTTATTTCTGTGCATTACGTCGTTTTAAACCATTTTCGTGTGAATTTAATCGACAGTTCTTGAGAAAATCAATGTTTTTTTCAGTAAACACTAAATTAGGCCAAGTTAGTATGATTGCAAATGATATGTTTTTTCAGAAAAACTAGCAGTAATTCAATGGGAAAAGTGCTTGGTTTTATTGTATTTCTGTACATTACGTCGTTTTAAAACATTTTCGTGTGAATTTTATCGACAGTTCCTGTGAAACTCAATGTTTTTTTCAGTAAACACTAATTTAGGCCAACTAGTATGATTGCAAATGATATGTTTTTTCAGAAAAACTAGCAGTAATTCAATGGAAAAAGTGCTTGGTTTTCTTGTATTTCTGTACATTACGTCTTTTTAAAACATTTTCTTGTGAATTTTATAGACAGTTCTTGAGAAAATCAATGTTTTTTTCAGTAAATACTATTTTAGGCCACGTTAGTATGATTGCAACTGATATGTTTTTTCAGAAAAACTAGCAGTAATTCAATGGAAAAGTGCTTGGTTTTAGTGTATTTCTGTACATTACGTCGTTTTAAAACATTTTCGTGTGAATTTAATCGACAGTTTTTGAGAAAATCAATGTTTTTTCAGTAAACACTATCGTAGGCTAAGTTAGTATGATTGCAAATGATATGTTTTTTCAGAAAAACTAATAGTAATTCAATGGGAAAAGTGCTTGGTTTTAGTGTATTTCTGTACATTACGTCCTTTTAAAACATTTTCGTGTGAATTTTATCGACAGTTCCTGTGAAACTCAATGTTTTTTTCAGTAAACACTAATTTAGGCCAACTAGTATGATTGCAAATGATATGTTTTTTCAGAAAAACTAGCAGTAATTCAATGGAAAAAGTGCTTGGTTTTCTTGTATTTCTGTACATTACGTCTTTTTAAAACATTTTCTTGTGAATTTTATAGACAGTTCTTGAGAAAATCAATGTTTTTTTCAGTAAATACAATTTTAGGCCACGTTAGTATGATTGCAACTGATATGTTTTTTCAGAAAAACTAGCAGTAATTCAATGGAAAAGTGCTTGGTTTTAGTGTATTTCTTTACATTACGTCGTTTTAAAACATTTTCGTGTGAATTTAATCGACAGTTTTTGAGAAAATCAATGTTTTTTCAGTAAACACTATCTTAGGCTAAGTTAGTATGATTGCAAATGATATGTTTTTTCAGAAAAACTAATAGTAATTCAATGGGAAAAGTGCTTGGTTTTGGTGTATTTCTGTACATTACGTCCTTTTAAAACATTTTCGTGTGAATTTAATCGACAGTTTTTGAGAAAATCAATGTTTTCTCAGTAAACACTAATTTAGGCCAAGTTAGTATGATTGCAAATGATATGTTTTTGCAGAAAACCTAGCAGTAATTGAATGGAAAAAGTGCTTGGTTTTATTGTATTTCTGTACATTACGTCGTTTTAAAACGTTTTTGTTTGAATTTAATCGACATTTTTTGAGAAAATGACTGTTTTTTCAGTCAACACTAATTTAGGCCAAGTTAGTATGTTTGCAAATGATATATTTTTTCAGAAAAACTAGCAGTAATTCAATAAAAAAAGTGCTTGGTTTTATTGTATTTCTGTGCATTACGTCGTTTTAAAACATTTTCGTGTGAATTTAATCGACAGTTTTTGAGAAAAATCAATGTTTTTTAAGTTAACACTAATTTCGGCCAAGTTAGTATGATTGCAAATGATATGTTTTTTCAGCAAAACTAGCAGTAATTCAATAAAAAAAGTGCTTGGTTTTATTGTATTTCTGTGCATTACGTCGTTTTAAAACATTTTCGTGTGAATTTAATCGACAGTTTTTGAGAAAATCAATGTTCTTTCAGTAAACACTAATTTAGGCCAAGTTAGTATGATTGCAAATGATATTTTTTTTAAGAAAAACTAGCAGTAATTCAATAAAAAAAGTGCTTGGTTTTATTGTATTTCTGTACATTACGTCGTTTTAAAACATTTTCGTGTGAATTTAATAGACAGTTTTTGAGAAAATCAATGTTTTTTCAGTAAACACTATCGTAGGCTAAGTTAGTATGATTGCAAATGATATGTTTTTTCAGAAAAACTAATAGTAATTCAATGGGAAAAGTGCTTGGTTTTAGTGTATTTCTGTACATTACGTCCTTTTAAAACATTTTCGTGTGAATTTTATCGACAGTTCCTGTGAAACTCAATGTTTTTTTCAGTAAACACTAATTTAGGCCAACTAGTATGATTGCAAATGATATGTTTTTTCAGAAAAACTAGCAGTAATTCAATGGAAAAAGTGCTTGGTTTTCTTGTATTTCTGTACATTACGTCTTTTTAAAACATTTTCTTGTGAATTTAATAGACAGTTCTTGAGAAAATCAATGTTTTTTTCAGTAAATACTATTTTAGGCCACGTTAGTATGATTGCAACTGATATGTTTTTTCAGAAAAACTAGCAGTAATTCAATGGAAAAGTGCTTGGTTTTAGTGTATTTCTGTACATTACGTCGTTTTAAACCATTTTCGTGTGAATTTAATCGACAGTTTTTGAGAAAATCATTTTTTTTTCAGTAAACACTATCTTAGGCTAAGTTAGTATGATTGCAAATGATATGTTTTTTCAGAAAAACTAATAGTAATTCAATGGGAAAAGTGCTTGGTTTTAGTGTATTTCTGTACATTACGTCCTTTTAAAACATTTTCGTGTGAATTTAATCGGCAGTTTTTGAGAAAATCAATGTTTTCTCAGTAAACACTAATTTAGGCCAAGTTGGTATGATTGCAAATGATATGTTTTTGCAGAAAACCTAGCAGTAATTGAATGGAAAAAGTGCTTGGTTTTATTGTATTTCTGTACATTACGTCGTTTTAAAACATTTTTGTTTGAATTTAATCGACATTTCTTGAGAAAATGACTGTTTTTTCAGTAAACACTAATTTAGGCCAAGTTAGTATGATTGCAAATGATATTTTTTTTCAGAAAAACTAGCAGTAATTCAATAAAAAAAGTGCTTGGTTTTATTGTATTTCTGTACATTACGTCGTTTTAAAACATTTTCGTGTGAATTTAATCGACAGTTGTTGAGAAAATCAATGTTTTTTAAGTAAACACTACGTTAGGCCAAGTTAGTATGATTGCAAATGATATGTTTTTTCAGAAAAACTAGCAGTAATTCAATGGAAAAAGTGCTTGGTTTTATTGTATTTCTGTACATTACGTCGTTTTAAAACATTTTCGTGTGAATTTAATCGACAGTTTTTGAGAAAATCAATGCTTTCTCAGTAAACACTAATTTAGGGCAAGTTAGTATGATTGCAATTGATACGTGTTTTCAGAAAAACTAGCAATAATTCAATGGAAAAAGTGCTTGGTTTTATTGTATTTCTGTGCATTACGTCGTTTTAAAACATTTTCGTGTGAATTTAATCGACAGTTTTTGAGAAAATCAATGTTCTTTCAGTAAACACTAATTTAGGCCAAGTTAGTATCATTGGAAATGATATTTCTTTTCAGAAAAACTAGCAGTAATTCAATAAAAAAAGTGCTTGGTTTTATTGTATTTCTGTACATTACGTCGTTTTAAAACATTTTCGTGTGAATTTAATCGACAGTTGTTGAGAAAATCAATGTTTTTTAAGTAAACACTAATTTAGGCCAAGTTAGTATGATTGCAAATGATATGTTTTTTCAGAAAAACTAGCAGTAATTCAATGGAAAAAGTGCTTGGTTTTAGTGTATTTCTGTACATTACATCGTTTTAAAACATTTTTGTGTGAATTTAATCGACAGTTTTTGAGAAAATCAATGTTTTCTCAGTAAACACTAATTTAAGCCAAGTTAGTATGATTGCAATTGATACGTGTTTTCAGAAAAACTAGCAATAATTCAATGGAAAAAGTGCTTGGTTTTATTGTATTTCTGTGCATTACGTCGTTTTAAAACATTTTCGTGTGAATTTAATCGACAGTTTTTGAGAAAATCAATGTTTTTTAAGTAAACACTAATTTAGGCCAAGTTAGTATGATTGCAAATGATATGTTTTTTCAGAAAAACTAGCAGTAATTCAATGGAAAAAGTGCTTGGTTTTATTGTATTTCTGTGCATTACGTCGTTTTAAAACATTTTCGTGTGAATTTAATCGACAGTTTTTGAGAAAATCAATTTTCTTTCAGTAAACACTAATTTAGGCCAAGTTAGTATGATTGCAAATGATATGTTTTTTCAGAAAAAATAGCAGTAATTCAATGGAAAAAGTGCTTGGTTTTAGTGTATTTCTGTACATTACGTCGTTTTAAAACATTTTCGTGTGAATTTAATCGATGGTTTTTGAGAAAATCAATGTTTTTTCAGTAAACAGTACGTTAGGCCAAGTTAGTATGATTGCAAATGATATGTTTTTACAGAAAAACTAGCAGTAATTCAATGGAAAAAGTGCTTGGTTTTATTGTATTTCTGTACTGTACGCCGTTTTAAAACATTTTCGTGTGAATTTCATCGATGGTTTTTGAGAAAATCAATGTTTTTTCAGTAAACACTAATCTAGGCCAAGTTAGTCTAATTGCAAATGATATGTTGTTTCAGAAGAACTAGCAGTAATTCAATAGAATTAGTGCTTGGTTTTAGTGTATTTCTGTACATTACGTCGTTTTAAAACATTTTTGTGTGAATTTAATCGACAGTTTTTTAGAAAATCAATGTTTTTTCAGTAAACACTAATTTAGGCCAAGTTAGTATGGTTGCAAATGATATGTTTTTTCAGAAAAACTAGCAGTAATTCAATGGAAAAGGTGCTTGGTTTTATTGTATTTCTGTGCATTACGTCGTTTTGAAACATTTTTGTGTGAATTTAATCGACAGTTTTTGAGAAAATCAATGTTTTTTCAGTAAACACTAATTTAGGCCAAGTTAGTATGATTGCAAATGATATGTTTTTTCAGAAAAACTAGCAGTAATTCAATGGAAAAAGTGCTTGGTTTTATTGTATTTCTGTACATTACGTCGTTTTAAAACATTTTCGTGTGAATTTAATAGACAGTTTTTGAGAAAATCAATGTTTTCTCAGTAAACACTAATTTAGGCCAAGTTAGTATGATTGCAATTGATACGTGTTTTCAGAAAAACTAGCAATAATTCAATGGAAAAAGTGCTTGGTTTTATTGTATTTCTGTGCATTACGTCGTTTTAAAACATTTTCGTGTGAATTTAATCGACAGTTTTTGAGAAAAATCAATGTTTTTTAAGTTAACACTAATTTTGGCCAAGTTAGTATGATTGCAAATGATATGTTTTTTCAGAAAAACTAGCAGTAATTCAATAAAAAAAGTGCTTGGTTTTATTGTATTTCTGTGCATTACGTCGTTTTAAAACATTTTCGTGTGAATTTAATCGACAGTTTTTGAGAAAATCAATGTTCTTTCAGTAAACACTACTTTAGGCCAAGTTAGTATGATTGCAAATGATATTTTTTTTCAGAAAAACTAGCAGTAATTCAATAAAAAAGTGCTTGGTTTTATTGTATTTCTGTACATTACGTCGTTTTAAAACATTTTCGTGTGAATTTAATCGACAGTTTTTGAGAAAATCAATGTTTTTTCAGTAAACACTATCGTAGGCTAAGTTAGTATGATTGCAGATGATATGTTTTTTCAGAAAAACTAATAGTAATTCAATGGGAAAAGTGCTTGGTTTTAGTGTATTTCTGTACATTACGTCCTTTTAAAACATTTTCGTGTGAATTTTATCGACAGTTCCTGTGAAACTCAATGTTTTTTTCAGTAAACACTAATTTAGGCCAACTAGTATGATTGCAAATGATATGTTTTTTCAGAAAAACTAGCAGTAATTCAATGGAAAAAGTGCTTGGTTTTAGTGTATTTCTGTACATTAAGTCGTTTTGAAACATTTTCGTGTGAATTTAATCGACCGTTCTTGAGAAAATCAATGTTTTTTCACTAAACACTAATTTAGGCCAAGTTAGTCTAATTGCAAATGATATATTGTTTCAGAAAAACTAGCAGTAATTCAATAGAAAAAGTGCTTGCTTTTATTGTATTTCTGTGCATTACGTCGTTTTAAAACATTTTCGTGTGAATTTAATCGACAGTTCTTGAGAAAATCAATGCTTTTTCAGTTAACACTAATTTAGGCCAAGTTAGTATGATTGCAAAAGATATGTTTTTTCAGAAAAACTAGCAGTAATTCAATGGAAAAAGTGCTTGGTTTTATTGTATTTATTTACATTATGTCGTTTTAAAACATTTTCGTGTGAATTTAATCGATGGTTTTTGAGAAAATCAATGTTTTTTCAGTAAACACTACTTTAGGCCAAGATAGTATGATTGCAAATGATATGTTTTTACAGAAAAACTAGCAGTAATTCAATGGAAAAAGTGCTTGGTTTTAGTGTATTTCTGTACATTACGTCGTTTTAAAACATTTTTGTGTGAATTTAATCGACAGTTTTTGAGATAATCAATGTTTTTTCAGTAAACACTAATTTAGGCCAAGTTAGTATGATTGCAAATGATATGTTTTTTCAGAAAAACTAGCAGTAATTCAATGGAAAAAGTGCTTGGTTTTATTGTATTTCTGTACTATACGCCGTTTTAAAACATTTTCGTGTGAATTTAATCGACCGTTCTTGAGAAAATCAATGTTTTTTCACTAAACACTAATTTAGGCCAAGTTAGTCTAATTGCAAATGATATGTTGTCGCAGAAATACTAGCAGTAATTCAATTGAAAAAGTGCTTTGTTTTAGTGTATTTCTGTACATTACGTCGTTTTAAAACATTTTTGTGTGAATTTAATCGACAGTTTTTGAGAAAATCAATGTTTTCTCAGCAAACACTAATTTAGGCCAAGTTAGTATGATTGCAAATGATATGTTTTTTCAGAAAAACTAGCAGTAATTCAATAGAAAAAGTGCTTGATTTTATTGTATTTCTGTACATTACGTCGTTTTAAAACATTTTCGTGTGAATTTAAACGACAGTTGTTGAGAAAATCAATGTTTTTTAAGTAAACACTAATTTAGGCCAAGTTAGTATGATTGCAAATGATATGTTTGTTCAGAAAAACTAGCAGTAATTCAATAGAAAAAGTGCTTGATTTTATTGTATTTCTGTACCTTACGTCGTTTTAAAACATTTTCGTGTGAATTTAATCGACAGTCTTTGAGAAAATCAATGTTTTCTCAGTAAATACTAATTTAGGCCAACTCAGTCTGATTGCAAATGATATGTTTTTTCAGAAAAACTAGCAGTAATTCAATAGAATAAGTACTTGGTTTTATTGTATTTCTGTACTATACGCCGTTTTAAAACATTTTCGTGTGAATTTAATCGACCGTTCTTGAGAAAATCAATGTTTTTTCACTAAACACTAATTTAGGCCAAGTTAGTCTAATTGCAAATGATATGTTGTCGCAGAAATACTAGCAGTAATTCAATTGAAAAAGTGCTTGGTTTTAGTGTATTTCTGTACATTACGTCGTTTTAAAACATTTTTGTGTGAATTTAATCGACAGTTTTTGAGAAAATCAATGTTTTCTCAGCAAACACTAATTTAGGCCAAGTTAGTATGATTGCAAAAGATATGTTTTTTCAGAAAAACTAGCAGTAATTCAATGGAAAAAGTGCTTGGTTTTATTGTATTTATTTACATTACGTCGTTTTAAAACATTTTCGTGTGAATTTAATCGATGGTTTTTGAGAAAATCAATGTTTTTTCAGTAAACACTACTTTAGGCCAAGATAGTATGATTGCAAATGATATGTTTTTACAGAAAAACTAGCAGTAATTCAATGGAAAAAGTGCTTGGTTTTAGTGTATTTCTGTACATTACGTCGTTTTAAAACATTTTAGTGTGAATTTAATCGACAGTTTTTGAGATAATCAATGTTTTTTCAGTAAACACTAATTTAGGCCAAGTTAGTATGATTGCAAATGATATGTTTTTTCAGAAAAACTAGCAGTAATTCAATAGAAAAAGTGCTTGATTTTATTGTATTTCTGTACATTACGTCGTTTTAAAACATTTTCGTGTGAATTTAAACGACAGTTGTTGAGAAAATCAATGTTTTTTAAGTAAACACTAATTTAGGCCAAGTTAGTATGATTGCAAATGATATGTTTGTTCAGAAAAACTAGCAGTAATTCAATAGAAAAAGTGCTAGATTTTATTGTATTTCTGTACCTTACGTCGTTTTAAAACATTTTCGTGTGAATTTAATCGACAGTCTTTGAGAAAATCAATGTTTTCTCAGTAAATACTAATTTAGGCCAACTTAGTCTGATTGCAAATGATATGTTTTTTCAGAAAAACTAGCAGTAATTCAATAGAATAAGTGCTTGGTTTTATTGTATTTCTGTACTATACGCCGTTTTAAAACATTTTCGTGTGAATTTAATCGACCGTTCTTGAGAAAATCAATGTTTTTTCACTAAACACTAATTTAGGCCAAGTTAGTCTAATTGCAAATGATATGTTGTCGCAGAAATACTAGCAGTAATTCAATTGAAAAAGTGCTTGGTTTTAGTGTATTTCTGTACATTACGTCGTTTTAAAACATTTTTGTGTGAATTTAATCGACAGTTTTTGAGAAAATCAATGTTTTCTCAGCAAACACTAATTTAGGCCAAGTTAGTATGATTGCAAATGATATGTTTTTTCAGAAAAACTAGCAGTAATTCAATAGAAAAAGTGCTTGATTTTATTGTATTTCTGTACATTACGTCGTTTTAAAACATTTTCGTGTGAATTTAATCGACAGTCTTTGAGAAAATCAATGTTTTCTCAGTAAATACTAATTTAGGCCAAGTTAGTCTGATTGCAAATGATATGTTTTTTCAGAAAAACTAGCCGTAATTCAATGGAATAAGAGCTTGGTTTTATTGTATATCTGTAGTATACGCCGTTTTAAAACATTTTCCTGTGAATTTAATCGACCGTTCTTGAGAAAATCAATGTTTTTTCACTATAAACTAATTTAGGCCAAGTTAGTCTAATTGCAAATGATATGTTGTCGCAGAAAAACTAGCAGTAATTCAATAGAAAAAGTGCTTGGTTTTAGTGTATTTCTGTACATTACGTCGTTTTAAAACATTTTTGTGTGAATTTAATCGACAGTCTTTGAGAAAATCAATGTTTTCTCAGTAAATACTAATTTAGGCCAAGTTAGTATGATTGCAAATGATATGTTTTTTCAGAAAAACTAGCCGTAATTCAATGGAATAAGAGCTTGGTTTTATTGTATATCTGTAGTATACGCCGTTTTAAAACATTATCGTGTGAATTTAATCGACCGTTCTTGAGAAAATCAATGTTTTTTCACTAAAAATTAATTTAGGCCAAGTTAGTCTAATTGCAAATGATATGTTGTCGCAGAAAAACTAGCAGTAATTCAATAGAAAAAGTGCTTGGTTTTAGTGTATTTCTGTACATTACGTCGTTTTAAAACATTTTTGTGTGAATTTAATCGATTGTTTTTGAGAAAATCAATGTTTTCTCAGTAAACACTATATTAGGCCAAGTTAGTATAATTGCAAATGATATGTTTTTTCAGAAAAACTGGCCGTAATTCAATAGAAAAAGTGCTTGGTTTTAGTGTATTTCTGTACATTACGTCGTTTTAAAACATTTTTGTGTGAATTTAATCGACAGTTTTTGAGAAAATCAATGTTTTCTCAGTAAACACTAATTTAGGCCAAGTTAGTATGATTGCAAATGATATGTTTTTTCAGAAAAACTAGCAGTAATTCAATAGAAAAAGTGCTTGATTTTATTGTATTTCTGTACATTACGTCGTTTTAAAACATTTTCGTGTGAATTTAATCGACAGTCTTTGAGAAAATCAATGTTTTCTCAGTAAATACTAATTTAGGCCAAGTTAGTCTGATTGCAAATGATATGTTTTTTCAGAAAAACTAGCCGTAATTCAATGGAATAAGAGCTTGGTTTTATTGTATATCTGTAGTATACGCCGTTTTAAAACATTTTCGTGTGAATTTAATCGACCGTTCTTGAGAAAATCAATGTTTTTTCACTAAAAACTAATTTAGGCCAAGTGAGTCTAATTGCAAATGATATGTTGTCGCAGAAAAACTAGCAGTAATTCAATAGAAAAAGTGCTTGGTTTTAGTGTATTTCTGTACATTACGTCGTTTTAAAACATTTTTGTGTGAATTTAATCGACAGTTTTTGAGAAAATCAATGTTTTCTCAGTAAACACTAATTTAGGCCAAGTTAGTATGATTGCAAATGATATGTTTTTTCAGAAAAACTGGCCGTAATTCAATAGAAAAAGTGCTTGGTTTTAGTGTATTTCTGTACATTACGTCGTTTTAAAACATTTTTGTGTGAATTTAATCGACAGTTTTTGAGAAAATCAATGTTTTCTCAGTAAATACTAATTTAGGCCAACTTAGTCTCATTGCAAATGATATGTTTTTTCAGAAAAACTAGCAGTAATTCAATAGAATAAGTGCTTGGTTTTATTGTATTTCTGTATTATACGCCGTTTTAAAACATTTTCGTGTGAATTTAATCGACCGTTCTTGAGAAAATCAATGTTTTTTCACTAAACACTAATTTAGGCCAAGTTAGTCTAATTGCAAATGATATGTTGTCGCAGAAATACTAGCAGTAATTCAATTGAAAAAGTGCTTGGTTTTAGTGTATTTCTGTACATTACGTCGTTTTAAAACATTTTTGTGTGAATTTAATCGACAGTCTTTGAGAAAATCAATGTTTTCTCAGTAAATACTAATTTAGGCCAAATTAGTCTGATTGCAAATGATATGTTTTTTCAGAAAAACTAGCCGTAATTCAATGGAATAAGAGCTTGGTTTTATTGTATATCTGTAGTATACGCCGTTTTAAAACATTTTCATGTGAATTTAATCGACCGTTCTTGAGAAAATCAATGTTTTTTCACTAAAAACTAATTTAGGCCAAGTTAGTCTAATTGCAAATGATATGTTGTCGCAGAAAAACTAGCAGTAATTCAATAGAAAAAGTGCTTGGTTTTAGTGTATTTCTGTACATTACGTCGTTTTAAAACATTTTTGTGTGAATTTAATCGATTGTTTTTGAGAAAATCAATGTTTTCTCAGTAAACACTATATTAGGCCAAGTTAGTATGATTGCAAATGATATGTTTTTTCAGAAAAACTGGCCGTAATTCAATAGAAAAAGTGCTTGGTTTTCGTGTATTTCTGTACATTACGTCGTTTGAAAACATTTTTGTGTGAATTTAATCGACAGTTTTTGAGAAAATCAATGGTTTCTCAGTAAACACTAATTTAGGCCAAGTTAGTATGATTGCAAATGATATGTTTTTTCAGAAAAACTAGCAGTAATTCAATAAAAAAAGTGCTTTATTTTATTGTATTTCTGTACATTACGTCGTTTTAAAACATTTTCGTGTGAATTTAATCGACATTCTTTGAGAAAATCAATGTTTTCTCAGTAACTACTAATTTAGGCCAAGTTAGTCTGATTGCAAATGATATGTTTTTTCAGAAAAACTAGCCGTAATTCAATGGAATAAGAGCTTGGTTTTATTGTATATCTGTAGTATACGCCGTTTTAAAACATTTTCGTGTGAATTTAATCGACCGTTCTTGAGAAAATCAATGTTTTTTCACTAAAAACTAATTTAGGCCAAGTTAGTCTAATTGCAAATGATATGTTGTCGCAGAAAAACTAGCAGTAATTCAATAGAAAAAGTGCTTGGTTTTAGTGTATTTCTGTACATTACGTCGTTTTAAAACATTTTTTGTGTGAATTTAATCGACAGTTTTTGAGAAAATCAATGTTTTCTCAGTAAACACTAATTTAGGCCAAGTTAGTATGATTGCAAATGATATGTTTTTTCAGAAAAACTGGCCGTAATTCAATAGAAAAAGTGCTTGGTTTTAGTGTATTTCTATACATTACGTCGTTTTAAAACATTTTTGCGTGAATTTAATCGACAGTTTTTGAGAAAATCAATGTTTTCTCAGTAAACACTAATTTAGGCCAAGTTAGTATGATTGCAAATGATATGTTTTTTCAGAAAAACTAGCAGTAATTCAATAGAAAAAGTGCTTGATTTTATTGTATTTCTGTACATTACGTCGTTTTAAAACATTTTCGTGTGAATTTAATCGACAGTCTTTGAGAAAATCAATGTTTTCTCAGTAAATACTAATTTAGGCCAAGTTAGTCTGATTGCAAATGATATGTTTTTTCAGAAAAACTAGCCGTAATTCAATGGAATAAGAGCTTGGTTTTATTGTATATCTGTAGTATACGCCGTTTTAAAACATTTTCGTGTGAATTTAATCGACCGTTCTTGAGAAAATCAATGTTTTTTCACTAAAAACTAATTTAGGCCAAGTGAGTCTAATTGCAAATGATATGTTGTCGCAGAAAAACTAGCAGTAATTCAATAGAAAAAGTGCTTGGTTTTAGTGTATTTCTGTACATTACGTCGTTTTAAAACATTTTTGTGTGAATTTAATCGACAGTTTTTGAGAAAATCAATGGTTTTCTCAGTAAACACTAATTTAGGCCAAGTTAGTATGATTGCAAATGATATTTTTTTTCAGAAAAACTGGCCGTAATTCAATAGAAAAAGTGCTTGGTTTTAGTGTATTTCTGTACATTACGTCGTTTTAAAACATTTTTGTGTGAATTTAATCGACAGTTTTTGAGAAAATCAATGTTTTCTCAGTAAATACTAATTTAGGCCAACTTAGTCTCATTGCAAATGATATGTTTTTTCAGAAAAACTAGCAGTAATTCAATAGAATAAGTGCTTGGTTTTATTGTATTTCTGTATTATACGCCGTTTTAAAACATTTTCGTGTGAATTTAATCGACCGTTCTTGAGAAAATCAATGTTTTTTCACTAAACACTAATTTAGGCCAAGTTAGTCTAATTGCAAATGATATGTTGTCGCAGAAATACTAGCAGTAATTCAATTGAAAAAGTGCTTGGTTTTAGTGTATTTCTGTACATTACGTCGTTTTAAAACATTTTTGTGTGAATTTAATCGACAGTTTTTGAGAAAATCAATGTTTTCTCAGCAAACACTAATTTAGGCCAAGTTAGTATGATTGCAAATGATATGTTTTTTCAGAAAAACTAGCAGTAATTCAATAGAAAAAGTGCTTGATTTTATTGTATTTCTGTACATTACGTCGTTTTAAAAAATTTTCGTGTGAATTTAATCGACCGTTCTTGAGAAAATCAATGTTTTCTCAGTAAATACTAATTTAGGCCAAGTTAGTCTGATTGCAAATGATATGTTTTTTCAGAAAAACTAGCCGTAATTCAATGGAATAAGAGCTTGGTTTTATTGTATATCTGTAGTATACGCCGTTTTAAAACATTTTCGTGTGAATTTAATCGACCGTTCTTGAGAAAATCAATGTTTTTTCACTATAAACTAATTTAGGCCAAGTTAGTCTAATTGCAAATGATATGTTGTCGCAGAAAAACTAGCAGTAATTCAATAGAAAAAGTGCTTGGTTTTAGTGTATTTCTGTACATTACGTCGTTTTAAAACATTTTTGTGTGAATTTAATCGACAGTCTTTGAGAAAATCAATGTTTTCTCAGTAAATACTAATTTAGGCCAAGTTAGTCTGATTGCAAATGATATGTTTTTTCAGAAAAACTAGCCGTAATTCAATGGAATAAGAGCTTGGTTTTATTGTATATCTGTAGTATACGCCGTTTTAAAACATTTTCGTGTGAATTTAATCGACCGTTCTTGAGAAAATCAATGTTTTTTCACTAAAAACTAATTTAGGCCAAGTTAGTCTAATTGCAAATGATATGTTGTCGCAGAAAAACTAGCAGTAATTCAATAGAAAAAGTGCTTGGTTTTAGTGTATTTCTGTACATTACGTCGTTTTAAAACATTTTTGTGTGAATTTAATCGACAGTTTTTGAGAAAATCAATGTTTTCTCAGTAAACACTATATTAGGCCAAGTTAGTATGATTGCAATTGATATGTTTTTTCAGAAAAACTGGCCGTAATTCAATAGAAAAAGTGCTTGGTTTTAGTGTATTTCTGTACATTACGTCGTTTTAAAACATTTTTGTGTGAATTTAATCGACAGTTTTTGAGAAAATCAATGTTTTCTCAGTAAACACTAATTTAGGCCAAGTTAGTATGATTGCAAATGATATGTTTTTTCAGAAAAACTAGCAGTAATTCAATAAAAAAAGTGCTTTATTTTATTGTATTTCTGTACATTACGTCGTTTTAAAACATTTTCGTGTGAATTTAATCGACAGTCTTTGAGAAAATCAATGTTTTCTCAGTAACTACTAATTTAGGCCAAGTTAGTCTGATTGCAAATGATATGTTTTTTCAGAAAAACTAGCCGTAATTCAATAGAAAAAGTGCTAGATTTTATTGTATATCTGTAGTATACGCCGTTTTAAAACATTTTCGTGTGAATTTAATCGACCGTTCTTGAGAAAATCAATGTTTTTTCACTAAAAACTAATTTAGGCCAAGTTAGTCTAATTGCAAATGATATGTTGTCGCAGAAAAACTAGCAGTAATTCAATAGAAAAAGTGCTTGGTTTTAGTGTATTTCTGTACATTACGTCGTTTTAAAACATTTTTGTGTGAATTTAATCGACAGTTTTTGAGAAAATCAATGTTTTCTCAGTAAACACTAATTTAGGCCAAGTTAGTATGATTGCAAATGATATGTTTTTTCAGAAAAACTGGCCGTAATTCAATAGAAAAAGTGCTTGGTTTTAGTGTATTTCTATACATTACGTCGTTTTAAAACATTTTTGTGTGAATTTAATCGACAGTTTTTGAGAAAATCAATGTTTTCTCAGTAAACACTAATTTAGGCCAAGTTAGTATGATTGCAAATGATATGTTTTTTCAGAAAAACTAGCAGTAATTCAATAAAAAAAGTGCTTTATTTTATTGTATTTCTGTACATTACGTCGTTTTAAAACATTTTCGTGTGAATTTAATCGACAGTCTTTGAGAAACTCAATGTTTTCTCAGTAACTATTAATTTAGGCCAAGTTAGTCTGATTGCAAATGATATGTTTTTTCAGAAAAACTAGCCGTAATTCAATGGAATAAGAGCTTGGTTTTATTGTATATCTGTAGTATACGCCGTTTTAAAACATTTTCGTGTGAATTTAATCGACCGTTCTTGAGAAAATCAATGTTTTTTCACTAAAAACTAATTTAGGCCAAGTTAGTCTAATTGCAAATGATATGTTGTCGCAGAAAAACTAGCAGTAATTCAATAGAAAAAGTGCTTGGTTTTAGTGTATTTCTGTACATTACGTCGTTTTAAAACATTTTTGTGTGAATTTAATCGACAGTTTTTGAGAAAATCAATGTTTTCTCAGTAAACACTAATTTAGGCCAAGTTAGTATGATTGCAAATGATATGTTTTTTCAGAAAAACTGGCCGTAATTCAATAGAAAAAGTGCTTGGTTTTAGTGTATTTCTATACATTACGTCGTTTTAAAACATTTTTGCGTGAATTTAATCGACAGTTTTTGAGAAAATCAATGTTTTCTCAGTAAACACTAATTTAGGCCAAGTTAGTATGATTGCAAATGATATGTTTTTTCAGAAAAACTAGCAGTAATTCAATAGAAAAAGTGCTTGATTTTATTGTATTTCTGTACATTACGTCGTTTTAAAACATTTTCGTGTGAATTTAATCGACAGTCTTTGAGAAAATCAATGTTTTCTCAGTAAATACTAATTTAGGCCAAGTTAGTCTGATTGCAAATGATATGTTTTTTCAGAAAAACTAGCCGTAATTCAATGGAATAAGAGCTTGGTTTTATTGTATATCTGTAGTATACGCCGTTTTAAAACATTTTCGTGTGAATTTAATCGACCGTTCTTGAGAAAATCAATGTTTTTTCACTAAAAACTAATTTAGGCCAAGTGAGTCTAATTGCAAATGATATGTTGTCGCAGAAAAACTAGCAGTAATTCAATAGAAAAAGTGCTTGGTTTTAGTGTATTTCTGTACATTACGTCGTTTTAAAACATTTTTTTGTGAATTTAATCGACAGTTTTTGAGAAAATCAATGTTTTCTCAGTAAACACTAATTTAGGCCAAGTTAGTATGATTGCAAATGATATGTTTTTTCAGAAAAACTGGCCGTAATTCAATAGAAAAAGTGCTTGGTTTTAGTGTATTTCTGTACATTACGTCGTTTTAAAACATTTTTGTGTGAATTTAATCGACAGTTTTTGAGAAAATCAATGTTTTCTCAGTAAACACTAATTTAGGCCAAGTTAGTATGATTGCAAATGATATGTTTTTTCAGAAAAACTAGCAGTAATTCAATAGAAAAAGTGCTTGATTTTATTGTATTTCTGTACATTACGTCGTTTTAAAACATTTTCGTGTGAATTTAATCGACAGTCTTTGAGAAAATCAATGTTTTCTCAGTAACTACTAATTTAGGCCAAGTTAGTCTGATTGCAAATGATATGTTTTTTCAGAAAAACTAGCAGTAATTCAATGGAATAAGTGCTTGGTTTTATTGTATTTCTGTACATTACGTCGTTTGCAAACATTTTTGTGTGAATTTAATCGACAGTTTTTGAGAAAATCAATGTTTTCTCAGTAAACACTAATTTAGGCCAAGTTAGTATGATTGCAAATGATATGTTTTTTCAGAAAAACTAGCAGTAATTCAATAGAAAAAGTGCTTGATTTTATTGTATTTCTGTACATTACGTCGTTTTAAAACATTTTCGTGTGAATTTAATCGACAGTCTTTGAGAAAATCAATGTTTTCTCAGTAAATACTAATTTAGGCCAAGTTAGTCTGATTGCAAATGATATGTTTTTTCAGAAAAACTAGCCGTAATTCAATGGAATAAGAGCTTGGTTTTATTGTATATCTGTAGTATACGCCGTTTTAAAACATTTTCGTGTGAATTTAATCGACCGTTCTTGAGTAAATCAATGTTTTTTCACTAAAAACTAATTTAGGCCAAGTTAGTCTAATTGCAAATGATATGTTGTCGCAGAAAAACTAGCAGTAATTCAATAGAAAAAGTGCTTGGTTTTAGTGTATTTCTGTACATTACGTCGTTTTAAAACATTTTTGTGTGAATTTAATCGACAGTTTTTGAGAAAATCAATGTTTTCTCAGTAAACACTAATTTAGGCCAAGTTAGTATGATTGCAAATGATATGTTTTTTCAGAAAAACTGGCCGTAATTCAATAGAAAAAGTGCTTGGTTTTAGTGTATTTCTGTACATTACGTCGTTTTAAAACATTTTTGTGTGAATTTAATCGACAGTTTTTGAGAAAATCAATGTTTTCTCAGTAAACACTAATTTAGGCCAAGTTAGTATGATTGCAAATGATATGTTTTTTCAGAAAAACTAGCAGTAATTCAATAGAAAAAGTGCTTGATTTTATTGTATTTCTGTACATTACGTCGTTTTAAAACATTTTCGTGTGAATTTAATCGACAGTCTTTGAGAAAATCAATGTTTTCTCAGTAACTACTAATTTAGGCCAAGTTAGTCTGATTGCAAATGATATGTTTTTTCAGAAAAACTAGCAGTAATTCAATGGAATAAGTGCTTGGTTTTTTTGTATTTCTGTACATTACGTCGTTTGAAAACATTTTTGTGTGAATTTAATCGACAGTTTTTGAGAAAATCAATGTTTTCTCAGTAAACACTAATTTAGGCCAAGTTAGTATGATTGCAAATGATATGTTTTTTCAGAAAAACTGGCCATAATTCAATGGAAAAAGTGCTTGATTTTATTGTATTTCTGTACATTACGTCGTTTTAAAACATTTTCGTGTGAATTTAATCGACAGTCTTTGAGAAAATCAATGTTTTCTCAGTAACTACTAATTTAGGCCAAGTTAGTCTGATTGCAAATGATATGTTTTTTCAGAAAAACTAGCAGTAATTCAATGGAATAAGTGCTTGGTTTTATTGTATTTCTGTACATTACGTCGTTTGCAAACATTTTTGTGTGAATTTAATCGACAGTTTTTGAGAAAATCAATGTTTTCTCAGTAAACACTAATTTAGGCCAAGTTAGTATGATTGCAAATGATATGTTTTTTCAGAAAAACTAGCAGTAATTCAATAGAAAAAGTGCTTGATTTTATTGTATTTCTGTACATTACGTCGTTTTAAAACATTTTCGTGTGAATTTAATCGACAGTCTTTGAGAAAATCAATGTTTTCTCAGTAAATACTAATTTAGGCCAAGTTAGTCTGATTGCAAATGATATGTTTTTGCAGAGAAACTAGCAGTAATTCGATGAAAAAGGGCTTGGTTTTATTGTATTTCTGTACATTACGTCGTTTTAAAATATTTTCGTGTGAATTTAATCGACAGTTCTTGAGAACATCAATGTTTTCTCAGTAAACATTAATTTAGGGCAAGTTAGTATGATTGCAAATAATATGTTGTTTCAGAAAAACTAGCAGTAATTCAATAGAAAAAGTGCTTGGTTTTAGTGTATTTTTGTACAATACGTCGTTTTAAAACATTTTCGTGTGAATTTAATGGACAGTTGTTGAGAAAATCAATGTTTTTTCAGTAAACACTAATTTAGGCCCAGTTAGTATGATTGCAAATGATATGTTTTTTCAGAAAAATTAGAAGTAATTCAATGGAAAAAGTGTTTGGTTTTAGTGTATTTCTGTACATTACGTCCTTTTAAAACATTTTCGTGTGAATTTAATCGACAGTTTTTGAGAAAATCAATGTTTTTTCAGTAAACACTAATTTAGGCCAAGTTAGTATGATTGCAAATGATATGTTTTTGCAGAAAAACTAGCAGTAATTCAATGAAAAAGGGCTTGGTTTTATTGTATTTCTGTACATTACGTCGTTTTAAAATATTTTCGTGTGAATTTAATCGACAGTTCTTGAGAAAATCAATGTTTTTTCAGTAAACACTAATTTAGGCCAAGTTAGTATGATTGCAAATGATCTGCTTTTTCAGAAAACCAAGCAGTAATTGAATGGAAAATGTGCTTGGTTTTATTGTATTTCGATACATTACGTCGTTTTAATACATTTTTGTTTGAATTTAATCGACATTTTTTGAGAAAATGACTGTTTTTTCAGTAAACACTAATTTAGGCCAAGTTGGTATGATCGCAAATGATATGTTTTTCAGAAAAACTAGCAGTAATTCAATAAAAAAAGTGCTTGGTTTTATTGTATTTCTGTACATTACGTCGTTTCAAAACATTTTCGTGTGAATTTAATCGACAGTTGTTGAGAAAATCAATGTTTTTTAAGTAAGCACTAATTTAGGCCAAGTTAGTATGATTGCAAATGATATGTTTTAGCAGAAAAACTAGCAGTAATTCAATGAAAAGGGCTTCGTTTTATTGTATTTCTGTACATTACGTCGTTTTAAAATATTTTCGTGTGAATTTAATCGACAGTTCTTGAGAACATCAATGTTTTCTCAGTAAACACTAATTTAGGCCAAGTTAGTATGATTGCAAATGATATGTTTTTGCAGAAAAACTAGCAGTAATTCAATGAAAAAGGGCTTGGTTTTATTGTATTTCTGTACATTACGTCGTTTTAAAATATTTTCGTGTGAATTTAATCGACAGTTCTTGAGAAAATCAATGTTTTTTCAGTAAACACTAATTTAGGCCAAATTAGTATGATTGCAAATGATATGTTTTTTCAGAAAAATTAGAAGTAATACAATGGAAAAAGTACTTGGTTTTATTGTATTTCTGTACATTACGTCGTTTTAAAATATTTTCGTGTGAATTTAATCGACAGTTCTTGAGAAAATCAATGTTTTTTCAGTAAACACTAATTTAGGCCAAGTTAGTATGATTGCAAATGATCTGCTTTTTCAGAAAACCAAGCAGTAATTGAATGGAAAATGTGCTTGGTTTTATTGTATTTCGATACATTACGTCGTTTTAATACATTTTTGTTTGAATTTAATCGACATTTTTTGAGAAAATGACTGTTTTTTCAGTAAACACTAATTTAGGCCAAGTTGGTATGATCGCAAATGATATGTTTTTCAGAAAAACTAGCAGTAATTCAATAAAAAAAGTGCTTGGTTTTATTGTATTTCTGTACATTACGTCGTTTCAAAACATTTTCGTGTGAATTTAATCGACAGTTGTTGAGAAAATCAATGTTTTTTAAGTAAGCACTAATTTAGGCCAAGTTAGTATGATTGCAAATGATATGTTTTTGCAGAAAAACTAGCAGTAATTCAATGAAAAAGGGCTTCGTTTTATTGTATTTCTGTACATTACGTCGTTTTAAAATATTTTCGTGTGAATTTAATCGACAGTTCTTGAGAACATCAATGTTTTCTCAGTAAACACTAATTTAGGCCAAGTTAGTATGATTGCAAATGATATGTTGTTTCAGAAAAACTAGCAGTAATTCAATAGAAAAAGTGCTTGGTTTTAGTGTATTTTTGTACATTACGTCGTTTTAAAACATTTTCGTGTCAATTTAATGGACAGTTGTTGAGAAAATCAATGATTTTTCAGTAAACACTAATTTAGGCCAAGTTAGTATGATTGCAAATGATATGTTTTTTCAGAAAAATTAGAAGTAATACAATGGAAAAAGTACTTGGTTTTATTGTATTTCTGTACATTACGTCGTTTTAAAATATTTTCGTGTGAATTTAATCGACAGTTTTTGAGAAAATCAATTTTTTTTCAGTAAACACTATCTTAGGCTAAGTTAGTATGATTGCAAATGATATGTTTTTTTTGAAAAACTAGCAGTAATTCAATGAAAAAGGGCTTGGTTTTATTGTATTTCTGTACATTACGTCGTTTTAAAATATTTTCGTGTGAATTTAATCGACAGTTCTTGAGAAAATCAATGTTTTTTCAGTAAACACTAATTTAGGCCAAGTTAGTATGATTGCAAATGATATGCTTTTTCAGAAAACCAAGCAGTAATTGAATGGAAAATGTGCTTGGTTTTATTGTATTTCGGTACATTACGTCGTTTTAAAACATTTTTGTTTGAATTTAATCGACATTTTTGAGAAAATGACTGTTTTTTCAGTAAACACTAATTTAGGCCAAGTTGGTATGATTGCAAATGATATGTTTTTTCAGAAAAACTACCAGTAATTCAACGGAAAAAGTGTTTGGTTTTAGTGTATTTCTGTACATTACGTCCTTTTAAAACATTTTCGTGTGAATTTAATCGACAGTTTTTGAGAAAATCAATGTTTTTTCAGTAAACACTAATTTAGGCCAAGTTAGTATGATTGCAAATGATATGTTTTTGCAGAAAAACTAGCAGTATTTCAATGCAAAAGGGCTTGGTTTTATTGTATTTCTGTACATTACGTCGTTTTAAAATATTTTCGTGTGAATTTAATCGACAGTTCTTGAGAAAATCAATGTTTTTTCAGTAAACACTAATTTAGGCCAAGTTAGTATGATTGCAAATGATCTGCTTTTTCAGAAAAACTAGCAGTAATTCAATGAAAAAGGGCTTGGTTTTATTGTATTTCTGTACATTACGTCGTTTTAAAATATTTTCGTGTGAATTTAATCGACAGTTCTTGAGAACATCAATGTTTTCTCAGTAAACACTAATTTAGGCCAAGTTAGTATGATTGCAAATGATATGTTGTTTCAGAAAAACTAGCAGTAATTCAATAGAAAAAGTGCTTGGTTTTAGTGTATTTTTGTACATTACGTCGTTTTAAAACATTTTCGTGTGAATTTAATGGACAGTTGTTGAGAAAATCAATGTTTTTTCAGTAAACACTAATTTAGGCCAAGTTAGTATGATTGCAAATGATCTGCTTTTTCAGAAAACCAAGCAGTAATTGAATGGAAAATGTGCTTGGTTTTATTGTATTTCGATACATTACGTCGTTTTAATACATTTTTGTTTGAATTTAATCGACATTTTTTGAGAAAATGACTGTTTTTTCAGTAAACACTAATTTAGGCCAAGTTGGTATGATCGCAAATGATATGTTTTTCAGAAAAACTAGCAGTAATTCAATAAAAAAAGTGCTTGGTTTTATTGTATTTCTGTACATTACGTCGTTTCAAAACATTTTCGTGTGAATTTAATCGACAGTTGTTGAGAAAATCAATGTTTTTTAAGTAAGCACTAATTTAGGCCAAGTTAGTATGATTGCAAATGATATGTTTTAGCAGAAAAACTAGCAGTAATTCAATGAAAAAGGGCTTCGTTTTATTGTATTTCTGTACATTACGTCGTTTTAAAATATTTTCGTGTGAATTTAATCGACAGTTCTTGAGAACATCAATGTTTTCTCAGTAAACACTAATTTAGGCCAAGTTAGTATGATTGCAAATGATATGTTTTTGCAGAAAAACTAGCAGTAATTCAATGAAAAAGGGCTTGGTTTTATTGTATTTCTGTACATTACGTCGTTTTAAAATATTTTCGTGTGAATTTAATCGACAGTTTTTGAGAAAATCAATTTTTTTTCAGTAAACACTATCTTAGGCTAAGTTAGTATGATTGCAAATGATATGTTTTTTTTGAAAAACTAGCAGTAATTCAATGAAAAAGGGCTTGGTTTTATTGTATTTCTGTACATTACGTCGTTTTAAAATATTTTCGTGTGAATTTAATCGACAGTTCTTGAGAAAATCAATGTTTTTTCAGTAAACACTAATTTAGGCCAAGTTAGTATGATTGCAAATGATATGCTTTTTCAGAAAACCAAGCAGTAATTGAATGGAAAATGTGCTTGGTTTTATTGTATTTCGGTACATTACGTCGTTTTAAAACATTTTTGTTTGAATTTAATCGACATTTTTGAGAAAATGACTGTTTTTTCAGTAAACACTAATTTAGGCCAAGTTGGTATGATTGCAAATGATATGTTTTTTCAGAAAAACTACCAGTAATTCAACGGAAAAAGTGTTTGGTTTTAGTGTATTTCTGTACATTACGTCCTTTTAAAACATTTTCGTGTGAATTTAATCGACAGTTTTTGAGAAAATCAATGTTTTTTCAGTAAACACTAATTTAGGCCAAGTTAGTATGATTGCAAATGATATGCTTTTGCAGAAAAACTAGCAGTAATTCAATGCAAAAGGGCTTGGTTTTATTGTATTTCTGTACATTACGTCGTTTTAAAATATTTTCGTGTGAATTTAATCGACAGTTCTTGAGAAAATCAATGTTTTTTCAGTAAACACTAATTTAGGCCAAGTTAGTATGATTGCAAATGATCTGCTTTTTCAGAAAAACTAGCAGTAATTCAATGAAAAAGGGCTTGGTTTTATTGTATTTCTGTACATTACGTCGTTTTAAAATATTTTCGTGTGAATTTAATCGACAGTTCTTGAGAACATCAATGTTTTCTCAGTAAACACTAATTTAGGCCAAGTTAGTATGATTGCAAATGATATGTTGTTTCAGAAAAACTAGCAGTAATTCAATAGAAAAAGTGCTTGGTTTTAGTGTATTTTTGTACATTACGTCGTTTTAAAACATTTTCGTGTGAATTTAATGGACAGTTGTTGAGAAAATCAATGTTTTTTCAGTAAACACTAATTTAGGCCAAGTTAGTATGATTGCAAATGATCTGCTTTTTCAGAAAACCAAGCAGTAATTGAATGGAAAATGTGCTTGGTTTTATTGTATTTCGATACATTACGTCGTTTTAATACATTTTTGTTTGAATTTAATCGACATTTTTTGAGAAAATGACTGTTTTTTCAGTAAACACTAATTTAGGCCAAGTTCGTATGATCGCAAATGATATGTTTTTCAGAAAAACTAGCAGTAATTCAATAAAAAAAGTGCTTGGTTTTATTGTATTTCTGTACATTACGTCGTTTCAAAACATTTTCGTGTGAATTTAATCGACAGTTGTTGAGAAAATCAATGTTTTTTAAGTAAGCACTAATTTAGGCCAAGTTAGTATGATTGCAAATGATATGTTTTAGCAGAAAAACTAGCAGTAATTCAATGAAAAAGGGCTTCGTTTTATTGTATTTCTGTACATTACGTCGTTTTAAAATATTTTCGTGTGAATTTAATCGACAGTTCTTGAGAACATCAATGTTTTCTCAGTAAACACTAATTTAGGCCAAGTTAGTATGATTGCAAATGATATGTTTTTGCAGAAAAACTAGCAGTAATTCAATGAAAAAGGGCTTGGTTTTATTGTATTTCTGTACATTACGTCGTTTTAAAATATTTTCGTGTGAATTTAATCGACAGTTCTTGAGAAAATCAATGTTTTTTTCAGTAAACACTAATTTAGGCCAAATTAGTATGATTGCAAATGATATGTTTTTTCAGAAAAATTAGAAGTAATACAATGGAAAAAGTACTTGGTTTTATTGTATTTCTGTACATTACGTCGTTTTAAAATATTTTCGTGTGAATTTAATCGACAGTTCTTGAGAAAATCAATGTTTTTTCAGTAAACACTAATTTAGGGCAAGTTAGTATGATTGCAAATGATCTGCTTTTTCAGAAAACCAAGCAGTAATTGAATGGAAAATGTGCTTGGTTTTATTGTATTTCGATACATTACGTCGTTTTAATACATTTTTGTTTGAATTTAATCGACATTTTTTGAGAAAATGACTGTTTTTTCAGTAAACACTAATTTAGGCCAAGTTGGTATGATCGCAAATGATATGTTTTTCAGAAAAACTAGCAGTAATTCAATAAAAAAAGTGCTTGGTTTTATTGTATTTCTGTACATTACGTCGTTTCAAAACATTTTCGTGTGAATTTAATCGACAGTTGTTGAGAAAATCAATGTTTTTTAAGTAAGCACTAATTTGGGCCAAGTTAGTATGATTGCAAATGATATGTTTTTGCAGAAAAACTAGCAGTAATTCAATGAAAAAGGGCTTCGTTTTATTGTATTTCTGTACATTACGTCGTTTTAAAATATTTTCGTGTGAATTTAATCGACAGTTCGTGAGAACATCAATGTTTTCTCAGTAAACACTAATTTAGGCCAAGTTAGTATGATTGCAAATGATATGTTGTTTCAGAAAAACTAGCAGTAATTCAATAGAAAAAGTGCTTGGTTTTAGTGTATTTTTGTACATTACGTCGTTTTAAAACATTTTCGTGTCAATTTAATGGACAGTTGTTGAGAAAATCAATGATTTTTCAGTAAACACTAATTTAGGCCAAGTTAGTATGATTGCAAATGATATGTTTTTTCAGAAAAATTAGAAGTAATACAATGGAAAAAGTACTTGGTTTTATTGTATTTCTGTACATTACGTCGTTTTAAAATATTTTCGTGTGAATTTAATCGACAGTTTTTGAGAAAATCAATTTTTTTTCAGTAAACACTATCTTAGGCTAAGTTAGTATGATTGCAAATGATATGTTTTTTTTGAAAAACTAGCAGTAATTCAATGAAAAAGGGCTTGGTTTTATTGTATTTCTGTACATTACGTCGTTTTAAAATATTTTCGTGTGAATTTAATCGACAGTTCTTGAGAAAATCAATGTTTTTTCAGTAAACACTAATTTAGGCCAAGTTAGTATGATTGCAAATGATATGCTTTTTCAGAAAACCAAGCAGTAATTGAATGGAAAATGTGCTTGGTTTTATTGTATTTCGGTACATTACGTCGTTTTAAAACATTTTTGTTTGAATTTAATCGACATTTTTGAGAAAATGACTGTTTTTTCAGTAAACACTAATTTAGGCCAAGTTGGTATGATTGCAAATGATATGTTTTTTCAGAAAAACTACCAGTAATTCAACGGAAAAAGTGTTTGGTTTTAGTGTATTTCTGTACATTACGTCCTTTTAAAACATTTTCGTGTGAATTTAATCGACAGTTTTTGAGAAAATCAATGTTTTTTCAGTAAACACTAATTTAGGCCAAGTTAGTATGATTGCAAATGATCTGCTTTTTCAGAAAAACTAGCAGTAATTCAATGAAAAAGGGCTTGGTTTTATTGTATTTCTGTACATTACGTCGTTTTAAAATATTTTCGTGTGAATTTAATCGACAGTTCTTGAGAACATCAATGTTTTCTCAGTAAACACTAATTTAGGCCAAGTTAGTATGATTGCAAATGATATGTTGTTTCAGAAAAACTAGCAGTAATTCAATAGAAAAAGTGCTTGGTTTTAGTGTATTTTTGTACATTACGTCGTTTTAAAACATTTTCGTGTGAATTTAATGGACAGTTGTTGAGAAAATCAATGTTTTTTCAGTAAACACTAATTTAGGCCAAGTTAGTATGATTGCAAATGATATGTTTTTTCAGAAAAATTAGAAGTAATTCAATGGAAAAAGTGTTTGGTTTTAGTGTATTTCTGTACATTACGTCCTTTTAAAACATTTTCGTGTGAATTTAATCGACAGTTTTTGAGAAAATCAATGTTTTTTCAGTAAACACTAATTTAGGCCAAGTTAGTATGATTGCAAATGATATGTTTTTGCAGAAAAACTAGCAGTAATTCAATGAAAAAGGGCTTGGTTTTATTGTATTTCTGTACATTACGTCGTTTTAAAATATTTTCGTGTGAATTTAATCGACAGTTCTTGAGAAAATCAATGTTTTTTCAGTAAACACTAATTTAGGCCAAGTTAGTATGATTGCAAATGATCTGCTTCTTCAGAAAACCAAGCAGTAATTGAATGAAAAATGTGCTTGGTTTTATTGTATTTCGATACATTACGGGGTTTTAATACATTTTTGTTTGAATTTAATCGACATTTTTTGAGAAAATGACTGTTTTTTCAGTAAACACTAATTCAGGCCAAGTTGGTATGATCGCAAATGATATGTTTTTCAGAAAAACTAGCAGTAATTCAATAAAAAAAGTGCTTGGTTTTATTGTATTTCTGTACATTACGTCGTTTTAAAACATTTTCGTGTGAAGTTAATCGACAGTTGTTGAGAAAATCAATGTTTTTTAAGTAAGCACTAATTTAGGCCAAGTTAGTATGATTGCAAATGATATGTTTTTGCAGAAAAACTAGCAGTAATTCAATGAAAAAGGGCTTCGTTTTATTGTATTTCTGTACATTACGTCGTTTTAAAATATTTTCGTGTGAATTTAATCGACAGTTCTTGAGAACATCAATGTTTTCTCAGTAAACACTAATTTAGGCCAAGTTAGTATGATTGCAAATGATATGTTGTTTCAGAAAAACTAGCAGTAATTCAATAGAAAAAGTGCTTGGTTTTAGTGTATTTTTGTACATTACGTCGTTTTAAAACATTTTCGTGTGAATTTAATGGACAGTTGTTGAGAAAATCAATGATTTTTCAGTAAACACTAATTTAGGCCAAGTTAGTATGATTGCAAATGATATGTTTTTTCAGAAAAATTAGAAGTAATTCAATGGAAAAAGTGTTTGGTTTTAGTGTATTTCTGTACATTACGTCCTTTTAAAACATTTTCGTGTGAATTTAATCGACAGTTTTTGAGAAAATCAATGTTTTTTCAGTAAACACTAATTTAGGCCAAGTTAGTATGATTGCAAATGATATGTTTTTGCAGAAAAACTAGCAGTAATTCAATGAAAAAGGGCTTGGTTTTATTGTATTTCTGTACATTACGTCGTTTTAAAATATTTTCGTGTGAATTTAATCGACAGTTCTTGAGAAAATCAATGTTTTTTCAGTAAACACTAATTTAGGCCAAGTTAGTATGATTGCAAATGATCTGCTTCTTCAGAAAACCAAGCAGTAATTGAATGGAAAATGTGCTTGGTTTTATTGTATTTCGATACATTACGGGGTTTTAATACATTTTTGTTTGAATTTAATCGACATTTTTTGAGAAAATGACTGTTTTTTCAGTAAACACTAATTCAGGCCAAGTTGGTATGATCGCAAATGATATGTTTTTCAGAAAAACTAGCAGTAATTCAATAAAAAAAGTGCTTGGTTTTATTGTATTTCTGTACATTACGTCGTTTTAAAACATTTTCGTGTGAAGTTAATCGACAGTTGTTGAGAAAATCAATGTTTTTTAAGTAAGCACTAATTTAGGCCAAGTTAGTATGATTGCAAATGATATGTTTTTGCAGAAAAACTAGCAGTAATTCAATGAAAAAGGGCTTCGTTTTATTGTATTTCTGTACATTACGTCGTTTTAAAATATTTTCGTGTGAATTTAATCGACAGTTCTTGAGAACATCAATGTTTTCTCAGTAAACACTAATTTAGGCCAAGTTAGTATGATTGCAAATGATATGTTGTTTCAGAAAAACTAGCAGTAATTCAATAGAAAAAGTGCTTGGTTTTAGTGTATTTTTGTACATTACGTCGTTTTAAAACATTTTCGTGTGAATTTAATGGACAGTTGTTGAGAAAATCAATGATTTTTCAGTAAACACTAATTTAGGCCAAGTTAGTATGATTGCAAATGATATGTTTTTTCAGAAAAATTAGAAGTAATTCAATGGAAAAAGTGCTTGGTTTTATTGTATTTCTGTACATTACGTCGTTTTAAAATATTTTCGTGTGAATTTAATCGACAGTTTTTGAGAAAATCAATTTTTTTTCAGTAAACACTATCTTAGGCTAAGTTAGTATGATTGCAAATGATATGTTTTTGCAGAAAAACTAGCAGTAATTCAATGAAAAAGGGCTTGGTTTTATTGTATTTCTGTACATTACGTCGTTTTAAAACATTTTCGTGTGAATTTAATCGACAGTTCTTGAGAAAATCAATGTTTTTTCAGTAAACACTAATTTAGGCCAAGTTAGTATGATTGCAAATGATATGTTTTTTCAGAAAAACTAGCAGTAATTCAATACAAAAAGGGCTTGGTTTTATTGTATTTCTGTACATTACGTCGTTTTAAAACATTTTCGTGTGAATTTAATCGACAATTTTTGAGAAAATCAATGTTTTTTCAGTAAACACTATCTTAGGCTAAGTTAGTATGATTGCAAATGATATGTTTTTTCAGAAAAACTACCAGTAATTCAATGGAAAAAGTGTTTGGTTTTAGTGTATTTCTGTACATTACGTCCTTTTAAAACATTTTCGTGTGAATTTAATCGACAGTTTTTGAGAAAATCAATGTTTTTTCAGTAAACACTAATTTAGGCCAAGTTAGTATGATTGCAAATGATATGTTTTTGCAGAAAAACTAGCAGTAATTCAATGAAAAAGGGCTTGGTTTTATTGTATTTCTGTACATTACGTCGTTTTAAAATATTTTCGTGTGAATTTAATCGACAGTTCTTGAGAAAATCAATGTTTTTTCAGTAAACACTAATTTAGGCCAAGTTAGTATGATTGCAAATGATCTGCTTTTTCAGAAAACCAAGCAGTAATTGAATGGAAAATGTGCTTGGTTTTATTGTATTTCGGTACATTACGTCGTTTTAATACATTTTTGTTTGAATTTAATCGACATTTTTTGAGAAAATGACTGTTTTTTCAGTAAACACTAATTTAGGCCAAGTTGGTATGATCGCAAATGATATGTTTTTCAGAAAAACTAGCAGTAATTCAATAAAAAAAGTGCTTGGTTTTAGTGTATTTCTGTACATTACGTCGTTTTAAAACATTTTCGTGTGAATTTAATCGACAGTTGTTGAGAAAATCAATGTTTTTTAAGTAAGCACTAATTTAGGCCAAGTTAGTATGATTGCAAATGATATGTTTTTTCAGAAAAACTAGCAGTAATTCAATACAAAAAAGGCTTGGTTTTATTGTATTTCTGTACATTACGTCGTTTTAAAACATTTTCGTGTGAATTTAATCGACAGTTTTTGAGAAAATCAATGTGTTGTCAATAAACACTAATTTAGGCCAAGTTAGTATGATTGCAAATGACATGTTTTTGCAGAAAAACTAGCAGTAATTCAATGAAAAAGGGCTTGGTTTTATTGTATTTCTGTACATTACGTCGTTTTAAAACATTTTCGAGTGAATTTAATCGACAGTTGTTGAGAAAATCAATGTTTTTTAAGTAAGCACTAATTTAGGCCAAGTTAGTATGATTGCAAATGATATGTTTTCTCAGAAAAACTAGCAGTAATTCAATACAAATTAGGCCAAGTTAGTATGATTGCAAATGATATGTTTTTTCAGAAAAACTAGCAGTAATTCAATACAAAAAAGGCTTGGTTTTATTGTATTTCTGTACATTACGTCGTTTTAAAACATTTTAAAACATTTAAAACAATTCAATACAAAAAAGGCTTGGTTCTATTGTATTTCTGTACATTACGTCGTTTTAAAACATTTTCGTGTGAATTTAATCGACAGTTTTTGAGAAAATCAATGTTTTTACAGTAAACACTAATTTAGGCCAAGTTAGTATGATTGCAAATGATATGTTTTTGCAGAAAAACTAGCAGTAATTCAATGAAAAAGGGCTTGGTTTTATTGTATTTCTGTACATTACGTCGTTTTAAAATATTTTCGTGTGAATTTGATCGACAGTTGTTGAGAACATCAATGTTTTCTCAGTAAACACTAATTTAGGCCAAGTTAGTATGATTGCAAATGATATGTTGTTTCAGAAAAACTAGCAGTAATTCAATAGAAAAAGTGCTTGGTTTTAGTGTATTTTTGTACATTACGTCGTTTTAAAACATTTTCGTGTGACTTTAATGGACAGTTGTTGAGAAAATCAATGTTTTTTCAGTAAACACTAATTTAGGCCAAGTTAGTATGATTGCAAATGATATGTTTTTTCAGAAAAATTAGAAGTAATTCAATGGAAAAAGTGCTTGGTTTTATTGTATTTCTGTACATTACGTCGTTTTAAAACATTTTCGTGTGAATTTAATCGACAGTTCTTGAGAAAATCAATGTTTTTTCAGTAAACACTAATTTAGGCCAAGTTAGTATGATTGCAAATGATATGTTTTTGCAGAAAAACTAGCAGTAATTCAATGAAAAAGGGCTTGGTTCTATTGTATTTCTGTACATTACGTCGTTTTAAAACATTTTCGAGTGAATTTAATCGACAGTTGTTGAGAAAATCAATGTTTTTTAAGTAAGCACTAATTTAGGCCAAGTTAGTATGATTGCAAATGATATGTTTTTTCAGAAAAACTAGCAGTAATTCAATACAAAAAGGGCCTGGTTTTATTGTATTTCTGTACATTACGTCGTTTTAAAACATTTTCGTGTGAATTTAATCGACAGTTTTTGAGAAAATCAATGTTTTTTCAGTAAACACTAATTTAGGCCAAGTTAGTATGATTGCAAATGATATGTTTTTGCAGAAAAACTAGCAGTAATTCAATGAAAAAGGGCTTGGTTTTATTGTATTTCTGTACATTACGTCGTTTTAAAATATTTTCGTGTGAATTTAATCGACAGTTCTTCAGAAAATCAATGTTTTTTCGGTAAACACTAATTTAGGCCAAGTTAGTATGATTGCAAATGATATGTTTTTTCAGAAAAACTAGCAGTAATTCAATACAAAAAGGGCTTGGTTTTATTGTATTTCTGTACATTACGTCGTTTTAAACCATTTTCGTGTGAATTTAATCAACAGTTTTTGAGAACATCAATGTTGTCTCAGTAAACACTAATTTAGGCCAAGTTAGTATGATTGCAAATGATATGTTGTTTCAGAAAAACTAGCAGTAATTCAATAGAAAAAGTGCTTGGTTTTATTGTATTTCTGTACATTACGTCGTTTTAAAACATTTTCGTGTGAATTCAATCGACAGTTTTTGATAAAATCAATGTTTTCTCAGTAAACACTATTTTAGGCCAAGTTAGTATGATTGCAAATGATATGTTTTTTCAGAAAAATTAGCAGTAATTCCATGGAAAAAGTGCTTGGTTTTAGTGTATTCCTGTACATTACGTTGTTTTGAAACATTTTTGTTTGAATTTAATCGACATTTTCTGAGAAAATCAATGTTTTTTCAGTAAACACTAATTTAGGCCAAGTTAGTATCATTGCAAATGATATTTTTTTCCAAAAAAACTAGCAGTAATTCAATAGAAAAAGTGCTTGGTTTTATTGTATTTCTGTACATTACGTCGTTTTAAAACATTTTCGTGTGAATTTAATCGACAGTTGTTGAGAAAATCAATGTTTTTTAAGTAAACACTAATTTAGGCCAGGTTAGTATGATTGCAAATGATATGTCTTTTCAGAAAAACTAGCAGTAATTCAATGGAATAAGTGCTTGGTTTTATTGTATTTCTGTACTATACGCCGTTTTAAAACATTTTCGTGTGAATTTAATCGACCGTTCTTGAGAAAATCAATGTTTTTTCACTAAACACTAATTTAGGCCAAGTTAGTCTGATTGCAAATGATATGTTTTTTCAGAAAAACTAGCAGTAATTCAATGAAAAAAGTGCTTGGTTTTAGTGTATTTCTGTACATTACCTCGTTTTAAAACATTTTTGTGTGAATGTAATATACAGTTTTTGAGAAAACCAATGTTTTTTCAGTAAACACTAATTTAGGCCAAGTTAGTATGATTGCAGATGATACGTTTTTTCAGAAAAACTAGCAGTAATTCAATGGAAAAAGTGCTTGGTTTTATTGTATTTCTGTGCATTACGTCGTTTTAAAACATTTTCGTGTGAATTTAATTGATGGTTTTTGAGACAATCAATGTTTTTTCAGTAAACACTACTTTAGGCCAAGTTAGTATGATTGCAAATGATATGTTTTTACAGAAAAACTAGCAGTAATTCAATGGAAAAAGTGCTTGGTTTTAGTGTAGTTCTGTACATTACGTCGTTTTAAAACATTTTAGTGTGAATTTAATCGACAGTTTTTGAGAAAATCAATGTTTTTTCAGTAAACACTAATTTAGGCCAAGTTAGTATGATTGCAAATGATATGTTTTTGCAGAAAAACTAGCAGTAATTCAATGAAAAAGGGCTTGGTTTTATTGTATTTCTGTACATTACGTCGTTTTAAAATATTTTCGTGTGAATTTAATCGACAGTTCTTGAGAAAATCAATGTTTTTTCAGTAAACACTAATTTAGGCCAAGTTAGTATGATTGCAAATGATATGCTTTTTCAGAAAACCCAGCAGTAATTGAGTGGAAAATGTGCTTGGTTTTATTGTATTTCTGTACATTACGTCGTTTTAAAACATTTTTGTTTGAATTTAATCGACATTTTTTGAGAAAATGACTGTTTTTTCAGTAAAGACTAATTTAGGCCAAGTTGGTATGATTGCAAATGATATTTTTTTTAGAAAAACTAGCAGTAATTCAATAAAAAAAGTGCTTGGTTTTATTGTATTTCTGTACATTACGTCGTTTTAAAACATTTTCGTGTGAATTTAATCGACAGTTGTTGAGAAAATCAATGTTTTTTAAGTAAGCACTAATTTAGGCCAAGTTAGTATGATTGCAAATGATATGTTTTTTCAGAAAAACTAGCAGTAATTCACTACAAAAAGGGCTTGGTTTTATTGTATTTCTGTACATTACGTCGTTTTAAAACATTTTCGTGTGAATTTAATCGACAGTTTTTGAGAAAATCAATGTTTTTTCAGTAAACACTAATTTAGGCCAAGTTAGTATGATTGCAAATGATATGTTTTTTCAGAAAAACTAGCAGTAATTCAATGAAAAAGGGCTTGGTTTTATTGTATTTCTGTACATTACGTCGTTTTAAAATATTTTCGTGTGAATTTAATCGACAGTTCTTGAGAAAATCAATGTTTTTTCGGTAAACACTAATTTAGGCCAAGTTAGTATGATTGCAAATGATATGTTTTTGCAGAAAAACTAGCAGTATTTGAGTGGAAAATGTGCTTGGTTTTATTGTATTTCTGTACATTACGTCGTTTTAAAACATTTTTGTTTGAATTTAATCGACCGTTCTTGAGAAAATCAATGTTTTTTCACTAAACACTAATTTAGGCCAAGTTAGTCTGATTGCAAATGATATGTTTTTTCAGAAAAACTAGCAGTAATTCAATGGAAAAAGTGCTTGGTTTTAGTGTATTTCTGTACATTACCTCGTTTTAAAACATTTTTGTGTGAATGTAATATACAGTTTTTGAGAAAAGAAATGTTTTTTCAGTAAACACTAATTTAGGCCAAGTTAGTATGATTGCAGATGATACGTTTTTTCAGAAAAACTAGCAGTAATTCAATGGAAAAAGTGCTTGGTTTTATTGTATTTCTGTGCATTACGTCGTTTTAAAACATTTTCGTGTGAATTTAATTGATGGTTTTTGAGACAATCAATGTTTTTTCAGTAAACACTACTTTAGGCCAAGTTAGTATGATTGCAAATGATATGTTTTTACAGAAAAACTAGCAGTAATTCAATGGAAAAAGTGCTTGGTTTTAGTGTATTTCTGTACATTACGTCGTTTTAAAACATTTTAGTGTGAATTTAATCGACAGTTTTTGAGAAAATCAATGTTTTTTCAGTAAACACTAATTTAGGCCAAGTTAGTATGATTGCAAATGATATGTTTTTGCAGAAAAACTAGCAGTAATTCAATGAAAAAGGGCTTGGTTTTATTGTATTTCTGTACATTACGTCGTTTTAAAATATTTTCGCGTGAATTTAATCGACAGTTCTTGAGAAAATCAATGTTTTTTCAGTAAACACTAATTTAGGCCAAGTTAGTATGATTGCAAATGATATGCTTTTTCAGAAAACCTAGCAGTAATTGAGTGGAAAATGTGCTTGGTTTTATTGTATTTCTGTACATTACGTCGTTTTAAAACATTTTTGTTTGAATTTAATCGACATTTTTTGAGAAAATGACTGTTTTTTCAGTAAAGACTAATTTAGGCCAAGTTGGTATGATTGCAAATGATATTTTTTTCAGAAAAACTAGCAGTAATTCAATAAAAAAAGTGCTTGGTTTTATTGTATTTCTGTACATTACGTCGTTTTAAAACATTTTCGTGTGAATTTAATCGACAGTTCTTGAGAAAATCAATGTTTTTTAAGTAAGCACTAATTTAGGCCAAGTTAGTATGATTGCAAATGATATCTTTTTTCAGAAAAACTAGCAGTAATTCACTACAAAAAGTACTTGGTTTTATTGTATTTCTGTACATTACGTCGTTTTAAAACATTTTCGTGTGAATTTAATCGACAGTTTTTGAGAAAATCAATGTTTTTTCAGTAAACACTAATTTAGGCCAAGTTAGTATGATTGCAAATGATATGTTTTTTCAGAAAAACTAGCAGTAATTCAATGAAAAAGGGCTTGGTTTTATTGTATTTCTGTACATTACGTCGTTTTAAAATATTTTCGTGTGAATTTAATCGACAGTTCTTGAGAAAATCAATGTTTTTTCGGTAAACACTAATTTAGGCCAAGTTAGTATGATTGCAAATGATATGTTTTTGCAGAAAAACTAGCAGTAATTCAATAAAAAAAGGCTTGGTTTGATTGTATTTCTGTACATTACGTCGTTTTAAAACATTTTCGTGTGAATTTAATGGACAGTTGTTGAGAAAATCAATGTTTTTTAAGTAAACACTAATTTAGGCCAAGTTAGTATGATTGCAAATGATATGTTTTTTCAGAAAAACTAGGAGTAATTCAATACAAAAAGGGCTTGGTTTTATTGTAATTCTGTACATTACGTCGTTTTAAAACATTTTCGTGTGAATTTAATCGACAGTTTTTGAGAACATCAATGTTTTCTCAGTAAACACTAATTGAGGCCAAGTTAGTATGGTTGCAAATGATATGTTTTTTCAGAAAAATTAGCAGTAATTCAATGGAAAAAGTGCTTGGTTTTATTGTATTCCTGTACATTACGTCGTTTTAAAACATTTTTGTTTGAATTTAATCGATATTTTTTGAGAAAATCAATGTTTTTTTCAGTAAACACTAATTTAGGCCAAGTTAGTTTGATTGCATATGATATTTTTTTCCAAAAAAACTAGCAGTAATTCAATAGAAAAAGTGCTTGGTTTTATTGTATTTCTGTACATTACGTCGTTTTAAAACATTTTCGTGTGAATTTAATCGACAGTTGTTGAGAAAATCAATGTTTTTTAAGTAAACACTAATTTAGGCCAAGTTAGTATGATTGCAAATGATATGTTTTTTCAGAAAAACTAGCAGTAATTCAATTGAAAAAGTGTTTGGTTTTATTGTATTTCTGTACTATACGCCGTTTTAAAACATTTTCGTGTGAATTTAATCGACCGTTCTTGGGAAAATCAATGTTTTTTCAGTAAACACTGATTTAGGCCAAGTTAGTCTAATTGCAAATGATATGTTGTTTCAGAAAAAATAGCAGTAATTCAATAGAAAATGTTCTTGGTTTTAGTGTATTTCTGTACATTACGTCGTTTTAAAACATTTTCGTGTGAATTTAATGGACAGTTGTTGAGAAAATCAATGTTTTCTCAGTAAACACTAATTTAGGCCAAGTTAGTATGATTGCAAATGATACGTGTTTTCAGAAAAACTAGCAGTAATTCAATAGAAAAAGTACTTGGTTTTATTGCATTTCTGTACATTACGTCGTTTTAAAACATTTTCGTGTGAATTTAATCGACCGTTCTTGAGAAAATCAATGTTTTTTCACTAAACACTAATTTAGGCCAAGTTAGTCTGATTGCAAATGATATGTTTTTTCAGAAAAACTAACAGTAATTCAATGGAAAAAGTGCTTGGTTTTAGTGTATTTCTGTACATTACCTCGTTTTAAAACATTTTTGTGTGAATGTAATATACAGTTTTTGAGAAAACCAATGTTTTTTCAGTAAACACTAATTTAGGCCAAGTTAGTATGATTGCAGATGATACGTTTTTTCAGAAAAACTAGCAGTAATTCAATGAAAAAGGGCTTGGTTTTATTGTATTTCTGTACATTACGTCGTTTTAAAATATTTTCGTGTGAATTTAATCGACAGTTCTTGAGAAAATCAATGTTTTTTCAGTAAACACTAATTTAGGCCAAGTTAGTATGATTGCAAATGATATGCTTTTTCAGAAAACCTAGCAGTAATTGAGTGGAAAATGTGCTTGGTTTTATTGTATTTCTGTACATTACGTCGTTTTAAAACATTTTTGTTTGAATTTAATCGACATTTTTTGAGAAAATGACTGTTTTTTCAGTAAAGACTAATTTAGGCCAAGTTGGTATGATTGCAAATGATATTTTTTTCAGAAAAACTAGCAGTAATTCAATAAAAAAAGTGCTTGGTTTTATTGTATTTCTGTACATTACGTCGTTTTAAAACATTTTCGTGTGAATTTAATCGACAGTTGTTGAGAAAATCAATGTTTTTTAAGTAAGCACTAATTTAGGCCAAGTTAGTATGATTGCAAATGATATGTTTTTTCAGAAAAACTAGCAGTAATTCACTACAAAAAGGGCTTGGTTTTATTGTATTTCTGTACATTACGTCGTTTTAAAACATTTTCGTGTGAATTTAATCGACAGTTTTTGAGAAAATCAATGTTTTTTCAGTAAACACTAATTTAGGCCAAGTTAGTATGATTGCAAATGATATGTTTTTTCAGAAAAACTGGCAGTAATTCAATGAAAAAGGGCTTGGTTTTATTGTATTTCTGTACATTACGTCGTTTTAAAATATTTTCGTGTGAATTTAATCGACAGTTCTTGAGAAAATCAATGTTTTTTCGGTAAACACTAATTTAGGCCAAGTTAGTATGATTGCAAATGATATGTTTTTGCAGAAAAACTAGCAGTAATTCAATGAAAAAAGGCTTGGTTTGATTGTATTTCTGTACATTACGTCGTTTTAAAACATTTTCGTGTGAATTTAATGGACAGTTGTTGAGAAAATCAATGTTTTTTAAGTAAACACTAATTTAGGCCAAGTTAGTATGATTGCAAATGATATGTTTTTTCAGAAAAACTAGCAGTAATTCAATTGAAAAAGTGTTTGGTTTTATTGTATTTCTGTACTATACGCCGTTTTAAAACATTTTCGTGTGAATTTAATCGACCGTTCTTGGGAAAATCAATGTTTTTTCAGTAAACACTAATTTAGGCCAAGTTAGTCTGATTACAGATGATACGTTTTTTCAGAAACACTAGCAGTAATTCCATGGAAAAAATGCTTGGTTTTATTGTATTTCTGTGCATTACGTCGTTTTAAAACATTTTCGAGTGAAGTTAATCGACAGTTCTTGAGAAAATCAATGTTTTTTCAGTAAACACTAATTTAGGCCAAGTTAGTATGATTGCAAATGATATGTTTTTTCAGAAAAACTAGCAGTAATTCAATGGAAAAAGTGCTTGGTTTTATTGTATTTCTGTAGATTACGTCGTTTTAAAACATTTTTGTGTGAATTTAATCGACAGTTTTTTAGAAAATCAATGTTTTCTCAGTAAACACTAATTTAGGCCAAGTTAGTATGATTGCAAATGATATGTTTTTTCAGAAAAACTGGCCGTAATTCAATTGAAAAAGTGCTTGGTTTTAGTGTATTTCTGTACATTACGTCGTTTTAAAACATTTTCGTGTGAATTTAATCGACAGTTTTTGAGAAAATTAATGTTTTTTCAGTAAACACTAATTTAGGCCAAATTAGTCTGATTGCAAATGATATGTTTTTTCAGAAAAGCTAGCAGTAATTCAATGGAAAAAGTGCTTGGTTTTATTGTATTTCTGTGCATTACGTCGTTTTAAAACATTTTTGTGTGAATTTAATCGACAGTTCTTGAGAAAATCAATGTTTTTTCAGTAAACACTAATTGAGGCCAAGTTAGTATGATTGCAAATGATATGTTTTTTCAGAAAAACTAGCAGTAATTCAATAAAAAAAGTGCTTGGTTTTATTGTATTTCTGTACATTACGTCGTTTTAAAACATTTTCGTGTGAATTTAATCGACAGTTTTTGAGAAAATCAATGTTCTTTCTGTAAACACTAATTTAGGCCAAGTTAGTATGATTGCAAATGATATTTTTTTTCAGAAAAACTAGCAGTAATTCAATAAAAAAAGTGCTTGGTTTTATTGTATTTCTGTACATTACGTCGTTTTAAAACATTTTCGTGTGAATTTAATCGACAGTTGTTGAGAAAATCAATGTTTTTTAAGTAAACACTAATTTAGGCCAAGTTACTATGATTGCAAATGATATGTTTTTTCAGAAAAACTAGCAGTAATTCAATGGAAAAAGTGCTTGGTTTTATTGTATTTCTGTACATTACGTCGTTTTAAAACATTTTCGTGTGAATTTAACCGACAGTTTTTGAGAAAATCAATGTTTTCTCAGTAAACACTAATTTAGGCCAAGTTAGTATGATTGCAATTGATACGTGTTTTCAGAAAAACTAGCAATAATTCAATGGAAAAAGTGCTTGGTTTTATTGTATTTCTGTGCATTACGTCGTTTTAAAACATTTTTGTTTGAATTTAATCGACATTTTTTGAGAAAATCAATGTTTTTTCAGTAAACACTAATTTAGGCCAAGTTAGTTTGATTGCAAATGATATTTTTTTCCAAAAAAACTAGCAGTAATTCAATAGAAAAAGTGCTTGGTTTTATTGTTTTTCTGTACATTACGTCGTTTTAAAAAATTTTCGTGTGAATTTAATCGACAGTTGTTGAGAAAATCAATGTTTTTTAAGTAAACACTAATTTAGGCCAAGTTAGTATGATTGCAAATGATATGTTTTTTCAGAAAAACTAGCAGTAATTCAATTGAAAAAGTGTTTGGTTTTATTGTATTTCTGTACTATACGCCGTTTTAAAACATTTTCGTGTGAATTTAATCGACCGTTCTTGGGAAAATCAATGTTTTTTCAGTAAACACTGATTTAGGCCAAGTTAGTCTAATTGCAAATGATATGTTGTTTCAGAAAAACTAGCAGGAATTCAATAGAAAATGTTCTTGGTTTTAGTGTATTTCTGTACATTACGTCGTTTTAAAACATTTTCGTGTGAATTTAATGGACAGTTGTTGAGAAAATCAATGTTTTCTCAGTAAACACTAATTTAGGCCAAGTTAGTATGATTGCAAATGATACGTGTTTTCAGAAAAACTAGCAGTAATTCAATAGAAAAAGTACTTGGTTTTATTGCATTTCTGTACATTACGTCGTTTTAAAACATTTTCGTGTGAATTCAATCGACAGTTTTTGATAAAATCAATGTGTTTTCAGTAAACACTATTTTAGGGCAAGTTAGTATGATTGCAAATGATATGTTTTTTCAGAAGAATTAGCAGTAATTCCATGGAAAAAGTGCTTGGTTTTAGTGTATTTCTGTACATTACGTCGTTTTGAAACATTTTCGTGTGAATTTATTCGACAGTTTTTAAAAAAATTAATGTTTTTTCAGTAAACACTAATTTAGGCCAAGTTAGTCTGATTGCAAATGATATGTTTTTTCAGAAAAACTAGCAGTAAATCAATGGAAAGAGTGCTTGGTTTTAGTGTATTTCTGTACATTACGTCGTTTTAAAACATTTTTGTATGAATCTAATAGACAGTTTTTGAGAAAATCAATGTTTTTTCAGTAAACACTAATTTAGGCCAAGTTAGTATGATTGCAAATGATATGTTTTTTCAGAAAAACTAGCAGTAATTCAATGGAAAAAGTGCTTGGTTTTAGTGTATTTCTGTACATTACGTCGTTTTAAAACATTTTTGTGTGAATTTAATCGACAGTTTTTGAGAAAATCAATGTTTTTTCAGTAAACACTAATTTAGGCCAAGTTAGTCTGATTACAGATGATACGTTTTTTCAGAAACACTAGCAGTAATTCCATGGAAAAAATGCTTGGTTTTATTGTATTTCTGTGCATTACGTCGTTTTAAAACATTTTCGAGTGAAGTTAATCGACAGTTCTTGAGAAAATCAATGTTTTTTCAGTAAACACTAATTTAGGCCAAGTTAGTATGATTGCAAATGATATGTTTTTTCAGAAAAACTAGCAGTAATTCAATGGAAAAAGTGCTTGGTTTTATTGTATTTCTGTGCATTACGTCGTTTTAAAACATTTTTGTGTGAATTTAATCGACAGTTCTTGAGAAAATCAATGTTTTTTCAGTAAACACTAATTGAGGCCAAGTTAGTATGATTGCAAATGATATGTTTTTTCAGAAAAACTAGCAGTAATTCAATAAAAAAAGTGCTTGGTTTTATTGTATTTCTGTACATTACGTCGTTTTAAAACATTTTCGTGTGAATTTAATCGACAGTTTTTGAGAAAATCAATGTTCTTTCTGTAAACACTAATTTAGGCCAAGTTAGTATGATTGCAAATGATATTTTTTTTCAGAAAAACTAGCAGTAATTCAATAAAAAAAGTGCTTGGTTTTATTGTATTTCTGTACATTACGTCGTTTTAAAACATTTTCGTGTGAATTTAATCGACAGTTGTTGAGAAAATCAATGTTTTTTAAGTAAACACTAATTTAGGCCAAGTTAGTATGATTGCAAATGATATGTTTTTTCAGAAAAACTAGCAGTAATTCAATGGAAAAAGTGCTTGGTTTTATTGTATTTCTGTACATTACGTCGTTTTAAAACATTTTCGTGTGAATTTAACCGACAGTTTTTGAGAAAATCAATGTTTTCTCAGTAAACACTAATTTAGGCCAAGTTAGTATGATTGCAATTGATACGTGTTTTCAGAAAAACTAGCAATAATTCAATGGAAAAAGTGCTTGGTTTTATTGTATTTCTGTGCATTACGTTGTTTTAAAACATTTTCGTGTGAATTTAATCGACAGTTTTTGAGAAAATCAATGTTTTTTCAGTAAACACTAATTTAGGCCAAGTTAGTATGATTGCAAATGATATGTTTTTTCAGAAAAACTAGCAGTAATTCAATGGAAAAAGTGCTTGGTTTTATTGTATTTCTGTGCATTACGTCGTTTTAAAACATTTTCGTGTGAATTTAATCGACAGTTTTTGAGAAAATCAATGTTCTTTCAGTAAACACTAATTTAGGCCAAGTTAGTATGATTGCAAATGATATGTTTTTTCAGAAAAACTAGCAGTAATTCAATGGAAAAAGTGCTTGGTTTTAGTGTATTTCTGTACATTACGTCGTTTTAAAACATTTTCGTGTGAATTTAATCGACAGTTTTTGAGAAAATCAATGTTTTCTCAGTAAACACTAATTTAGGCCAAGTTAGTATGATTGCAATTGATACGTGTTTTCAGAGAAACTAGCAATAATTCAATGGAAAAAGTGCTTGGTTTTATTGTATTTCTGTGCATTACGTCGTTTTAAAACATTTTCGTGTGAATTTAATCGACAGTTTTTGAGAAAATCAATGTTCTTTCAGTAAACACTAATTTAGGCCAAGTTAGTATGATTGCAAATGATATGTTTTTTCAGAAAAACTAGCAGTAATTCAATAGAAGAAGTGCTTGGTTTTAGTGTATTTCTGTACATTACGTCGCTTTAAAACATTTTTGTGTGAATTTAATCGACAGTTGTTGGGAAAATCAATGCTTTTTAAGTAAACACTAATTTAGGCCAAGTTAGTATGATTGCAAATGATATGTTGTTTCAGAAAAACTAGCAGTAATTCAATAGAAAAAGTGCTTGGTATTAGTGTATTTCTGTACATTACGTCGTTTTAAAACATTTTTGTGTGAATTTAATCGACAGTTTTTGAGAAAATTAATGTTTTTTCAGTAAACACTAATTTAGGCCAAGTTAGTCTGATTGCAAATGATATGTTTTTTCAGAAGAACTAGCAGTAATTCAATGGAAAAAGTGCTTGGTTTTAGTGAATTTCTGTACATTACGTCGTTTTAAAAAATTTTTGTGTGAATTTAATCGACAGTTTTTGAGAAAATCAATGTTTTTTCAGTAAACACTAATTTAGGCCAAGTTAGTATGATTGCAAATGATATGTTTTTGCAGAAAAACTAGCAGTAATTCAATACAAAAAGGGCTTGGTTTTATTGTATTTCTGTACATTAAGTCGTTTTAAAACATTTTCGTGTGAATTTAATCGACAGTTTTTGAGAAAATCAATGTTTTTTCAGTAAACACTAATTTAGGCCAAGTTAGTATGATTGCAAATGATATGTTTTTCAGACAAACTAGCAGTAATTCAATGGAAGAAGTGCTTGGTTTTATTGTATTTCTGTGCATTACGTCGTTTTAAAACATTTTCGTGTGAATTTAATCGACAGTTGTTGAGAAAATCAATGTTTTTTAAGTAAACACTAATTTAGGCCAAGTTAGTATGATTGCAAATGGTATGTTTTTTCAGAAAAACTAGCAGTAATTCAATACAAAAAGGGCTTGGTTTTATTGTATTTCTGTACATTACTTCGTTTTAAAACATTTTCGTGTGAATTTAATCGACAGTTTTTGAGAAAATCGATGTTTTTTCAGTAAACACTAATTTAGGCCAAGTTAGTATGATTGCAAATGATATGTTTTTCAGACAAACTAGCAGTAATTCAATGGAAAAAGTGCTTGGTTTTATTGTATTTCTGTGCATTACGTCGTTTTAAAACATTTTCGTGTGAATTTAATCGACAGTTCTTGAGAAAATCAATGTTTTTTCAGTAAACACTAAGTTAGGCCAAGTTAGTATGATTGCAAATGATATGTTTTTTCAGAAAAACTAGCAGTAATTCAATGGAAAAAGTGCTTGGTTTTATTGTATTTTTGTACATTACGTCGTTTTAAAACATTTTCGTGTGAATTTAATCGATGGTTTTTGAGAAAATCAATGTTTTTTCAGTAAACACTAATTTAGGCCAAGTTAGTATGATTGCAAGTTATATGTTTTTTCAGAAAAACTAGCAGTAATTCAATGGATAAAGTGCTTGGTTTTATTGTACTTCTGTACATTACGTCGTTTTAAAACATTTTCGTGTGAATTTAATCGACAGTTTTTGAGAAAATCAATGCTTTTTCAGTAAACACTATCTTAGGCTAAGTTAGTATGATTGCAAATGATATGTTTTTCCAGAAAAACTAACAGTAATTCAATACTAAAAGGGCTTGGTTTTCTTGTATTTCTGTGCATTACGTCGTTTTAAAACATTTCCGTGTGAATTTGATCGACAGTTTTTGAGAAAATCAATGTTTTCTCAGTAAACACTAATTTAGGCCAAGTTAGTATGATTGCAAATGATATGTTTTTTCAGAAAAACTAGCAGTAATTCAATGGAAAAAGTCCTTGATTTTAGTGTATTTCTGTACATTACGTCGTTTTAAAATATTTTTGTGTGAATTTAATCGACATTTTTTGAGAAAATCAATGTTCTTTCAGTAAACACTAATTTAGGCCAAGTTAGTATGGTTGCAAATGATATGTTTTTTCAGAAGAACTAGCAGTAATTCAATGGAAAAAGTGCTTGGTTTTATTGTATTTCTGTGCATTACGTCGTTTTAAAACATTTTCGTGTGAATTTAATCGACAGTTGTTGAGAAAATCAATGTTTTTTTAAGTAAACACTAATTTAGGCCAAGTTAGTATGATTGCAAATGATATGTTTTTTCAGAAAAACTAGCAGTAATTCAATACAAAAAGGGCTTGGTTTTATTGTATTTCTGTACATTACTTCGTTTTAAAACATTTTCGTGTGAATTTAATCGACAGTTTTTGAGAAAATCGATGTTTTTTCAGTAAACACTAATTTAGGCCAAGTTAGTATGATTGCAAATGATATGTTTTTCAGACATACTAGCAGTAATTCAATGGAAAAAGTGCTTGGTTTTATTGTATTTCTGTGCATTACGTCGTTTTAAAACATTTTCGTGTGAATTTAATTGACAGTTCTTGAGAAAATCAATGTTTTTTCAGTAAACACTATGTTAGGCCAAGTTAGTATGATTGCAAATGATATGTTTTTTTCAGAAAAACTAGCAGTAATTCAATGGAAAAAGTGCTTGGTTTTATTGTATTTTTGTACATTACGTCGTTTTAAAACATTTTCGTGTGAATTTAATCGATGGTTTTTGAGAAAATCAATGTTTTTTCAGTAAACACTAATTTAGGCCAAGTTAGTATGATTGCAAATTATATGTTTTTTCAGAAAAACTAGCAGTAATTCAATGGAAAAAGTGCTTGGTTTTATTGTACTTCTGTACATTACGTCGTTTTAAAACATTTTCGTGTGAATTTAATCGACAGTTTTTTAGAAAATCAATGTTTTTTCAGTAAACACTATCTTGGGCTAAGTTAGTATGATTGCAAATGATATGTTTTTTCAGAAAAACTAACAGTAATTCAATGGAAAAAGTGCTTGGTTTTAGTTTATTTCTGTACATTACGTCCTTTTAAAACATTTTCGTGTGAATTTAATCGACAGTTTTTGAGAAAATCAATGTTTTTTCAGTAAACACTAATTTAGGCCAAGTTAGTATGATTGCAAATGATATGTTTTTTCAGAAAAACTAGCAGTAATTCAATACTAAAAGGGCTTGGTTTTTTTGTATTTCTGTGCATTACGTCGTTTTAAAACATTTTCGTGTGAATTTAATCGACAGTTTTTGAGAAAATCAATGTTTTCTCAGTAAACACTAATTTAGGCCAAGTTAGTATGATTGCAATTGATACGTGTTTTCAGAAAAACTAGCAATAATTCAATGGAAAAAGTGCTTGGTTTTATTGTATTTTTGTGCATTACGTCGTTTTAAAACATTTTTGTATTTTTAATCGACAGTTTTTGAGAAAATCAATGTTTTCTCAGTAAACACTAATTTAGGCCAAGTTAGTATGATTGCAAATGATATGTTTTTTCAGAAAAACTAGCGGTGATTCAATGGAAAAAGTGCTTGGTTTTAGTGTATTTCTGTACATTACGTCGTTGTAAAACATTTTCGTGTGAATTTAATTGACAGTTTTTGAGAAAATTAATGTTCTTTCAGTCAACACTAATTTAGGCCAAGTTAGTATGATTGCAAATTATATGTTTTTTCAGAAAAACTAGCAGTAATTCAATGGAAAAAGTGCTTGGTTTTATTGTACTTCTGTACATTACGTCGTTTTAAAACATTTTCGTGTGAATTTAATCGACAGTTTTTTAGAAAATCAATGTTTTTTCAGTAAACACTATCTTGGGCTAAGTTAGTATGATTGCAAATGATATGTTTTTTCAGAAAAACTAACAGTAATTCAATGGAAAAAGTGCTTGGTTTTAGTTTATTTCTGTACATTACGTCCTTTTAAAACATTTTCGTGTGAATTTAATCGACAGTTTTTGAGAAAATCAATGTTTTTTCAGTAAACACTAATTTAGGCCAAGTTAGTATGATTGCAAATGATATGTTTTTTCAGAAAAACTAGCAGTAATTCAATACTAAAAGGGCTTGGTTTTTTTGTATTTCTGTGCATTACGTCGTTTTAAAACATTTTCGTGTGAATTTAATCGACAGTTTTTGAGAAAATTAATGTTTTCTCAGTAAACACTAATTTAGGCCAAGTTAGTATGATTGCAATTGATACGTGTTTTCAGAAAAACTAGCAATAATTCAATGGAAAAAGTGCTTGGTTTTATTGTATTTTTGTGCATTACGTCGTTTTAAAACATTTTCGTGTGAATTTGATCGACAGTTTTTGAGAAAATCAATGTTTTCTCAGTAAACACTAATTTAGGCCAAGTTAGTATGATTGCAAATGATATGTTTTTTCAGAAAAACTAGCGGTGATTCAATGGAAAAAGTGCTTGGTTTTAGTGTATTTCTGTACATTACGTCGTTGTAAAACATTTTCGTGTGAATTTAATTGACAGTTTTTGAGAAAATTAATGTTTTTTCAGTCAACACTAATTTAGGCCAAGTTAGTCTGATTGCAAATGATATGTTTTTCCAGAAAAACTAGCAGTAATTCAATGGAAAAAGTCCTTGATTTTAGTGTATTTCTGTACATTACGTCGTTTTAAAATATTTTTGTGTAAATTTAATCGACATTTTTTGAGAAAATCAATGTTCTTTCAGTAAACACTAATTTAGGCCAAGTTAGTATGGTTGCAAATGATATGTTTTTTCAGAAGAACTAGCAGTAATTCAATGGAAAAAGTGCTTGGTTTTATTGTATTTCTGTGCATTACGTCGTTTTAAAACATTTTCATGTGAATTTAATCGACAGTTGTTGAGAAAATCAATGTTTTTTTAAGTAAACACTAATTTAGGCCAAGTTAGTATGATTGCAAATGATATGTTTTTTCAGAAAAACTAGCAGTAATTCAATACAAAAAGGGCTTGGTTTTATTGTATTTCTGTACATTACGTCGTTTTAAAACATTTTCGTGTGAATTTAGTCGACAGTTTTTGAGAAAATCGATGTTTTTTCAGTAAACACTAATTTAGGCCAAGTTAGTATGATTGCAAATGATATGTTTTTCAGACATACTAGCAGTAATTCAATGGAAAAAGTGCTTGGTTTTATTGTATTTCTGTGCATTACGTCGTTTTAAAACATTTTCGTGTGAATTTAATTGACAGTTCTTGAGAAAATCAATGTTTTTTCAGTAAACACTATGTTAGGCCAAGTTAGTATGATTGCAAATGATATGTTTTTTCAGAGAAACTAGCAATAATTCAATGGAAAAAGTGCTTGGTTTTATTGTATTTCTGTGCATTACGTCGTTTTAAAACATTTTCGTGTGAATTTAATCGACAGTTTTTGAGAAAATCAATGTTCTTTCAGTAAACACTAATTTAGGCCAAGTTAGTATGATTGCAAATGATATGTTTTTTCAGAAAAACTAGCAGTAATTCAATGGAAAAAGTGCTTGGTTTTATTGTATTTCTGTACATTACGTCGTTTTAAAACATTTTCGTGTGAATTTAATGGATGGTTTTTGAGAAAATCAATGTTTTTTCAGTAAACACTACTTTAGGCCAAGTTAGTCTAATTGCAAATGATATGTTTTTTCAGAAAAACTAGCGGTAATTCAATGGAAAAAAGGCTTGGTTTTAGTGTATTTCTGTACATTACGTCGTTTTGAAACATTTTCGTTTGAATTTAATCGACAGTTTTTGAGAAAATTAATGTTTTTTCAGTAAACACTAATTTAGGCCAAGTTAGTCTAATTGCAAATGATATGTTTTTTCAGAAAAACTAGCAGTAATTCAATGGAAAAAGTGCTTGGTTTTAGTGAATTTCTGTACATTACGTCGTTTTAAAACATTTTTGTGTGAATTTAATCGACAGTTTTTGAGAAAATCAATGTTTTTTCAGTAAACACTAATTTAGGCCAAGTTAGTATGATTGCAAATGATATGTTTTTGCAGAAAAACTAGCAGTAATTCAATACAAAAAGGGCTTGGTTTTATTGTATTTCTGTACATTACGTCGTTTTAAAACATTTTCGTGTGAATTTAATCGACAGTTCTTGAGAAAATCAATGTTTTTTCAGTAAACACTAATTTAGGCCAAGTTAGTATGATTGCAAATGATATGTTTTTCAGACAAACTAGCAGTAATTCAATACAAAAAGGGCTTGGTTTTATTGTATTTCTGTACATTACTTCGTTTTAAAACATTTTCGTGTGAATTTAATCGACAGTTTTTGAGAAAATCGATGTTTTTTCAGTAAACACTAATTTAGGCCAAATTAGTATGATTGCAAATGATATGTTTTTCAGACAAACTAGCAGTAATTCAATGGAAAAAGTGCTTGGTTTTATTGTATTTCTGTGCATTACGTCGTTTTAAAACATTTTCGTGTGAATTTAATCGACAGTTCTTGAGAAAATCAATGTTTTTTCAGTAAACACTAAGTTAAGCCAAGTTAGTATGATTGCAAATGATATGTTTTTTCAGAAAAACTAGCAGTAATTCAATGGAAAAAGTGCTTGGTTTTATTGTATTTTTGTACATTACGTCGTTTTAAAACATTTTCGTGTGAATTTAATCGATGGTTTTTGAGAAAATCAATGTTTTTTCAGTAAACACTAATTTAAGCCAAGTTAGTATGATTGCAAGTTATATGTTTTTTCAGAAAAACTAGCAGTAATTCAATGGAAAAAGTGCTCGGTTTTATTGTACTTCTGTACATTACGTCGTTTTAAAACATTTTCGTGTGAATTTAATCGACAGTTTTTGAGAAAATCAATGTTTTTTCAGTAAACACTATCTTAGGCTAAGTTAGTATGATTGCAAATGATATGTTTTTCCAGAAGAACTAACAGTAATTCAATGGAAAAAGTTCTTGGTTTTAGTGTATTTCTGTACATTACGTCCTTTTAAAACATTTTCGTGTGAATTTAATCGACAGTTTTTGAGAAAATCAATGTTTTTTCAGTAAACACTAATTTAGGCCAAGTTAGTATGATTGCAAATGATATGTTTTTTCAGAAAAACTAGCAGTAATTCAATACTAAAAGGGCTTGGTTTTCTTGTATTTCTGTGCATTACGTCGTTTTAAAACATTTCCGTGTGAATTTGATCGACAGTTTTTGAGAAAATCAATGTTTTCTCAGTAAACACTAATTTAGGCCAAGTTAGTATGATTGCAAATGATATGTTTTTTCAGAAAAACTAGCAGTAATTCAATGGAAAAAGTCCTTGGTTTTAGTGTATTTCTGTACATTACGTCGTTTTAAAATATTTTTGTGTGAATTTAATCGAAATTTTTTGAGAAAATCAATGTTCTTTCAGTAAACACTAATTTAGGCCAAGTTAGTATGGTTGCAAAAGATATGTTTTTTCAGCAGAACTAGCAGTAATTCAATGGAAAAAGTGCTTGGTTTTATTGTATTTCTGTGCATTACGTCGTTTTAAAACATTTTCGTGTGAATTTAATCGACAGTTGTTGAGAAAATCAATGTTTTTTCAGTAAACACTAAGTTAAGCCAAGTTAGTATGATTGCAAATGATATGTTTTTTCAGAAAAACTAGCAGTAATTCAATGGAAAAAGTGCTTGGTTTTATCGTATTTTTGTACATTACGTCGTTTTAAAACATTTTCGTGTGAATTTAATCGATGGTTTTTGAGAAAATCAATGTTTTTTCAGTAAACACTAATTTAGGCCAAGTTAGTATGATTGCAAGTTATATGTTTTTTCAGAAAAACTAGCAGTAATTCAATGGGAAAAGTGCTTGGTTTTATTGTACTTCTGTACATTACGTTGTTTTAAAACATTTTCGTGTGAATTTAATCGACAGTTTTTGAGAAAATCAATGTTTTTTCAGTAAACACTAATTTAGGCCAAGTTAGTATGATTGCAAATGATATGTTTTTTCAGAAAAACTAGCAGTAATTCAATACTAAAAGGGCTTGGTTTTCTTCTATTTCTGTGCATTACGTCGTTTTAAAACATTTCCGTGTGAATTTGATCGACAGTTTTTGAGAAAATCAATGTTTTCTCAGTAAACACTAATTTAGGCCAAGTTAGTATGATTGCAAATGATATGTTTTTTCAGAAAAACTAGCGGTGATTCAACGGAAAAAGTGCTTGGTTTTAGTGTATTTCTGTACATTACGTCGTTGTGAAACATTTTCGTGTGAATTTAATTGACAGTTTTTGAGAAAATTAATGTTCTTTCAGTCAACACTAAGTTAGGCCAAGTTAGTCTGATTGCAAATGATATGTTTTTCCAGAAAAACTAGCAGTAATTCAATACTAAAAGGGCTTGGTTTTCTTGTATTTCTGTGCATTACGTCGTCTTAAAACATTTCCGTGTGAATTTGATCGACAGTTTTTGAGAAAATCAATGTTTTTTCAGTAAACACTATCTTAGGCTAAGTTAGTATGATTGCAAATGATATGTTTTTCCAGAAGAACTAACAGTAATTCAATGGAAAAAGTGCTTGGTTTTAGTGTATTTCTGTACATTACGTCCTTTTAAAACATTTTCGTGTGAATTTAATCGACAGTTTTTGAGAAAATCAATGTTTTTTCAGTAAACACTAATTTAGGCCAAGTTAGTATGATTGCAAATGATATGTTTTTTCAGAAAAACTAGGAGTAATTCAATACTAAAAGGGCTTGGTTTTCTTGTATTTCTGTGCATTACGTCGTTTTAAAACATTTCCGTGTGAATTTGATCGACAGTTTTTGAGAAAATCAATGTTTTCTCAGTAAACACTAATTTAGGCCAAGTTAGTATGATTGCAAATGATATGTTTTTTCAGAAAAACTAGCAGTAATTCAATGGAAAAAGTCCTTGGTTTTAGTGTATTTCTGTACATTACGTCGTTTTAAAATATTTTTGTGTGAATTTAATCGAAATTTTTTGAGAAAATCAATGTTCTTTCAGTAAACACTAATTTAGGCCAAGTTAGTATGGTTGCAAAAGATATGTTTTTTCAGCAGAACTAGCAGTAATTCAATGGAAAAAGTGCTTGGTTTTATTGTATTTCTGTGCATTACGTCGTTTTAAAACATTTTCGTGTGAATTTAATCGACAGTTGTTGAGAAAATCAATGTTTTTTCAGTAAACACTAAGTTAAGCCAAGTTAGTATGATTGCAAATGATATGTTTTTTCAGAAAAACTAGCAGTAATTCAATGGAAAAAGTGCTTGGTTTTATCGTATTTTTGTACATTACGTCGTTTTAAAACATTTTCGTGTGAATTTAATCGATGGTTTTTGAGAAAATCAATGTTTTTTCAGTAAACACTAATTTAGGCCAAGTTAGTATGATTGCAAGTTATATGTTTTTTCAGAAAAACTAGCAGTAATTCAATGGAAAAAGTGCTTGGTTTTATTGTACTTCTGTACATTACGTCGTTTTAAAACATTTTCGTGTGAATTTAATCGACAGTTTTTGAGAAAATCAATGTTTTTTCAGTAAACACTAATTTAGGCCAAGTTAGTATGATTGCAAATGATATGTTTTTTCAGAAAAACTAGCAGTAATTCAATACTAAAAGGGCTTGGTTTTCTTCTATTTCTGTGCATTACGTCGTTTTAAAACATTTCCGTGTGAATTTGATCGACAGTTTTTGAGAAAATCAATGTTTTCTCAGTAAACACTAATTTAGGCCAAGTTAGTATGATTGCAAATGATATGTTTTTTCAGAAAAACTAGCGGTGATTCAACGGAAAAAGTGCTTGGTTTTAGTGTATTTCTGTACATTACGTCGTTGTGAAACATTTTCGTGTGAATTTAATTGACAGTTTTTGAGAAAATTAATGTTCTTTCAGTAAACACTAATTTAGGCCAAGTTAGTCTGATTGCAAATGATATGTTTTTCCAGAAAAACTAGCAGTAATTCAATACTAAAAGGGCTTGGTTTTCTTGTATTTCTGTGCATTACGTCGTCTTAAAACATTTCCGTGTGAATTTGATCGACAGTTTTTGAGAAAATCAATGTTTTCTCAGTAAACACTAATTTAGGCCAAGTTAGTATGATTGCAAATGATATGTTTTTTCAGAAAAACTAGCGGTGATTCAATGGAAAAAGTGCTTGGTTTTAGTGTATTTCTGTACATTACGTCGTTGCAAAACATTTTCGTGTAAATTTAATTGACAGTTTTTGAGAAAATTAATGTTTTTTCAGTCAACACTAATTTAGGCCAAGTTAGTCTGATTGCAAATGATATGTTTTTTCAGAAAAACTAGCAGTAATTCAATGGAAAAAGTCCTTGGTTTTAGTGTATTTCTGTACATTACGTCGTTTTAAAATATTTTTGTGTGAATTTAATCGAAATTTTTTGAGAAAATCAATGTTCTTTCAGTAAACACTAATTTATGCCAAGTTAGTATGGTTGCAAAAGATATGTTTTTTCAGAAGAACTAGCAGTAATTCAATGGAAAAAGTGCTTGGTTTTATTGTATTTCTGTGCATTACGTCGTTTTAAAACATTTTCGTGTGAATTTAATCGACAGTTGTTGAGAAAATCAATATTTTTTTAAGTAAACACTAATTTAGGCCAAGTTAGTATGATTGCAAATGATATGTTTTTTCAGAAAAACTAGCAGTAATTCAATACAAAAAGGGCTTGGTTTTATTGTATTTCTGTACATTACTTCGTTTTAAAACATTTTCGTGTGAATTTAATCGACAGTTTTTGAGAAAATCGATGTTTTTTCAGTAAACACTAATTTAGGGCAAGTTAGTATGATTGCAAATGATATGTTTTTCAGACAAACTAGCAGTAACTCAATGGAAAAAGTGCTTGGTTTTATTGTATTTCTGTGCATTACGTCGTTTTAAAACATTTTCGTGTGAATTTAATTGACAGTTCTTGAGAAAATCAATGTTTTTTCAGTAAACACTAAGTTAGGCCAAGTTAGTATGATTGCAAATGATATGTTTTTTCAGAAAAACTAGCAGTAATTCAATGGAAAAAGTGCTTGGTTGGTTTTCTTGTATTTCTTTGCATTACGTCGTTTTAAAACATTTCCGTGTGAATTTGATCGACAGTTTTGGAGAAAATCAATGTTTTCTCAGTAAACACTAATTTAGGCCAAGTTAGTATGATTGCAAATCATATGTTTTTTCAAAAAAACTAGCGGTGATTCAACGGAAAAAGTGCTTGGTTTTAGTGTATTTCTGTACATTACGTCGTTGTGAAACATTTTCGTGTGAATTTAATTGACAGTTTTTGAGAAAATTAATGTTTTTTCAGTCAACACTAAGTTAGGCCAAGTTAGTCTGATTGCAAATGATATGTTTGTTCAGAAAAACTAGCAGTAATTCAATGGAAAAAGTCCTTGGTTTTAGTGTATTTCTGTACATTACGTCGTTTTAAAATATTTTTGTGTGAATTTAATCGACATTTTTTGAGAAAATCAATGTTTTCTCAGTAAACACTATCTTAGGCTAAGTTAGTATGATTGCAAATGATATGTTTTTTCAGAAAAACTAACAGTAATTCAATAGAAAAAGTGCTTGGTTTTAGTGTATTTCTGTACATTACGTCCTTTTAAAACATTTTCGTGTGAATTTAATCGACAGTTTTTGAGAAAATCAATGTTTTTTCAGTAAACACTAATTTAGGCCAAGTTAGTATGATTGCAAATGATATGTTTTTTCAGAAAAACTAGCAGTAATTCAATACTAAAAGGGCTTGGTTTTATTGTATTTCTGTGCATTACGTCGTTTTAAAACATTTCCGTGTGAATTTGATCGACAGTTTTTGAGAAAATCAATGTTTTCTCAGTAAACACTAATTTAGGCCAAGTTAGTATGATTGCAAATGATATGTTTTTTCAGAAAAACTAGCGGTGATTCAACGGAAAAAGTCCTTGGTTTTAGTGTATTTCTGTACATTACGTCGTTTTAAAATATTTTTGTGTGAATTTAATCGAAATTTTTTGAGAAAATCAATGTTCTTTCAGTAAACACTAATTAAGGCCAAGTTAGTATGGTTGCAAATGATATGTTTTTTCAGAAAAACTAGCAGTAATTCAATGGAAAAGGTGCTTGGTTTTATTGTATTTCTGTGCATTACGTCGTTTTGAAACATTTTTGTGTGAATTTAATCGACAGTTTTTGAGAAAATCAATGTTTTTTCAGTAAACACTAATTTAGGCCAAGTTAGTATGATTGCAAATGATATGTTTTTTCAGAAAAACTAGCAGTAATTCAATGGAAAAAGTGCTTGGTTTTATTGTATTTCTGTACATTACGTCGTTTTAAAACATTTTCGTGTGAATTTAATCAACAGTTTTTGAGAAAATCAATGTGTTTTCAGTAAACACTAATCTAGGCCAAGTTAGTATGATTGCAAATGATATGTTTTTTCAGAAAAACTAGCAGTAATTCAATGGAAAAAGTGCTTGGTCTTATTGTATTTCTGTGCATTACGTCGTTTTAAAACATTTTCGTGTGAATTTAATCGACAGTTCTTGAGAAAATCAATGTTTTTTCAGTAAACACTAATTTAGGCCAAGTTAGTATGATTGACAATGATATGTTTTTTCAGAAAAACTAGTAGTAATTCAGTGGAAAAAGTGCTTGGTTTTAGTGTATTTCTGTGCACTACGTCGTTTTAAAACATTTCCGTGTGAATTTGATCGACAGTTTTTGAGGAAATCAATGTTTTTTCAGTAAACAGTAATTTAGGCCAAGTTAGTATGATTGCAAAGGATATGTTTTTTCAGAAAAACTAGCAATAATTCAATGGAAAAAGTGCTTGGTTTTATTGTATTTCTGTGCATTACGTCGTTTTAAAACATTTTCGTGTGAATTTTATCGACAGTTCCTGTGAAACTCAATGTTTTTTAAGTTAACACTAATTTCGGCCAAGTTAGTATGATTGCAAATGATATGTTTTTTCAGAAAAACTAGCAGTAATTCAATGGAAAAAGTGCTTGGTTTTCTTGTATTTCTGTACATTACGTCTTTTTAAAACATTTTCTTGTGAATTTTATAGACAGTTCTTGAGAAAATCAATGTTTTTTTCAGTAAATACTATTCTAGGCCACGTTAGTATGATTGCAAATGATATGTTTTTTCAGAAAAACTAGCAGTAATTCAATAAAAAAAGTGCTTGTTTTTATTGTATTTCTGTGCATTACGTCGTTTTAAAACATTTTCGTGTGAATTTAATCGACAGTTTTTGAGAAAATCAATGTTCTTTCAGTAAACACTAATTTAGGCCAAGTTAGTATGATTGCAAATGATATTTTTTTTCAGAAAAACTAGCAGTAATTCAATAAAAAAAGTGCTTGGTTTTATTGTATTTCTGTACATTACGTCGTTTTAAAACATTTTCGTGTGAATTTAATCGACAGTTTTTGAGAAAATCATTGTTTTTTCAGTAAACACTATCGTAGGCTAAGTTAGTATGATTGCAAATGATATGTTTTTTCAGAAAAACTAATAGTAATTCAATGGGAAAAGTGCTTGGTTTTAGTTTATTTCTGTACATTACGTCCTTTTAAAACATTTTCGTGTGAATTTTATCGACAGTTCCTGTGAAACTCAATGTTTTTTTCAGTAAACACTAATTTAGGCCAACTAGTATGATTGCAAATGATATGTTTTTTCAGAAAAACTAGCAGTAATTCAATGGAAAAAGTGCTTGGTTTTCTTGTATTTCTGTACATTACGTCTTTTTAAAACATTTTCTTGTGAATTTTATAGACAGTTCTTGAGAAGATCAATGTTTTTTTCAGTAAATACTATTCTAGGCCACGTTAGTATGATTGGAACTGATATGTTTTTTCAGAAAAACTAGCAGTAATTCAATGGAAAAGTGCTTGGTTTTAGTGTATTTCTGTACATTACGTCGTTTTAAAACATTTTCGTGTGAATTTAATCGACAGTTTTTGAGATAATCAATGTTTTTTCAGTAAACACTATCTTAGGCTAAGTTAGTATGATTGCAAATGATATGTTTTTTCAGAAAAACTAATAGTAATTCAATGGGAAAAGTGCTTGGTTTTAGTGTATTTCTGTACATTACGTCCTTTTAAAACATTTTCGTGTGAATTTAATCGACAGTTTTTGAGAAAATCAATGTTTTCTCAGTAAACACTAATTTAGGCCAAGTTAGTATGATTGCAAATGATATGTTTTTGCAGAAAACCTAGCAGTAATTGAATGGAAAAAGTGCTTGGTTTTATTGTATTTCTGTACATTACGTCGTTTTAAAACATTTTTGTTTGAATTTAATCGACATTTCTTGAGAAAATGACTGTTTTTTCAGTAAACACTAATTTAGGCCAAGTTAGTATGATTGCAAATGATATATTTTTTCAGAAAAACTAGCAGTAATTCAATAAAAAAAGTGCTTGGTTTTATTGTATTTCTGTACATTACGTCGTTTTAAAACATTTTCGTGTGAATTTAATCGACAGTTGTTGAGAAAATCAATGTTTTTTAAGTAAACACTAATTTAGGCCAAGTTAGTATGATTGCAAATGATATGTTTTTTCAGAAAAACTAGCAGTAATTCAATGGAAAAAGTGCTTGGTTTTATTGTATTTCTGTACATTACGTCGTTTTAAAACATTTTCGTGTGAATTTAATCGACAGTTTTTGAGAAAATCAATGCTTTCTCAGTAAACACTAATTTAGGCCAAGTTAGTATGATTGCAATTGATACGTGTTTTCAGAAAAACTAGCAATAATTCAATGGAAAAAGTGCTTGGTTTTATTGTATTTCTGTGCATTACGTCGTTTTAAAACATTTTCGTGTGAATTTAATCGACAGTTTTTGAGAAAATCAATGTTCTTTCAGTAAACACTAATTTAGGCCAAGTTAGTATGATTGCAAATGATATTTTTTTTCAGAAAAACTAGCAGTAATTCAATAAAAAAAGTGCTTGGTTTTATTGTATTTCTGTACATTACGTCGTTTTAAAACATTTTCGTGTGAATTTAATCGACAGTTGTTGAGAAAATCAATGTTTTTTAAGTAAACACTGATTTAGGCCAACTAGTATGATTGGAAATGATATGTTTTTTCAGAAAAACTAGCAGTAATTCAATGGAAAAAGTGCTTGGTCTTCTTGTATTTCTGTACATTACGTCTTTTTAAAACATTTTCTTGTGAATTTTATAGACAGTTCTTGAGAAAATCAATGTTTTTTTCAGTAAATACTATTTTAGGCCACGTTAGTATGATTGGAACTGATATGTTTTTTTCAGAAAAACTAGCAGTAATTCAATGGAAAAGTGCTTGGTTTTAGTGTATTTCTGTACATTACGTCGTTTTAAAGCATTTTCGTGTGAATTTAATCGACAGTTTTTGAGATAATCAATGTTTTTTCAGTAAACACTATCTTAGGCTAAGTTAGTATGATTGCAAATGATATGTTTTTTCAGAAAAACTAATAGTAATTCAATGGGAAAAGTGCTTGGTTTTAGTGTATTTCTGTACATTACGTCCTTTTAAAACATTTTCGTGTGAATTTAATCGACAGTTTTTGAGAAAATCAATGTTTTCTCAGTAAACACTAATTTAGGCCAAGTTAGTATGATTGCAAATGATATGTTTTTGCAGAAAACCTAGCAGTAATTGAATGGAAAAAGTGCTTGGTTTTATTGTATTTCTGTACATTACGTCGTTTTAAAACATTTTTGTTTGAATTTAATCGACATTTCTTGAGAAAATGACTGTTTTTTCAGTAAACACTAATTTAGGCCAAGTTAGTATGATTGCAAATGATATATTTTTTCAGAAAACCTAGCAGTAATTCAATAAAAAAAGTGCTTGGTTTTATTGTATTTCTGTACATTACGTCGTTTTAAAACATTATCGTGTGAATTTAATCGACAGTTGTTGAGAAAATCATTGTTTTTTAAGTAAACACTAAGTTAGGCCAAGTTAGTATGATTGCAAATGATATGTTTTTTCAGAAAAACTAGCAGTAATTCAATGGAAAAAGTGCTTGGTTTTATTGTATTTCTGTACATTACGTCGTTTTAAAACATTTTCGTGTGAATTTAATAGACAGTTTTTGAGAAAATCAATGCTTTCTCAGTAAACACTAATTTAGGCCAAGTTAGTATGATTGCAAATGATATTTTTTTTCAGAAAAACTAGCAGTAATTCAATAAAAAAAGTGCTTGGTTTTATTGTATTTCTGTACATTACGTCGTTTTAAAACATTTTCGTGTGAATTTAATCGACAGTTGTTGAGAAAATCAATGTTTTTTAAGTAAACACTAATTTAGGCCAAGTTAGTATGATTGCAAATGATATGTTTTTTCAGAAAAACTAGCAGTAAATCAATGGAAAAAGTGCTTGGTTTTTTTGTATTTCTGTACATTACGTCGTTTTAAAACATTTTTGTGTGAATTTAATCGACAGTTTTTGAGAAAATCAATGTTTTCTCAGTAAACACTAATTTAGGCCAAGTTAGTATGATTGCAATTGATACGTGTTTTCAGAAAAACTAGCAATAATTCAATGGAAAAAGTGCTTGGTTTTATTGTATTTCTGTGCATTACGTCGTTTTAAAACATTTTCGTGTGAATTTAATCGACAGTTTTTGAGAAAATCAATGTTTTTTAAGTAAACACTAATTTAGGCCAAGTTAGTATGATTGCAAATGATATGTTTTTTCAGAAAAACTAGCAGTAATTCAATGGAAAAAGGGCTTGGTTTTATTGTATTTCTGTACATTACGTCGTTTTAAAACATTTTCGTGTGAATTTAATCGACAGTTTTTGAGAAAATCAATGTTTTCTCAGTAAACACTAATTTAGGCCAAATTAGTATGATTGCAATTGATACGTGTTTTCAGAAAAACTAGCAATAATTCAATGGAAAAAGTGCTTGGTTTTATTGTATTTCTGTGCATTACGTCGTTTTAAAACATTTTCGTGCGAATTTAATCGACAGTTTTTGAGAAAATCAACGTTCTTTCAGTAAACACTAATTTAGGCCAAGTTAGTATGATTGCAAATGATATGTTTTTTCAGAAAAACTAGCAGTAATTCAATGGAAAAAGTGCTTGGTTTTAGTGTATTTCTGTACATTACGTCGTTTTAAAACATTTTCGTGTGAATTTAATCGATGGTTTTTGAGAAAATCAATGTTTTTTCAGTAAACAGTACGTTAGGCCAAGTTAGTATGATTGCAAATGATATGTTTTTACAGAAAAACTAGCAGTAATTCAATGGAAAAAGTGCTTGGTTTTATTGTATTTCTCTACTGTACGCCGTTTTAAAACATTTTCGTGTGAATTTCATCGATGGTTTTTGAGAAAATCAATGTTTTTTCAGTAAACACTAATCTAGGCCAAGTTAGTCTAATTGCAAATGATATGTTGTTTCAGAAGAACTAGCAGTAATTCAATGGAAAAAGTGCTTGGTTTTATTGTATTTCTGTACATTACGTCGTTTTAAAACATTTTTGTGTGAATTTAATCGACAGTTGTTGAGAAAATCAATGTTTTTTAAGTAAACACTAATTTAGGCCAAGTTAGTATGATTGCAAATGATATGTTTTTTCAGAAAAACTAGCGGTAATTCAATGGAAAAAAGGCTTGGTTTTAGTGTATTTCTGTACATTACGTCGTTTTGAAACATTTTCGTTTGAATTTAATCGACAGTTTTTGAGAAAATTAATGTTTTTTCAGTAAACACTAATTTAGGCCAAGTTAGTCTGATTGCATATGATATGTTTTTTCAGAAAAACTAGCAGTAATTCAATGGAAAAAGTGCTTGGTTTTAGTGTATTTCTGTACATTACGTCGTTTTAAAACATTTTTGTGTGAATTTAATCGACAGTTTTTGAGAAAATCAATGTTTTTTCAGTAAACACTAATTTAGGCCAAGTTAGTATGGTTGCAAATGATATGTTTTTTCAGAAAAACTAGCAGTAATTCAATGGAAAAGGTGCTTGGTTTTATTGTATTTCTGTGCATTACGTCGTTTTGAAACATTTTTGTGTGAATTTAATCGACAGTTTTTGAGAAAATCAATGTTTTTTCAGTAAACACTAATTTAGGCCAAGTTAGTATGATTGCAAATGATATGTTTTTTCAGAAAAACTAGCAGTAATTCAATGGAAAAAGTGCTTGGTTTTATTGTATTTCCGTACATTACGTCGTTTTAAAACATTTTCGTGTGAATTTAATCGACAGTTTTTGAGAAAATCAATGTTTTCTCAGTAAACACTAATTTAGGCCAAGTTAGTATGATTGCAATTGATACGTGTTTTCAGAAAAACTAGCAATAATTCAATGGAAAAAGTGCTTGGTTTTATTGTATTTCTGTACATTACGTCGTTTTAAAACATTATCGTGTGAATTTAATCGACAGTTGTTGAGAAAATCAATGTTTTTTAAGTAAACACTAAGTTAGGCCAAGTTAGTATGATTGCAAATGATATGTTTTTTCAGAAAAACTAGCAGTAATTCAATGGAAAAAGTGCTTGGTTTTATTGTATTTCTGTACATTACGTCGTTTTAAAACATTTTCGTGTGAATTTAATCGACAGTTTTTGAGAAAATCAATGTTTTCTCAGTAAACACTAATTTAGGCCAAGTTAGTATGATTGCAATTGATACGTGTTTTCAGAAAAACTAGCAATAATTCAATGGAAAAAGTGCTTGGTTTTATTGTATTTCTGTGCATTATGTCGTTTTAAAACATTTTCGTGTGAATTTAATCGACAGTTTTTGAGAAAATCAATGTTTTTTAAGTAAATACTAATTTAGGCCAAGTTAGTATGATTGCAAATGATATGTTTTTTCAGAAAAACTAGCAGTAATTCAATGGAAAAAGTGCTTGGTCTTATTCTATTTCTGTACATTACGTCGTTTTAAAACATTTTCGTGTGAATTTAATCGACAGTTTTTGAGAAAATCAATGTTTTCTCAGTAAACACTAATTTAGGCCAAGTTAGTATGATTGCAATTGATACGTGTTTTCAGAAAAACTAGCAATAATTCAATGGAAAAAGTGCTTGGTTTTATTGTATTTCTGTGCATTACGTCGTTTTAAAACATTTTCGTGCGAATTTAATCGACAGTTTTTGAGAAAATCAACGTTCTTTCAGTAAACACTAATTTAGGCCAAGTTAGTATGATTGCAAATGATATGTTTTTTCAGAAAAACTAGCAGTAATTCAATGGAAAAAGTGCTTGGTTTTAGTGTATTTCTGTACATTACGTCGTTTTAAAACATTTTCGTGTGAATTTAATCGATGGTTTTTGAGAAAATCAATGTTTTTTCAGTAAACAGTACGTTAGGCCAAGTTAGTATGATTGCAAATGATATGTTTTTACAGAAAAACTAGCAGTAATTCAATGGAAAAAGTGCTTGGTTTTATTGTATTTCTCTACTGTACGCCGTTTTAAAACATTTTCGTGTGAATTTCATCGATGGTTTTTGAGAAAATCAATGTTTTTTCAGTAAACACTAATCTAGGCCAAGTTAGTCTAATTGCAAATGATATGTTGTTTCAGAAGAACTAGCAGTAATTCAATGGAAAAAGTGCTTGGTTTTATTGTATTTCTGTACATTACGTCGTTTTAAAACATTTTTGTTTGAATTTAATCGACATTTTTTGAGAAAATCAATGTTTTTTAAGTAAACACTAATTTAGGCCAAGTTAGTATGATTGCAAATGATATGTTTTTTCAGAAAAACTAGCGGTAATTCAATGGAAAAAAGGCTTGGTTTTAGTGTATTTCTGTACATTACGTCCTTTTAAAACATTTTCGTGTGAATTTTATCGACAGTTCTTGAGAAAATCAATGTTTTTTCAGTAAACACTAATTTAGGCCAACTAGTATGATTGCAAATGATATGTTTTTTCAGAAAAACTAGCAGTAATTCAATGGAAAAAGTGTTTGGTTTTCTTGTATTTCTGTACATAACGTCTTTTTAAAACATTTTCTTGTGAATTTTATAGACAGTTCTTGAGAAAATCAATGTTTTTTTCAGTAAATACTATTTTAGGCCACGTTAGTATGATTGCAACTGATATGTTTTTTCAGAAAAACTAGCAGTAATTCAATAAAAAAAGTGCTTGGTCTTATTGTATTTCTGTACATTACGTCGTTTTAAAACATTTTCGTGTGAATTTAATCGACAGTTTTTGAGAAAATCAATGTTTTTTCAGTAAACACTATCTTAGGCTAAGTTAGTATGATTGCAAATGATATGTTTTTTCAGAAAAACTAATAGTAATTCAATGGGAAAAGTGCTTGGTTTTAGTGTATTTCTGTACATTACGTCCTTTTAAAACATTTTCGTGTGAATTTAATCGACAGTTTTTGAGAAAATCAATGTTTTCTCAGTAAACACTAATTTAGGCCAAGTTAGTATGATTGCAAATGATATGTTTTTGCAGAAAACCTAGCAGTAATTGAATGGAAAAAGTGCTTGGTTTTATTGTATTTCTGTACATTACGTCGTTTTAAAACATTTTTGTTTGAATTTAATCGACATTTTTTGAGAAAATGACTGTTTTTTCAGTAAACACTAATTTAGGCCAAGTTAGTATGATTGCAAATGATATATTTTTTCAGAAAAACTAGCAGTAATTCAATAAAAAAAGTGCTTGGTTTTATTGTATTTCTGTACATTACGTCGTTTTAAAACATTTTCGTGTGAATTTAATCGACAGTTGTTGAGAAAATCAATGTTTTTTAAGTAAACACTAAGTTAGGCCAAGTTAGTATGATTGCAAATGATATGTTTTTTCAGAAAAACTAGCAGTAATTCAATGGAAAAAGTGGTTGGTTTTCTTGTATTTCTGTACATAACGTCTTTTTAAAACATTTTCTTGTGAATTTTATAGACAGTTCTTGAGAAAATCAATGTTTTTTTCAGTAAATACTATTTTAGGCCACGTTAGTATGATTGCAACTGATATGTTTTTTCAGAAAAACTAGCAGTAATTCAATAAAAAAAGTGCTTGGTCTTATTGTATTTCTGTACATTACGTCGTTTTAAAACATTTTCGTGTGAATTTAATCGACAGTTTTTGAGAAAATCAATGTTTTCTCAGTAAACACTAATTTAGGCCAAGTTAGTATGATTGCAAATGATATGTTTTTGCAGAAGACCTAGCAGTAATTGAATGGAAAAAGTGCTTGGTTTTATTGTATTTCTGTACATTACGTCGTTTTAAAACATTTTTGTTTGAATTTAATCGACATTTTTTGAGAAAATGACTGTTTTTTCAGTAAACACTAATTAAGGCCAAGTTAGTATGATTGCAAATGATATATTTTTTCAGAAAAACTAGCAGTAATTCAATAAAAAAAGTGCTTGGTTTTATTGTATTTCTGTACATTACGTCGTTTTAAAACATTTTCGTGTGAATTTAATCGACAGTTGTTGAGAAAATCAATGTTTTTTAAGTAAACACTAAGTTAGGCCAAGTTAGTATGATTGCAAATGATATGTTTTTTCAGAAAAACTAGCAGTAATTCAATGGAAAAAGTGCTTGGTTTTATTGTATTTCTGTACATTACGTCGTTTTAAAACATTTTCGTGTGAATTTAATCGACAGTTTTTGAGAAAATCAATGCTTTCTCAGTAAACACTAATTTAGGCCAAGTTAGTATGATTGCAATTGATACGTGTTTTCAGAAAAACTAGCAATAATTCAATGGAAAAAGTGCTTGGTTTTATTGTATTTTTGTGCATTACGTCGTTTTAAAACATTTTCGTGTGAATTTAATCGACAGTTTTTGAGAAAATCAATGTTCTTTCAGTAAACACTAATTAAGGCCAAGTTAGTATGATTGCAAATGATATTTTTTTTCAGAAAAACTAGCAGTAATTCAATAAAAAAAGTGCTTGGTTTTATTGTATTTCTGTACATTACGTCGTTTTAAAACATTTTCGTGTGAATTTAATCGACAGTTTTTGAGAAAATCAATGTTTTGTCAGTAAACACTAATTTAGGCCAAGTTAGTATGATTGCAATTGATACGTGTTTTCAGAAAAACTAGCAATAATTCAATGGAAAAAGTGCTTGGTTTTATTGTATTTCTGTGCATTACGTCGTTTTAAAACATTTTCGTGTGAATTTAATCGACAGTTTTTGAGAAAATCAATGTTCTTTCAGTAAACACTAATTTAGGCCAAGTTAGTATGATTGCAAATGATATGTTTTTTCAGAAAAACTAGCAGTAATTCAATGGAAAAAGTGCTTGTTTTTAGTGTATTTCTGTACATTACGTCGTTTTAAAACATTTTCGTGTGAATTTAATCGATGGTTTTTGAGAAAATCAATGTTTTTTCAGTAAACAGTACGTTAGGCCAAGTTAGTATGATTGCAAATGATATGTTTTTACAGAAAAGCTAGCAGTAATTCAATGGAAAAAGTGCTTGGTTTTATTGTATTTCTGTACTGTACGCCGTTTTAAAACATTTTCGTGTGAATTTCATCGATGGTTTTTGAGAAAATCAATGTTTTTTCAGTAAACACTAATCTAGGCCAAGTTAGTCTAATTGCAAATGATATGTTGTTTTAGAAGAACTAGCAGTAATTCAATAGAAGAAGTGCTTGGTTTTAGTGTATTTCTGTACATTACGTCGTTTTAAAACATTTTTGTGTGAATTTAATCGACAGTTGTTGAGAAAATCAATGTTTTTTAAGTAAACACTAATTTAGGCCAAGTTAGTATGATTGCAAATGATATGTTTTTTCAGAAAAACTAGCGGTAATTCAATGGAAAAAAGGCTTGGTTTTAGTGTATTTCTGTACATTACGTCGTTTTGAAACATTTTCGTTTGAATTTAATCGACAGTTTTTGAGAAAATTAATGTTTTTTCAGTAAACATTAATTTAGGCCAAGTTAGTCTGATTGCATATGATATGTTTTTTCAGAAAAACTAGCAGTAATTCAATGGAAAAAGTGCTTGGTTTTAGTGTATTTCTGTACATTACGTCGTTTTAAAACATTTTTGTGTGAATTTAATCGACAGTTTTTGAGAAAATCAATGTTTTTTCAGTAAACACTAATTTAGGCCAAGTTAGTATGGTTGCAAATGATATGTTTTTTCGGAAAAACTAGCAGTAATTCAATGGAAAAGGTGCTTGGTTTTATTGTATTTCTGTGCATTACGTCGTTTTGAAACATTTTTGTGTGAATTTAATAGACAGTTTTTGAGAAAATCAATGTTTTTTCAGTAAACACTAATTTAGGCCAAGTTAGTATGATTGCAAATGATATGTTTTTTCAGAAAAACTAGGAGTAATTCAATGGAAAAAGTGCTTGGTTTTATTGTATTTCTGTAAATTACGTCGTTTTAAAACATTTTTGTGTGAATTTAATGGACAGTTTTTGAGAAAATCAATGTTTTCTCAGTAAACACTAATTTAGGCCAAGTTAGTATGATTGCAATTGATACGTGTTTTCAGAAAAACTAGCAATAATTCAATGGAAAAAGTGCTTGGTTTTATTGTATTTCTGTGCATTACGTCGTTTTAAAACATTTTCGTGTGAATTTAATCGACAGTTTTTGAGAAAATCAATGTTTTTACAGTAAACACTAATTTAGGCCAAGTTAGTATGATTGCAAATGATATGTTTTTTCAGAAAAACTAGCAGTAATTCAATGTAAAAAGTGCTTGGTTTTATTGTATTTCTGTACATTACGTCGTTTTAAAACATTTTCGTGTGAATTTAATCGACAGTTTTTGAGAAAATCAATGTTTTCTCAGTAAACACTAATTTAGGCCAAGTTAGTATGATTGCAATTGATACGTGTTTTCAGAAAAACTAGCAATAATTCAATGGAAAAAGTGCTTGGTTTTATTGTATTTCTGTGCATTACCTCGTTTTAAAACATTTTCGTGTGAATTTAATCGACAGTTTTTGAGAAAATCAATGTTCTTTCAGTAAACACTAATTTAGGCCAAGTTAGTATGATTGCAAATGATATGTTTTTTCAGAAAAACTAGCAGTAATTCAATGGAAAAAGTGCTTGGTTTTATTGTATTTCTGTACATTACGTCGTTTTAAAACATTTTTGTTTGAATTTAATCGACATTTTTTGAGAAAATGACTGTTTTTTCAGTAAACACTAATTGAGGCCAAGTTAGTATGATTGCAAATGATATATTTTTTCAGAAAAACTAGCAGTAATTCAATAAAAAAAGTGCTTGGTTTTATTGTATTTCTGTACATTACGTCGTTTTAAAACATTTTCGTGTGAATTTAATCGACAGTTGTTGAGAAAATCAATGTTTTTTAAGTAAACACTAAGTTAGGCCAAGTTAGTATGATTGCAAATGATATGTTTTTTCAGAAAAACTAGCAGTAATTCAATGGAAAAAGTGCTTGGTTTTATTGTATTTCTGTACATTACGTCGTTTTAAAACATTTTCGTGTGAATTTAATCGACAGTTTTTGAGAAAATCAATGCTTTCTCAGTAAACACTAATTTAGGCCAAGTTAGTATGATTGCAATTGATACGTGTTTTCAGAAAAACTAGCAATAATTCAATGGAAAAAGTGCTTGGTTTTATTGTATTTCTGTGCATTACGTCGTTTTAAAACATTTTCGTGTGAATTTAATCGACAGTTTTTGAGAAAATCAATGTTCTTTCAGTAAACACTAATTAAGGCCAAGTTAGTATGATTGCAAATGATATTTTTTTTCAGAAAAACTAGGAGTAATTCAATGGAAAAAGTGCTTGGTTTTATTGTATTTCTGTAAATTACGTCGTTTTAAAACATTTTTGTGTGAATTTAATCGACAGTTTTTGAGAAAATCAATGTTTTCTCAGTAAACACTAATTTAGGCCAAGTTAGTATGATTGCAATTGATACGTGTTTTCAGAAAAACTAGCAATAATTCAATGGAAAAAGTGCTTGGTTTTATTGTATTTCTGTGCATTACGTCGTTTTAAAACATTTTCGTGTGAATTTAATCGACAGTTTTTGAGAAAATCAATGTTTTTACAGTAAACACTAATTTAGGCCAAGTTAGTATGATTGCAAATGATATGTTTTTTCAGAAAAACTAGCAGTAATTCAATGTAAAAAGTGCTTGGTTTTATTGTATTTCTGTACATTACGTCGTTTTAAAACATTTTCGTGTGAATTTAATCGACAGTTTTTGAGAAAATCAATGTTTTCTCAGTAAACACTAATTTAGGCCAAGTTAGTATGATTGCAATTGATACGTGTTTTCAGAAAAACTAGCAATAATTCAATGGAAAAAGTGCTTGGTTTTAGTGTATTTCTGTGCATTACCTCGTTTTAAAACATTTTCGTGTGAATTTAATCGACAGTTTTTGAGAAAATCAATGTTCTTTCAGTAAACACTAATTTAGGCCAAGTTAGTATGATTGCAAATGATATGTTTTTTCAGAAAAACTAGCAGTAATTCAATGGAAAAAGTGCTTGGTTTTATTGTATTTCTGTACATTACGTCGTTTTAAAACATTTTTGTTTGAATTTAATCGACATTTTTTGAGAAAATGACTGTTTTTTCAGTAAACACTAATTGAGGCCAAGTTAGTATGATTGCAAATGATATATTTTTTCAGAAAAACTAGCAGTAATTCAATAAAAAAAGTGCTTGGTTTTATTGTATTTCTGTACATTACGTCGTTTTAAAACATTTTCGTGTGAATTTAATCGACAGTTGTTGAGAAAATCAATGTTTTTTAAGTAAACACTAAGTTAGGCCAAGTTAGTATGATTGCAAATGATATGTTTTTTCAGAAAAACTAGCAGTAATTCAATGGAAAAAGTGCTTGGTTTTATTGTATTTCTGTACATTACGTCGTTTTAAAACATTTTCGTGTGAATTTAATCGACAGTTTTTGAGAAAATCAATGCTTTCTCAGTAAACACTAATTTAGGCCAAGTTAGTATGATTGCAATTGATACGTGTTTTCAGAAAAACTAGCAATAATTCAATGGAAAAAGTGCTTGGTTTTATTGTATTTCTGTGCATTACGTCGTTTTAAAACATTTTCGTGTGAATTTAATCGACAGTTTTTGAGAAAATCAATGTTCTTTCAGTAAACACTAATTAAGGCCAAGTTAGTATGATTGCAAATGATATTTTTTTTCAGAAAAACTAGCAGTAATTCAATAAAAAAAGTGCTTGGTTTTATTGTATTTCTGTACATTACGTCGTTTTAAAACATTTTCGTGTGAATTTAATCGACAGTTATTGAGAAAATCAATGTTTTTTAAGTAAACACTAATTTAGGCCAAGTTAGTATGATTGCAAATGATATGTTTTTTCAGAAAAACTAGCAGTAATTCAATGGAAAAAGTGCTTGGTTTTAGTGTATTTCTGTACATTACGTCGTTTTAAAACATTTTTGTGTGAATTTAATCGACAGTTGTTGAGAAAATCAATGTTTTTTAAGTAAACACTAATTTAGGCCAAGTTAGTATGATTGCAAATGATATGTTTTTTCAGAAAAACTAGCGGTAATTCAATGGAAAAAAGGCTTGGTTTTAGTGTATTTCTGTACATTACGTCGTTTTGAAAAATTTTCGTTTGAATTTAATCGACAGTTTTTGAGAAAATTAATGTTTTTTCAGTAAACATTAATTTAGGCCAAGTTAGTCTGATTGCATATGATATGTTTTTTCAGAAAAACTAGCAGTAATTCAATAAAAAAAGTGCTTGGTTTTATTGTATTTCTGTACATTACGTCGTTTTAAAACATTTTCGTGTGAATTTAATCGACAGTTTTTGAGAAAATCAATGTTTTTTAAGTAAACACTAATTTAGGCCAAGTTAGTATGATTGCAAATGATATGTTTTTTCAGAAAAACTAGCAGTAATTCAATGTAAAAAGTGCTTGGTTTTATTGTATTTCTGTACATTACGTCGTTTTAAAACATTTTCGTGTGAATTTAATCGACAGTTGTTGAGAAAATCAATGTTTTTTCAGTAAACACTAATTTAGGCCAAGTTAGTATGATTGCAATTGATACGTGTTTTCAGAAAAACTAGCAATAATTCAATGGAAAAAGTGCTTGGTTTTATTGTATTTCTGTGCATTACGTCGTTTTAAAACATTTTCGTGTGAATTTAATCGACAGTTTTTGAGAAAATCAATGTTCTTTCAGTAAACACTAATTTAGGCCAAGTTAGTATGATTGCAATTGATACGTGTTTTCAGAAAAACTAGCAATAATTCAATGGAAAAAGTGCTTGGTTTTATTGTATTTCTGTGCATTACGTCGTTTTAAAACATTTTCGTGTGAATTTAATCGACAGTTTTTGAGAAAATCAATGTTCTTTCAGTAAACACTAATTAAGGCCAAGTTAGTATGATTGCAAATGATATTTTTTTTCAGAAAAACTAGCAGTAATTCAATAAAAAAAGTGCTTGGTTTTATTGTATTTCTGTACATTACGTCGTTTTAAAACATTTTCGTGTGAATTTAATCGACAGTTGTTGAGAAAATCAATGTTTTTTAAGTAAACACTAATTTAGGCCAAGTTAGTATGATTGCAAATGATATGTTTTTTCAGAAAAACTAGCAGTAATTCAATGGAAAAAGTGCTTGGTTTTATTGTATTTCTGTACATTACGTCGTTTTAAAACATTTTTGTGTGAATTTAATCGACAGTTTTTGAGAAAATCAATGTTTTCTCAGTAAACACTAATTTAGGCCAAGTTAGTATGATTGCAATTGATACGTGTTTTCAGAAAAACTAGCAATAATTCAATGGAAAAAGTGCTTGGTTTTATTGTATTTCTGTGCATTACGTCGTTTTAAAACATTTTCGTGTGAATTTAATCGACAGTTTTTGAGAAAATCAATGTTTTTTAAGTAAACACTAATTTAGGCCAAGTTAGTATGATTGCAAATGATATGTTTTTTCAGAAAAACTAGCAGTAATTCAATGTAAAAAGTGCTTGGTTTTATTGTATTTCTGTACATTACGTCGTTTTAAAACATTTTCGTGTGAATTTAATCGACAGTTTTTGAGAAAATCAATGTTTTGTCAGTAAACACTAATTTAGGCCAAGTTAGTATGATTGCAATTGATACGTGTTTTCAGAAAAACTAGCAATAATTCAATGGAAAAAGTGCTTGGTTTTATTGTATTTCTGTGCATCACGTCGTTTTAAAACATTTTCGTGTGAATTTAATCGACAGTTTTTGAGAAAATCAATGTTCTTTCAGTAAACACTAATTTAGGCCAAGTTAGTATGATTGCAAATGATATGTTTTTTCAGAAAAACTAGCAGTAATTCAATGGAAAAAGTGCTTGGTTTTAGTGTATTTCTGTACATTACGTCGTTTTAAAACATTTTCGTGTCAATTTAATCGATGGTTTTTGAGAAAATCAATGTTTTTTCAGTAAACAGTACGTTAGGCCAAGTTAGTATGATTGCAAATGATATGTTTTTACAGAAAAGCTAGCAGTAATTCAATGGAAAAAGTGCTTGGTTTTATTGTATTTCTGTACTGTACGCCGTTTTAAAACATTTTCGTGTGAATTTCATCGATGGTTTTTGAGAAAATCAATGTTTTTTCAGTAAACACTAATCTAGGCCAAGTTAGTCTAATTGCAAATGATATGTTGTTTTAGAAGAACTAGCAGTAATTCAATAGAAGAAGTGCTTGGTTTTAGTGTATTTCTGTACATTACGTCGTTTTAAAACATTTTTGTGTGAATTTAATCGACAGTTGTTGAGAAAATCAATGTTTTTTAAGTAAACACTAATTTAGGCCAAGTTAGTATGATTGCAAATGATATGTTTTTTCAGAAAAACTAGCGGTAATTCAATGGAAAAAAGGCTTGGTTTTAGTGTATTTCTGTACATTACGTCGTTTTGAAACATTTTCGTTTGAATTTAATCGACAGTTTTTGAGAAAATTAATGTTTTTTCAGTAAACATTAATTTAGGCCAAGTTAGTCTGATTGCATATGATATGTTTTTTCAGAAAAACTAGCAGTAATTCAATGGAAAAAGTGCTTGGTTTTAGTGTATTTCTGTACATTACGTCGTTTTAAAACATTTTTGTGTGAATTTAATCGACAGTTTTTGAGAAAATCAATGTTTTTTCAGTAAACAGTAATTTAGGCCAAGTTAGTATGGTTGCAAATGATATGTTTTTTCAGAAAAACTAGCAGTAATTCAATAGAAGAAGTGCTTGGTTTTAGTGTATTTCTGTACATTACGTCGTTTTAAAACATTTTTGTGTGAATTTAATCGACAGTTGTTGAGAAAATCAATGTTTTTTAAGTAAACACTAATTTAGGCCAAGTTAGTATGATTGCAAATGATATGTTTTTTCAGAAAAACTAGCGGTAATTCAATGGAAAAAAGGCTTGGTTTTAGTGTATTTCTGTACATTACGTCGTTTTGAAACATTTTCGTTTGAATTTAATCGACAGTTTTTGAGAAAATTAATGTTTTTTCAGTAAACATTAATTTAGGCCAAGTTAGTCTGATTGCATATGATATGTTTTTTCAGAAAAACTAGCAGTAATTCAATGGAAAAAGTGCTTGGTTTTAGTGTATTTCTGTACATTACGTCGTTTTAAAACATTTTCGTGTGAATTTAATCGACAGTTTTTGAGAAAATCAATGCTTTCTCAGTAAACACTAATTTAGGCCAAGTTAGTATGATTGCAATTGATACGTGTTTTCAGAAAAACTAGCAATAATTCAATGGAAAAAGTGCTTGGTTTTATTGTATTTCTGTGCATTACGTCGTTTTAAAACATTTTCGTGTGAATTTAATCGACAGTTTTTGAGAAAATCAATGTTCTTTCAGTAAACACTAATTAAGGCCAAGTTAGTATGATTGCAAATGATATTTTTTTTCAGAAAAACTAGCAGTAATTCAATAAAAAAAGTGCTTGGTTTTATTGTATTTCTGTACATTACGTCGTTTTAAAACATTTTCGTGTGAATTTAATCGACAGTTGTTGAGAAAATCAATGTTTTTTAAGTAAACACTAATTTAGGCCAAGTTAGTATGATTGCAAATGATATGTTTTTTCAGAAAAACTAGCAGTAATTCAATGGAAAAAGTGCTTGGTTTTATTGTATTTCTGTACATCACGTCGTTTTAAAACATTTTTGTGTGAATTTAATCGACAGTTTTTGAGAAAATCAATGTTTTCTCAGTAAACACTAATTTAGGCCAAGTTAGTATGATTGCAATTGATACGTGTTTTCAGAAAAACTAGCAATAATTCAATGGAAAAAGTGCTTGGTTTTATTGTATTTCTGTGCATTACGTCGTTTTAAAACATTTTCGTGTGAATTTAATCGACAGTTTTTGAGAAAATCAATGTTTTTTAAGTAAACACTAATTTAGGCCAAGTTAGTATGATTGCAAATGATATGTTTTTTCAGAAAAACTAGCAGTAATTCAATGTAAAAAGTGCTTGGTTTTATTGTATTTCTGTACATTACGTCGTTTTAAAACATTTTCGTGTGAATTTAATCGACAGTTTTTGAGAAAATCAATGTTTTGTCAGTAAACACTAATTTAGGCCAAGTTAGTATGATTGCAATTGATACGTGTTTTCAGAAAAACTAGCAATAATTCAATGGAAAAAGTGCTTGGTTTTATTGTATTTCTGTGCATCACGTCGTTTTAAAACATTTTCGTGTGAATTTAATCGACAGTTTTTGAGAAAATCAATGTTCTTTCAGTAAACACTAATTTAGGCCAAGTTAGTATGATTGCAAATGATATGTTTTTTCAGAAAAACTAGCAGTAATTCAATGGAAAAAGTGCTTGGTTTTAGTGTATTTCTGTACATTACGTCGTTTTAAAACATTTTCGTGTGAATTTAATCGATGGTTTTTGAGAAAATCAATGTTTTTTCAGTAAACAGTACGTTAGGCCAAGTTAGTATGATTGCAAATGATATGTTTTTACAGAAAAGCTAGCAGTAATTCAATGGAAAAAGTGCTTGGTTTTATTGTATTTCTGTACTGTACGCCGTTTTAAAACATTTTCGTGTGAATTTCATCGATGGTTTTTGAGAAAATCAATGTTTTTTCAGTAAACACTAATCTAGGCCAAGTTAGTCTAATTGCAAATGATATGTTGTTTTAGAAGAACTAGCAGTAATTCAATAGAAGAAGTGCTTGGTTTTAGTGTATTTCTGTACATTACGTCGTTTTAAAACATTTTTGTGTGAATTTAATCGACAGTTGTTGAGAAAATCAATGTTTTTTAAGTAAACACTAATTTAGGCCAAGTTAGTATGATTGCAAATGATATGTTTTTTCAGAAAAACTAGCGGTAATTCAATGGAAAAAAGGCTTGGTTTTAGTGTATTTCTGTACATTACGTCGTTTTGAAACATTTTCGTTTGAATTTAATCGACAGTTTTTGAGAAAATTAATGTTTTTTCAGCAAACATTAATTTAGGCCAAGTTAGTCTGATTGCATATGATATGTTTTTTCAGAAAAACTAGCAGTAATTCAATGGAAAAAGTGCTTGGTTTTAGTGTATTTCTGTACATTACGTCGTTTTAAAACATTTTTGTGTGAATTTAATCGACAGTTTTTGAGAAAATCAATGTTTTTTCAGTAAACAGTAATTTAGGCCAAGTTAGTATGGTTGCAAATGATATGTTTTTTCAGAAAAACTAGCAGTAATTCAATAGAAGAAGTGCTTGGTTTTAGTGTATTTCTGTACATTACGTCGTTTTAAAACATTTTTGTGTGAATTTAATCGACAGTTGTTGAGAAAATCAATGTTTTTTAAGTAAACACTAATTTAGGCCAAGTTAGTATGATTGCAAATGATATGTTTTTTCAGAAAAACTAGCGGTAATTCAATGGAAAAAAGGCTTGGTTTTAGTGTATTTCTGTACATTACGTCGTTTTGAAACATTTTCGTTTGAATTTAATCGACAGTTTTTGAGAAAATTAATGTTTTTTCAGTAAACATTAATTTAGGCCAAGTTAGTCTGATTGCATATGATATGTTTTTTCAGAAAAACTAGCAGTAATTCAATGGAAAAAGTGCTTGGTTTTAGTGTATTTCTGTACATTACGTCGTTTTAAAACATTTTTGTGTGAATTTAATCGACAGTTTTTGAGAAAATCAATGTTTTTTCAGTAAACAGTAATTTAGGCCAAGTTAGTATGGTTGCAAATGATATGTTTTTTCAGAAAAACTAGCAGTAATTCAATGGAAAAGGTGCTTGGTTTTATTGTATTTCTGTGCATTACGTCGTTTTGAAACATTTTTGTGTGAATTTAATAGACAGTTTTTGAGAAAATCAATGTTTTTTCAGTAAACACTAATTTAGGCCAAGTTAGTATGATTGCAAATGATATGTTTTTTCAGAAAAACTAGCAGTAATTCAATGGAAAAAGTGCTTGGTTTCATTGTATTTCTGTACATTACGTCGTTTTAAAACATTTTCGTGTGAATTTAATCGACAGTTGTTGAGAAAATCAATGTTTTTTAAGTAAACACTAATTTAGGCCAAGTTAGTATGATTGCAAATGATATGTTTTTTCAGAAAAACTAGCAGTAATTCAATGGAAAAAGTGCTTGGTTTTATTGTATTTCTGTAAATTACGTCGTTTTAAAACATTTTTGTGTGAATTTAATCGACAGTTTTTGAGAAAATCAATGTTTTCTCAGTAAACACTAATTTAGGCCAAGTTAGTATGATTGCAATTGATACGTGTTTTCAGAAAAACTAGCAATAATTCAATGGAAAAAGTGCTTGGTTTTATTGTATTTCTGTGCATTACGTCGTTTTAAAACATTTTCGTGTGAATTTAATCGACAGTTTTTGAGAAAATCAATGTTTTTTAAGTAAACACTAATTTAGGCCAAGTTAGTATGATTGCAAATGATATGTTTTTTCAGAAAAACTAGCAGTAATTCAATGTAAAAAGTGCTTGGTTTTATTGTATTTCTGTACATTACGTCGTTTTAAAACATTTTCGTGTGAATTTAATCGACAGTTTTTGAGAAAATCAATGTTTTCTCAGTAAACACTAATTTAGGCCAAGTTAGTATGATTGCAATTGATACGTGTTTTCAGAAAAACTAGCAATAATTCAATGGAAAAAGTGCTTGGTTTTATTGTATTTCTGTGCATTACGTCGTTTTAAAACATTTTCGTGTGAATTTAATCGACAGTTTTTGAGAAAATCAATGTTCTTTCAGTAAACACTAATTTAGGCCAAGTTAGTATGATTGCAAATGATATGTTTTTTCAGAAAAACTAGCAGTAATTCAATGGAAAAAGTGCTTGGTTTTATTGTATTTCTGTACATTACGTCGTTTTAAAACATTTTTGTGTGAATTTAATCGATAGTTGTTGAGAAAATCAATGTTTTTTAAGTAAACACTAATTTAGGCCAAGTTAGTATGATTGCAAATGATATGTTTTTTCAGAAAAACTAGCAGTAATTCAATGGAAAAAAGGCTTGGTTTTAGTGTATTTCTGTACATTACGTCGTTTTGAAACATTTTCGTTTGAATTTAATCGACAGGTTTTGAGAAAATTAATGTTTTTTCAGTAAACATTAATTTAGGCCAAGTTAGTCTGATTGCATATGATATGTTTTTTCAGAAAAATTAGCAGTAATTCAATGGAAAAAGTGCTTGGTTTTAGTGTATTTCTGTACATTACGTCGTTTTAAAACATTTTTGTGTGAATTTAATCGACAGTTTTTGAGAAAATCAATGTTTTTTCAGTAAACACTAATTTAGGCCAAGTTAGTATGGTTGCAAATGATATGTTTTTTCAGAAAAACTAGCAGTAATTCAATGGAAAAGGTGCTTGGTTTTATTGTATTTCTGTGCATTACGTCGTTTTGAAACATTTTTGTGTGAATTTAATAGACAGTTTTTGAGAAAATCAATGTTTTTTCAGTAAACACTAATTTAGGCCAAGTTAGTATGATTGCAAATGATATGTTTTTTCAGAAAAACTAGCAGTAATTCAATGGAAAAAGTGCTTGGTTTTATTGTATTTCTGTACATTACGTCATTTTAAAACATTTTCGTGTGAATTTAATCGACAGTTTTTGAGAAAATCAATGTTTTCTCAGTAAACACTAATTTAGGCCAAGTTAGTATGATTGCAATTGATACGTGTTTTCAGAAAAACTAGCAATAATTCAATGGAAAAAGTGCTTGGTTTTATTGTATTTCTGTACATTACGTCGTTTTAAAACATTTTTGTGTGAATTTAATCGACAGTTGTTGAGAAAATCAATGTTTTTTAAGTAAACACTAATTTAGGCCAAGTTAGTATGATTGCAAATGATATGTTTTTTCAGAAAAACTAGCGGTAATTCAATGGAAAAAAGGCTTGGTTTTAGTGTATTTCTGTACATTACGTCGTTTTGAAACATTTTCGTTTGAATTTAATCGACAGGTTTTGAGAAAATTAATGTTTTTTCAGTAAACATTAATTTAGGCCAAGTTAGTCTGATTGCATATGATATGTTTTTTCAGAAAAACTAGCAGTAATTCAATGGAAAAAGTGCTTGGTTTTAGTGTATTTCTGTACATTACGTCGTTTTAAAACATTTTTGTGTGAATTTAATCGACAGTTTTTGAGAAAATCAATGTTTTTTCAGTAAACACTAATTTAGGCCAAGTTAGTATGGTTGCAAATGATATGTTTTTTCAGAAAAACTAGCAGTAATTCAATAGAAAAGGTGCTTGGTTTTATTGTATTTCTGTGCATTACGTCGTTTTGAAACATTTTTGTGTGAATTTAATAGACAGTTTTTGAGAAAATCAATGTTTTTTCAGTAAACACTAATTTAGGCCAAGTTAGTATGATTGCAAATGATATGTTTTTTCAGAAAAACTAGCAGTAATTCAATGGAAAAAGTGCTTGGTTTTATTGTATTTCTGTACATTACGTCGTTTTAAAACATTTTCGTGTGAATTTAATCGACAGTTTTTGAGAAAATCAATATTTTCTCAGTAAACACTAATTTAGGCCAAGTTAGTATGATTGCAATTGATACGTGTTTTCAGAAAAACTAGCAATAATTCAATGGAAAAAGTGCTTGGTTTTATTGTATTTCTGTGCATTACGTCGTTTTAAAACATTTTCGTGTGAATTTAATCGACAGTTTTTGAGAAAATCAATGTTCTTTCAGTAAACACTAATTTAGGCCAAGTTAGTATGATTGCAAATGATATGTTTTTTCAGAAAAACTAGCAGTAATTCAATGGAAAAAGTGCTTGGTTTTAGTGTATTTCTGTACATTACGTCGTTTTAAAACATTTTCGTGTGAATTTAATCGATGGTTTTTGAGAAAATCAATGTTTTATCAGTAAACAGTACGTTAGGCCAAGTTAGTATGATTGCAAATGATATTTTTTTACAGAAAAACTAGCAGTAATTCAATGGAAAAAGTGCTTGGTTTTATTGTATTTCTGTACTGTACGCCGTTTTGAAACATTTTCGTGTGAATTTCATCGATGGTTTTTGAGAAAATCAATGTTTTTTCAGTAAACACTAATCTAGGCCAAGTTAGTCTAATTGCAAATGATATGTTGTTTCAGAAAAACTAGCAGTAATTCAATACAAAAAGGGCTTGGTTTTATTGTATTTCTGTACATTACGTCGTTTTAAAACATTTTCGTGTGAATTTAATCGACAGTTTTTGAGAAAATTAATGTTTTTTCAGTCAACACTAAGTTAGGCCAAGTTAGTCTAATTGCAAATGATATGTTTTTCCAGAGAAACTAGCAGTAATTCAATGGAAAAAGTCCTTGGTTTTAGTGTAGTTCTGTACATTACGTCGTTTTAAAATATTTTTGTGTGAATTTAATCGACATTTTTTGGTAAAATCAATGTTTTTTCAGTAAACACTATCTTAGGCTAAGTTAGTATGATTGCAAATGATATGTTTTTTCAGAAAAACTAACAGTAATTCAATGGAAAAAGTGCTTGGTTTTAGTGTATTTCTGTACATTACGTCCTTTTAAAACATTTTCGTGTGAATTTAATCGACAGTTTTTGAGAAAATCAATGTTTTTTCAGTAAACACTAATTTAGGCCAAGTTAGTATGATTGCAAATGATATGTTTTTTCAGAAAAACTAGCAGTAATTCAATACTAAAAGGGCTTGTTTTTATTGTATTTCTGTGCATTACGTCGTTTTAAAACATTTCCGTGTGAATTTGATCGACAGTTTTTGAGAAACTCAATGTTTTCTCAGTAAACACTAATTTAGGCCAAGTTAGTATGATTGCAAATGATATGTTTTTTCAGAAAAACTAGCGGTGATTCAACGGAAAAAGTGCTTGGTTTTAGTGTATTTCTGTACATCACGTCGTTGTAAATTATTTTCGTGTGAATTTAATTGACAGTTTTTGAGAAAATTAATGTTTTTTCAGTCAACACTAATTTAGGCCAAGTTAGTCTGATTGCAAATGATATGTTTTTCCAGAAAAACTAGCAGTAATTCAATGAAAAAAGTCCTTGGTTTTAGTGTATTTCTGTACATTACGTCGTTTTAAAATATTTTTGTGTGAATTTAATCGAAATTTTTTGAGAAAATCAATGTTCTTTCAGTAAACACTAATTTAGGCCAAGTTAGTATGGTTGCAAATGATATGTTTTTTCAGAAAAACTAGCAGTAATTCAATGGAAAAGGTGCTTGGTTTTATTGTATTTCTGTGCATTACGTCGTTTTGAAACATTTTTGTGTGAATTTAATCGACAGTTTTTGAGAAAATCAATGTTTTTTCAGTAAACACTAATTTAGGCCAAGTTAGTATGATTGCAAATGATAAGGTTTTTCGGAAAAACTAGCGGTAATTCAATGGAAAAAATGCTTGGTTTTATTGTATTTCTGTACATTACGTCGTTTTAAAACATTTTTGTTTGAATTTAATGGACATTTTTTGAGCAAATCACTGTTTTTTCAGTAAACACTAATTTAGGCCAAGTTAGTATGATTGCAAATGATATGTTTTTTCAGAAAAACTAGCAGTAATTCAATAGAAAAAGTGCTTGGTTTTATTGTATTTCTGTACATTACGTCGTTTTAAAACATTTTCGTGTGAATTTAATCGACAGTTCTTGAGAAAATCAATGTTTTTTCAGTAAACACCAAATTAGGCCAAGTTAGTATGATTGCAAATGATATGTTTTTTCAGAAAAACTAGCAGTAATTCAATGGGAAAAGTGCTTGGTTTTATTGTATTTCTGTACATTACGTCGTTTTAAAACATTTTCTTGTGAATTTTATCGACAGTTCCTGTGAAACTCAATGTTTTTTTCAGTAAACACTAATTTAGGCCAACTTAGTATGATTGCAAATGATATGTTTTTTCAGAAAAACTAGCAGTAATTCAATGGAAAAAGTGCTTGGTTTTCTTGTATTTCTGTAGATTACGTCTTTTTAAAACATTTTCTTGTGAATTTTATAGACAGTTCTTGAGAAAATCAATGTTTTTTTCAGTAAATACTATTTTAGGCCACGTTAGTATGATTGCAACTGATATGTTTTTTCAGAAAAACTAGCAGTAATTCAATGGAAAAGTGCTTGGTTTTAGTGTATTTCTGTACATTACGTCGTTTTAAAACATTTTCGTGTGATTTTAATCGACAGTTTTTGAGAAAATCAATGTTTTTTCAGTAAACACTATCTTAGGCTAAGTTAGTATGATTGCAAATGATATGTTTTTTCAGAAAAACTAATAGTAATTCAATAAAAAAAGTGCTTGGTTTTATTGTATTTCTGTACATTACGTCGTTTTAAAACATTTTTGTGTGAATTTAATCGACAGTTGTTGAGAAAATCAATGTTTTTTAAGTAAACACTAATTTAGGCCAAGTTAGTATGATTGCAAATGATATGTTTTTTCAGAAAAACTAGCAGTAATTCAATAGAAAAAGTGCTTGGTTTTATTGTATTTCTGTACATTACGTCGTTTTAAAACATTTTCGTGTGAATTTAATCAACAGTTTTTGAGAAAATCAATGTTTTTTCAGTAAACACTAATTTAGGCCAAGTTAGTATGATTGCAAATGATATGTTTTTTCAGAAAAACTAGCAGTAATTCAATGGAAAAAGTGCTTGGTTTTATTGTATTTCTGTACATTACGTCGTTTTAAAACATTTTCGTGTGAATTTAATCTACAGTTTTTGAGAAAATCAATGTGTTTTCAGTAAACACTAATCTAGGCCAAGTTAGTATGATTGCAAATGATTTGTTTTTTCAGAAAAACTAGCAGTAATTCAATGGAAAAAGTGCTTGGTTTTCTTGTATTTCTGTAGATTACGTCTTTTTAAAACATTTTCTTGTGAATTTTATAGACAGTTCTTGAGAAAATCAATGTTTTTTTCAGTAAATACTATTTTAGGCCACGTTAGTATGATTGCAACTGATATGTTTTTTCAGAAAAACTAGCAGTAATTCAATGGAAAAGTGCTTGGTTTTAGTGTATTTCTGTACATTACGTCGTTTTAAAACATTTTCGTGTGATTTTAATCGACAGTTTTTGAGAAAATCAATGTTTTTTCAGTAAACACTATCTTAGGCTAAGTTAGTATGATTGCAAATGATATGTTTTTTCAGAAAAACTAATAGTAATTCAATAAAAAAAGTGCTTGGTTTTATTGTATTTCTGTACATTACGTCGTTTTAAAACATTTTTGTGTGAATTTAATCGACAGTTGTTGAGAAAATCAATGTTTTTTAAGTAAACACTAATTTAGGCCAAGTTAGTATGATTGCAAATGATATGTTTTTTCAGAAAAACTAGCAGTAATTCAATAGAAAAAGTGCTTGGTTTTATTGTATTTCTGTACATTACGTCGTTTTAAAACATTTTCGTGTGAATTTAATCAACAGTTTTTGAGAAAATCAATGTTTTTTCAGTAAACACTAATTTAGGCCAAGTTAGTATGATTGCAAATGATATGTTTTTTCAGAAAAACTAGCAGTAATTCAATGGAAAAAGTGCTTGGTTTTATTGTATTTCTGTACATTACGTCGTTTTAAAACATTTTCGTGTGAATTTAATCTACAGTTTTTGAGAAAATCAATGTGTTTTCAGTAAACACTAATCTAGGCCAAGTTAGTATGATTGCAAATGATTTGTTTTTTCAGAAAAACTAGCAGTAATTCAATGGAAAAAGTGCTTGGTCTTATTGTATTTCTGTGCATTACGTCGTTTTAAAACATTTTCGTGTGAATTTAATCTTCAGTTCTTGAGAAAATCAATGTTTTTTCAGTAAACACTAATTTAGGCCAAGTTAGTATGATTGCAAATGATAAGGTTTTTCGGAAAAACTAGCAGTGATTCAATGGAAAAAATGCTTGGTTTTATTGTATTTCTGTACATTACGTCGTTTTAAAACATTTTTGTTTGAATTTAATGGACATTTTTTGAGCAAATCACTGTTTTTTCAGTAAACACTAATTTAGGCCAAGTTAGTATGATTGCAAATGATATGTTTTTTCAGAAAAACTAGCAGTAATTCAATAGAAAAAGTGCTTGGTTTTATTGTATGTCTGTACATTACGTCGTTTTAAAACATTTTCGTGTGAATTTAATCGACAGTTCTTGAGAAAATCAATGTTTTTTCAGTAAACACTAAATTAGGCCAAGTTAGTATGATTGCAAATGATATGTTTTTTCAGAAAAACTAGCAGTAATTCAATGGGAAAAGTGCTTGGTTTTATTGTATTTCTGTACATTACGTCGTTTTAAAACATTTTCTTGTGAATTTTATCGACAGTTCCTGTGAAACTCAATGTTTTTTCAGTAAACACTAATTTAGGCCAACTTAGTATGATTGCAAATGATATGTTTTTTCAGAAAAACTAGCAGTAATTCAATGGGAAAAGTGCTTGGTTTTATTGTATTTCTGTACATTACGTCGTTTTAAAACATTTTCTTGTGAATTTTATCGACAGTTCCTGTGAAACTCAATGTTTTTTTCAGTAAACACTAATTTAGGCCAACTTAGTATGATTGCAAATGATATGTTTTTTCAGAAAAACTAGCAGTAATTCAATGGAAAAAGTGCTTGGTTTTCTTGTATTTCTGTAGATTACGTCTTTTTAAAACATTTTCTTGTGAATTTTATAGACAGTTCTTGAGAAAATCAATGTTTTTTTCAGTAAATACTATTTTAGGCCACGTTAGTATGATTGCAACTGATATGTTTTTTCAGAAAAACTAGCAGTAATTCAATGGAAAAGTGCTTGGTTTTAGTGTATTTCTGTACATTACGTCGTTTTAAAACATTTTCGTGTGATTTTAATCGACAGTTTTTGAGAAAATCAATGTTTTTTCAGTAAACACTATCTTAGGCTAAGTTAGTATGATTGCAAATGATATGTTTTTTCAGAAAAACTAATAGTAATTCAATAAAAAAAGTGCTTGGTTTTATTGTATTTCTGTACATTACGTCGTTTTAAAACATTTTTGTGTGAATTTAATCGACAGTTGTTGAGAAAATCAATGTTTTTTAAGTAAACACTAATTTAGGCCAAGTTAGTATGATTGCAAATGATATGTTTTTTCAGAAAAACTAGCAGTAATTCAATAGAAAAAGTGCTTGGTTTTATTGTATTTCTGTACATTACGTCGTTTTAAAACATTTTCGTGTGAATTTAATCGACAGTTTTTGAGAAAATCAATGTTTTTTCAGTAAACACTAATTTAGGCCAAGTTAGTATGATTGCAAATGATATGTTTTTTCAGAAAAACTAGCAGTAATTCAATGGAAAAAGTGCTTGGTTTTATTGTATTTCTGTACATTACGTCGTTTTAAAACATTTTCGTGTGAATTTAATCTACAGTTTTTGAGAAAATCAATGTGTTTTCAGTAAACACTAATCTAGGCCAAGTTAGTATGATTGCAAATGATTTGTTTTTTCAGAAAAACTAGCAGTAAATCAATGGAAAAAGTGCTTGGTCTTATTGTATTTCTGTGCATTACGTCGTTTTAAAACATTTTCGTGTGAATTTAATCTTCAGTTCTTGAGAAAATCAATGTTTTTTCAGTAAACACTAATTTAGGCCAAGTTAGTATCATTGCAAATGATAAGGTTTTTCGGAAAAACTAGCAGTGATTCAATGGAAAAAATGCTTGGTTTTATTGTATTTCTGTACATTACGTCGTTTTAAAACATTTTTGTTTGAATTTAATGGACATTTTTTGAGCAAATCACTGTTTTTTCAGTAAACACTAATTTAGGCCAAGTTAGTATGATTGCAAATGATATGTTTTTTCAGAAAAACTAGCAGTAATTCAATAGAAAAAGTGCTTGGTTTTATTGTATTTCTGTACATTACGTCGTTTTAAAACATTTTCGTGTGAATTTAATCGACAGTTCTTGAGAAAATCAATGTTTTTTCAGTAAACACTAAATTAGGCCAAGTTAGTATGATTGCAAATGATATGTTTTTTCAGAAAAACTAGCAGTAATTCAATGGGAAAAGTGCTTGGTTTTATTGTATTTCTGTACATTACGTCGTTTTAAAACATTTTCTTGTGAATTTTATCGACAGTTCCTGTGAAACTCAATGTTTTTTTCAGTAAACACTAATTTAGGCCAACTTAGTATGATTGCAAATGATATGTTTTTTCAGAAAAACTAGCAGTAATTCAATGGAAAAAGTGTTTGGTTTTCTTGTATTTCTGTAGATTACGTCTTTTTAAAACATTTTCTTGAGAATTTTATAGACAGTTCTTGAGAAAATCAATGTTTTTTTCAGTAAATACTATTTTAGGCCACGTTAGTATGATTGCAACTGATATGTTTTTTCAGAAAAACTAGCAGTAATTCAATGGAAAAGTGCTTGGTTTTAGTGTATTTCTGTACATTACGTCGTTTTAAAACATTTTCGTGTGAATTTAATCGACAGTTTTTGAGAAAATCAATGTTTTTTCAGTAAACACTATCTTAGGCTAAGTTAGTATGATTGCAAATGATATGTTTTTTCAGAAAAACTAATAGTAATTCAATGGGAAAAGTGCTTGGTTTTAGTGTATTTCTGTACATTACGTCCTTTTAAAACATTTTCGTGTGAATTTAATCGACAGTTTTTGAGAAAATCAATGTTTTCTCAGTAAACACTAATTTAGGCCAAGTTAGTATGATTGCAAATGATATGTTTTTGCAGAAAACTTAGCAGTAATTGAATGGAAAAAGTGCTTGGTTTTATTGTATTTCTGTACATTACGTCGTTTTAAAACATTTTTGTTTGAATTTAATCGACATTTTTTGAGAAAATGACTGTTTTTTCAGTAAACACTAATTTACGCCAAGTCAGTATGATTGCAAATGATATATTTTTTCAGAAAAACTAGCAGTAATTCAATAAAAAAAGTGCTTGGTTTTATTGTATTTCTGTACATTACGTCGTTTTAAAACATTTTCGTGTGAATTTAATCGACAGTTCTTGAGAAAATCAATGTTTTTTCAGTAAACACTAAATTAGGCCAAGTTAGTATGATTGCAAATGATATGTTTTTTCAGAAAAACTAGCAGTAATTCAATGGGAAAAGTGCTTGGTTTTATTGTATTTCTGTACATTACGTCGTTTTAAAACATTTTCTTGTGAATTTTATCGACAGTTCCTGTGAAACTCAATGTTTTTTTCAGTAAACACTAATTTAGGCCAACTTAGTATGATTGCAAATGATATGTTTTTTCAGAAAAACTAGCAGTAATTCAATGGAAAAAGTGTTTGGTTTTCTTGTATTTCTGTAGATTACGTCTTTTTAAAACATTTTCTTGTGAATTTTATAGACAGTTCTTGAGAAAATCAATGTTTTTTTCAGTAAATACTATTTTAGGCCACGTTAGTATGATTGCAACTGATATGTTTTTTCAGAAAAACTAGCAGTAATTCAATGGAAAAGTGCTTGGTTTTAGTGTATTTCTGTACATTACGTCGTTTTAAAACATTTTCGTGTGAATTTAATCGACAGTTTTTGAGAAAATCAATGTTTTTTCAGTAAACACTATCTTAGGCTAAGTTAGTATGATTGCAAATGATATGTTTTTTCAGAAAAACTAATAGTAATTCAATGGGAAAAGTGCTTGGTTTTATTGTATTTCTGTACATTACGTCGTTTTAAAACATTTTTGTTTGAATTTAATCGACATTTTTTGAGAAAATGACTGTTTTTTCAGTAAACACTAATTTACGCCAAGTCAGTATGATTGCAAATGATATATTTTTTCAGAAAAACTAGCAGTAATTCAATAAAAAAAGTGCTTTGTTTTATTGTATTTCTGTACATTACGTCGTTTTAAAACATTTTTGTGTGAATTTAATCGACAGTTGTTGAGAAAATCAATGTTTTTTAAGTAAACACTAATTTAGGCCAAGTTAGTATGATTGCAAATGATATGTTTTTTCAGAAAAACTAGCAGTAATTCAATGGAAAAAGTGCTTGGTTTTATTGTATTTCTGTACATTACGTCGTTTTAAAACATTTTCGTGTGAATTTAATCGACAGTTTTTGAGAAAATCAATGTTTTCTCAGTAAACACTAATTTAGGCCAAGTTAGTATGATTGCAATTGATACGTGTTTTCAGAAAAACTAGCAATAATTCAATGGAAAAAGTGCTTGGTTTTATTGTATTTCTGTGCATTACGTCGTTTTAAAACATTTTCGTGTGAATTTAATCGACAGTTGTTGAGAAAATCAATGTTTTTTAAGTAAACACTAATTTAGGCCAAGTTAGTATGATTGCAAATGATATGTTTTTTCAGAAAAACAAGCAGTAATTCAATGGAAAAAGTGCTTGGTTTTATTGTATTTCTGTACATTACGTCGTTTTAAAACATTTTTGTGTGAATTTAATCGACAGTTTTTGAGAAAATCAATGTTTTTTCAGTAAACACTAATTTAGGCCAAGTTAGTATGATTGCAAATGATATGTTTTTTCAGAAAAACTAGCAGTAATTCAATGGAAAAAGCGCTTGGTTTTATTATATTTCTGTACATTACCTCATTTTAAAACATTTTCGTGTGAATTTAATCGACAGTTTTTGAGAAAATCAATGTTTTCTCAGTAAACACTAATTTAGGCCAAGTTAGTCTGATTGCAAATGATATGTTTTTTCAGAAAAACTAGCGGTGATTCAATGGAAAAAGTCCTTGGTTTTAGTGTATTTCTGTACATTACGTCGTTTTAAAATATTTTTGTGTGAATTTAATCGAAACTTTTTGAGAAAATCAATGTTCTTTCAGTAAACACTAATTTAGGCCAAGTTGGTATGGTTGCAAATGATATGTTTTTTCAGAAAAACTAGCAGTAATTCAATGGAAAAAGTGCTTGGTTTTATTGTATTTCTGTGCATTACGTCGTTTTGACACATTTTTGTGTGAATTTAATCGACAGTTTTTGAGAAAATCAATGTTTTCTCAGTAAACACTAATTTAGGCCAAGTTAGTATGATTGCAAATGATATGTTTTTTCAGAAAAACTAGCGGTGATTCAATGGAAAAAGTCCTTGGTTTTAGTGTATTTCTGTACATTACGTCGTTTTAAAATATTTTTGTGTGAATTTAATTGAAACTTTTTGAGAAAATCAATGTTCTTTCAGTAAACACTAATTTAGGCCAAGTTAGTATGGTTGCAAATGATATGTTTTTTCAGAAAAACTAGCAGTAATTCAATGGAAAAAGTGCTTGGTTTTATTGTATTTCTGTGCATTACGTCGTTTTGAAACATTTTTGTGTGAATTTAATCGACAGTTTTTGAGAAAATCAATGTTTTTTCAGTAAACACTAATTTAGGCCAAGTTAGTATGATTGCAAATGATATGTTTTTTCAGAAAAACTAGCAGTAATTCAATGGAAAAAGTGCTTGGTTTTATTGTACTTCTGTACATTACGTCGTTTTAAAACATTTTCGTGTTAATTTAATCGACAGTTTTTGAGAAAATCAATGTTTTTTCAGTAAACACTATCTTAGGCTCAGTTAGTATGATTGCAAATGATATGTTTTTTCAGAAAAACTAACAGTAATTCAATGGAAAAAGTGCTTGGTTTTAGTGTATTTCTGTACATTACCTCCTTTTAAAACATTTTCGTGTGAATTTAATCGACAGTTTTTAAGAAAATCAATGTTTTTTCAGTAAACACTAATTTAGGCCAAGTTAGTATGATTGCAAATGATATGTTTTTTCAGAAAAACTAGCAGTAATTCAATACTAAAAGGGCTTGGTTTTCTTGTATTTCTGTGCATTACGTCGTTTTAAAACATTTCCGTGTGAATTTGATCGACAGTTTTTGAGAAAATCAATGTTTTCTCAGTAAACACTAATTTAGGCCAAGTTAGTATGATTGCAAATGATATGTTTTTTCAGAAAAACTAGCGGTGATTCAACGGAAAAAGTGCTTGGTTTTAGTGTATTTCTGTACATTACGTCGTTGTGAAACATTTTCGTGTGAATTTAATTGACAGTTTTTGAGAAAATTAATGTTTTTTCAGTCAACACTAAGTTAGGCCAAGTTAGTCTGATTGCAAATGATATGTTTTTCCAGAAAAACTAGCAGTAATTCAATACTAAAAGGGCTTGGTTTTATTGTATTTCTGTGCATTACGTCGTTTTAAAACATTTCCGTGTGAATTTGATCGACAGTTTTTGAGAAAATCAATGTTTTCTCAGTAAACACTAATTTAGGCCAAGTTAGTATGATTGCAAATGATATGTTTTTTCAGAAAAACTAGCGGTGATTCAATGGAAAAAGTCCTTGGTTTTAGTGTATTTCTGTACATTACGTCGTTTTAAAATATTTTTGTGTGAATTTAATCGAAATTTTTTGAGAAAATCAATGTTCTTTCAGTAAACACTAATTTAGGCCAAGTTAGTATGGTTGCAAATGATATGTTTTTTGCAGAAAAACTAGCAGTAATTCAATGCAAAGAGTGCTTGGTTTTATTGTATTTCTGTGCATTACGTCGTTTTGAAACATTTTTGTGTGAATTTAATCGACAGTTCTTGAGAAAATCAATGTTTTTTCAGTAAACACTAATTTAGGCCAAGTTAGTATGATTGCAAATGATATGTTTTTTCAGAAAAACTAGCAGTAATTCAATACTAAAAGGGCTTGGTTTTCTTGTATTTCTGTGCATTACGTCGTTTTAAAACATTTCCGTGTGAATTTGATCGACAGTTTTTGAGAAAATCAATGTTTTCTCAGTAAACACTAATTTAGGCCAAGTTAGTATGATTGCAAATGATATGTTTTTTCAGAAAAACTAGCGGTGATTCAACGGAAAAAGTGCTTGGTTTTAGTGTATTTCTGTACATTACGTCGTTGTGAAACATTTTCGTTTGAATTTAATTGAGAGTTTTTGAGAAAATTAATGTTTTTTCAGTCAACACTAAGTTAGGCCAAGTTAGTCTGATTGCAAATGATATGTTTTTCCAGAAAAACTAGCAGTAATTCAATACTAAAAGGGCTTGGTTTTATTGTATTTCTGTGCATTACGTCGTTTTAAAACATTTCCGTGTGAATTTGATCGACAGTTTTTGAGAAAATCAATGTTTTCTCAGTAAACACTAATTTAGGCCAAGTTAGTATGATTGCAAATGATATGTTTTTTCAGAAAAACTAGCGGTGATTCAATGGAAAAAGTCCTTGGTTTTTGTGTATTTCTGTACATTACGTCGTTTTAAAATATTTTTGTGTGAATTTAATCGAAATTTTTTGAGAAAATCAATGTTCTTTCAGTAAACACTAATTTAGGCCAAGTTAGTATGGTTGCAAATGATATGTTTTTTCAGAAAAACTAGCAGTAATTCAATGGAAAAAGTGCTTGGTTTTATTGTATTTCTGTGCATTACGTCGTTTTGAAACATTTTTGTGTGAATTTAATCCACAGTTTTTGAGAAAATCAATGTTTTTTCAGTAAACACTAATTTAGGCCAAGTTAGTATGATTGCAAATGATAAGGTTTTTCCGAAAAACTAGCAGTGATTCAATGGAAAAAATGCTTGGTTTTATTGTATTTCTGTACCTTATGTCGTTTTAAAACATTTTTGTTTGAATTTAATGGACATTATTTGAGAAAATCACTGTTTTTTCAGTAAACACTAATTTAGGCCAAGTTAGTATGATTGCAAATGATATTTTTTTTCAGAAAAACTAGCAGTAATTCAATAGAAAAAGTTCTTGGTTTTATTGTAT